>CM053417.1:95567934-95623843 GCA_028644305.1 Xerus rutilus
TTGTAATCCCAGCACTTAGGGAGGCTGAGACAGGAGAATCGCGAGTTCAAAGCCAGCCTCAGCAATGGCGAGGTGCTAAGCAACTCAGTGAGACCCTGTCTCTACATAAAACACAAAATAGGGCTGCGGATGTGGCTCAGTGGTTGAGTGCCCCTGAGTTCAATCCCCGGTACCAAAAAAAAAAAAAAAAAAAAAAAAAGAGGATATAACAACTATAAGTATATAAGCATCTAACATTGAAGCACCTAATTAAATAAACCATATATTAATAGATCTAAAGGAACAGATAAACTGTAATACAATAATAGTAGAGAACTTCATTTATGTAAATGTTTTAGCCTCACACATGATACATGGTAAGCTCTCAATACATGTGGTTTTTTTTTTTTTTTTTTTTTTTGGTACCAGGGATTGGTACTCGACCATTGAGCCACATCCCCAGCCCTATTTTATGTTTTAGGTAGAGACAGGGTCTCACTGAGTTACTTAAAATCTCGCTGAGGCTGGCTTTGAACTCGCAATTCTGCCTCAGCCTCCCAAAGTGCTGGGATTACAGGTGTGCGCCACTGTGCCCGGCTAATACATGTGTTTTTATTAGTGAATGCAAGTAGTGATGCTATCAAAGCCTTCAACTAGTACAAGTATTTTTTTCTGATATGAAGAGCTGCCATTAAGGCTTGCTGGCCTTCCTTTCTTTTCTTTTCTTTTAGATTACTTTTACCTATAGATTTCTTATAGATTCTAGTCCATGGTGGAAAAAACTTTTTTGCTAGTTTAAAAAATATATTTCTAAACCAATTCCTTAGAAAACTCCTGTGTGATCTACACAAGAAAAAACATACCTTCTTCTGTCTCTAGGCAAAAACCCTGTAAAATATGTAAAACAAAAATCTAATTTTTTGATAAAACCTAATCTGTTCATTGTGTTTACTGCTCAAACTTTCCCTTCTTCCTCAGGTAATATCCTTCATTATTGGGAAGAGTAATTTCCTTAACATCTATTTTAGTTGCATAATTTACTGAGATTATTATCATTATGATGATACCTTAGATTTGTTTATAGTTCTAGCCTACATTCTTCTTCATACCTTAAATAAAAATAATGCTTTTCTCTTTGTGAAAGTTTGTCAAATGACTGTGTAGCATTATTTCTTTGCTACAAAGAAAGTGGAGAGTGATAAATGAAAACACTCCCTCACTATACTCTTGATTTAACTGGTTATTAAAATAGTCTCATACTGAACTTGTACTTGAATCTTAGAAAACTGGAAAACTGCTAATAAATTTGGCTTAACGAGGCCAAGTCCATGTTTTATTTAACTCCTGAGCACAAACTTATTCATTAAGAACAAGTGCTTGTTGAATTAAGCAGCCAAACAGCAGACAAATGAAAGTTGTGGTTAATAAGATGGGCCCAACTGAAATACTGTTTCTTGTTTAGAAGCATTTTATAATCACCTTGTTTTCTCTAACACAATATAATCATTTATTAATATGATCGAGTATTTTCCATATTGAGAAAATAATAGTTTTGTATTATGTTGATTTTTGCCTAGGAATATAATAGGCATCTTATTAAATTCATTGGAAGTGTCATGAGAATTGATTCCTGAGAATAGCTGTGGGAACACATTTAAATTAAAAAAATCTGGCTGGGCATGGTGGTGCATGCCAGTAATCCCAACACTTCGGGAGGCTGAGACTGGAGAATTGCAATTTCGAAGCAAACCTCAGCAATGGCGAGGCACTAAGCAACTCAGTGACACCCTGTCTCTACATAAAACACAAAATAGGGCTGGGGATGTGGCTCAGTGGTCGTGTGCCCCTGAGTTCAATCTACAGTACCAAATAAATAAATAAATAAATAATACAGAATAGGGCTGGGGATGTGTCTCGTGGTGAAATGCCTCAAGTTCAATCCTTGGTACCAAAAAATTAATTAATTAATTAATTAAAAAATCTGGGCTGAGGTTGTGGCTCAGTGGTACAGCACTTGCCTCTCATGAGTGAGACACTGAGTTCGATCCCCAGTACCACAGAAAAAGTAATTGTGTCCATCTACAATTAAAAATATTTAAAATAAGCCGGGCGCGGTGGCTCAAGCCTGTAATCCCAGCACTTTGGGAGGCTGAGACAGGAGAATTGTGAGTTCAAAGCCAGCCTCGGCAACAGCGAGGTGCTAAGCAACTCAGTGAGACCCTGTCTCTACATAAAACACAAAATAGGGCTGAGGATGTGGCTCAGTGGTTGAGTGCCCCTGAGTTCAAATCCCTGGTACCAAAAAAAAAAATTAAAATAAAAATTAATTAATTAATTAATTAAAAAATCTGCAAGAGTTCATAGTCAGATATTGCTGTATGCCCACTATAGTTTGAGAATAATGCAGTTTCAATTTATAGAATTATATCATGTATTTTAGAGCCACAAAGAAGCTTGACAGGTCTTCTATTGAAACTAAAGAGGAATGAACAGCAATAGGATGCTCATCCAAAATTGAATAACGATATAGAAAATGTTGATGATTATTATTGGAGAAAAAAAAGGGATGTACAAGATGCTGCACATTGAGAGCATATTAGTCATTATACATTTATCTAATGATCCTAGGCTTTATTAACAAAATGCTATGCAGTATATATATATATATGTGTGTGTGTGTGTGTGTGTGTGTATACACACACACCTTATTTTTTTCCTCATGATCAAATGCCTGAATTTTGAGGAATTTCAGCATGCTTTGGTGAGAGAGTAGAAATTTCATTTCCAAAGAAAGTAGGCACTGATGGAGTTTGACCAAAGGACATATATTACTGACCAAAATTCAACCATTTAGTCTGAAAAAACAAAAGAAAGAACTCTGCTGCTAATAAAATAAATACACCAAGTAGAGGGAGGAAAGAATCAGCCCTGAACATTTTTGTAACTTCAGTTTAAGTACAGAAGAAATATCAATGTCATTATTCCCAGAAGCCATTCATTTAGAAATAGTAATTAAAGGATAACAGATAAAACCAGTGTTAGGAGCTATCCATCAAGAAACAAAATGGTTGTGTGTATTATCTACCTACACTCACTCTCATGGCGAGGGCTTTGCATTACACTTATTGCTCTGAAACTTACTGTGCTGTAATTATCACAGCAAAGGAAAGTTTCACATAATGACTTCTTAGGGAAAGAGATGCTTAGCTTCCAGGTGTGTGCTTCTTGAACAGCATACCATGAGATCCTTTGAAGTTATTTCTTGAGTTATTTTCTTTGGGGTACTGGTGCATGAAATTCTGTAGAAAAGGGATCCATGATTAGAAAAATTGAAAAAGGCAGAATATTTTATCCCTTTGTAATTAACAATGTTTTTTTAAAAAAAATATTAAAACCTGAAAATTTCTAAAGGAATAAGCAAAACACTGAAAACAAATCAACAATCCTGGTAACTCAATTGATTCAAATTGGTAGCAGCATTCATTTTTGTGTATTTTCATTGAGGTAATTGTTTTTATTTTATCATCTTTCATCTTTATTTTTCCTTTCAGTAAATTTCATATTGGAAATAAAAAGAAAAATGTCACTTAGTACTATAGAGAAGCTATTTACTCAGTTTAAATAATTATAATAGAGACTGGTAAAGGTTCAATGATAACAAGACACATTAGCTTAATTTTTCTTTGTAGAAAATAACAAAAAAACAAATTGGGGCTGAGATTGTAGCTCAGTGGTAGAGTGCCTGCCTCACATGTGTGAGGCCCTGGGTTCGATCCTCAGCACCACATACAAAGCAATAAAATGAAGACATTGTGTCCACTTATAACTAAAAAAATATTAAAAAACAAAACAAAAAAAACAAAAAACAAATTAAAGTTGGATATGTGAAACCCAAGGGAAGAAATACAACCAGGCTTACAAAAGATCTAAAAAGTAGCCATATCCATTTTAATAACACAGTCATGGAACCACTTTGAACAAATGGTGTCTACCTAAGCAAAAATTCAGATCCTAGTCTAGAGACTGGAAATGAACTCTGTTGCTAGTAGAATGAATACATATATTTGTTTATTTGTTTATTTTTAATATCTTTATTTTATTTATTTTTATGTGGTGCTGAAGATCGAATCCAGTGCCTCACACATATGAGGCAAGAGCTCTACCACTGAGCCACAATCCCAGTCCTGAATACATATATTTAAATAACTATGACATATATAATAAAAATTTAAATATATATGTGCAAGTGTGAATACATAGGTGTATATATATATATATGCAAAAATATGTATAATTATTGGAAGAAATAGTTCTAATGCAAGTGTTATGGTTTGTATCTGAAAGTGTCCACAAAGAGCTCATGTTAGGCAATATACCAATGTTCAGAGGTGAAATGATTAGATTATAAGAGTTGTAACTTCATCGATGGATTAATCCATTTGATGGATTAATAATTTGAATGGACTACTGAGTGATAAGTGTAGGTAGGTAGGGCATGACTGGGGGAAGTTGGTCACTGGGGGTGTGTCCTTGTCAGTTTCTATTCCTGGACCCTTGCTCTTTCTCTTTCTGCTTCCTGGCTGCCATGAGCTAAACAGCTTTCCTCCACCATGCCTTTACACCATGATGTTCAGACTCACTTCAGACCCAGAGCAGTGGAATCAAACAACCATGAATGGATATTTCTGAAATCATGAGCCTAAATATACTTTCTTCTAGCTTGTTCCTGTTAGTCACTTTGGTCACACTGATGGAACGCTGACTAACACAGCAAGAAAACAAAAAAAGTAAAAGTAGATGTTTTGTAACTGCAATAAGTATGCCAGGCACTGGTGACCAGAGGGATTCATTTTGGCTTCCCCAAGAAACCAAAGACTCATTTCCTGTTATCACTTATCCAGGGTGAGTTTATTGAAATCTCTGTCATACCATTTTCCAGAGCCCTCATCTTGGTATCCAGAATCAACAAAGATTAACATTTACATATTTTAGTAAACTAAAAGTTTTCAAGCAAAGTTGAAGGCTCCTTAATTTTTTTTTTTTTTCTTTTTGGTACCAGGGATTGAACTCAGGGGCACTCGACCACTGAGCCACATCCCCAGCCCTATTTTGTGTTTTATGTAGAGACAGGGTCTCACTGAGTTGCTTAGTGCCTCCCCGTGGCTGAGGCTGTCTTTGAACTCATGATTCTCCTATCTCGGCCTCCCAAAGTGCTGAGATTACAGGTGTGCGCCACTGCGCCAGGCGACTCCTTAATTTTAATACATGCCCATTCCCATTTGCTTTACTTCTTCCCCAGAGGCACCATGTTTTTATATTTTTACTATGTATAGACACCAGGACCCCAGGCACCCTCCCACCCAATATGCCAACATTATTAATAAGGGAAGACTAATTTTGTATTTTACATAAGACCACAGAATACTTTTCTTCTCTACCCATGGAGATTCTGAGCTGCCTATGGATGAGACGTGGGTGGCTGGACTGGCACCTGGATACCTGGGAGTCTGCCTTTATTCTCAAAAGATGAGAGTTTTACACACACACACACACACACACACACACACACACACACACACATTGGAAAGGCCAAAGCTGAAGTGAACGTGCTGAAAGGGCAATGAGCAGGCCTGGCCTGGTGACCCAACTCCAGGAACACTCCTTGGCTTCCCAAGTAGTGTGGTGTGGACACAGTCCAGCTCAGCCGTCCTCCTGGCTCTTGCCACTTGGGAAAAAAACAGAAGTAGAAGTATTTGAGGGCAATATGTATACCTCTCACTGGTGACCATACTAAGTCCTCTTGTGTCTATGGGAAAGCCAGGCTAACGCTTAGTCCTTTTATCACTGTGGTCTAGTGTGAACTATGTTAGGTCTGGTCAGGGTCTAAGATGCCCAATTAAGGAAACCGGTCAGCAGCTGTGAAGCGGAGCTGCAAGCCCGATGTGACATCACTAGTGGACACGCCTCTTGTCAATAGGCGAGTTTTCCTGACCTATCCAGGAAGGACTCTGGCCTTCTCTTCCTGTCCCTAAGCCCTCCCCTTCCTGACCGGGTTTTTCTTGAAATTCTCTATGCATGGACGATCCAGCGCCATTTCTCCTGACACGCTCTGATGGACGGGGGATTTGGTCCGAGGGCGCGCATTCCAATAAAGCCTTGCCGAGTGGCTTAATTCATCTTCTCCTGGTCGTGTAATCTTTACAAGGTAGTCAAAGAAGTACTCTGATATGCCACCTTTCAGAGCTCTCATGTTATTACCTAGAATCAACTGAGAGGACAAGGCCAACGCCATTTTTCTCTGCGTCTTTGTTCCCAACCAGTCCTCACCCCACCCAGTTCCTAAACAATTGTGATACACTTAAGGGCACACTGCTCTGGCGCCAGTGAGTCGGTTCACAGTCTGGGCCAACCAATCAGGGATCTAAACATCAGGCCCACCATAGCCAAACCTATCAGCCTAAAAGTCAACTGACCTCATACTGACCACACTCACCTTTACACAATCCTATAGTGACAAGACTGCTGTCCCCCTGCGCGCTCTTTCCCTTACCCAATCCTGTAACGCCAAGGCATGTACTCCCCAGCTTGCTGTTTGTAACCCATAAAAATCCCTGCTCCCCTAGACTCGGGACCGCACTTCCTTACCCGCTGCATAGGTGTGGATGTACGGCCCCTGCTGGAGCTTGTAATTAAAGACCCTTTTGTGATTGCATCAGAATTGGACTCTGGCAGATTCATGAGTTTGGGCATTATACAACAAATGTTAAAGATTTGCATATTCTAGTAAACCAATAGTTTTCAGGGGCTGGGAATATAGCTCAGTTGGTAGAGTGTTTGCCTTGCATGCTAAGGCCCTGGGTTCAATCCTCAGCACCACACACACACACACAAACACACACACACAAAGGTAAAATTTAAGATTCCTTTAATACATGATCAATTCCATTCCCATTCCCTTTACTTGTTCCCCAGAGGCACCATGTTCTTATACTTTTACTCATTAGTGAATAGCCACAAAGACCCCATGACATCCTCCGACACAGTCCTATCTCTCTTGCAAGCATTGTTTATAAGGGCAGACCAATTTTGTGTTTTCCAGGGGCCCATGGAATACCTTTTCTCTCTACCAGTGGAGATTCTGAGCCACCTGTGGATGGGGCATGGTTGGCAGACAGAATTCTGGATACATGTGGATCTGCCCTCATTCTCAAAAGGTGAGAGTTTTGTACACAAACATACGCATCAACTGGACACTTTAATTTCCTTAAGAACCAAATAAATACCTTTATTGGAAGTAACAATCAAACTGAAAGGCCCAAGCTGAAGTGAATGCGCTGAAAGGGCAATGTGTAGGCCCGTCTGATGACCCACCCCCAGGAAGACCCCTGGCATGTGCTGGAGCACAGTCCTGCTCAGCTGTCCTTGTGGCTGCTGCCCAGGGTGAGTCTGTCAAAGAACTGAGGCAGGAGAGGTCCTCTATTGAATCTGGAGTTTTGAGAAGAGGCTAGATTCTCTGCTTCCCCAATTTCCTCTGCGTTCTTGTTGTTAGGTCGGATCAGGGTCCAAGATGTCCAATTAAAGGGACCAGTCGGGGCAGCTGCAGTCAGCAGCTGCAAAACACTGTGTCTAGCCAGATGCTGACACGCCTCTGGTCAATCAGCGGGTTTTTCCTGACCTATCCAGGAAGGACTCTGACCTTCTCTTCCTGGCCCCAAGCCCTCCCCTTCCTGACCGGGCCTTTTGATATTCTCTCTACACCGGAGCCCCAGCGCCATTTCTCCCGGACACACTCTGATGGACGGGAGGATTTGGCCTCAGAGTGTGTATTTTTTTTTAAAATTTTTTTCCAAACCTTTATTTTATTTATTTATGTATTTTGTATGTGGTGCTGAGGATCGAACCCAGTGCCTCGCGCATGCAAGGCAGGCGCTCTACCACTGAGCCACAACCCCAGCCCGCGTGTATTTTTAATAAAGCCTTGCCGAGCAGCTTTAATTCATCTTCTGGTCATCTAGTCTTTACACTTGTCTTTCAAACTCTTAAGGATACAATCCACAGACAATCACGCAAGGGAAGAGTAAACCCAATAGGACTTGTTTAAACGAAAACAGAACTCTTGCAATGCGGGAGAGGGGCTGATAGTAGAAAAATCCACTTGGTGTGTAGCTTAGGGGTTTAAAGTTCTTATAGAGCATGGAACAAAATCTATGTAAAACAAGCATTGAAAACAGCATCAAGCCGGCTGGTGGCACATGCCTATAATACCAGTGGGTGGCTCGGGAGGCTGAGGCAGGAGGATAGCAAGTTCAAAGACAACCTCAGCAACAGCGAGGCTCTAAACATAACTCAATGAGACCCTGTCTCTAACTAAAACACAAAATAGGGCTGGGGATGTGGCTCAGTGGTTGAATGCCCCTGAGTTCAAATCCCCTGTACTAAAACCAAAACCAAACCAAACCAAAACAACAACGAAAAACAGCATTAAGGCCACTGCCTTGCAATAACTTCCTTCTGGGTCCAATCCCCCTCACCCCCACCCTCATCTTCCCATTTTCCCACCTCTGGGACAAAAGAGTTGGGTGGGGGTGATACGCAAGGCCTTTTACATTTGAAATAGGGCTGGAGGGTGCTCATTAATATGTCTACTGATTAGCCTCCAGGTGCAGTTTCTGCATTTGAATAAGACTGACCATTGATATTCTTATTCACCATCCTGTGCAGGTCAGTCAGGTAGCCACCCAGCTCCAGGATAGGATCTGCAGGTGCAGATAGTGGAGCTGCACAAAGTGGCCATGGTGGGGGTCCTCCTTTTGGTGGCCAGGCGGTGCAGCTCCCGGAGGCTCTGGTTGACGCTCTTCTCCAGGTGGAAGGCACACTCCATGGCCTGCAGGCCGCTGTGCCAGGCGTCGCAGTTGTGATGCGGCCTCCGCGCTGGTTCTGCAGCTCCATCAGCTTGTGGGCGCGATCCCTCCACTTGTGCGACAGGCGCAGGAAGAAGCTGGCAAAATGCTCCTGGCCCACTTCGTGGCGGCCTCTGTAAAAGGCCAAGGACAGGTACACGTAGGAGGCGTGGAGTTGCACCTGGATCTGGCTGTTGGCGGCCTCGCAGTCAGGTGGTAGTTGTGGCGCACCTGGGGACGGTGACGGGCGCGGGCAGGAGTGTTGCCACCACGAAGGCTAGGGCGGCGCGGGCTCTGGGGCTGCTGAGAGCACGAAGGCCGCCGTGGTGAGGCCTTGGGAAGCCATAGAGTGGGCAAGCGAGGGGCGGCCTGCAGAGGGCTGCTCTGGGCCGGGCAGTTATCAGGCAGATGGAAGCAAACAATGGCGGTCCCCGAGGTGGGGGTGGGGGTGCAAGTGCACCTGGGGCAGCTGAACGCTGGGTGTCTTAGAAAGTTATTTGTGAATATAAGGGCAAGTTTTAGTGTTAATCATCTGACTGGGTTCTTCAAATGGCTTCTTTAAATATTGTCCAAATGTGCATGGTGCGGTGGCCCAGGCCTGTAATCCCAGCCGCTCAGGGGGCTGAGGCAGGAGGATCATGAGTTTAGGGTTAGCCTCAGCAATTTAGCGAGGCCCTAAGCAATTCAGCGAAACCCTGTCTCAAAACTAGACAAAACAAAACAAGAGCAGGCTCTGGAGTTGTGGCTCATTGGTTAAGCGCCCCTGGGCTCAATCTCTAGTACCCCAAAAATAAATATTGCCCAAATGTGATTGTTTCATTAAATGTAGTGCCTTTTGTGATGTCTTTAGTTATATTTACTATCATAAGCTTTATTTGAATGGCGGCTCTCTGTGACTTCAGCATAAGTACTTATGAAACTTATTTTTCTTCTTCTTATTATTTTTTGTACCGGAGATTCAACTCAGGGGCACTCGACCCCTGAGCCACATCCCCAGCCCTATTTTGTGTTTTATGTAGAGACAGGGTCTCACTGAGTTGCTTAGTGCCTCGCCATTGCTGAGGCTGTCTTTGAACTCGAGATTCTCCTGTCTCAACCTCCCTAAGTGCTGGGATTACAGGCTTGTGCCACTGTGCCCAGCTCCATGTGGAAGTATTTATGTCCTTCAACCTTCTCTCTCTCTCTCTTTTTTTTTTTTTTTTTGGTACTGGAGATTGAACTCAGAGGCATTCGACCACTGAGCCACATCCCCAGCACTATTTTGTGTTTTATGTAGAAACAGGGTCTCACTGAGTTGCTCCTCGCCATTGCTGAGGCTGGTCAACCTTCTCTTGACTTTCATTGTTACTCAGGTAGCCTTTTGCAAAAAAAAAAACGAAAGAAAAGAAAGAAAAAGAAAAATCCCTCAATTGTGTTTGATGGTATAAACCACACAACAGCTGTACAAAATTTTGTCTTTTTTCTGATACTCAGGAAATCATTTTTTCACTGACAGTAATGAACTCACTGATTTCCCACCACTGTTCTCAAATCTTTCATTAGTTACTTCCTTAATTAAGTCAATGGATGTTTATTTAGTATGTAATACAGCTCAGGCATGGGCAAAATATCTGGGAATGCAGTCAAAGAAGCAAAAGCTCTGTTTCTTGGGGTTTATTGCACTTTTCAATACAGTTCTAGTAGTGAAGCAGACCCAAACCAAAACAAACTGCCATCTCCCCCCTCATTGTCTCAAGTAAACTTATACAGAATATGGAAATAAAAAGGACAAAAATATATACTTAGAACTCACATATTTTACAGTGAAAATAGAAGAGCAACTAACCTAGGTATTTGTAATTCATTTATTCATGCATTAATTCAATGACCATTTATGTATTTCAAATATGTGTCAGTCACTGTTTTTGCTTCTGGGGATACACAGAAGAATCAAATGTGATCCGCATTCTTGAGGTACAACTTTATGAAAGAATATTATTAAATGTTTAAGATGGTTTAAAAGTTAGAGATAAAATACCTGTTTTCACTTAGAAGTTCATTCCTATGGCTTTGACTTAAGTATGTATTTAAATTTTTGGTTCCCTTTGTTTCTCTTTTGGAAGTTTATACTATTTTGTAATCAGTGTTTATATAGAAAGTAAATGATCAAACATCAAAATGCCACAATAAACTTACCTAAGCAATTTTAGAAGCATTTAATTGTTAATTCTATGAAGAAATAGAATAATAACCATATCTATTTAATGATAGAATCATACACTAGAAATGAAACAGAACCAATTGATCAGTTCCTTTTTTTTTTCTTTTTGATACCAGGGATTGAACTGAGGGGCACTTGACCACTGAGCCCCATCCTCAGCTCTATTTTGTATTTTATTTAGAGACAGGGTCTCACTGAGTTGCCTAGCGCCTTACTGTTGCTGAGTCTGGCTTTGAACTCGTGATTCCACTGTCTCAGCCTCCCAAAGTGCTGGGATTACAGGCTTGCGCAACTGTGCCCGGCTTGATCAGTTTCTTAAGGAGATAAAAGTTTATTCTGTATTTGCTTAATGCAAATGCTTAGTCTTAATGTAATTATAGATTTTCAAAAATTTTCTTGGAGATTCCATCGTAGACATCCCTGGAAGAATCTACTTAAGTAAAAAAAAAAAATCTTGATTTTTTTTTTCAAGAACATTTTCTCATTATCATCCCACAATATTTTTTTAAATTTTAAATTTTTATTCATTTTAAAATATTTACTATTAACTGATACATAAATATATAAAACTTGTATTAATGGGGTACCATGTAATGTTTTGACCCATATGTATGTTGTGTAATTAGACTAAATTCATCTTTCTCCTAAACATTATTTCTTTGTGGTGAAAATAATTAAAGTACTTTCTTTTTTTTTTTTTTGGTACCGGGGATTGAACTCAGGGGCACTGGACCACTGAGCCACATCCCCAGCCCTATTTTGTGTTTTATGCTTAGCGCCTCGCTGTTGCTGAGGCTGGCTTTGAACTCGCGATTGTCCTGTCTCAGCCTCCCTAAGTGCTGGGATTACAGGCTTGCACCACTGCGCTCGGCTCAAAGTACTTTCTTTTAGGTTTTTGAGATAAACAGTACACAATTGCACTCTCACAATTTTCCCAGTGTGAAATGGCACACTAGAAATTCTTGCTCCTATCTAATTGCAACCTACTACACATCAAGGAACTTTTTCATATCCCTCTTTACTTCTTTACCATTCTATCTTCTGGAATCCAATATTCACTCTCAATTTCTAAAAGATGAACTTTTTATGTTCTACATATGAATGAGATCATGTGGTACTTGTCTTTCTGTGCCTGGCTTACTTTACTTAACATAATAATCTTTAGTTAGATGCATGTTATCACAAATGACAGAATTTCATTCTTTTTATGGCTGAATAGTATATCATTGTGTTTATTTACCATATTTTCTTTATTTATCAGTTGATGAACACTTAAGTTGTTTCCATTTTTTGGCTATTGTAAACAGTGCTGCAGTGAACATGGGAGTGGAGATGTCTCTTCAACATACTGATTTTATTTCTTTTGGATATATACCCAGTAGTAGGATGGCTGGATCTTACAGTAGTATATTTTTAATTTTTTCAGGAACTGTCATGCTATTTTCCATAGTGGTTCTATTAATTTACCCATTAATAGTGTGGAAGGGTTCCCTTTTCTCTACATTTTCAGTGGTACTTTGTTATCTTTAGATTTTTCCATAATAGCCATTCTTACTGTGATAAATTGTGGTTTTCATTTGCATATCCCTGAAGATTAGGCATGCTGAGCATTTTTCATTTACCTTTTGGCCCTTTGTATGTCTTCTTTTGAGAAATGTCTATTTAGATCTATTGCTCATTTTTAAAATTGAGTTATTTGAGGCTTTTTTTGCATTGAATATTTTGAGTTTCTTATATATTCTGGATATTACCTCCTTGTCAGATAGTTGGTAAATATTTTCTCCTATTCCATAGGTTGTCTCTTGATTGTTGATGATTTCTTTTGCTGTGCAGAAGCTTTTTAGTTTGATATAATCCCATTTGACTATTTTCATTTTTGTTTCCTGTGTTTTTAGGGTCTTAACCAAAAAATCCTTGCCCATTCCTATGTCCTGAAGCATTTCCCTTATGCATTCTTCTAGTGATTTCATAGTTTCAGGTCTTACATTTAAGTCTTTAATCTGATACTCTTTTTTTAACAGATAAAGCTTGTTTTTTTTTAAATTTTTTTAGTTGTAGATGGACACAATATCTTTATTTTATTTATTTCTTTTTATGTGGTGCTGAGGATTGAACCCAGTGCCTCATGCATGCGAGGCAAATGCTCCGCCACTGAGCTACAATCCCAGCCCCGATAAAGCTTGTTTTTATTTCAAGGACTGATCTTCGTCATCACTGAGGCTACTATGTACAGACAGATGAAGGGAGCTTTATTTCTTGGTCTCTTCCTCCTTGGACAGAGTCTTGATGATCTCCTCCTTCTTGGACTGGAGGCCCTCCTCACGGCGCTTGCATGCCTCCTTCGTCTTATACCTGTGGGCTTTACCCTGGTCAGCCAGGATCTTCTTGTGGGCCTTATCTGCCTTCAGTTTATGGATGTATTCCATGAGTATCTGCTTGTTTTTGAACACATTCCCCTTAACCTTCAGGAAGAGGCTGTGATAAATGTGGTGGTCAATCTTCTTAAATTCAGGATATCTCCTGAGCAGCCTACGCAGAATCCGCATCCTCCTCATCCAGGTTACCTTCTTCTGCATTTGAGCATTAGACATACCCTTTCGCTTACCTATGCACAAAGTCTGCCCTTCTGGTGAGCCAAGGTATTTTTCTAGCATCTAGCCAGGAATGGACAGTTCCTGGTTTGCCGATTATCAGCTCATCTTTGATCAGCTTCTGCATCTGCTGACACAAGTTGGCGTTGGCGATTTTATTGGTCTCATTGGGGTTCAACCAGACCTTCTTTTTGCCATAGTGAAGGACACTGGTGGCAAGGCTCTTCTGAAACCTGAGCATACTCATGGCTGTGGCCGCAGCAGCCAAGAATGGTATTCTTAAATTCTTCCCTAGATAGTTGGGAAGGTTGGTAGGACCATGAGCTATTTTAGTACAAAGACTGTGTTTAATTTGTTCAGTGCTAAATTCTAAATACTAGGAGCACAATAATATGCATTAAGGGATTGAGTGACTTATTAAAATTTTAATGAAATTATTTTTCCAAATTAAAACAACAGATAGGAGTAGATGTTGAGTATGTATGTAAATTGTTTTCTCCAGAAAGTAAAAAGAACAAGAACATCCAATGACAAATTATTATTGTAATTCTACTTAAATATGCATATACCTAAAACTAGTTATACAATTTTATGCTTACAGGCATCTTTTTATACATGTACAACTTCTAATGTATAAATATTACAAATAAAACTGTTAAACTAAAATATTAAAATTAAGAAATTACATTTATATTTCAGGTTATGATTTTTGTTTTTGTTCTCCCTTCCTCCTTCCTTTCTTTCCTTCCTTCCTTCCTTCCTTCCTTCCTTCCTTCCTTCCTTCCTTCCTTCCTTCCTTCCTTCCTTCCTTCCTTCCTTCTCTCCCTGCTTCCTTTTCACAGTGCTGAAGATGGAACTCTCTACTACTTAGCTATATTCTTAGCCTTTTAATAACTATTTCTTAAGGACCTAGTATATGTCAGGCTTTGTGCTAGATGTTGAATGATTGTAGCAGACACTAACTTTAATCTCATGAGCCTGAGTATTTCAGTTTATTTGGTTTCTCAATAGAAAATATGCATATAACCAATATAAAATTATTTACTAATAAGTTGATGTTAGCTGGGCACGGTGGCACAAGCCTGTAATCCCCCCCCCCCCAAAAAAATTGGTGTTATATTTGATTTCTTCATTTCTATTGTCACAGTTACAGAAATTACTATAAAAATTCTCATATAATTTCTTTCATAGTAACAACACTTAGGGAAAAATATTAATGGAATCATGTTAATTGACCTAAAGACCTAGAATATCTTCATGGAAGCTGTGTGTATATGGCTTGGAACTCGCAATTCTCCTGTCCCAGCCTCCCTAAGTGCTGGGATTACAGGCTTGCGCCACCGCACCCGGCTGTATATATTTTATTTCACCAAAATCAAGTGTAAGTTTTTCCAAACATGTTAAGAAAAAACATAATCCTTGCAAAATAGTACTTAGGATTCTACACCTTACTATATTAACCCAATATGTTAATAGAGAAATCTTATATTTAATACGATCATTATTTGTCAGAATTTGACATGAGTAATGACTCTTAATTTTTTAATGTTCTCATCTTTTCTTCCACAATCTTAATGGTTTATTTCCTGATTTCTCCTTTCATAAAAAATATAAAGACCTTAAGAAGCTAATGTTAAAATTCAATGAAAAACTCAATTTACAAAAGTAAAAGTTTATTAAATGCTTCCTGTTTATTATTACATTTTTTACTTTTGCTTAGAATTTTCATTCTTCAATTCTTAATCATTCATGAAAAATTATATTCTCTGACTTATTTTCTTGAAGGATTTTCTCATTTTCCAAATATAACTGAATATTTAAGGTTAAACTTACTTAAAGAGTTTAAAATTTCCAGGAAATATCTGACTTTTAGTAGCTTTTTGCTAAAGTGATTTTAAATCTCATTTATTTTAATGTGAATTAATGGGTTGGAATATATTCTTTAGGTAGAAAAATGTTATTTCACTTTTGCTTACGTTGATGGTGCTCTTAAGTTTTGACTTCCTACATAACAAACAACCAGGAGGAAAGGCTCATTAATAATCTGTCAAATGTTGTATGCAGTATGACTTGATTATCCATTAGTAATGTTATTTCCTGATTTTCTACTGCCAGAAAGTGCTGATACTGAAAACAATTTGCAGTAATATGAATTTATATATATATTTATGTATACATTCAATTCCTATTCATACACACACAAACATATATAGATATATAGATTTTTTTTATTCCACCAAAATCAAGTGTAAGTTTTTCCAAACATGTTAAGAAAAAACATAATCCTTGCAAAATATTACTTAGTATTCCATACCTTACTATGATATTAACCCAATATGTTAATAGAGAAAGCTTATATTTAATATGCTCATTATTTGTCAGAGTTTGACATGAGTAATATATATGTGTGTGTGTGTATATATATATATATATATGTAGTGTGTGTGTGTGTGAGAGAGAGAGAGAGAATAGGGATTGAATGCAAATACAAAAATCTAGTATTTCTTTTTTTTTGGTACTGGAGATTGAACTCAGGGGCACTCAACCACTGAGCCACATCTCCAGCCTTATTTTGTGTTTTATGTAGAGACAGGGTCTCACTGAGTTGCTTAGTGCCTTGACGTTGCTGAGGCTGGCTTTGAACTCGCGATTCTCCTGTCTCAGCCTCCCAAAGTGCTGGGATTACAGGCTTGCACCACCGCACCTGGCTCCTAGTATTTCTTTATGGAACATTAATTGAAGGTTTGTTGTAGAGTAACTAGTGTTTTCAGAAAGGAAGTTGAGGCCAAACAGCCATTTGATAGGGAAAAGGCTGTTGAAATTGGAAGTTGAGAAGGGCACTACAGAAAAAAACTCTTGAAGGACAGACAACATTCTTCATTTTGACTACGTGTATGTATGGTAGTCTCTGGCTTGGAGCTGAAGGAGAAACCTGTGTTGAGAGCAAGTCTGGTGGCAGATAATATTATTTTCTTATATATGCAGCTACTGAAAGATTGCTTAGCATTCCTGAAAACTTAAATAACTGTCAAGGATTAAAAACTGCAGTAATAACTGGAAATGTCTGCTGTATCTAGAAAAATCTATTTAGAATTTCTCTCCTATTTCATCAAGTGTCTTTCAACTATCAGTGCTTTTAGTTCTCTGTAAACTATTACTTTCATAAAGTGTATTCAACAATAATTCTGTAGAGAAAAAATACTATTTCCCCTATGTGGGTCTCTCTCCCTTAATTTTTGTCTTCTCACATTAATAATCTTGAATATTTAGACAAAAACCACAGGGTTTATAAATGAATTAAGGTATACATTCCCTAAATCATGAAATTCAATTGTTAAATCATTGCTGATTAGTAAATATATTGATCAAATCAATGTATTTCGGTAAAGCTCATTTTGCCTACAGAGGCTGCAGCTACAAGATAAAAAAGATAAACATCAGATCATTCAGTTGTTATAAATGTAGAAGAGGGCAATAGAAATAGGAATCATAGGATTCTATATAAAATAAATAATCTACTTTGTTTTCTCCCAAAGAAACTGTTTTATATACCATGGGATCCATTTTACTATGAAATGTTTGGTTAGATTGCATCCTAAGTTAAACCAGTTCATTAGAATAAACCTCTGAATGGGACATATGGCTTTATAAAACCGTTTCATAACTGGATGATGTGGCATATTCCTCAGATTATCTTCTTGCAGAGGAGTGCTCTTGGGTCACATGAACAAGATAAAACAGATAATAACATTAAAGCTATATTTTACAAAATAATACTTCAATTTATACTTTATAATAGGTTCAGTAATATTTTCAAAAATTGTGGTATGTATGTAGGTGTGTATTGTATTGTAGGCATGCATTTGCATGTGCATACGAAGCTTTAATTACTTATGTCAATGATAGCTAAAATTTGAACCTTGATGTGAATTTTGGTATAAATATATGGATATTATATATTTTGAAAAGATGTTATTTATACAGAAGTAAGAGACTGTGGTTCATAGTTGGTGTTAGAGTGGTAAGAATTTATAAATAATAAAATATTGAATATGTTTGTTGAATATTTGCTAGGTAAAGTAGACTGGAACATGCATATGAATTTTTAATTCTATAAAAAATGAAAATATTACATTAAAAACCTAAGGAGTAAGCCGGGCATGGTGGTGCATGCCTATAATCCAAGGAGCTCGGGAGGCTGACAGGAGGATAGCGAGTTCAAAGCTAGCCTCAGCAATTTAGCAAGGCCCTAAGCAACTAGGTCAAATACTGTCTCTAAATAAAATACAAAATAAGGTTGGGAATGGGGCTCAGTGGTCCAGTGTGCCTGAATTCAATCCCCAGTACCAAAAAAACCTAAGGAATAAGATTAAGTCAGCAATGGTGAATAACTAAGATTATTTATTAATTTGCAGTTTTTTTGTCCATAATATGAAGTGATACTGTAAATTTTTTGCTAGCTACTAGAAAACAAGCTATAGTTTGTGACAGCTCCCCAAATACATCTATCAAAATTCTATCTGTAGGAAAGTGAGATCAGCCTTCTTTTGATTAAATTCAGTGGTCATAATGTGGTAACATTTATATGTCCTTTATCAACATACTACATGGATAAGATTTTAGTCATTTGCGAAATTCTCTAACCACCAGAAAATTTCACCTGTACCTTAGAGTAATCTGGTATGAATCATCTTGTAAAATAGAGTTGTCTCTACTTGATTATTTTCTAATTATTACAATTTACTATATTAGTGCTTTGGAAGAGTAGATCAGATAATAAAATATACACGAGAGGAGACAGGAACATGTCTCATCATTTTTCTGGAATTTATATAAAAAATAAAATGAATCTTCTAGAAATATTCATAATAGTAGTCTCACATTCATTTTTATTTCTTAATGTGTTTGTTTATGTCATTTGTTCTTCCTTAGCCTCTAGTTTTTTATTAAGAGCAATAGTCTTGGGACTGGGGGTATAGCTCAGTGGCAGAGCACTTGCCTTGCATTCACAAGGCCCTGGGTTCAATCTCAACCACCAAAAAAACAAGCATACAAAGCAAAGTAGTAGCCTTGGACTATATCCTGTGTTTGAATTATTTTCTGTCCAAGAATTTTAACTCTTGATTGTGCATCAAAATCAGTTAAGGAACTCTGATCGATTCAGTAGGTTTGGTGTGGAAACCTGGCATGTGTAATTTTAGGACATGCTTTTTTGGTACCAGGGATTGAACTCAGGGATACTCGACCACTGAGTCACATCCTCAGCCTTATTTTGTGTTTTATGTAGAGACAGGGTCTCACTGAGTTGCTTAGCACCTGACTGTTGCACCTGTCTGTTGCAGAGGCTGGCTTTGAACTTGTGATTCTCCTGTCTCAGCCTCCCAAAGTTCTGGGATTATAGGCGTGTGCCACTGCGCCCGGCTCATAAGTGATTCTTACGTTCACTCATGATATGAGTGCTATTTTGTGCAAAGAACAACATGTGAATCTTTAAGTCCATATGTATTTTGTGTGTGTGTGGAAGGATTCTGGGGATTGAATACAGGGGCCTTCAACCACTGAGCCACACCCCCAGTCGCTGTTAATATTTTATGTAGAGATAGAGTGTCACTAAAATTACTTAGGGCCTTACTAAGTTGCTGAGGCTGGCTTTGAACTCATGCTCCTTCTGCCTCAGCCTCCTGAGCTGTTGGGATTACAGGTATGCACCACTGCGCCTAGCTTTAAGTCCATATATTGTTTACAACTTATATTTTAAAACTAAGAAAAAACTGTCAGTGAGTATAATAGTGGTAAAATATCTGTAGTAAATTTTCTTGTAAGAAAAGATGGGTACAGTGTTATTGGCATAGAAGTGATCAGAGTAGACAATGTATAAATCAGGATTCTCCAGAGAAACATACACTCTCTCCCTCTCTCTCTCTCTCTCTCTCTCTCTCTCTCTCTCTCTCTCTCTCTCTCTCTCTCTCACACACACACACACACACACACACACACACACACACGTGGGTGTGAGTATACACATACATATTAGAGGATGAGAAAAGGGTAGCATATATGTGTTTATCATCTATCCATCTATCTATCTATCTCTCATCTATAGATATATTCCCTAGTGATCTTATGAATTTCTTTGGTATCTATTGTTGTATCACCTTTTTGATCTATAATATTTATTTGAGTCTTCTCTATCTTTAGGTTAGTTTTGTGAAGGGTTTCTCAGTTTTGTTTTAACTTTTCAAAGAACCAGCTCTGTTTTATTGATTATTTATATTGTTCTTTTAGACACTATTTAATTTATTTCTACCCTGGTCTTTATTATTTCCTCCAACTGATTTTGGGTTTCATTTGTTTTTCTAAGACCTTGAAGTGCATCATTAAGGTATGTATATGAGATCTGATTTTTTTAAAATATAGAAATTCATAGCTATAAAATTCTCTGTTAGTATTGCTTTTGGTTTATACCATAGGTTTTGGATGTTGTGTTTCCATTTTCATTTTTTTAAAAAAATATTTTTAGTTGATGAACTTTTATTTTATTTATTTATATGCGGTGCTGAGAATTGAACCCAGTACCTCACACATGCTAGGCAAGCACTCTGCCACTGAGCCACAACCCCAGCCCCTCCATTTTCATTTTTTTTTTAGTTGTTGATGAACACAATATCTTTATTTATTTATTTTTTTATGTGGTGCTGAGGATCGAACCCAGTGCCTCACACATGCGAGGCAAGCATTTAACCGCTGAGCCACAACCCCAGCACCCATTTTCATTTTTGGTTCTAAGAATTTTTAGATTTTCCCTGATGGCTTCAGTGACCCAATGTTTGTTCAAAAGTGTATTGTTCAATCTCCATGTGTTTCTATACTTTTTGTAGTTTATTTTCCTGTTGGTTTCTAGTTTCTCTAAATTATGATTATAATGAAATGTAAGAAATTATTTAGGAGCTGGGCGCGATGGCGCAAGCCTGTAATCCCAGCATTTAGGGAGGCTGAGACAGGAGAATTGAGAGTTCAAAGCCAGCGTCAGCAACGGTGAGGCACTAAGCAACTCAGTGAGACCTTGTCTTTCCATAAAACACAAAATAGGGCTGGGGATGTGGCTCAGTGGTCGAGTGCCCCTGAGTTCAATCTCTAGTACCAAAAAAAAAGAAAGAAATTATTTCAGTTTTTCTTTAGTTATTAAGACTTGCTTTATGGCCTAATATAGGATCTATTTTTGAAAATTGTCCATATGCTTATGAAAATAATGTGTATTCTGCAGATGTTGGATGGAATATTCTATAGATGTCTGTTAACTACATTTGATTTATAGTGTAATTGAACTCTCTATGTTTCTTTGTTTTTTATTTTGGTTAATATTACCTATGTATTTGTAAAAATGGGGTCTTGAATCCATCCTCTATTATTGTTTTAGGTCCTTTATCTTCCTTTATGTCCAGAACTGTGTTTTGTATAACAGGGTGCTTTGATGTCCAGTGCATATTTATTAATAATAGTTATTTCTTCTTCTCCTCCTCCTTTTTTTTTCTTTTTTTGTTTTTATTTTGTTTTGCAGTACTGGATATTGAACAAAGGCTGCTCTACCACTAAGCTAATTGCCAGCCTTTTTTATTTTTTATTTTGAGACAGAATCTCACTAAGTTGTTCAGGCTGGCCTTGAACTTGGAATTCTACTGTCTCAGTCTCCTGAGTCACTGGGATTACAGACATGTGCCACCACATCCAGCTATTTTATTTTCTGGATGAATTGTTCTCTTGTTAGATATGAATATAACACTCCTGCTCACTTTGGGTTTCCATTTGCTTGCAATGTCATTTCCCATCCTTGCATTTTCTTCTGTATATGTCTTTGATAATTAGATAGTTATTTTTGCAGACAGCGTATGGTTGCATTTTCTTTAAATCTAATCAGCCAATCTATCTTTTTTTTTTTTTGGTACCAGGGATTGAACTCAGGGGCACTCAACCACTGAGCCACATCCCCATCCCTATTTTGTGTTTTATGTAGAGACAGGGTCTCACTGAGTTGCTTAGTGCCTTGCCGTTGCTGAGGGTGGCTTTGACCTCACGATTCTCCTGTTTTAGCCTCCCTAAGTGCTGGGATTATAGGCGTGTACCACCACACCTGGATCAATCTATCTTTTAATTGGAGAATGAATGCCATTTACATTCATGGATACTATTGAAAGGCACTTACTTATTCCTGTCATTTTGTTGCTTTTATTCTGGTTATTTTGAGTATTCTTTTTTTCATTTCTTCCTTTTATATTCATCTTAGAGGTTTGGTGATTTTCATTATGAAAATGCTTGATTCTTTCCTAATTCTCTCTTGCTTATCTACCTTTGTAATGTTAGATTTATTCTCTCCTGTGCTTTCATGGTTATATTTATGTTTCTTCCTTTTTTGAGTATGGGATTCCCTTAATTGTCTTCAGTAATGATGGCTTAGTGGTCATGAAATTTGTATGATTATCATAGAAGGTTTTTGTTTTTCTTTCAATTCTGAAGGATAACTTTGCTGGATATAGCTATCTAAGTTAGCAGTTATTTCTTTCAGGACTTGAAAGACATCATTCCATGCCCTCTTGGCCTTAAGAGTTTATGCTGATAAATCTGCTATTATTTTGATGGGTTTGCCTTTAAATGTGACTGGGCACTTCCCTTTTGCAAGTTTCAACATTTTTCTTTCTTCTTTATTTTTGCCAGTTTAACTATAGTATCTTATTTAGTGGTTCTTTTCTGGCCATGTATATTTGGGGTTCTAAATGTCCCCTGTACGAGGATGTGCATGTCTTACAAGATTTGGGAAATTTTGTGCTATTATTTTACTGAATATGTTTTTTATGTTTTCATCCTGTTTATCTTCTCCCTCATCTATTGCAATTACACATGTTTGGTCTTTTAATGATTTCCCAGAGATTTTGTATGTTTTTCTCTTTTTTCTTTTTTTTGGTACTGGAGATTGAACTCAGGGGCACTCGACCACTGAGCCACATCTCCAGCCCTATTTTGTGTTTTATGTAGAGACAGGGTCTCACTGAGTTGCTTAGCGCCTCGCTGTTGCTGAGGCTGGCTTTGAACTCGCGATTCTCCTGTCTCAGCCTCCCTAAGTGCTGGGATTACAGGCTTGCGCCACCGTGCCCGGCTTCTCATTCATTTTTTATTACTATCTGAATATGACTATTCCTTAACTTTGTCTTCAATCCCTGCTATTCTTTCTTCTGTTTGATCTAGTCTGTTGCTGAGGTTTTCAAATGAGTTTTTAATTCAATTTATTGAGCTTTTTATTTCTAAAGTTTGTGTTTTTTTAAGAATTGATCATATCTATATTGAATTACTCATATCCTGCAGTGTCTTCCTTAATTCATTCAGCTGTTTATTGATATCCTCTTAGAGTCCTTTGAACGTTTAAAAAATCATTGATTTTAATTCTTTGGCATTTCATTCACTCCATTATCTTTGACATCTATTACTGGAGAGTCATGCAGTTTCTATGTTTCAATGTTGAGACTTACACATTTGTTGTAATGAGTATTTCCTCCACTTTTGTGTGACTGCCTTCTTGGTAAGCACTGTCCTTTTGGGAATTTGCCCTGTGATATTGGCTTGCTATACAGTTTTGGACTTAATTCCAGTTGGACTCCATAATGTATTTTCTCTGTGACTTCTTTGTGATTAGAGCATTTTGA
The DNA here is from genome assembly GCA_028644305.1 of Xerus rutilus. NCBI lineage: Eukaryota > Metazoa > Chordata > Mammalia > Rodentia > Sciuridae > Xerus > Xerus rutilus. Next base: position 95,591,297 of record CM053417.1, read on the forward strand.
CACAATATGTACTCTGTCAAGTCCTGAGGGACTTAACTTTCTCTGAACATCTCACAAGAGCAGGATCCCACTGGTAGTTCAGGCAGCTGTGCTATAGACAGCAGAATATATGATGTGAACTCTCTTGGTTATACCTCCAATCTTGTTAGCAATGTGTATTTTGATAGGATATGGGAACTGCTTGTTCTGAGGTCCCTTGTAGATAAAGTGTCCAGAACAATTGTGTTATTTTTCTCCACTGTTGCTGTGGTGATGAATGTCCAGGAGTGGGTCTTCAGGTCCTGCAAATATGCCTACCTGGAACCAGGATGATGGCTGGGAGATTTATCTCCTTATTCTTTAAATATCTGTGAAGATTTGAGCAGAGCAAGGTCATGGCTGGGGTAGGGTGAAGTTCCTTGAGCTGGACTAGGAGTTTAGCTCAGAAGCAGAGCACCCACCCAATGTGCTGAAAGTACTGGGCTTGATCCCCAGCACCACATAGAAGGAATAAACAAAACACTATTAACAAACAACAAACCAGATAAATAAATTAAAAAACAAATAAAAATAACAACTACCAAACACCAACAAGAGAAACAGAAACAAGAAAAAATAATAAAAAAGTATAAACTAAAAAAATTAAAAAGTATAAACTAAAAAGTTAAAAGAAATAATAAAAATAAAATTAATTTAAAAAGTAATAAAAAGAAAAGAATGGAAAAAGAAGAAAATTTTTTAAAATTAAAATAGTGGAAAGCCTGAGAAGGGTAACAAAACAAAAAAGAAAAAAGAGCAAAGAGCAGTAGCACACACCTGTAATCCCAGTACTTTGGAAGGCTGAGACAGGAGAATCACGAATTCAAAGCCAGCCTCAGCAATGGCGAGGCGCTAAGCAACTCAGTGAGACCCTGTCTCTACATAAAACACAAAATAGGGTTGGGGAGGTGGCCCTGAGTTTATTCCCTCCATACCAAAAAGAGAGAGAGAGAGAGAGAAAAAAAAAGATAAAGAGACAAAAAGAAGTAAAAAAAAAATAAAAGAAGAAAAAATATATTACAAGGACAAGAAAAAAGAAAAATATACAAATGAGAGAGTAATATATTATTACAAAGATGTTAATAAAAAATTCAAATATTGTGTAGGTAAGAGTGATTGATCACAGCCTATAATCAAAGCTTCTTTCCATGACTTCTTTAAATGTGTACCCTTTGGAGACAGCAAAAGCTGGGGGTTTTCAGCCCTTTCTTTTTTTGTAATCACCAGGTGACCAGAAGAAGTGTTTTTTGTCCAGAGCCATTTGGAATACCTCACACGTGCCCATCAGGCCTAAAAGTGCTAGAGTAGAAGTTAGAGTTAGTTCCCAAGTCAGTAATTTACTCTGGAGTTATTTGGGCTGTGCTTGAGTGGGGCCGATGCCAGTAATCCAGCTTGTGACCAAGGTAGTGTGGAATATTGGAATTGTCTGGGGACATTTTCTCTCTGATGCCCTTTGTTCTGTGTACTCCGTGGACAGGCGTGTCATCGGGTGCTGTAGCATGTTAAGGACTCCCATGCCATTGTGCTGCACACTCCGAGTATGAACAGAGACTGTGGAGTCAAAACTATCTGTTCTGGTGGGCCCTGCACAATCCACAGCCCATAACTTTGGTGTTTTGAGACATAGCTCCTATGTGAAATCACACATTATTGATTATTCCTTCCAATTCCTACAGCTGGCTTCCTGAACTGACAGTTTTACAGTGGAACAATTTCCACCTTTCCTTAATTGCTTAGTTTCCCACTGCATAAAATTCTCAGTGTGTTTGTGTCATAGGCTTTCCCTCAGGCAAACCTGACTCTAAAGGCAGTATGAGCCAGTGTACTAACATTTTCACAGGAACCTGAAGCACTTGCCTAGCATGTGTGAGGCACTGGGTTCGATTCTCAGCACCACATATAAACAAATAAAATAAGATCCATTGACAACTAAGAAAACATTTTAAAAAAATGGGAAAATGTAGGGGCCTTTGACTCCCTGAGCAGTAAACTCAGGGAGGACCTTCTCAAAATGGTTTCCTGTTACAGCACTGTGTGAATACACTGGGGAGTGCAGGAAACTTATCCAGAGCCAGTTTGCTACACAGATCTTAAGTCTATTGTGTGTTTAGATTCTATTTCTGCAAGGTGCTGATTCCTGTGCTAGTGTACTCCCTGATATTTTCCATCTTTCTTGACCTTTATCCCTGTCCTCTGCCACACTGACCTGTGATAGTTGCTGGGGTGCTCCGTGTCACCCTGTTTTACTATCCAAAGTTTCTGGATTTCTCCACGTCTCTGTCCACTATTGAACTTTAATATTATCCAATAGTCATCCACCTCAATATGGAGCTGTTTTTCAGTTGTTTAGATTCTGTCTCACGGAGAAGAGAGTGAATGTTGGTTGCTTCTAATATACTATCTTCCATTTTTTTAATTTCTTCAAAATAATTCTTTTATGGAAAATAATTTTTTTATGGAATATTAAAATATAATTACATTTGCATATTTGTTTTATTTGACAGAATTGATAATCTGGGTATTTTTGATATAAAACAGTTTTGATCAGCCATTATTCTGTTGCATTATCTAGCATTTTCTAGTAAAGTTTAGATGCATATTTGATTCCTGTTCCTTTGTGGATACGTTGCTTTTCTGCTCTGAGAAAAAAAATTAAAGTCTTAATTCTTGAGAATTTAAAATGTTATTAGTATGTGTCTTGGCGTATGGATCCTGCTTTTATATGTTGAACTCATTAATTTACTCCATAGATCTATTTCGGTCTGAAAACTTGGGTATTCTTTTTTTAGTTCAGATATATATTTTTTACTAATGTCCGGTGATTTCTTTTGTTTCTTATGTTCTCTGATATCAAGATTATTTGTTTTGAGTTGAAATTAATCGCCAAGTTTCTTAATTATCGTATATCTTTCATTAATTTACCTTTTGCTCAAAATTTAGTAATGAAGCCCAGACTTTATTTCTTTTTGTCCTGATCCATTGCATTGTTCTGTTCATATACTGATGATCTGAATTCCATAAATACTAATTTATTTTTACTTTATCATATAAATATAATTTAATATTAAAACATCAATTTATATTATTTGTTTAAAATAAATACAGATAATATTCTCTTTAATGTTTTGCCAACATTGCTCCACTTGATCTGTGAAAGTTTAATAGCTACTACTTGAAATCAAATGTGTTGTGAAGACAAATGGGTTTAGGAAAACTTGACAAATATTAAACATATTTCTTGAATCCTTGATTGAAAATAGCATATAAGAAATCAATGGGCACTGAGAAGTTCTAAGAAACATTTTTACACAGAGAATTTTTCAAGTTTATTTTATTATAATGCTCATAAATTAAGGAACATATCAAGGCTCAGATAGTTTAAGAAATGCAACAAATTCATGGTAGAATATATCGAATTGAGACAGATTTTTCTACGACTTTGCTATAGTGATAGTTTGGAGGCTTGGTTTTGTTTTTTTCTAGGTGATTGGCATGATTTAAATGAGGAGAATTGAAGGACAATCACTACTGAAAGGCTTGACTAAGTTTATTTCTACTTTACTCCTTACCATTACCAGGAGAAAAGCACTCAATCAAGACCTGTCTGTATGGAGAATAACTGTTGACAGGGTCTAATAAAAAGCACTGTGTAAGATTACTTCTGGTGTAAAATTTATTATAATCAGATCAACAGTGGGCCATAGAAATAGCTTTGTAAAAGCAATGCCAATCAGCCAACATGCATATTTTCTTTTATAACTTTGTGATAAAGTGAGCTGTATTGGATATTGCCTGTTTTGTGGCCATAGCATGGAAATGCATTTGTGAGTAATGTTTTCCCTCCAATAAGATTGACAAAACACTCTCAGAAATATTTGAAATGCTTTCACTATAATAGATATTGAAGTTGCAATTATATTTTAGTTAATTTATCTCATATGGTTAAGTGCAAGCCTCTTCATCTGTAAATCTTTGGTACATTAGAGTGTATTATTGAGCTACAAGTTCATTAGATAATAGAATTTTATGAACTTGGTTAATTTCTTCCTCTTTTTACTCAGGAGTAAATAAATAAGAACCTTATTCTAAATAATATGAAAAATATTGATAAGATAGCTTTACTTTAAAAATAGGTAAACAAAATAAACACAAATCTTGCTACCGTCTTCTACTACATCATCTTGCAGAACATAAATTTTATTTCATATTAGAAAGACATATTGCTGATGTTGATCATTATCTAAGAAAATGAGTCACAAGGGATACATTATGTTAAAGAACAGTTAAATGAGACATATTCCCAAGGTTCTTGCTTCGTGAAAACAACCTATAACTAAGATCTTTTAAATAGCATGCTGTCATTTTGTAAACCTTTATTCTCAAAAGATAAAAAACCAGTCCCTATATTTGAGAAGTAAACATACATTCACATTATGTGACTTCATGTATCTATAAATGGAAGTCTTTCATGTTAATTTTAGTTATAATAGTGATTATTCTAGCAGTTGGTAAAACATTATAAATAATCATTATATAGTAGCAGCCTCTGGAACTGAGATAATTCATGATCTATATTCTTAATACACTGCTTCTAATTTAAGGTACTTAGATACAAAATGATTATAATAAACATTCTTTATTCCCTTACTTAGGAGGTGATGAAAGGTACTCATTTTAAAGCTTGATTCCACCCCTTCTAAACTGTGTAAACTTGCATTTGAAGAGTGATTTACTCATTAGAAAAATATTAACAATATGAGGTGCTATAAATATTAACTTAGGCAATGACTTAAAATGATAGTATTACACTTAGTTCATTGTTTGTCATGAGTGTCATAGCTATTATTTTAAAAAGTAAGCTACCCCTGAGAAAGAAATTAATTCATTATGTAAAAACTCACCTTAATTTTTTAACTTTAGACTCTTATGTTGTAAGTCTGGAAGAGAATATATGTAATTTTCTCTTTCCTTTTATTCTATCATTTTTTTCTTTTCTAATAAGTCACTGAAATCTCATATTATTTCTGTTGAAATTGTTAGTAAGTAGTGGAAAATATGAATAGGTTTTGGAATCAATAAATCCTAAAGATTATTCTGAGAAGGGATTAAACTTCAAAAAGTAGTTCATAAAAGCTTATAAAAGTAGCTTATTCATTTATATAGCCTGTCAGCTTTTCTTCTATTATTATCTGAGTTGCCATTTTAATTTTAAGAGTATCTGTCTTATCATTCTAAAAAAAGAAAGAAACCTTAAATTTTTTTCCTATGTGTTTCCATTACAGTCTTCTCTGTCTCAGAGCCCCAATAATAATGGTGTAACAACTTCAGATCACTAAATGTAGATACACTAAATACCAGTACTGGTAATATGTATTGTATTATCAAAAATATGGCAATTGACAATAATGCATTTCCTTTTTAAAAAAGGAAAATGAAGGAACTATTGAAAATATATAATATATAGTAGATTTGAGTGGGTTTATCTTTTTGGTACTGGGGATTGAATTCAGGGGCACTCAACCACTGAGCCACATCCCCAGCCCTATTTTGTGTTTTATTTAGACACAAGGTCTCACTCAGTTGCTTAGCACCTTGCTGTTGCTGAGGCTGGCTTTGAACTCACAATTCTCCTGTCTCAGCCTCCCTAAGTGCTGGAGGCCTGTGTCATCGTGCCCGGCGATTTGAGTGGTTTTTCTAAGTTAGTTACTTCTGCCAAACTCCAAAAAGAAAGTCTGATAGATAAGGTACTGGTGAACTTTGACAAAGACGCCAATGATACACAACAGAGGAAGAATTATTTTTTAAAAAAGTGATGTAAACAAAACTGGACAGCTACATCTAAAAGAATAAAACCAAATCTTTATGCATACACACACAAAAATAAACTCAAAATAGATTAAAGATGTATATGTAAGACCTGGAACTGTAGAACTTCTAGAAGAAGAACATACTTGAATAGCTTCATGACATTGGGCATGGCAATTTCTTGGATATGATCTCAGAAACATAAACAACAAACAAAGAAGGACAAATTGAACTACATGAGACTAAAAAGATTCTGCACAGCAAGGCAAACAATCAATAGAGGTGAAAATATAACTTGTAAAATGGGAGAAAATATTTGCAAAGCATAGGTGTGATAAGGGATAAATATCCAAAATATACTAGAAACTCCTGCAGCTCAATAGTGAAATAATCAAACAACTTATCTTAAAAATAGGCAAAAGACTTGAATTTGTATTTCTCCAAGAGGACATCCAAGTGTCCAATGGGTATATGCAAAGATGCTCAGCATCACTAATCATCATAGGAATTCAAATCAAATAAAATCAAAGAGATATTGCCTCACACTTGTTAGGAAGGTGTATGTGTGTGTGTGTGTGTGTGTGTGTGTGTGTGTGAATGTGTATGTGTGTGTGTGAGTTATACATCACTCACATATCTAAAATGTGCTTGTGAAGTAGGCTGTAGAGGAATTGGAACCCTTATATACTCTTGGCCAGAAAATAAAATTGTACAACTATATGGAGAATAGTATGGTGGTTTCTCAAAAAGTTAAAAATAAAACTATATGATTTAGCAGTCCCACTTGTAGGTATATAGCCAAAAGAATTGTATTCAGAATCTTGAAGAGATATATGCACTCCCATGTTTGTTGCAGCATTATTCATGATGGCAATAATATTGAAACAACATAAATATCAGTAGATTAATTGATAAAGAAAATATGACATATACATACAATGGATTATTATTCATCTTTAAAATGGAAGGAAATCCTGCCATAATGTGACTGCATAGATGAATCTGGAGGACATTAAGCTATGTTATATAAGTCAGTCATAGAAGGGCAAGTACTATATGGTTTTACTTATGAGGTGTAAAAACTAGTCAGTCTCATAGAGAGTAGAATGGTAGTTATCAGGGGCTGGGAGGAGTGGAAAATGGGAGCTACTGTTCAAGGAATATGAAGATGCAACTGTACAAGATAAATCTGCTGGGCTGGGGTTGTGGCTCAGTGATAGAGCACTTGCCTCTCATGCTTGAGGCACTGGGTTTGAACCTCAGCACCTCATAAAAATAAATAAAATAAAGGTATTGTGTTCATCTACAATTAAAATTTTTTTTTTAAAGATGAATCTGCTTTAGAACATTATGCCTATAGTTTACAACACTTTAGAACTCATGCTAATTGTTCTTACCACAATGAAAAAAATCACATAGAGTTGGCAACTACTCAAATAACAAAAGATTGGAGATTAAGGATTCTGGGTGATTTTTTTTTTTTTCAATTTATTTTTGTTCTTTTTATATATACATGACAGTAGAGTGTATTTTGACATATTATGCATACATAGAGTATAACTTATTCTAATAAGGATCCCATTGGCTAACTTTCTAAATTTGCAACTTAGAACCCATAAGGGACCACATCTGAATTTTGAATTTGAGGATTAGTAATTTTTTTCTTTTGTGTTTAGACAATTGCTCTGCTTCCCTGTCCTGTTCCATGTCCACAATACTGTTCTCTCTGACTCTAATGTTCACATATCACACTTGTTAATTGTGTTAGAATAAGACCTGATTCTCCAGATTTTTATTGAGGAATGATTTCTTTACTACTGCTCTTCAATGTAGAGATTCTGTCATCATAAGGAACTCTTCAACTTCCACGTATGAAGAGGGACCAGCTCCTAAGAGGTAATGAGTTACAGCTGTCTTCATTATATTACATGTTCTAATCCTTTATTTTCTCTGGTTAGGGATCAATTTTAGGGTTGAAAGAGGTTAAGTTACATTGTGTCTCTCTGATACTATGGAATGGATATGTTTTTTTCCACATATATTCAGATCACAATTGCCCTTAGTAGGTGATTTTAAGTCCTATATGTTGTTGGTACATAAATACTGGGAAATATTGTCCTATTTATGATTTTCATGGAATGTGTTTATTTTTCTCTTTATTTAACATTGTTGGGAAGTATTTGAAAATGAAAAATAATAGTGATCACTTTTTAGATTATAATAGCTTAAGTTTTTTAATGCCCTAGGTCACTGATTGAAAATATGTTTTTGAATATTAGCAAGTACTATATTTCTTTGAAAAAACATTTTATTTTGAATTAACATGTATGAATTTCCCATATTAGTACAGTTCAGTGTGATATTTTAACACATCCATACACCATGCATTGATCAGATGCAGCCTTCCCAACCTCTCGTAATCACTGTTCTACGTCGAAGTCAACTTTTTAGCTTCTATATATGAGAGACAAGGTGATATTTGTCTGTGCCTAGCTTACTTCACTTAATATGATTTCCTCTAGTTCCATCTATTTTGCTGCTAATGACATTTTATTCTTTTTGAAGGCAGAATAATATTCCATTGTATATATTTGCCACATTCCTTTATTCATTCATGCATAGATGGGTACGTAGCTTGATTTTCATGTGTTAGCTATTATGAATAGTGTCAAAAGAAACATGAAAATGCAGATATCTCTTTGGTATGCTTTCATTTCCTTTGGATATATATTTAATTTTATTTTTGGATATTTTGTGTGAAAAAATGTAAGATGAAGCCTGGCTCAGTGGCGCATGCCTGTAATCCCAGCACTTTGGGAGGCTGAGACAGGAGAATCACGAGTTCAAAGCCAGCCTCAACAAAAACGAGGTGCTAAGCAACTCAGTGGGACCCTGTCTCTACATAAAACACAAAATAGGGCTGGGGATGTGGGTCAGTAGTCGAGTACCCCTGAGTTCAATCCCCGGTACCAAAAAAAAAAAAAAAAAAAAGCAAGACGAAAAATTAAGAAATCACATAATCACATATTTTCCTTGGTTTGTTTTTTTTTTTTTTTTTTTTTTTGGTGCTAGGGATTGAACTCAAGTGCGCTTAAACACTGAGCCACATTCCCAGCCTTATTTTGTGTTTTATGTAGAGACAGGGTCTCACTGAGTTGCTTTGCGCCTCGCAGTTGCTGAGGCTGGCTTTGAACTCACAATTCTCCAGTCTCAGCCTCCCAAAGTGCTGGGATTACAGGGTTGTGACACCATACCCAGCTATCCCCAGCCCTTTTTATTTTTTTAATTTTTTTTTATTTTGAGACAGAGTCTCACTAGGTTGCTCACAGCCTTGCTAAGTTTCTGAGGCTGGCTTTGAACTCCTCCTGCCTCAGACTGCTGAGCTGCTGGGATTACAGTAGTGAGCCACCACACCTGGCACATTTTCCCTTTTGCAAAATATTAAACATCAGGAGTGACTATATATATTTCATTATCTTTCAATTTTTCCATATGTTGTCAACTTCTTCACAATATAAATGTTCATTAAATAAAAAGGTATTTTAAATATTTTTCTTCTTTAAATGCATAATTTATATTATGTACACTAAAGATTCCTAGTCATATTCTAATGATAGATGGAAAAGAGGATAATATTATTAACCTCTGTGTAAATAATAAGAAATCAAGGACTCATGGCTTTGGTAACACAGACAGTGCAATTCAGTCCCATTTGGTTTATGGTGATAACATACTTCCAGAGCTGAATTTATGCTAGCTCCTGCCACACAACTGACAAATCTGTGTTGCTGTGCCTGGCAAGGTGGAACAACAAAATATAATTAGTTCTACAATATGAAAATATGTTTTATTCTTTATTAGAAGCTCTGATGCATATGTTCATAATCTAATTTCAGTGATTGGAGCTCAAGTTTTCAAGCCCGGTATTTCGTTGCCTACAATAGTGCTGAATGTTAGTATGCGAATAAGACTCAAAATTAGAACACTTCATCTCTAGGCTTTACACTGAACCTTGGATACCTCGGTTATCTGGAGTTTTCTCAGTTTTAAAATGGAAATTATAATGCTTTTGAGTTGGTCTGTCTTCTAAACATCAAAAAGAAAATAATAATCCAAGAACGTGAGTGGGCTTCAAAACTTTGGGGCTGGAGTTGTGGCTCAGTGGTGGAGCGCTTGCCTAGCAATGTGTGAGGCACTGGGTTCGATTCTCAGCACCAATATAAATAAATGAATAAAAAATAAATGTCTATCAACATCTAAAAAATATTTAAAAAAAAAAAAACTTTGAGGCGACACTAATGTAATTATGTTTCAGGTACTCTTTAATTCCCTCTCCTTCTAATAACTACAGATTTTAGGTCAGGTTGTTTTTGGAAGTCTCACTGCTGATGAAAAATCTGAATAAAATCAAACATTGCTTCTGTTTATGTGTGCATGGAAACTAATACTAACGTGGGTAATTACAGTGTGGAGAAATCTACATAATTTCTCAAAAGAAACTTTTATTTTGCTGAAAGTAGTCATTATCAATAAATAATAGGAGGCTTTACCAGTGACTCTTTTAAATTGACACATAATAATTTTACATATTCATGAGGGTATAGTGTATAGTGACCATATCAGGGCCATTATTAATTATTTTCCTCTCCTTGTACATTTATTATTACTTTGTTTTGCAAATCTTCAAACACCTGTCTTCTACTTCTGTAAAAGAATATGTATAAAAAATGAATGTCCCAATTTCTTTCCATCTTCACCAATACTTGCTATTTTCTGATTTTTTGATTCTACTCTTTCTAGTGAGTGTGAAAAGTAGTACCTTGTAGTTTTTGTTTTGTTTTGGTTTTTGTTTATTTGTTTGTTCTTTGGTACTAGAGATTAAACTCAGGGGCACTCAACCACCTGAGTCACACAACCCAGCCCTATCTTGTATTTTATGTAGTCTCTGGGATTACAGGTGTGCACCACGGTGCTCACCTTCAGGTTTTTTTTTTTAATATTTTTTAGTTATACATGGACACAGTGTCTTTATTTAGTTTACTAATTTTTATGTGGTGCTGAGGATCGAACCCAGTGCCTCACACGTGAGAGGCAAGCGCTCTGCCACTGAGCCACAATCTCAGCCCTCAGCTTCAGTTTTAATTTTGAGATAGGGTCTCAATAAATTTCTGAGATTGTCCTGGAACTTGATATTCTCCTGCCACAACCTAAGTAGCCGGAATTACAGGCGTGCACCACCTCACGCAGCTTCTATTCTCCATTTCTGTGAATTCAAGTTTTTACTTTACACATATGAGTGAGAACTTTCAGTGTTTGTCTTTCTGTGTCTAGTGTATTTCACTTAACATAATGTATTCCAGTTCTATCTGTATTGCTGTGAATGACATGATTAGTGACTATTATTCTGTAAATATACATTTTTATTCTAAGCAGTAGCTAAGATTGAGATTTTGTTGAAGGCTATCATTGGATAAACACCATCAAAAAGTTACGTTTTTCTTGCTTTCCATTGTGCCTTTTTAGTCCTCCATTTCCCTTCCCACTCTGTCCCTCTTTTCTTTCTTTTTCTTTTTTTTTTAAGGTTTTTGTTGTTGTGGATAGACACAAAACTTTTATTTTACTTATTTATTTTTATGTGGTGCTGAGGATCGAACCCAGTGCCTCACACATGGTAGGTGAGTACTCCACCACTGAGCCACAACCTCAGCCTTGTCCCACTTTTCTACAAGTATATGTTGAACATCAATTGTGGAGAGCTTTTGAGCTCTGGTTATTGGCTGATTCTGTGGTGTAGGCAAAAACCATACCTGGGAAACATTCCTTGCCAAAAGGTGAGGATTTGAACAGCCTTGATGTCCCAGCTCTGACGCTAATAGTTATCAGACGTTCTGCTTTCCTCGGTACAGCAAGATGGTCGCAGGATGTTCCTAACAGTAGGATAGATACAAAAATGTTTCTAGCTCTGTAACTTTTTAGTGCATAAAGAAGCCTCTTAATAACTCACAAGCCTTGAACAATTTACAATGCCCCTATAGTTAAACTTCCTGATTATGAGACCCTATATCATAAACTTGCAGAGCTAGTTCTGGGTCACTGTTCCTCTATCAGAGGGCTATGTCCCAACTGGCCCCAGCATTGCTTAAAAATGTCTCTGTGTTTTTCTCAATCTCCCATTGCCCTTACTGGAGATCCTTTGTTGATGCTGTGCAGGTCTTGGCACTCAATTCTATGATGCTTGTGGCATTAAGCACTTACATAAAGTAGCTCTTTTAATTCACAGTAGAATATGAGTTTGATGCTATGGTTTCTGTTTTATAGATGAGGATGCATACTCTGTGAAGTGCAAGGTTACATAATTAAAATGTAGAAAGGCAGATCTACCTCTTGCTCAAAGGAACTGAGCATTGAACATGTAAGGGAGAATGCTGCAGCACAGCACCGTGCACAAGCTTTCATTTGAGAGCTAAAGAAACCAGACACAGACCACATGATGTTTTCCTTTCCAGGGTCTGAATGAACAGGTATGGGAATTTCCCTGATTTTAAACACATTAGTAGCTCATTTCTCTGAAATATTCCAGTAAATTTTTCAGTAGGGGGCACCTGGAAAATGAGTGTGTTTGTCTAAAAGCATAAGATCTTAGTAAAACTAATCATAAAATTGTCCTTGGAGGGGATCATATTGAAACGAGGTTACATGGCCAAATAGAGTCTTATTCATACAAAAGTCTTATTCATACATCTGTACAAATGCAGAGATAAGACACACTGGTGTCCAGAACTCAGGAGCATTTTGTGTGTGTGTATTTAATTTTAGATGAGTATGGAGAATTTACAAGGGTAGATATTTGACCAGGTTTGTATTTTATAAAAATGTGCTCCAGGACAAGAGAGACTAGGTTGGAACTCACTGCAGAAATACAGTAAGATTCAGTGATCACATGATCCTGAGGTTATGGTGATGGGTTTGGAGAAAAATTCTAGGCCTTGACTTTTAAAACTATATGGGAAAGACTTGATTGTTCAGGAAAACAGTGCTCATGCACAAGTTTCACCACAAATAATTTGCACACAAACATATACCCATCCCTTCTTTTGAGGATGAAATATATACATATTTCCATTTACTGATTAATTACTTCATTACTAGAAGTAGAAACACACTTCAGATCTACATTACATATCTCCTCAGCTATAAATTTACCTCTTATAGACAGTTTTACCTGGAAATATATAAAGAAGTTGCTTGATTTTAAGTTGCTACTTGTGAAATGCAAATATTAATTGCACTTGAATATGTATGTACAGATATTTGATAGTTTGTATCTGCTCAAATCTATTTTCTTTTTGGTACCAGGGATTGAACTCAGGGGTACTCAACCATTGTGCTCAAATCTATTTTGCACACTAGAATTCCCAGGAATTTGATGCTGTCTGCTACTCTGCATCTGCTTATGTTGTTTGGAAAGTTTTATAGAGAACTTTTATGAATCTGGTGAAAATTTCTAATTATTGAATTGGGAGATTTAATATAATGGCATAACTCAAGTTTCACTTACAATTTTGATAGGTAAGTTTTAAATTGTTTTGGGGGTTTGATGGAATCCTAAAATAGAAGATTTTCATTTTTCAAGAGAGTTAATATTTTAGCTGTAGCTTTTAATATTTGGCTAACAAAATTATTGTCATGCTATTTCATTATAGTTTAAATTTAAGTGGAGCTATACAAGTTTCTTTTTACTTGGCACAATTAAAGTGTTTTTTGTTTTTGGTACTGAGGATTGAACTCAGGGGCACTCGACCACTGAGCCACATCCCCAGCCCTATTTTGTGCTTTATGTAGAGACAGAGTCTCACTGAGTTGCTTAGCGCCTCGCCATTGCTGAGGCTGGCATTGAACTCGCAATCCTCCTGCCTCAGTCTCTCAGCTGCTGGGATTACAGATGTATGCCACCGCACCTGGCCACAATTCAAGTTTTTTGAGTTTCATTCCATTGTTGGAGCTGACATTACTAGATTCTTTCTTTCGTTCTTTTCTTTTTTTTTTAAATAAGAATTCTGCTTTTATTTATAGTTTTGTGTGTTTGTACAAATAATTGATAGGATTATATTCACAATAGTACAAATGTGAGAAAAGCATATGTGAATGTCGGTCTCATAGTTGACAAAATCTATGAAATTTTAAGGCACTCAAAGCAGAAATTCTCTGAAAGTGTTTATAAACCTTAGGTGTTAAATTTATAGATGTTGACCATCAAAGTTACACCATGTACAGTGGTATACTCATTATATATTCTGATTGATGTTTAAAATGAGAGCAGAAGCCAATTTTTTTCCCTAATGCTGGGGATTGAACCCATGGCCTTGCGCATGTGAAGTAAGCACTTTACCAGCTGAACTGTATCCCCAGCTCTAAAAGCCCAAATTTTTAAGTGGTCATTCACTTTGTTATTTATTCATTCAACACACATTTGTTAAATTTTCATTTTGTACCAGGTAGTGTACTGGATCCTCAAAATATTGATTAAAAGTAGAGACATTGTGTTCCCAATAGTGAAATCCCCATCATTTCTTTGCCAGAAGAAATTCTGTTTTTCATGTGAATTATTTCTAAGATTCTATTCAGATTTCATCTTTGAAGTACATCTTTTTGGAGTGTTGTGTCAGGCTAGTTAAGATTGGAAATCAATGCAATAAAATTAAATGTATCAATACAATTAGGGCGATAAAGCAAAGGAATAAAATTCCAAATGATTAGGAAAATGGTAATGGTTTAAATCCAGCTATCATTGCCTCTAAGGGTTTTTTTTTTTTTTTTTACATTTTTTAAAAAATCATCATTCCTTTCAATGTGATCTACAGGTAGAAAATCTTCAGCTAAGTCTAAGGTAACAATTTCAGAGCTAAAAACAATGACACTTAGTATCTAGCCTAAAGTTATTGACCAGTTATAGGAAAAAACTGACATTCAAACACCTTCAAAGTTCATTATAAGGCCAGATGTGGGCATGCCTGTAATCCCCGCAGCTCAGGAGGCTGAGGCAGGAGGATCACTAGTTCAAAGCCAGCCTCAGCAGCTTAGCGAGGACCTAAGCAACTCAGTGAGACCCTGTCTCTAAATAAAATACAAAAAAGAGCTGGGGAATGTGGCTCAATAATTAAGCTCCCCTGGGTTCCGTCCCTGGTACCAAAAAAAAATGTTTATTATTGTTCAACTTTGTCATATGACACGTATTTTTTCCATCTGGGGAAAGATATAGGTGCAACAAAAATTGCACATATCTATTGCAGTTAGCAAGTGCGATGTCATGAATAATCATCATGGATTCCAAGGACTGCTTCTAAAGCTCACTTCCCTCTTTAATAAAATAGATTACATGGGGCTGGGGTTATGGCTCAGCGGTTGAGCGCTTGCTTCGCATACGTGAGGCACTGGGTTCGATCCTCAGCACCACATAAAATAAATAAAGATATAAAAAAATAATAGCACATCATTTAAAAAAATTTTTTTTAAAAAATAAAAAAAATAGATTACATTACTGTGCGAGAATCACATTTCCTAAATATGCTTTTGCTGGTCATGGAAGTCAATATTAGGAGATATGGATATTGGAACAAGACCTGATGATGTTGTGTAATACTTCCCAAAGCCATATCTCCAAAAACTGATTAACAGTTTAGAATGACTGTGCCTTTGCTCAGTTGCCCCATTCACTGATCCTTAAAGTCATAGGGAACATTCTAATATTGTGTCTTAATGGATGTTGTTATCATAACTTTGTTTCCCTATACCAACACTAAGTTATCGAAAAGTAAATACATTTTTATAATTGGTAATTTTGCAATAATTTTCAATCCCATATTATATTCTGCTATAGTTTATACTATCAACTAACTTTTAGTTTTCATTTTGATTTTCCTTTTTTATCAATATGACAGTGCTGGGGCTGGGGTTGTGGCTCAGTGGTAGAATGTGTGCCTAGCACATGTGAAGCACTGGGTTCAATCCTAAGCACCACATAAAACATAAATAAAATAAAGGCATTGTCTCCATCTACAATTAAAAGAAAAAATATAACATTGATAACTAATTCTTTATTTTCTTGGTTTCTTCATTTCATCTTTCCCTCTTTTGACATCTGTTATATATTTGTATTTAATTATGTTCCTATTTAGTCATCTGCTTTCTAAACTTTCCAAACGTAGTCTTCCCTGTTTAATAGTTCTTCATATATCATTGCAGGCATTTATTATCATTTTTTTTCCCCTGTGGTGTTGGGGATTGAACCCAGGGCCTTGTGCATGAGAGGCAAGCACTCTATCATCTGAGCTATATCCCTAGCCCCATTTATCATTTTTGTTCATCTTCTCTGAATTTCAGTTTCGTCCAGTTTTACCCTTAATTCTCATTATGGACACAAGCAAGTTTTGTTCTTGCAGAAATAATCAAATATTAAAAATATGACTGAAATTTTTAATTTATTTCTGGATTTATAAAAGGAAGCAATCAAGACGCTGTATTTTGTAAAGTACATCTTTTTTTTTTTCTGGTACTGGGGATTGAACTCTGGGGTACTCAACCACCGAGCCACATCCTCAGCCCTATTTTGTGTTTTATTTAGAGACGAGGTCTCACTGAGTTGCTTAGCGCCTCGGCGTTGCTGAGGCTGGCTTTGAACTCACGATTCTCCTGTCTCAGCCTCCCAAAGTGCTGGGATTATAGGTGTGCGCCACTGGGCCCAGCTTAAACTACATCTTCATTATTAATATTAATTATTGCAAAATTACCAGAAAAGAATAGCCATTATAACATTGCAAGTGTAATGCCATAATCACAGATCAAAACTGTGAATTTTATAAATTACAGTGTTAAAACTGAAGCTTTGTTATGAGCTATCATGAGAAGCAAAAGTTATTTCCTATATTTGCAATATTTTAGACAGGGGAAAATGCCAAATTACAAACCCATTTATGATTTCTTGAAGGAGAAACATAATTTTTCTATCTGTAAATCTGCTGCATGTTACTTTTCTTATATTTTCCTAAATCATATATTTAATATGTTTCATCAGAAAAAATATACTATTTTTCTCATGGCCTCTCTTCCTTTTAGCTTGTCTCTTTTATATTCTACACTGATGTATTGATGCATGATACTCTTCTTGTTCTTAATGACATTTATATTTTGATATAATTTATGTACCACACAATTAGCTTATTTAAAGTGGTTTAATGGATATATTCACATAATTGTGTAGCCATCACCACAATTTTAGAATATTGTCATCATCTAAAAGATACTATATATATTCCCCCTACCACCTTCAACAACCATTGATGACAACAAATCTACCTTTTGTCTATGTATTTGTCTATTCTGGACATTTTATATAAGTGGACTCTCAGAATATGTGGTCTTTTGTGATCAGTTTCTCTTACTTAGCATAATGTTCTCAAGGTTTATTCATGTTGTAGCATGTATTAGTATTTTATTCATTTTATTGTGAAATCATATTCTATTTTATTGATGTATCATATTTTACTTATCTATCAGTTGATGGACAATTGAGTTGTTTCCAGTCTTTGGTGAGTATTAACGCTGCTAGGAACATTTGTGGATTTTTTTGGTGTAACATGTTTTAAGTTCTCTCGGATATATACTTAGAAGTGGAATTGCTGGGTCACCTGGCAGTTCCATATTCAACCTTTAGAGGGAATATGATATATACATATATTTTTTTTTGAAACAACTGTACCATTTTACATTCCCGATAGCTGTATATGGCAGTTCTAGGAAATCTCCACATCTTCACCAACATTTGTTTTCTTTTCTCTGATAGCCATATTAATATATGAAATATCTCATTTTTTCAATATACATTTCCTTGACTATTAATGATAGCGGTTTTCATATGATTATTGACTCTGTCTATTTTCTTTGGAGAATTTTTTTTCAGACCTCTTGCCTATTTTTAATCGTTATTTACTATTGATGTGCAAGAAATCTTTATATATTAGTTCTTTATATATTTTGATACAAGCCCTTTATCAGCTATGTAATTCACAAGTATTTTTTTCCATTCTGTGTGGAACTGCTGGTGTAGAACTTTCACT
The DNA here is from genome assembly GCA_028644305.1 of Xerus rutilus. Classification (NCBI taxonomy): domain Eukaryota; kingdom Metazoa; phylum Chordata; class Mammalia; order Rodentia; family Sciuridae; genus Xerus; species Xerus rutilus. The sequence continues at coordinate 95,609,233 of CM053417.1, forward strand.
CAGTGGGTGAGCTGTACAAAAGTCACTGGGACCCTCATATTAACTTGCCGTTTCTGGGGTAGAGCCCTTGCCTTATGAATAAAGGCATCAAAATTGTTAGTAGTTTTTACTCATTATAATTGTTTTGGTGGGGAATGAGTTCACTTTTCACATTAATATTCCATAAGTTCTAGTGTGAGCATAAACTTCAGCTTTTGACCATGACATTCCTTTTCTTGAAGAAAATTGTTTGTCATTACTATATATACTCTATTTTTAATTTGTTCTTTTTAGATATACATGGCAGTAGAGTATATTTTGACATATTATACACATAGACTATATCTTATTCTAATTAGGATCCCAGTCTTGTATTTGTATGTTACGGTTAATTGCCATTTCCTAAGCATGGCAATATGCCATCTGCCTTCCAAACCCTGTATTTTCATTTTCTTCCATGATCATCCGGGACAAAAAATGATGCACTATGTCTTGAAAATACCTTAACATTCACTATTTATGCATTGCAAATGAATTTCTACATTGTTTTTTTCTCCACCTCTGTGAAAGACTTGTTAGTCAGTGAAGGGCCTTTCAAATGCCACTTCCTTGTGAAAAGAATCCTTTTGTAGCCTCAGGAGGCAAACGAAGTATTTCAATCATCTGCTTAACTATAGTAACTTGAAAAATTTTCTCTAGCTCTTATATCATTAATCTTTGCAGTGAAGTCATTTTATAAATACTTTTCTAAAATATTACTGCATGAGCTCTTCATAGGCAAGATATGTTACTTTTTATTGATACATTACCACATTACTTAGCACAGATCCTGGTATATAAGATCTCAAATCTGTTGAATCTAAGCAAGTAAGTGTTGTTTCAAAAGACTATGCAGCTTTTGTGTCCCATATGGAATTTTCAAACATAAAGTATTAATCATGGGGTATTCACATTTTCTCTTCATTAATTTTCTATGGGGCAGGTAAAGCACAGTGTTTTGTTTTTCTAATTAGGGAGTACAGCAAAGGAACAAAACTGGCCTTTCAGTCTTCTCCATGACTGCAGCAATATCATGGGTTACAGTCTAGATTTCCTTGATTTACTGCTAAGTAAATGCAGACATGTAGACAAGTCAGTACCGTATACTTTGCTTACTACTCATTAGGTCACAATATTGCTTCTATTTGCAATGAATTCACTGATTTAAGAGGGAAATTAAGTATTTTCCACCTAGGAGTTTTAAAAGATCATACTTACTTTTATTTATTTTCAATAAAGTTAATACTTATTATGAAAACTAAAATTGCCAAGCAGTGAATCACGTTATTAGTAAGCACTAATTGACATTGATTCGATAATTTAGAACTGTGAAATGTAGTTTAAAGAATGTTATGAGTATTCATAATCATTTGGAGATTTTTGCCAGAGCTATTTGGAAATGTGAAATTGAAAACTGATGAGATTTGGATTTGATGGTCAACAGCCTTAGTTTTGCCATGACATGGCATTGGATTCATTTTCTTTTTCAATAGAAAAGGTAATGGACAATTTCAGTATCATTGTTGCACAATCCAAATAGACTTGTTTTTTGATCTGTACATTTTGTTTCTATGGTAAAACCTGATTCAGTTCAAATTTACATTCTATTTTTGTGACAGGTTTAGAAAATTGATGTTTCGTATTGTTTGGTTTGGCTTGGCATGGCTTGGTTTTTCCATTTACCAAGATATATTGACAAAGAATTATGATAAAGACTATAAATACACACATACACAGATGGGAGAAAATAGGTAAAACCTCTAGGGTTTTTCCAATTTTAAAATATGTAATGTATTCTCCCATTTCAGCCTAAATCCGTGCTTGAGCAAATTCATCAAATGAGATAGAGCAATTCTCCAAGATGGGATTTTTTTTTCTAGTTTAATGTCTTACGACAAAAACTTTATATCTACATTCCCAGGACTGCATTTCTAAAATTGGTATTTTTTATTAATTACATTTAGTTGAGTTTTTAAAGTTAATTACATCTACCTTTATAAATGGACTAGCTACAATTGACAATAGTGTATGTCATATATATAATCCATATGAAAATTAATAGTTTAATTTCTAAAACAATTCCCAGCAAAATATGTTTACAGTCATTGACAGAGTACTAACAAGTTCTGTTGTTTACTTTTGTATATGTGGGTGTGAATTTGCGTTTTTGTTACTAGAGTACAGGAAGTTATGCAGCTTCAGTGGAGTTGGTCCCCTAAAGGATCTAAAATGTGGGAAATGTGGCTTGCTGCCTCTGCAACCCCTTAATATTCTAGATTGCTTTGACAGATTTGTCTGATTTGATGCTGCTGTTCTGTTTCTTTTTACTGCTTCACTTGTGTTCTTCCTGAAGCTTCATAACTTCGACGGGATAAATTTCACACTGGTTTAAATATTAATTCTCAATTAAAATAAAATTACTATCAAAGCTGTTATTGTCATTTTGCCATTAATCATTTGTGGCATTAGTCATACAAGTACTAGTGTTCCATTTATTCTATTTAGTAAACAAATATTTTGTGTGTTCATTTTGTAATTTCTGATGTATAAATTACTGTAATTAAACATTTATTAGCCTCCTGATTTTTTTCTTAATAATTGTAATAAATAAGAGAGAAAACAATTACAACAAAAGGTAAAAAAATAACTGATAAATGTATCGCTGGCATCCCTCACAAGATAAGGATAGAAATGTCAAGAGAAAGATTTAGGGAAGGTAATTTGGATTTGTTAGAATAGTTAATCAGGTGAACAAGATTGGTATGGGGAAGGATTTATAGTGAGTGGAAAAAAGTGTGTCTGGGAAAGAGAGAATAGGTGTAATCTAGGCCCAACTCAGGACCTGTGTTATCTGGAGAAGGAAAATATGTTTTTGGAAAACTGAATGTGTTGTGATTCTACTTGCAGAAATAGGAAATAGGTAAGTAGGAACAAGATTTGCACTTGAGTACCTTGACTTCAGTTGCCTATAGTTCATAGTAATGGAAATACTTGGTAAGTAGTTGAAAATTCATGCCTGGAGCTGAAGAACTAAATGTGTAATAAGATATTTAGATTTGGGAGGAGTCATTACGAGAGTCACAGCAAGAATGGCTTTTTTGGGAGAAGATGTTTATTAAAGAATAGGTTATAGAAATATAAATCATAACATAGTTCAGTTTTCACAAAATGAAACACCTGTCTTTATCACTGTTTTTAAGTCTGCACATAACTCAACTGAATACATGAAACACATATTCTTTTTTTTTTTTTTTTTTTGGTACTGGAGATTGAACTCAGGGGCCCTCGACCACTGAGCCACATCCCCAGCTCTATTTTGTGTTTTATGTAGAGACAGGGTCTCATTGAGTTGCTTAGGGCCTCGCTGTTGCTGAGGCTGGCTTTGAACTCGTGATTCTCCTGTCTCAGCCTCCCAAAGTGCCGGGATTACAGGCTTGCGCCACCACGTCCGGCTATGAAACACATATTCTAGTCTGAGAATGACATACAGATATGACTGATGATAGAGAAGGACAGACAACATACAAGATGATCCAAAAAACAAGAAGTGTTCAGACACAAATGAGATCATATCAAAGACATTTAATAGCTACTTTCAAGGTGAGTCCAATTGTGTGAATTTGGTGCAGTGTGAGCATTAAAGAGAAAATGGTGGTAATTAAGCAGTGTGAGCATTAAAAAGAAAATGGTGGTAATTAATAAAAAGTTTCCATGAATAAGGAAAGAAAAAAAAATTTTAAAGAGATGAGAGTGAAAAAAATTAAAAAAGGTTTTTTCTTACCAAATTATCTCATCAAATAAATATAAAGAGAATTTCAGAATTTGAAGCTCAGTATTTTGTAATCCTTGATATAATAATATATTCATGCATAAGCGGCAAAACCATATGGCAAAAAAGTATGAAGAATGAGATATTTACAATCACTTGAAGTAATTATTAATTACAAATGGAAAATATAACTACAATGGAAAGACAAATGGTCACCTCACAAATGACTAAATGTTATGGACTGACATTACGCGCCTATTGATGAGATGCAGTGAAGGTTTCACATCACCTATCTTTTGTTTTTACCAGAAATATTTGATTTGAATCTAAATAGAAGGACACATTTAGATAAATTCTGAGTGTGGAACATACTGAAAAACAACTGGCTTTTGAATCTGCAAAGGATTCAATGCCATTAAAAGTAGAGAACAGCCAATCAACTTTTTCAGATCACAGAAAACTAAAGAGACATTGTAGCAGGGTGGGGCTCAGTAGCAAATGCCTGAAATTCCGGCTACTCAGGAGGCTGAGGCAGGAGAATTGCAGGTTTGAGTCCAGCCTGGACAATTTAGTGAGTCACTGTCTCAAAGGAAACAATAAGGTTATTGCTCAAGGTAGGGCATCCCTGGGCTCAATCCTCAGTACCAGGAGGGAAAAAAAAGCCATTGTAGCAAAACATAATGGTTGAAATAGATTGGATCATAGGAAACAAAGCAGCCAAAAAGTACATTTTGGGGAAAATGATGGAAGTTGTAGTATAGCAAATAATAGTGTTTCCTTATGCATGGTAATGGTGGTGACATAGGTGTGTAGAAAAATGTCCTTATTGCAAAAAGAGGCATCATGAAGTGTTTAGGGGTAAAATATGATGTCCTCAGCCTAATTTCTGATTGTTTGATAAAAAAAGAACTATGTTTATGTGTGTGCATGGAGAGAGACAGCACTGTTATGATGATCAATTAACAATTAGGCTGTTTATTCATCACACTGGTCTTTCAACTCTGCTTTGGGTTTGAAACTTTTCTAATAAATGTAAAAAATAAAATACAAACTAAAAATGGGGTTTTTTTGTGGGCACTTGACCACTGAGCCACATCCTCAGCCCTATTTTGTGTTTTATTTAGAGACACGGTCTCACTGAGTTGCTTGGGGCCTTGCTTGAGGCTGGCTTTGAACTCTTGATCCTCCTGCCTCAGCCTTGCCAGTCTCTAGAATTACAGGCGTGCACCACCGTCCCCGGCTTTTGGCTTTACTGTTAATAGGCATTGTCAACTGTTTGTATTCTTATGAAACATTAATAGAGTTTAAAATTTTCATCTCTCTTCCAGTAATATTCATATAATAAAAATCTATGGACCCTGTGTCTATATAAAACACAAAATAGGGCTGGGGATGTGGCTCAGTGGTCGAGTGCCCCTGAGTTCAATCCCCAGTACCAAAAAAAAAAAAAAATCTATGGAAAATCCACTCTAAGAAAGCACTGTGTACATTTTGTATGTGATGACTATCAGCTTGTAGGTTTTTGTTATGTATATATGTTACCAAAAGCTCTGTCCTTGTCCCTGATGCCCATTTAATAAGGAGGACACATTTTTGAGAGAAAAAAGAGAGAAAAAAGATGAAGATTTATTGCTTTGCTAGCAAGGGAGAAGCACAGAGGCTCCTGTCCTAGAGGCAATGATTCTGCTGCTCCTGGAGAATAGAGGGTTTTTAAAGAAGTGATCCATTCTGGATGTTCCCTGTGGGGGTTTGTGATTTACTTGTGAATTTGGGAGATTAGCTGTTCTTCTGGTGCCATCCCTGAAGTCTGAATTCTTGGTTCTGTGGTGGATGTGTGCTCAAAGACAGATAACTCTTGGCTTAAAATGGGAAAAAAGAAAGATAATCCTGTTTCCTGCCCTTAGCTTAGAGAGGGGTAGAGGGAGAACAGAGAGGAGGAAAAAACAACAACAACCTATGTTCCTTTATTTTTTATTTTATTTACTTATTTATTTATTTTAAATTTTTTATTTTTTTGGTACTGGGGATTGAACTCAGGGGCACTTGACCACTGAGCCACATCCCCAGCCCTATTTTGTGTTTTATGTAGAGACAGGGTCTCACTGAGTTGCTTGCTTAGCGCCTCGCCGTTGCTGAGGCTGGCTTTGAACTCGGGATTCTCCTGTCTCAGGCTCCCTAAGTGCTGGGACTACAAGCTTGAGCCACAGCGCCCGGCTCCTGTGTTCCTTTAAGTAAGGCTCAGAGCAGAGCAAAGGCTATATTTAAAGCATGAGGTAGACCACTATTACATTGTTTTAAGCAAGTATCTCAGACTGAAAGGCTATTCTGATATCAGAATTAAATTCTCCCTTGTATGCCCAGAAAATTTGTATGTGAAATAACGAAAGAGAATTTAACTTAGAATAGATTTAAGAAAGGTGCACAGTATTTTTTAACAGGGTGGTAAAATTAATGCTGGAGTACATTAAAGTCTGTGAAAGTGTTATTTCAAGTCTTGTGAACTGTTGCTTATGAATGTTGAGAAATTATTTTGTTTCACTCACTTTGAATCATAACTAAACATATGCATGTTCATACATAGTTTCAATAGTTTTGTTCTTTCTGCATACTATGAAATCTCATTATGAGGATGTAGAATAATGGTAGTTTATGCTCAATTTTATATAACAGCAAGCTTCATATTAGGTATTTATATCCTGTGAAATATTATAGTTTTAGAAAACTGCATTACTTCCTAAAACTTTCTAAATCATATCCAAGTCATAAATATAGAATGGATTGAAATGGGAATTAAAAGATCAAGTTAGAAGTGTTTTTACCAGGATCTAGTCTCCAGAAAGAAAATATTTTCAATGAAAACTATTATTTTGTCATTTCATTTTCACTGCTAAAGCCTGTGTTTCCTATTTTTCTGTGGAAGAAAAACTAGAATCTTTTTTTCACCTCCCACACATGAGAAATTTATTTTTTCTATCTTAGCAAGTGGCCTATTTTATAATAGTATCTCAAGTACAATTCTGATAGCATCTATGCTGTCATAACAATTGTGCCTTTATTTTCACTTATTTTATAAAGTACATTGGTAAGATTAATAGATTGTCTCTCTGTGCTAGATACTTAATAACCTCCCACATGCTATATAGAATTATGCACCAATAAATAGTTACTTTATTTATATATACTTTAGTTCCTTCAGTGTTATATGATGGCAGTTTCATTACAGAAATATTTGTTTGCAAGAATAAGTCTACAGAGTTTGTATCAAAATTATCCTAAAGAAAATGCTCCAGAGAGCCAGGTGCGGTGGCGCAAGCCTGTAATCCCAGCACTTTGGAAGGCTGAGATGGGAGAATTGAGAGTTCAAAGCCAGCCTCAGCAACAGTGAGGCACTAAGCAACTCAGTGAGACCCTGTCTCTACATAAAACACAAAATAGGGCTGGGGATGTGGCTCAGTGGTCGAGTGCCCCTGAGTTCCACCCTTGGAACCAAAAAAAAAAAAAAAAAAAAGCTCCAGTCTGAAGTTTTCTAGAATCTAGCAATTTGCTAGCATCTGACAAAAGTTTTACTTTATATTGTGATGCTAGTTATTTTGTTTGCTTTTAATATTCTTTTACATGGGTTTCTAAATAGGGTACATATAATTTTTATATCTTTTAATTTTGAGGTATTCTAAACAATATCAAATAAGAATATTTTTAAAGAGCAGGGCCCTTCTGAGAAACTGAGGCAACCCAAAGACCTGCCCTTCATATCCTGATTCTTGAGACTAAAAAAGATTTCAGACATTTCACCAGAGTAACACGAATGAGTTTATTGAAGAGATACAAAAAGGAAAAGGGGACACTCTCAAGGGAGAGAGTGGTTGCTCTGTGAGAGGAGAGGGACAACATGCCTCTCCTGCATTCCAGTTTTACTGGGGATCCCAGAGAAGTTTCCAGAGTCCTGCACAGGTCCACCTCTTGACTTTTGACTGTCACCAAGATTACATCAGACTTTCATGTACCCACTGCTATGGCAACTCTAGGTCACCTTAGTCATGTTGACCGGTTCTAATTGGATTTTTAACTACAGGTTCTTACAGATTTTATGTTTAGGAGGAACTATCCTTTTCTCCCAGAGTTTCAGGATCTGGTCACAAAAGTCTCCTGGGTTCCTCCCATCTATATCATCTTGTGCCTGCCTTTCTCCTGCAGTTAACAGGTAGTTTGCTGAGAAATTTGATATATCTTGTCCACTTAGGCCAGGCAGGGCTGCAGATAAGTTGCTTCTTGGAATAGAAAGCATGTGGGGGTCACCACCATGGGCCTTTTTTTTTTTTTTGGTACTGTGTATTGAACTCAGGGGCACTCAACCACTGAGCCACATCCCCAGCCCTATTTTGTGTTTTATGTAGAGACAGGGTCTCACTGAGTTGCTTAACACCTCGCCGTTGCTGAGGCTGGCTTTGAACTTGCGATTCTCCTGTCTCAGCCTCCCTAAGTGCTAGGATTAGAGGCTTGCGCCACCACGCTCGGCTGAGCCCATTTTATGGAATTATTCTCTTAACCTCTTGTTCCCACCATCCTCATCTATCTGTCCCCTAACAATATCAATTCTCAGTCTCATTCAATCTCAGGAACCACACCTGGAGGCTAACTGGTGGACATATTAATGAGCACCATCAAGGCCTATTTCAAATGTAAATGATCTTGAGGCTCATCTGCAGAAACACCTCCAGCCAACTCCTTTGTCCCAGAGGTGGGAGTAAACCCTCATGGAAGTTATAGGAAAGCAATAGCCTTGATACTTTTTCAATGCCTTTTTTACATAGATTTTGCTCCACACTCTACTCAGAACCTTATATAAACTCCTAAGCTACACACCAAAATGGATTTTCCTGCTATCAGGCTCCCTTCTGCATAGTGGGAGTTCTCTCTTAAATACCGTGTTTACTCTTGTTTTCCACGATTGTCAGTGGATTTATTTATTTATTTTTAAATATTTATATTTTAGTTGTAGGTGGATACAAAATCCATTTTTTATTTTTATGTGATGCTGAGGATCGAACCTAGTGCCTCGTGCGTGCTAGGCGAGCACTCTACCACTGAGCCATAACCCCAGCCCATTGGTGGATTTTATTCTTCAAAATTTTGCAAGACAAGAGCCCAGAAGAAAGTTGGCAAAACAGGTGATCTAGGCTCATCTCAAAACTCCACTTTAATCTTGGTGACCTGATTTCATCTTGGTGGCCCGTATGGGGATCTTCGGAAGGGTGAATGAAACAACCTAATGCTCTGTCACTTTGCTTTTCTTCTAGGAGTTCTATACTCCATTTTGTACATTGTCACAATCAAAATTACTGGGACCCTGTCGGCCAGTTAAAAGTGCATAGTGTGGCTGCTGGACTTAAGACACAGGAGAGAGGCCTTGCTGGAGTGAGACTTATCAATTCCTTTCTGCCTTTGGCAAAGAGAATGTTGGTCTGATCTTGCTTCAGTTTTCTTCCACAGCAATCTATTCAATTGAGAAACTGAGGTCTGTCTTAGAAGCACCTTAAGTCTCTGGCTGGTGTTACTCTATGGTGTGAACATGGGGTCTCTAGCGATGACGGAATGCCAATCAATCACACATGGAAGCTCTATCGCCACTTTAATCTCCTTTCATGGCCTCTCACCTGATAGTGGAGGGAGGGCCTCACAGGGTAGCTCCTTGGATCCCAGGCTGAGGTAACTTCTTAGCGTGGTCTGACGACTCCAAGGCAGAGCACAATGTATGAGTGAGTTGCCCATTGCTTTCTCTTTTTATATCTGCCTTGTCCTCCCCCAGGAAAACAGAGCTGTCTTAGACTCTGTCCCACTGATACTCAGTTTTGCCAGTTTATACTTTCTCAGACTATATGAAACGATGATCTTATTTTCTCAGGAAGAATAGTGGGTCCCTAGGTTTCTTCCTTTGTCAGTTTCCCTGGGAAAACCTCATGGCTTTCATTTTAATTGCTCTAAGACATTTTTTCCACTATCTCCCTGCCTACTAGGTTAAGGATCTCAAATCTTGGGTCTATTATGGTGAGGACATCATTCCCGGCTGTATAAATTATATTACTTTTTAAAACAACTTGGAAAGGACTTTAGTGGCCCTAATTATGAGTAAGATGGCAAAAACAGACATTAGGAAAAACTTAAAACTTGTCCAGGACACATGGATCTCAGGAACATGTCTCTCCCTTAGTACAACAGGCAAAAGAGCTATTGTCTCTTTTGGGATGCTCAATGCAGTCGACAGTACTTTGATAGATGGGGATAAACAGTACAAAAATTAGGGTTTCTCCATTTAAGAGGGAAAGAACAGGAGAGGGATTTTTGGTCCTGCGATGGTAAGGAGCGACTAAATCTATCCTACGTAAATCCTAGTCAAGCCTCAGTACATGGTTGCTAATGTTTTGAGGATCATAGGAGATAAAGGAAACTTTAAATGAGGGGACTTTGAGGGATGTGTCAGTAAGGGGCAACTAATCTGACCCACTCAAGAGCCCTGCTCAGAGGCTGGGGATATAGCTTAGTTGGTAGAGTGCTTGCCCCGGTGCACAAGGCCCTGGGTTCAATCCTCAGCACCACCAATAAAAGAGTCCTAATCAGTCCTCAAGGAGTGGTTGCCAATGACTTTGAGGTCCATGGGGGATCAAGGGTCACCTTATTTCCCCTTGTCTTTCAGATGGCTAACACTCCATATGGCACAAGTGTTGCCGAAAGCTCTGTTCTTATCTCTGATGGTGATCCAATAACGAGGACATGGCTTTGAGAAAAAGGAAAAAGAAGGTTTACTGCTTTGCTAGCAAAGGAGAAACACAGAGGATTCTGCCCATCAGCAGGAACAGGGCACTTTTATAGAGGTGATTAGAGAAAATGAGATTAGGGAGGAGAGATCAAGAAGGAGAAGATCAGGGAAAAGAAGATCAGGGAGGAGGTTAGGAAAATGAAGATTAGGGGAGATAAAGGTTGATAAAAAAGAAAAAAAACATGTAAATTTTAAAGCCACAAGGGATATAGCATCAAGTGAACCCCTGTTACACAAGCATTCATGTGCTGGAATTCCTTTGACCTTCAAACCCTGAGGGAAAATGTCTAATATTTTCTGTACTCAAGCTTGGCTCAAACAAATACTAGTTGGAGGACAGAAGGAGATAGCTCTTGAGGGAAGCATAAACTGTAACTCCATCTTAGAGCTAGACTTGCATGAGCAATTGCCAAAAGTGGTTCAAGACAAGAGGAAAAAGTCACTTAAGTCCAAACAGGTATGGCACTTTCTTATACTCTGGGTTTCTGCTGTCTCATTGAGTTACAAAAAGGGATCTAGAAAACCCAACTCCTCTAGGTCCCAAAACTTTTAAGGACAATTAAGAGGCTACTTTGGAGACAGTGCAGCTAGGACCCAGTTTCAGGAAGCTAACAGGACAGGTCCAAGGGGGCTAGGATTGTGGCTCAGTGGTAGAGGCAGTGGGTTCGATCCTCAGCACCACATAAAAATAAATAAAGGTACTGTTTCCATCTACAACTAAAAAAATTATTAAAAAAAAAGACAGGATCAAGAATATCAAGGGAAACCATAATTCTTGTAGTATTTTCTCTTCTCTTCAGATGAGCACAGGGAAGGAAAATGAAAAAATTCCATATATATGTTTTCTTTCTTTAAAAAAAAATTCCTGAGAATTTCACAGGCCCCTGCATTCTTTCACTATCTGGGCTAACTCTAATCTGATCCAAAATTGCACTCTAGTCTGATGAAGATGTTCTGTGCGTTCCTTTACTAGAGTAATTGCGACCATTTTATTTTTTGGGGAAAAATCTTTCTTGAGCTTGATTTTTTTTTTTAAAGGTGAAAACACCTATGGGTTTGTGTACCTAAATTAATACATATCTATATTTTCCCTTGCCCAACTTGGTCTTGTTTTATCTAACTAGAGGGTTTTTTTTTTTTTTCTCTTGCTTTCTTTTATTCAGAGGCTAATTTTTTCAAGGGTTAGCTCTCAAATACACTGGAAAAAAAGTACTTTTACAGAGTCTTAAGGAGGGCATAAACATGGTGATGATGGGAGTAAATCTGATTGTAACAGTGGTCCACTTTATGCTTTGAAGATAGCCCTTGCCGCTCTGCCACTGCAACTTATTTTTGAAATGGACATGTTTCTTTTTCTTCCTCTCTCCCTGCTCCTCCCTGATCTCTCCCTCTCCCTAATCTCAGGGGAAATAATATTGCCTTTCTTCCTCATCCTAGGCAGAGTTATCTGTCCTTGAGCACACACCCACTACAGGAACAAAAAGTCTTTCATACATAGGGGATGGCACCGGAAGATCTCAGAAATGACTATCTCCCAAAGTAACAAGTGAATTGCAAGTCTGACAGAGAACTGGAATATAGCCTTTGAATCACCTCTTTAAAAACCCCCTGTTCCCTAGGATGGGGAGAATCACAGGCTCTGGGACAGGAGTCCTCTGTGCTTCTCCTTTGTTAGCAAAGCAATAAACCTTTTTTTTTTTTCTTTTTCTCAAAATCATGTCTTTGTTATTGAATTGGCATTGGGGACAAGGACTGAGCTTTTGCTAACAAATTTGGTACTCCAGATGGGACCTGAGAGCAGCCCCTACCCACTCCAGCTTTTTTGAGCAGGCCTGGCTCTCCAAGGAATCTCACGTCCATGCTGAAGATGCAAGGTATTGGCGAACTTATTGAGAGCCAATTGCTGTTGATCTAGGATACGGGTGAGTTTGCCTTGGGTCAAATCAGGGAGCTATTCCTGTGAGTAAAGGGAGGGAATGAGGGACTGTCCCAGCAGCTGCCTAAGCCCCTTTTGCTTCAGGGAACTCCTGCCTTCTCTCCCTGAATGGTACAGGTTCCTCCGTCTTGGTCCACTTTGAGAAACAGGAAACTGAACTCAGTAAATTCAGGATACCCTTGGCCATCTGGTAAGTCCCCTGGTGTGCACACCAAGACCTTTGATTCCACACATTGGTTCTTCATGAGAATATCTCCGGCACCACTGGTGTAGGAGTCATGGGTAAGAAGGACTCAAGAACCTAGGGATATTTACTCCCTTCTGGTTTGTTCTGTTTTCATCTGTTTGTTGGCCATGGGTTTAGGAACTCCCTCTGGTTATCTGTTTTTGTTTATATCTGTTACTGACCTGTTAAGACATGGGCAATATGGTGTTGATTCTATAGAAAGATCTTGCCTGGTCTGTTTTAAAGGTTCCCATCTCTTGGCCATGAATTTGGAGATCCTCTTTGGTATTCTGTTTCTGTGTTTCTTTTCTGTATAATCTTGAAGTTGGTCTGTCAACTTGTAAAGTGAGTGGAAGAAAGGGCCAACTCTAGGTATAAGCCTGTCTAAGAAAAATATAATGTTTTACTGTAAGGATCTGGCCTTTGAATAGTTTTTCTGGATTATTATACAATCTTGCAATTGGAGTTGGTCTGTAGGGGTAATGTAAGTGGAAGAAATTCTGTATGTGCATGTTTCTCTGTTTTAAAGGTTTCCACTTGTCAGCCATGGGCTCAAGGGTTCTCTCTGGTTGTCTGACTCATGTTTGTTTCTTTTTTATTTTTTGTATCTGTTACTGATCGTTTTTAAAAATTTTTTATTTATTTACTTTTTGGTACCAGGGATTGAACTCAGGGATACTCGACCACTGAGCCACATCCCCAGCCCTATTTTGTGTTTTATGTAGAGACAGGGTCTTACTGAGTTGCTTAGCACCTCGCCATTGCTGAGGCTGGCTTTGAACTCACGATTCTCCTGTCTTAGTCTCCCTAAGTGCTGAGATTACAAGTGTGAGCCACCGCGCCCAGCTTCAGCCATTGATTTTTTTAAACCAAAATTAATAAAAGTTAAATTCAGATCGATCATTTTCATTGAAATTCTGTGTCTAAATTGATGTGTGTGTTTTCAGTAATTTTTATTTTTATATACTGAAATGGTAGAATTCTGAATATATTGAGTTAAATGATACATTATTAAAATTAATTTTGCTATTTTTCTTTTTCTATAGCAAGTAGAAATTTTCAGTTGCATATATGGCTCGTGTTCAACAATTGGTAAGTGATGTAGACTGGGTTGAGCAAATTAATGCCTAAGCTCCAAATCTGGCCCTTTGACCTTGTTCTTAACATAAGATTTTATTGGAACACAAACATGTTCACTTATTTACCTCTTGCTCGTGGCTGATTTCCTGCTCCAGAGGCAGGAAATCCATTTTTTTTTTTTTTTTTTTTTTGGTACTGGGGATTGAACTCAGGGGCACTCGACCACTGAGCCACATCCCCAGCCCTATTTTGTGTTTTATGTAGAGACAGGGTCTCACTGAGTTGCTTAGCACCTCGCCATTGCTGAGGCTGGCTTTGAACTCGCGATTCTCCTGTCTCAGCCTCCCTAAGTGCTGGGATTACAGGGTTGAGCCACCGCGCCCGGCTAGGAAATCCATTTTTAGTGTGAATTATTTTTGTTGTTAGGTTGTAGGAATTCTCTATATCTTCTAGATATTAACTATTTATTAGATACTTGGTTTGCAAATATTTTCTATCATTCCATAGGTGGCCTTTTCACTGTTTCCTTTGCTCTAAAGAAAATTTTAAGTTTGATGCTGACTCATTTGTTTATTATTGTTTTCATTGCCCATGCTTTTGGAGTTTTAGCTGAGAAATCATTGCCAAATTCAGTCTCAGGAAGGTTTTCTCCTATGCTTTTTAGCAGTTTTATTGTTTCAGATCTTACTTTTTGCTCTTTAATCCATTTTGAGTTAATATTTGTATAAATATATATATTTATATATTTAAATGAAGGAATGAAGTTGG
>CM053417.1:95623943-95638982 GCA_028644305.1 Xerus rutilus
ATATATATATATATATATATATATATATATATATATATATATATATTTGGTACCAGGGATTGAACTCAGGGGCACTCAACCACTGGGCCACGTCCCCAGCCCTATTTTGTGTTTTATTTAGAGACAGGGTCTCCCTGAGTTGCTTACCGCCTCGCTTTTGCTGAGGCTGGCTTTGAACTTGTGATTCTCTGGTCTCACCTTCCCAAAGTGCTGGGATTACAGGTGTGCGCCACTATGCCTGGCTTATATATCTATATCTACATAGATATAGAGAGATAGATGTAGATATATATAAAGATCTATCTATCTATAAATATATATGTATAAAGATATATATGTGATATATGTGTCTTTATTCTAGTTCCATTCTGGGTTTTTAATTTTATTTTTAATTAGTATATTATAGTTATACATAAATGCGGAATACAGGAATGCATTTTGATATATTCATATATATACACATAACATAGTTTTGACAATTTCATTCCTGTTTCTACCTTTTTCCATCTTTCCCTCCCCTTAATTCCCTTCCTCTACTCCATTACTCCTCTTCTATTTTCATGAGATTCCCCTTCCTTTTAAAAAAAAATTCCTTGATTTTTCTCTAGCTTTGATATATGAGAGAGGACTTTCTGAGTCTGGCTTATTTCATTAAGCATGATATTCTCTGTTTCCATTTATTAGCAAATGACAGAATTTTATTCTTTATGGCTGAGTAAAACTCCAAGGTGTATATATACCACATTTTCTTTATGTAAACATCTGTCAAGGAACATGTAGTCTGGTTGTATAACTTGGCTGTTGTGAATTGTGCTGCTATAAACATTGGTATGCATGTATCACTGTAGTATGCTATTTTTATTTTTTATTTTTTTTTGGTACTGGATATTGAACCCAGGGGTGCTTAACCACTGAGCCCATTCCCAGCCCTTTATTATATTTTATTAGAGACAGAGTCTCACTGAGTTTATTATGGCCTCGCTAAGTTGCTGAGGTTGGCTTTGAACTCATGATCCTCCTGCCTCAGTCTCCCAAGCTCCTGGGATTATAGGTGTGCCCCATCACACCCGTCTCTGAAGGTAATTTTATTTATTTATTATTTATTTATTTATTTTTGGTACTAGAGGTTGAACTCAGGGGCACTCGACCACTGAGCCACATCTCTAGCCCTATTTTTTTGTTTTATGTAAAAACAGGGTCTCACTGAGGTGTTTAGCGCCTCACAGTTGCTGAGGCTGGCTTTGAACTTGTGATTCTCTGGTCTCAACCTCCCAAAGTGCTGGGATTACAGGCTTGCGCCACTGCGCCTGGCTAGCATGCTAGTTTTAGATTTCTGTCTATTCTGTTTTGATTAATGTGGTTTTGTAATATGTTTTTGAAATCAGGAAGCGTGAAGCCTCCAGGTTTGTTTTTATGTCTCATAGTTGTATTCTATTTATGGAAATAGTGCCATTGGAATTTTTATAGGCATCTCATTGAATGTGTAGATCGTCTTGTTAACAAGAGCATTTTAATAATACTGTCATCCAGTCTGTGAACAAAGGATGCCTTTCCTTTTATTTGTGTCTTCAATTTTTTTCATATTTTATAGTTTTCAGTATACAAGCCTTTCACCTTCTCCATTGTTTCCTCCTGAGTACTTCATTCTTTTTGATGCTGTTGTAAATGAGGTTGTTTTTCATTTCCCATTTGGATTGTTCATTGTTAGTATATTGTATGTTGATTTTGTATCCTGCAATTTTACTGAATTTATTTATTCATTCTAACGTTTTTTGTAAAATCCTGAGGATTTTCTACATATCAGATTATGACATCTTTTCAAATCAATGAGCTTTAGTTATATTGAGATAATTTTCTTCTACTCCTATTTTGTTGACTTCTTAAAAACATTTTTATTAGTTGTTGATGGACCTTTATTTTCTTTATTTATATGTGGTGCTGAGATTCAAACCCAGTGCCTCACACATGCTAGGCAAGTGCTCTACCACTGAGCCACAACCCCAGCTCCTTGTTGACTTTTTAAAAAGTCAGAAAGTGGGTTGAAATTTGTCAAGTGCTTTTCTGAGTTAGCTGAGATGTCATGTGGTTTTTGCCCTTTGTGTTGTTAATGTGGTGTATCACATTGATTAATTTTTATATGTTCAAACTTTCTTTTGCTCCAGGGATAAATCCTACTTGGTCATTATATTGTTTTTACTCTCAATACTTCTGTCACCAAATGTATGGTTTATTCCTCACATCAACCAAGACTCCAACTCTTTAGACTCCAATGTGTTGTCCTATAATTCAGTTCCAACACTATGTACTCTTAAGGGTTGTCCTACAAGATGCAATTGTCCTTTCAGATGCCAATTGCAAGCTCTGGCCACTCATTTCTGACTGACTGGCTAAAAATGTTAAGTGAGAATTCTCATCATTCCTTCCATAGGTTCAATAATTTGCTAAAATAACTAACAGAATTCAGAAAAAATATTTAACTTATTATTATCAGTTGTTTTATGGGGCACACCTCAGGAAGATCCAAATGGGAGGGAACTGTAGGACAAAAGATGGAAGAGGGTAGTTACATGTAGCTTCATTGCCCACTCTGCACATTCTATCCCTTCAGTATCTTGATATGTACACAAATATGGGAGATCTCCATACCCCATCATTTAGGATGTTTAATGGAGGTTCCACTACGTAGGTAAGATTGATTAAAGTGTAACCAGTTGAAGTCCAGGTCATTGGTGTCATGAAGAAAGAATTGAGTGAGACACACAGAAATAACAGAGTAGACATTTATTGAAGGTGAAGATAGCACTCTGTTAGGTAGAATGGAGTAGGCAAAGAGGGGGTGGAGGAGGGAGGCAGAGGGAGAAAGGCAGGCTCAAGGCCTCAGTGTCTGGAAATTAGTGTCTTACATCCTGAACTGTGGGGTGTTCTCTTCCCTGTATGGACCTGATCGAAGACCTTACTTCATTTTCTCTCATTGATTATCTTAGGATACCTGATTAGAATATTTTCCAACTCCTCCCTCCATTTGTTACTTTAGAAAACCTAATTAGAATACTGCCCATTTTACTTCCATTGGTCGTTTTAAAATTTGAACCTGTAGCCAGAGTTGTCCTCAGTGGCAGGAGTTGTCATGGTAATAGGATTTATTGTAAACAGGGACAGGACTCACCTCCTCATGTTGTCTTCCAGAGGCTTCTTTTTAATACCCGGTCTCTGCCATCTTGGTGTCCCTGAACTCCTGCCTAACAAAAGCATCAGCTGTTTTTAATTAACTCAGTCTTCAAGTCTTTTCCCTACAGAAGGTCTGGCAGTGGCTCTGAAATTCTAAACATTTAATCATGGCCTTTTTCCTCTGGGGGCCAGCAACTACCCACCAGCCGCTAATCATCTCTGTAGTATATAAACACATTTTTATCACTCTGGAGATTCCAAAGGTTTTAGGAGCTGTGTTCCAAGAACTGGGGACAAGGATAAATATATATTGATCAAAATCACCATATATAATTCTTTTAATGTGTTGTTGAATTTTGCTTGCTAGCTGTATTTTAGCCTGTCTTTGCAGGTTCCAGTTTGTTCTTGATCTCTCCACTTCAAATCATCTCCCCTTCCTGACTGCCAACCCTATTAGCTTCAGTGCCAGCATGTAATAAGCTATAAAAATCTAAGACTCTGGAAGAAATGGATTGACTTCCAGTAAAATATTGATTTAATTGATTGAACTAGAATTCATTCAAGAAGAGTATGAAAACCAAAAGACAACCATTATTTGTGGGAGGCACTAGATGAGTCTTAACACTATGGATTGTTAATTAGGGAAGATCTGTGTGAGAACTGGTATATGTATTTTAGAAGCAATAGAGAGAATATATATTAAAAATAAAAACAAACCTGAGTTTTTCTGATTTCCAAATAAGGAATTATCTTTTAGGTATATGAGATGGAAGAAACAATTGAAAAAAACTGATAGATTTAACATTGCACTATATTATTCATAACAAAACCATAAACTTACAAAAACACACAAAAAAGTGCAAATTAAATGGAAGCTCTTTGACAGGTGGTTAACAATAAATGCATATTATCTGTGAGTCTGTAGATGTATAATGTATAAATATATATTTAAGATTGATGTGATATCATACAAAATAAGAAAATCCATCACCATGTGAAAAGATGGCAAATAACAACCAGACAATTCACCAACTCCAACAGTGGTATGACAAACTAATTTAGCCTCATTGCTAATCAAATAAATTAAAATAAAAGCAATAAATATGCCTATCATTTTGACCAAGGACTGTTTACTTTTTGATAATGAATTATGTTGGGATGTGTTGTTTGTGATACTAAAAGGCATTGTTGGTAATTACATACTACTTGGTAATACTAGCCAGTTGTTAGAATATAAATTGCTACATTTTTGACATTTTGGCTTTGTAAATCAACAAACTTAAAATGGTTTATAGGCTTTAACTGGGTGATTTCTATGTCTATAAATTTATTTTAAGAGTTTATATAGATATATCCACAAAATTTTTCAGTATTACTAAAGATAACAGAAGTAGGCAAACATGAAATGTTCAACAGTATTCTAATTTCTAATAAATTATGCTTAATAGACATATGCAATTTGGGGATGAGGCTTTTATTAAAAATCTTTTTAAGTAGAGGTTTTGAACATTTACAATGTAACTCTTTACACTAGAGAAACTTCTTTAAACGAATCTAATCACTGTCTTCTGGAAATATTCTCTTACTGGCTTATATGATACCATATTTTGTGACTCTTTTTTACCACCTTTTTTTAAAAAATATTTTTTTAGTTGTTGAGGGACCTTTATTTTATTTATTCATATATGGTGCTGAGAATAGAACCCAGTGCCCCACACATGCTAAGCAAGTGCTTTACCACTGATCTACAACCCCAGCCCCTCTCTTTTTTTCTTGTCTTGGTTATCTTTGCTCTCTCCTCTTCTCTCTGCTTTCTAATAGCTCTGTTCCTTCTATCTCCTTCCTCTCTTGCCATACTTTTACAGGCAATATCTTGTACTTCTTTGACTTCAATTAGCATCTCTGTTATAATTTTAGAAATTTACTTGATATTTCATGATGACTAGATAGACATTGCCACTAAAATATTACTCTGACATCTCAAATCTCAGAGATCCCAAGTGAATTATCATCTCTCTACTGTAACAAGACAGATATACTGCATTTTTTTTTAAATCAATGAAGCTTCCCACCATTGACTTGGTCACCAAATCATCAATTTGAGATTGTCTTTAAATCATCCCAAGCATTCACCAAATTTGTTTCTGCTCGTTTAATATTTCTTGAATCTGTATATATACACCCATATCAACTGCCATACCCGTTTCATGACTTTATCTTTTTTTTCATCCATGTAATGACACAATTCTGTAAGTTTGAGAGTTAACCTTGCTATTATGCATATTGCTGCTAGTCTGGCAATTTTAAATATAAAAATCATTTTTTATTATTTCTATTACTAATGTATATGACTGCACTTTGCTTAGATGATATAATTCAACTCCTTTTTTTCTCCCTTGTGGTGTTAGGGATCAAATCTAGGTCATTGCTCATGCTAGGCTAGCACTCTTCCAAGATAAATCCCCAGGGCCCTAGTTGAACTCGTCAGTATGATACTTGAGGCCACTTGTTAACTCTCTTCATCTTTCACTAAAGTACTGAGGCCTCCTCTCCTACTACAGAGCATGACAATTCAGTTAAAGTGTATTGCTTATTAAATATTTCTGAATTTTCTATGCTTTTATATACCTTGAATGTTGCATATGTTGTTTATTTGGCTTGCAATGACATCATTCCCTTGGCTAGTTGCTGCTAGTCCTGCAAGATGGAATTTAGATATCACTTAGCTTTAGAGAGTTTAACTTTTTATTATCTTGCATTGCTCCTCCTAGATTGTTCCATAATACCATGTGTCTGAATCTCTATTAGAGCATGTCACAGAGATAGTTGTCATGTTTATGACAACTACTTTCTTTACAACTCAGTACATTTCGCAGTGGTAAGCACTGCACTTTAAAAAAAAAAAATATATATATATATATATATATATTTTAGTTGTTGATGGACCTTTATTTTATTTTTTTATTTATATGTGGTGCTCAGAAACAAACCCAGTGCCTCACACATGTGAGGCAAGTGCTCTATCACTGAGCCACAAATCCAGCCCAGTACTGCACTTCTTAACTCTAACAGTAGTATCCAACATAGGCCTGGCACATTATAGTTATAGCATTTTAATGCAAAAATTAATACTTTGGAAAAGATAACTACAAAAGGATGAAAAGTAAGGATGTCTGCTGACATTAGCCCAAAATTCTGAAACATAGCCAAGAACTTTCTAGTAATTTTTTGTTCATTTGACATGTTTTAATTGAGTATATACTATATACCAGAAACCATTTTAGTCTTTAGAATTGTAGTACAAATTGAATACCCTTTATTGAAAATTGTCAGGACTAGATGTGTTTCACATTAATCTGTATATATATGTGCATGTGTGTATATATACATATATATTTATTTTGGAATATTTTTATATATTTGGGGCAATGGACTCAAATCTAAAGAAAAAAAATCATTTATACTTTACACACACAGGCTGAAGGTAATTTTTTCTTTTTGGTACTGAGGATTGAACCCAGGGGTGCTTCACCACTGAACCCATTCCCAGCCCTTTATTATATTTTATTAGAGACAGGGTCTCACTGAGTTTATTATGGCCTCGCTAAGTTGCTGAGTTTGGCTTTGAACTCCTGCCTCAGTCTCCCAAGCTCCTGGGATTATAGGTGTGCCCCACCACACCCGTCTCTGAAGGTAATTTTATTTATTTATTTATTATTTATTTATTTATTTTGGTACCAGAGATTGAACTCAGGGGCACTCGACCACTGAGCCACATCCCCAGCCCTATTTTGTGTTTTATGTAGAGACAGGGTCTCACTGAGTTGCTTAGCACTTTGCCATTGCTGAGGCTGGCTTTGAACTTGGGATTCTCCTGTCTCAGCCTCCCTAAGTGCTGGGATTACAGGCTTGTGCCACTGTGCTCGGCTTTGTTTTTTAAAAAAATTTTTTGGTTTTTGATGGCTATTTATTTATATGCAGTGCTGAGAATAGAACCCAGTGCCTCATGTATGCTAGGCAAGCGTTCTAGCACTGAGCCACAACCCCAGCCCCTGAAGGTAATTTTATATGATATTTTTTGTTTGCCAGCATTTTTGACTGTGACTCATAACATGATATCAGTTGCAGAATTTTTCATTTTCACAAGAATGTTTCATGCTGTGGATTTAAATTGATAAAGAAATATCAGGTAGTACTTGGAAGATTTAGATACAAATATTCCAAACTTTGATATTTGGAAAGGCACATGTTAGAGGAATCTGATTTGGGAGATCATAATACTGAGCAAATTCTTTGGTATCCAAATTACTTGGATACAAAAGATCCATGGATATAAAGTTTGAAGGCTAGGATATTAGATTTAGTTTATGATACAAGGAGCATACACTGATAAGATATGATGATGTGAAGTTAGACAATGTATTAGTGGATGTTCACACAGGAAGGACATCTTTTTTTTGGAATGTCGATACTAGGATTTAGGTAGGAATTTGTTCTAGGGGGAGATGGTACTCAAAGGTCAAGCATTGCATTTTCTGCAGTACCAAGAATGTAATAAAGTCATAGAAAGCCTACAACCCAGACATTCAGCCATTTGCTCATCTAATACACATTATAATACTTGGCTAGACACAGGATAGGTCCTAGATGGAGAAATCTTATTAGCTGTATTAGTTGTTCATAGTTGCATAAGAAATTACAACAAATTTAGTGGCTTAAAACGACATCCCTTTATGAGTTCACAATTCTGTAGGTCAGACACTGGCACATTGTGACTAGGTTTTCTTTTCAAGGTCTAAATTATAGGCCTGGAATCAATTGTGTTCTCACCTGGAGGAATGTCTAAGGAAAAATTTGCCTCCAATCTCATTTCCGTAAGTGGTAGAATCAAGGTCTCTATTGGTCAGTTTGCTCTCAGCACCCAAAGTCTACTCTCAAGTCCTTGCTATGCAGCATCCATCATCAAAGGCAACGATGATTCTCATGTTGAATCTCTCTTGCCCTTCAAATTTCTTTTACAGAAGGGTGTCTACCTTTTTTTTTTTGAACTCAGATTGTGGTTGTGTTTGAACTCAGATTGTGAGATTGAACTCAGGGGTACTGGACCACTGAGCCACATCCCCAGCCCTATTTTGTGTTTTTATGTGGAGACAGGGTCTCACTGAGTTGCTTAGCACCTCACCATTGCTGAGGCTGGCTTTGAACTCGCGATCCTCCTGTCTCAGCCTCCATAAGTGCTGGGATTACAGGCTTGTGCCACCGCGTCCTGCTTAAACTTTTTTTTTTTAGGGGAGATGAATATGGATTCACATGGAATTGTAAGAACTAATGCAGAAAAATCTTGTTTATTTTTATTTATTTGTTTTGGTACCTGAGATTGAACTCAGGGGTACTCAACCACTGACCCACATCCCCAGCCCTATTTTTTTGTGTTTTATTTAGAGACAGGGTCTCACTGAGCTGCTTAGCTGAGGCTGCCTTTGAACTTGGGATTCTCCTGTCTCAGCCTCCCAAAGTGCTGGGATTACAGGCGTGTGCCACCGCGCCCGGCTAAATCTTGTTTATTCTTTATGTAGTTTCCCCAAATGGTAAAATCTTCCAAAATCATAGTATAGTATCACAAGCAGGATATTTACATTGTTACAGTTTTTGAGAAATTGACCTATTTATTTTAAGTTAATGATTTATGAGTGAATTTTTTTTTTTTTTTTGTACTGAGGATTGAACCCAGGGACACTTTACCACTGCGCTATATCCTCAGCTCTTCTTATCTTTTTTTGGAGGGGGAGCTACTGGGGATTGAACTCAGGGGCACTCGACCACTGAGCCACATCCCCAGCCCTATTTTGTATTTTGTTTAGAGACAGAGTCTCACTGAGTTGCTTAACGCCTCGTTTCTTGCTGAGGCTGGCTTTGAACTTGCAATCCTCCTGTCTCAGCTTCCTAAGCTGCTGAGATTACAGGTGTGTGCCACTGTGCCCAGCTTTTCTAATCTTTTATTTTGAGACAGGGTCTGAATCTGGCCTCAAACTTATGAACCTTCTACCTCAGCCTTCTGAGTCATGGGATTGCAGATGTGCACCACCACACCCAGCAAATGTAATTGTTTATTTTTTTGTTGTTGTTTGCTGTTTGAGTATTTATATGTATTTTCTTTTTTTGTCAATTTTGTTTATCAACTTTATTAAATTTTTCACAACCACATTTTTGTTTCATTTTTGTTTTTTTCTTTTAGATATCAGTGATTTCTTATGTTTTTTTCTTCTGTTGTGCTTGCTTTATTTTGCTCATTTTTTTAATGAGTTAAGAACCTAAGATTATTGATTTGAAACCTTTCCTTTTTTCTAATATAAACATTTCATGCAATAAAATTTCTGATAAAATTGTTTTAGCTGCATTACATAGACTATGATACTTCAGAGTTTCATTTTCATTCAGTTCTTTATAACTTTTAATTAGTGATTTTTTTCTTTGTCCTTAGAGATTACTTAGGTGTGTGCTATTTAATTTTTCATGTCTGGAAATTTTCCCATTGTCTTCCTGTTGATTTCTAGTTTGATTCAATTATGGTCAGATAATATATGTTGTACGCTTTCAGTTACTACACAGTTGTTGAGATTTATTCATGGTCAAAGATATATTCTGTTTTCATAAATGTTCCATGGATGCTTGAGAAAAATGTATATTCTGCTCTTGGGTTCAAGCATTCTACATGTGTCATTTAGATTATGGTGTTGGTGCTGTCCTTGGTGGTTTTCTGCCTAGTAGTTCTATCATTTTGAAAAGAGAGTATTCATGACCCAAATACCACTTGGTCTATTGCTACAAATATTTTGAGACCCCGTTATTTGGTGGATATACTTAAGATTTTTTTGGGGGGTAATGGGAATTGAACTCAGGGGCACTCGACCACTGAGCCACATCCCCAGCCCTATTTTGTGTTTTATGTAGAGACAGGGTCTCACTGAGTTGCTTAGAAGATTTTATTTTTTTATTGTCTTCCTAGCGGAATGATCTCTTTATTGTTATATAGTTTCTCTGGCTCTGGTAATATTTTTTTTTGCTCTGATATTTACTTTCTTTGATATTTCTGTAGTCATTCTTGATTTTGTTCTTGATTTGTTTTTTATTAAAAATTCCACTGTGTATCCTTTTGTATCATTTTACATCCAACTTACCTATGCTATTAAATTTCAAGTGAGTTTCTTATAAATGGAATATATTATGGTTATTTTTTATCCATGCTACACATTTGTCTTTTAATTTAAGATTAAGCTAAATGTTGACATTTCAGTACTAAGTGTTTTATTTATTTTTCTATTCTTTTCAGTTTTGGTTTATCTGTTTTCTTCTTTTGCCTTCCTATCTGTTCTTGAATGTGTTTATCACTCCTTTATTTCTGTTGTTTTTGGATGTATCATTTGGTTTTCATTCTTTACTAGTTTCTCTGAATATTACAACATGTATAATTTGACTTACCACTGTGTACTGGGATCAGTTTCTTTACCACTTTGAGTGAAATATGGAAACCTTCTTTACATTTAGGGATCTTTACTGTCTCAACTTTTAAATTTTGGATTGAATACACCTGAATACCACTTGGTATTTTTAACATATGATTTATAAAACTTATGAGAAAAATAGTTGTTTTTCTTTGTCTGAATGTAAGGTATTTTTCCGTTGCCTTTTTGTTTTTAGAATTTAATTAGGGTATGTTTTGCTGGGAATTTCTCAGGGTGTATTCTGTTTAGGGTTTGCTCACCTTTTTTAATCTGTTGAGTTTCAGTCCTTTGCCACAGTTGGAAAGTTTCAGTCATTTTTCTTCTCTCTTCTTGGTACTCTCTACAGATTTTGTTTTCTGATAGTTCTTCAGTTCTGCTTATTTTTTCAGTTTATTGTCTCTGTTGTTTTTATTAGGTAAATTCTAATGATGTGTCTTCAAGTTCACTGTTCTAGCCTCTGTCATCACTACTCTACTATTGAGCTTATCCAGTGAGTTAGTTATATTTTTTAATGCTACAATTTCAATTTGATCTTTTTATAACCTCCACTTCTTTTCTACTACTCAGATCTTTTGGGATAAATGAAAGAACAAATATACTTCATTTTCAGAAGTAATAAGAAGGTGACAAACCCTTAGAACTCATTTCAAAGACTTCCTTTTCACAAGAGAGCCCTGAAGAATATACTAGGATAGGTCTTCCTAGGGAATTATTTTCCCAGGACTCATTTCCTATGTTTAACTGTCAAGACAATCTGAATCCCTGTAGTCATGGTTCAAGTGGGTCTCAGAACAGCTCTTGCCAGTAATAAATAAACCTTGACATTGTCTACATTATGCTGATGTTGCAGACATGTGGAATGCAAGACTTAGGAGGTCATACAGGAGGATTCCAATGAGATTTCAAAGAAAAGTCTGGAAGGCTAGGCAGTATGTGACAGCACTGTAGTCCCTGTGAGTAGGCCCTGACTGGGTAATGTGTGAAGCTGTGAGAATGAAGCCAAAGCTGCAGTGCAGAACTCAAGAATTTAGAGGTGCCAGAAACGTGGAATGCCTGTTTAGGGAAGCTGTAGGTATTGAGTAGAGGCAGCCCAAGAGAGTTGCAGTGAGGGCTGCCACAAATAAGGTCATATAGGTGGGACTGTCCAAGTCCTTTGGAGCTTATATTATGCCAGTGTCTCTGCCAGATGCTGGAATTGGAGTTACAGTAATTAATGTTTGCCTGGCTGGGCTTCAGTCTTTGTTTCAATAATAACTCCTTATTTTCCCATCATTCAATTTTGGAATGTGGATGTTTAACCTGTGCTGATTTAATGTTTGCCCTGCTGGGTTTCAGTCTTTCTTTGGTTCATTCCCCCCTTATTATTTTCCTGTTACTGGAATGGGAATTACTCTGTGCCATTGGATTTTGTAAATATGTAACTTGTTTCTTGAGTATTACAGGGACATACAGCTAAGTTTGCCTTGAGTTTCTTTTTTTTTTTTTTTTTTGGTACTGGGGATTGAACTCAGGGGCACTCGACCACTGAGCCACATCCCCAGCCCTATTTTGTGTTTTATGTAGAGACAGGGTCTCACTGAGTTGCTTAGCGCCTCGCCGTTGCTGAGGCTGGCTTTGAACTCGCGATCCTCCTGCCTCAGCCTCCCTGAGTGCTGAGATTACAGGCATGAGCCACCGTGCCCGGCTGCCTTGAGTTTCAAAGAATACTTTGAAGTTGGACTTTTCAGCAATGCTGAACAGTTAAGACTTTGGGGAATGTTGAAATGGATTAAATGCATTCATTTTATGAGATGGATATTAGTTCTTGGGGACTGGAGAATGGAATACTATAGTTTGGATCTTCAGTGTCCCTGAAAGGTTCATGTATTAAAAGCTTGGTCTTCAACCCATGGTGCTTTGGGGAGGTGGTGGAACCTTTAGCAGGTGGGATCTACTGGAAAAAAGTTAGGTCATTGCAGGTGTGTCCTCGAAGGGATATTGGAATCTTTGTTCCCATTTCTCTTTACTTCCTTGTGGCCAAGTGGAGCATAGGCCTCCTTTGCCACATGTTCTCACTGTGATGAACTGTGCTGTCACAGGCCCAAAACAACAGGTCCAAAAACCATGGACTGAAACCTCTGAAACCTTCAGTTTAAAATAAACATTTCCCTTCTTAAGTTGATTATCTTAGGTATTTAATCACAGTAATGGGAAGCTAGAATAGGAACTGTCAACAGATCAGAAGGCATGAGGAAATGAAAAAGTCAGGACATTTAAATATTTCTCCAGTCTCACACTTTTCGATCTTTAGGTTGGTGATGGCCGCCATTTGTCTATCTAAATGCATCTATCTAAGCTTTTGTTGAGTGACTCTCTACTACATCTACTGGACATTTTGAGTTAGGAGAAACACTGCCTCTCTCTGTCCCTTTAAGTCTGGTGATAACACTGGTTTCTAACAGTTGCTAAACTCAGGGTACCTCATCATCTCTTCATTCTTCACATGTTTTACTAAGTATTCCCTTGGTTAAATGCTATTCTATCACCATTTTCAAGTGTGATGTCTATTTTTGGCTAGGGCCCTGACTGAAACAGGGATAGCAGGAAATAGGAAAAACTTTAAGGTTGTGTGAGGGAGTGGGATAAACTGCTGGGTAGAAAGGAAGTGAATGGTTTTGAGATTTTCTAAATCATGCTATTAATGTAATATCACTTCTTTATATCAGTGACTGTAACAAATTATCACATTGCTTCTTAATTATTTTGATTTGGTTGTTATTTCTTTGCATGCAGAAGGATTCATATGATTAGATAAGACTGTTAGGATTTGTTTGGAACTTATTATATCATGGTAAGACACTTCTCTCTTGAAATCAGCAATAGCCCAACTCATTGTACTTGCTAACATTCTATTGAAATTAAGTGACTTAACCATGTTGTGGAATTGCTTTATATTGTCAGGTGAGACACTCGTGTTAGTGATACTTTCCTAACAGTAATCTTTTAAAATACCTGGCATGAACAACTTAAAAGAGGAAAGGTTTATTTTGGCTCACAGTTTCAGAGGTTTTAATCCTTGCAGAGATGGCTCCAGTGCTTTAGGGCTGAGGTGAAAAAGAACATCATGGCAGAAGGGCATGAAGGGAAGTTACTCAGCTCATGGTAGCTAGAAAGCAGGGAGGGTGGGAAGCAAAGAGCTTGGGGCAAGATATAGTCTCCAAAGACACACTCCCATTCACTTGCTTCCTCCAACCATGTCCTACCTGCCTATAGTTGCCACCACCTTCCTGTAGTCCAGCTATCAATGGATTAATCTACCAAACAGGTCAGAAAACTCAGTATCCAATTACTTCCAAAAAGCCCCACGTCTGAAAATTGCTGTATCAGGGACCAAGCCTTCGATACATGAACTTT
Organism: Xerus rutilus; assembly: GCA_028644305.1. Taxonomy (NCBI): domain Eukaryota; kingdom Metazoa; phylum Chordata; class Mammalia; order Rodentia; family Sciuridae; genus Xerus; species Xerus rutilus. Next base: position 95,638,007 of record CM053417.1, read on the forward strand.
TCGGGGACATTCTGTCCCTGGCACATCAAAACTCAAGTACCCCTGAGTTCCATCCCCGGTTCCAAAAAAAAAAAAAAAAAAACACATGCCCATCTCACAATGCAAAATTCAGTCCATCTCTTAAGAGTCCTCATAGTCAAGAGTTCCAGCATTGCTCAAAAGTCCAAATTCAGTCTACTCTGAGACTCAAGGCAAACTCTTAGCTGTGAGCCCTTGTAAAAATTAAAAAAGTGATTTCCATGCTTCCAACATACAACGGCACAAAACAAACATTCCCGTTCCTGTGACTTACTCCCTCCAACCATGTCCTTCTTCTCTACAGTTTCCACTACGTCCTAGTAGTATATTCATCTATCAATAGATTGATCCATTGAACAGGTCAGAGCCTTCAGAATCTGGTTATTTTACAAAAGCACCACCTCTGGACATTGCTACATTGGGCACCAAGCCTTCAACACACGCACTTCTGAGAGACATTCCAGGTTCAAACCATAACACCACTTGTTTCAAGTTGTTAATGTTTTATTTTATTCTCAAACAGAAAAGAATGGAAAGCAAATTGTTCCTTACAGAACCAAAGATTCAATTTAGGTGGTTACTTTAAACATTGCTCCAAAAGTGAACATAAAACTAGTGACTGTTCATCACTTTAACGGTTTATATAGCTGAGTATTCAGATCTCAACTAGAATTTTTTGTGCCATCAGAATCTGTTAGTTCTCGGCGACAAACAGGACAGGTAGAGTTCTCAGACAGCCAGCGATCGATGCAATGGATATGATATTCATGGGAGCAAGGTAGTATGCGTATCCTGTTGTTTTCTCTAAATTCTGTAAGACAAATACTACAGGCTTTTAATGCATCATCCTTTTCGAAGTTTCTTACTGCCAAGTCGTCAATCTGTTGTTTGGTAAGTCCTGTAGGCTGGTTCTGATCTTCATTTAAGATGAAAAACTGAGCTAGGAAGGGCCAAGAGT
>CM053417.1:95639482-95733831 GCA_028644305.1 Xerus rutilus
TTTATAAATCATTTAGATGTCTTTAACAAACACATCCATGATCAATCTCACACATGTCAGATCTAATTTACTTACTTTTTTTAAAAAAACAAAATATTAGACAAGTGCACTTAATAGCATCATTTCTTTTCCTGTTGAAGAAAAATCCTAGAAACAATGGATAGTAAACATTTTATAGACATTAACATTTTATTAACAATTGACCACCTAGAACAGCTTGTGAGTTAGTACTTTTAAAGACATTTTTATTTTTATTTGTTTACTCAATTTAAATTGAACTTTTTGAATCATCTGAACCAAAGGTATTTGGATCCATTTTATTTTTTAAATTTTAATTTATGAGCTCATATGTCAATTTTGGTACCAAACATATGTAGATATGGCAATACATGTAGACTGACAATACACCAGTGTACCTACACAGAACAAACAAAGGCCTTGTAGCTTATCTTTTTAAAACATATTAGATTGAGAACTAACACTTGTAAAATAGGTCTAATCAGAAAAATATATTAACCTAGAGCACCAGATCAAAATTAAGAACTCAAAAATAGAAGTTTAAAAGCCGTCCTGGTTTTCATCCTGATGTGGTCCCACTTATCAGAGGTGAAAATAGTCAAGGGGATATATACAAATGGGGCCCCATTTCTCCTGAGGGAATCTCCCAAAGAGTCTGCAAGGGAGTCTGCTTCCATTCGTTCCCGTAGGAGACGCCCTTCAGCTCAGGGTCCTGTTCTAAACTAGTTTTTTTGGTCTTTTGGACAGTGGCCACCAAAATCTTAGCCTGGCATTTTGAAAAACATTTATTATCTGGACTGTCATGCTTAAAAACTTTTGGGTCACCTCCAATAAGTTTTTGGAGGTTTCTGTGAATATTTGGGGCTGACTGAGAGACAAAAGCCAAATTTCCTAGACAAAATGTTTTTCTATACTCTCTGGTTTTAATTTGCCCTTGTAGAAACTGATATTGTCTGGGCCATTTCCTAACTGAAGGCAATCTCTCAAATGCTCTTTTTACCTTTTACTTTTACTTTTGAGTTTTTTTTTTTTGTTGTTCTCTTGGCAGCCGTTTACATTTTAATGCAAGCTTTAGTAAGCACAATGAAAAACCTTTTTAACTTTTTTTTCCCTTTGGTTGGTATTTGATCTGGGTGGCCAGGCTGCCCCAAAATTATTTTTTTGGAACCGGTAGGCAGTGGGAAGTTTGGTGGTCCCCTCCAGAGGCCATCTGACCTTGAATGTGGGCCATTCAAGGGAACAGAAAGTGGTTAGTATACCTGAGTAAATGGCATCCCTGGATTCAGCTGCCTTCTGCTAAAAATCCTTAAAATGTGATTTGATCAAATCTAAAGGGCTAGGTATGGATGAAGATTGACTCATTATTTCAAAAGACAAGGAGACAGTACACAGAGACAAGACAAACAATAAGCACACCACAGTTAGGCTAGAAATCTCGAGGCTATAATGCCTTTGTGGCCACTTAATATTAGGATGGTTTTGTGAGCTCTTACCTGAAACCTGAACCAGACCAGATGGAGTCCACCGGCATCCCGGGTGGAGTCCTGACTTGGGGCAATGTGCTGCGTCCAGCTTGGCCCTCAAGTCCCAAGTGGTATACCAATACAGATTTGACCTATTCCTCAAGGGGCATTAATTCCCCTCGGTAGAGAGGATCAATTCCCCGTTCCACACTCCCAGGAAGGAGAGCAGGTGGAGCAACTGGGAAGAGGGCTTCCGGGCCAACACATCAAATGTTGCATCCAACCCACACCTCTCCCCAAGAAGTGCAGCCCAGACAACTCTGCAGAAGCAGCAAAGTTTATTGAGGAAATAGGCACACAGGCCAATCGATTGGGGTCAGCTCTCCTTTCCTTCAGAGAGTGACCCCGAAGTGAGGGTTTTAGACGTTATTATAGGGTGGGCTAGCTACATGACTCAGGAAAACACGATTTGGCAGGTATTTAACCTGTAGTTATTTACAGTTCAACCGTGACAGTGCCTCCTATGTCCCCTTTCAGTTCCTGGAACTTTAGGTAACTGGCCAGGGGGTCTGGCAGCCTGTGGTTTTGCCCCCCTACCCCATCTGTGAGAAGCAAGCATAGCAAAGCATTAATCACAGAAACACAAAGAGCAGATTAGCAGATACATGCAGGCCTGAGCCAGAGTGACTCCATTTTGAGTGTGGATTTTACACTAGAACTAAGACACAATTAAGATATTTTATTTTTTAAGATTTTTATTGGTTGTTTTTAGTTATACATGACAATAAGATTCATTTTGACATAATTATAAAAGCATGGAATATAATTTGTTCTAATTCAGTCTACATACTTCCCTTTCTCCTTCCTTCTTACTTCTTCCTGTTCCCTTCCCTTTACTCTACTGAGCTTTCTTTTATTTACTATAGTTTCTTTTTTTTTTAATTAGTGTCTTGTGGATATAGCTGATGCTGAGATTCACTGTAGTATATTCATATATATACATAGGGAAGTTAGGTCAGATTCATTCCACTGTCTTTCCCTATCCCTTCCCTTCTCCCTTCTTTTTGTTCTTTTGTTCCCCTTTGTCTACTCTGCTGATACACTGATATTTCTTCTATTCTTTTTATTATCCCCTCCTCTTATTTTGGATTAGCTTCCACATATCAGATAAAACATTCCTTTGAATTTTGGGACTGTCTTTTTTTTGAGAACAAGCAGTAGCTTTTATTTTTTTGTGGCCTGGTTAGCTTCTGGGGGTGGGGGGGAGTCCTTTGCCCAATCTTAGTCCAGCTGATTTAGGTGCAGCTGAATTTACTGTCATCGTAAAAGAATAGGCCATGTCAAATCAGTTGTCTCAAATTATTGATAATTGTAGTTGGTTAAACATGAGGATCTTACCAAAAGCAGTTCAGTGAAGGGTTAAATCTGAGATGTTAGATGGAACTTCTAAATGAGAATTTATTTTCCACTGTGGTTGTTAAGCTGGTAGGATATAAACCAAAGATGCTTGTGTCTGTCTTGTTTACTTGACAATGAGGAAAATAGGAGAGAAGAAAACAAGTATCAAAACAGAGATAACAGAAAGATTTTTGAAACATGCTTGAAGTGAGATGTGCCTTAGCTTTTTTACATCCGTAAGCCAGTGCACTCCCTTTTAAAATATAAGCTTGTGAAGGATTTCTGTCACTTAACAATGAAGGGCTCTAACAGTTACACAAGGAAAGTGATATGATCAGAGTCATCTAATCAGATGTCAAAAAGTAATTTTAAATAAATTTGTCATGTAAAAGATATTCACTATGTTAACATGTTTATTAGTTGAATTTTGGTTGGGTTTAGTTTTGATGAAAAATAAAACAACAGTGTTTTCTGTCAATTATTTAAGAAATATTTATTAGGGGGGCTGGAGTTGTAGCTCAGTGATAGAGCGCTTGCCTAGCATGTGTGAGGCACTGGATTCGAGTCTCAGCACCGCGTATAAATAAAATATAATAAAGGTTCATCAACAACTAAGAAAATATTTAAAGAGAAAGAAAAATTTATTAGGCACTGAAATTGGGTTTAATTAAGTTGAAAGAAATGAGCAATATTTTTCCTTTGCTAATGAACTAAATATGGTCATGGCATATAATGTTAATTCCATTAAATCAATTTTCTCTTCTGTACTACAAGATTCTTTCAAATTATTCCTAATTTTGTATTTGTTTCATATATTATACAGTGTACTCTGTTACATTGGCCCAGTAATATTCATTTAATTCTCAAATGAAGGGAAATATCCTGAAGTAAAGTACTACAGAACATTTGGTTTATATTAAGAAAGAAAATGGTCCTGGTGGGAACTCAAATGTCTTTCACTGACACCTTAATAGAGTGAGATAATGTTATGTTACCAATTAGCTCCCTGGTGGGATTTTTAAGATGACTAAAAGTTTAGCAAAGTCTTAATTAGCAGTAGGAGGTATGTGTGTGCATCCATATGTGTGTGTGTGTGTGTGTACATACATGGTGTATTTGTGTTTAAAAAGTTTAAACAGATGTTTGATTAGATTAATGATCATTGATTTCAATATCAGTTCTGCCTACTAGTAACAGATTTATTTCACTGAAGTTTTGAAGTTTCAAATCTTGAAGCGCTACATTACATTTATTGTCTATTTAAAAGTCTTGCTTATAATATCTGTTCCCAAACATTATACTTCAATGTATTGAAAGGTAATATATTAAGGTAATTCAATTTGTAGGAAAGAGGTTCGAGTTGAGAATTGAGAGACTCATGATGAAGTCTATGAATAATTGTCCAAGCCAGGCACCGTGGCGCAAGCCTGTAATCCCAGTGCTTAGGGAGGCTGAGACAGGAGAACCGTGAGTTCAAAGCCAGCCTCAGCAAAGGCAAGATGCTAAGCAACTCAGTGAGACCCTGTCTCCACATAAAACACAAAATAGGACCGAGGGTGTGGCTCAGTGGTCAAGTGCCCCTGAGTTCAATCTCCAGTAACAACAACAAAAAAAAATAATGATAATAATTGTCCAATCATTTAATCTCTGTAGACTTCAGTTTCATAAACTGCAATATGAAAGACTTGAATATAGCTGGGCACAGGGGCACATGCCTGTAATCCCAGCACACTGAGACAGGAGAATCACAAGTTCAAAGCCAGCCTCAGCAATGGCGAGGCACTAAGCAATTCAGTGAGACCTTGTCTCTACATAAAACACAAAATAGGGCTGGGGATGTGGCTCAGTGGTCGAGTATCCCTGAGTTCAATCCCTGGTACCAAAAAAAAAAAAAAAAAAAGAATAAAAATAAAAAGACTTGAATATATCTGTGAAAGTTTGATCTAGTTAGTTGGTTAGACAAAGAAAACTATTCAGGAATGATTAAAAATAGTGCCTGAACCAGGATGCTGAATTGGCAACGTGAACTTAAGAGGAAAAGTTGAGTGGGGCTAGAGTTAGTGCCAGCAAATGCTGTGTTAAAAGAGAAGCCAAGGGATCAGAGTGCAGTTCCAAACTCCAAAGTCAAGCTAAGAACAACTGTCTCCCAGATTTATTCAAAGTCAGTCAGTTAAAGTGGAGGATTGAGCTGAGCCATAGAAGACAATTTAAGAAGATTCGGGGCTGATCCAGAGGAAGGTCATGACAACCTTGGGGAAGAATGTTATGAGGCTATTAGCAGATGTGAGACTTTGTAGCTTGCTAAATTAAAATATTTACACCTTGGATCTCTGAAGATCGGTACTCTGCTGTCTTGATAATTTATTGTTTATAAGACAACATTTGAAATGGATGACCTCAAAGTATTTTTGTTTCACAATTTTATGAATATTGTTTCACAACTTAATGAATAAGAATATAATTAGTGAGCTTTCAATTTTTATTTTTAAACACCAAGAAAAATCTTAATTAAACTTCAGAAAGTTGTTATAGAATAAAATATGCATAAGCCAAAAACATAGCATGTTAGCAGTCATTACAAAGTTATATACATCATTTGATCTCTTAATAATTTTCATACATAAGTTCATAAATGAAGATGAATGAATTTATCATTTTGGAGATGAGAAGAAAAACTAAAGGTCTATTTATCATCTGGTAGATGTGCTCATGGTATGTACTCTTGGATATATGCAAGGCTTAGGTATCTGGAAGTGCAGTTGTCAAACTTTTAAATAAACTGGGCAGATGTTTTGTTTCTGCACATCATCCTAATGTAGGAGTTAACTAGGAAAAAATGAAATGGCTGAGCACTGTGTACTGAAAGCTACCATTTTAACAACTGTTATTACTCAGTTGCTATGCAACTGTGTCTCAGTCACAAAAATGAACACTATTAGAATTGTATTTGATAAATAATCCTTTTAATAATCAATTCTTTTCACCTGAAATGTCTTCATACAAATGCAACTTCAGATTACCATTAAGATCAGAAGATAAATAGCACCTGTAAATAAATTTACACTAACTTTTATAGGTTTTTAATTTAAAGAGTGAAGGCAATAAAGATTTAATCACTACACAGTTTTGGACTACTAACAAGAAGTGGCTGCACACATTAAATTGTGAAGCCACAAATTAAGTTAATCTCTTTACTTTCAAACCAAACAAGTGAGCATTCAAAAGAAGATGAAATTTTACTTTAAATGTATAAACCAATAATGAAAACTGAAGTCTTTACTATATCTTCTCACTTAGAAGATATTCTAATATTGGTATTCAAATAACAAAGAAAATACTATATAAAATGAAATTTACCACCTTAGCCAAGGCTTAAGACAAGTAAACTGTTACACAATGCCATAAATTTTGTTTTCAATTGCTAGTGGCTTTTTCCAAGGACTCATCAACCAAGTATAACCCCTCTCCCCTCCACCCTAGTCCCCAGTCCTCAGATGGCTTGCTTGTGGATCATTAACTTATTTGAGCACCTCCTTCGTTGGGACAATTGGAGATACTCTTGGATGGCGATCTGGACGTGGGTTTCTTCTTGTATCCTGGTGGAAGGCTTCTGGACCTAGAGTGGGACCTGGTCAGTGATGGAGATCTTGACACTGAGGAGGACTTGGAGTTGGATCTTTGGGTAGATCTGGATTTAGAGGTTGATGGAGAGCTGCTGTGGAAATGAAAGCAAGAGTGAGAGTGAGACCAAGATCGAGACCAAGACCCAGACCCAAACTTCAAGCAGCTCAAGTGAGAACTGCTCTGAGATCGGGATCTGGATTGGCTCTTGGTGTTAGAATGGCTCTGACGACTATGTCTAGGGTTACGCCTCTGGCCAGACTCTGGCCATTGTAGTTGTCATTTTCGTACCTGTTGGGTGACGTTCCCCAGTGGCCGCTGTGGTGGGAATCTAGCGGACGACCATAGCGGGCCATCTGTACCCGCAGCTCCCTACCATCCAGCACGATTCCGTCTAGGGCATCCATGGCGTCCTCAGCGTGGTGCTTGTGGTGGAAACGGACAAAAGCGAAGCCGCGGGACTTTTTAGTGAAGCGATCCCGTGGGATGTACACGTCCCCGACAGGCCCATACTTTTGGAAAACGCGACGCAGGGTGTTGGGCGATGTGCGGTAGGTGAGGTTGTCCACCTTAAGGGAGGTCATACCCTCCACATTGGGAGGAGGACGACTGTGACTCATTGCCCTTGAGAGGGGTCATTAGAGAAAGAAACCACCTGGGAAAATGAGCTTTGCCCCAAGGGCTACTGTGGTTTCCTTGGGTTCCTTTGGCTCCGCCTCTTTGTCAGTTGGCTTATGCCAGTAGTGCTTAGAGATTTTAGAATGTTACACATAGCCCCGCCCATCGCCGGAGCTGAGACCACCTGAGAAATGACTACATAACAATTTTTAAAAATGTGTTGTTAATCATGACACCATCATTTTGTGACTTCACCGGTATAAATCAAAACATCCAGTTTTTTATATATATAGATACAATTCTATGACCTGAAATGCTTTTGCAGTACTGATTCATATATGCCAGAAATATTTGTCTTTAAAAGAAAAAATCAAAAGTCAAACAATGTATGCTCTGGTAAGGGTGATACTACTACTGTTACAGGGCAGAAAACTTCCCTGAAATGGAGGTAGAGGAGAGAATACCCCCCCTGCCCCTCACCCTTGTCCCCTTTCCAACCATGATTCTTACAATCATGCCAAAAAGATTTCAGACATGTCACTCAGAGTAACATGCATGAGTTTATTAGAAGGGATAGGAAAAGAGAAAAGAGGACATTGTGGGGGAAGTACTCTAAAAGAGGACAAGTATGGTATGTGCCTGGTGACCTCCAGTTTTATAAGGGTCCCAAGGAGGTTTCCAGAGAGTCCCACCCAGGCCCACCTCTGGACTTTTGACTGACAACAGGATGTATCATACTTTCTCCACTGTGCATGACAACTCTAGGTCATTTTGGTCCATGCTGAATAATTTCAACTGAAATCTGTTCTTTTTTTTTTTAATATATTTTAGTTTTTGATGGATTTTTATTTTATTCATTTATTATTTATATGTGGTGCTGAGGCCCGAACCCAGTGCCTCACGCATGCTAGGCAAGCGCTCTACCACTGAGCTACAGCCCCAGCCCCTGAAATCTGTTCTTATAGATTGTATGGTTAGGAGGATTTATCCTTACCTCCCTGAGTTCTGGGATCTGGTCTGTACAAGAGTCAAAAAGTCTCCTCCACCTTCTTCAGGATAACTTGTGCTTTTCTTATTGGCTTTTAGGGCCTGTGTCTCTCCTGCAGATAACAGGGAACTTAATGAGGAATGTAACATATCCTGTTGACAAGGCAGGGCAGCAGGTAAATTGCTATTTTTTTAGAAATGAAAGCGTATGGGGATCAGCACAGTGGGCCCAGTTTATAGAATTATTCCCTTAACCTCATGTTCCCACCACATGTCTCTCTGTTCTGTATCACTAACAAGCTAAGAAAGATTGAGAGTCATCTATAGGGTGTGAACTGTAATCACAAACTCAGTATGGGTCCCCTACTCTGCTACAGGCGGCTTGAAAACATGAGTCAAAGGTGTCATGATCTGTGATTGCAAATTATATAATTGAATATAACACAGTTTCATAGACATTATCACTTCCTCATTAGTTTACTCAATATACTATCTGATGCCTAGAGGTCTACTTAATGTGATTTCCATTTCAAAAACTGGTTTTTACTATAGTAACAACAAAAAAGAAAATGATAACTATATGATGGTGGTGCATATGTTAATTTGCTTGATTGTTGTGATTATTTCATTATGTATCTGTATCAAAACATCAAGTTGAATATCTTTTTATATAAAATTTGCCAATCAAATTATTTCCAGTAAAACTGGAAGATAATTTTAGAGTTATATTTGATCAAATATTTGTATGTTTTCTCATGAATTATGTTCGTTATACACCAATATGAATTTGGCAATGATTGGGAGAAGTACAAAATATGTTATTAAATATATGTCACCCTCTGTGAATATTGTGTACTCTTTGCAAGCCACAGAACCTTCTATGCTTTATGAAGTTCTCCCTAAGGATTTTATACTCCTCACACAATATTTCTACTTCTTCAACATATTTGTAAACTTTCTGCTATGTATACAAGACTTTTACATATTCTTTCAACCATTTTTTAATTTGTTCTGTTTAGATATACATGACAGCAGAGTGTTGTGATATATTATACACACATGAAGCATAATTTATTCTAATTAGGATTCCATTCTTGTGGTTGTACATGATGTATACAGGATTGTTTTAGATACCATATATTCTGTTTACCTAGTACATGAAAGAATTAAAATGATTGGTTAAATGTATTTGATGAGTGCTATAGAAACTCTTTACTTGGTATAAAACATTAGAAACTTTTATATCAAAAAGCATTGGGAGGGACTGGGATTGTAGCTCAGCGGTAGAGCGCTTGCCTCGCATGCGTGAGGCCCTGGGTTCGATCCTCAGCACCACATACAAACCAATAAAATAAAGACATTGTGTCCATCTACAACTAAAAAAAAAAAAAAAAAAAAAAAATTAAAAAAAAAAAAAAAGCATTGGGAGAAAATACTGCACTGCCAATTGTTAGGGAAATTAGAGATCAATAATGTAAAGATAGCCGGGTGCGGTGGCGCGCGCCAGCAATCCCAGCACTTTGGGAGGTTGAGACAGGAGAATCACGAGGTCAAAGCCAGCCTCAGTAAAGGCGAGGCACTAAGCAACTCAGTGAGATCCTGTCTCTACATAAAAACACAAGATAGGGCTGGCAATGTGGCTCAGTGGTCGAGTACCCCTGAGTTCAATCCACATTACCAAAAACAAAATGTAAAGACACAGAACTAAAACAATTTTTTTAAATGTTTTATTTTTTTTTTAGTTGTAGGTGACAGAATATCTTTATTTTATTTTTATGTGGTGCTGAGGATCGAACCCAGTGCCTTATGCGTGCTAGGCAAGCACTCTACCACTGCGCCATAACCCCAGCCCCCTAAAACAATTTTATAAGATTTAAACTATAAAGTTAACTTATTGGGTCAGGGAAGAAATATGAATTTTCACATTTAGGATATAGATATGATCCTAAAATCTTGTTCAGCAATTGATTACATGAACTGATAATGTGAAAAAGCTATGGTTTATCAATCATTGAGCATCTACTATGAGCCACAGTGCCAAGCAATTAAATATGAGTATAAACAAAATAGACATGTGATTTTTTTCTTCCTTGGCTTAATAAGCAAGTACAATAAGTGCTTGACAGAATAAACTAAAGAAGACTATCCACCAAACAGTATTTCAATATAAAACAATTATTTATATGAAAACAAAAAATAAGTTAGAGACAAATATTGGATAAATGGCTTTCATGTCTGTCCTGTAAGCAAGGAATGTTACTATAGGATTAGATATATCTGTGCCTTGGAGATGGATATATACTAGTCATTAAGATGTTTCAAGTAATTCCCCCTTTCCAATTCCATGCCACCAAATAACCTTAAAATTGTGCTTTGGTTTTCCAAGAAAATATTTCTCCTGAGAGGAAATATGCAGATCAATATATACAAGTAATTGAAGTCCATTTGAAAGTGATATTTACAAATACAATTTAACAAATTTATTTTTTGAGTTACATTCTCAAATTTCTTATGACTTTAGGCTTTTGAGCCAGAACTACAAAACCAATAGTCTCTGAGTTTAGAAACTAATAAGCCTAAAAACCCAAAATATACTCCTGGAGTGTGATGATCCCCTCCAGTTCTTTTCAATTCCTAGTTTTAGGTAGGACTATTCTTTCACAGTCATAGCTTCATTATCTTATTGCCTTGTTTCCAACGCTCAGCAATACATTTATTATCTTGGGGCAGGCCTATGATTTGTTTGCATCAAGACTCTTTAGTCCTTGGGGTGGGGGCATATATGTCACTGAATCCTTTCCTGGTGAATTCTTGTAGGAAAATATCTAAGAGTGTCCATTTAAGAAATATTCAAGTCACAAACTGATCATTCTGTGGACCCACAGCCGACCCATCCAGTGTTTTTCCTGATATAGTTAGAGGATCACTAGTCTTAGAAAATACTGTGGGAAAAATCATATTTGTGTTGAAATATATTTGGAAAGCGCTAAATATACTAATCTTTCTTAGCAACTGGCAGAGAATGTTAACATATTAAAAATTGAGTGATAGAAAACAAAAATATTTGTCTAACATTTGTGGCATCAGCATTTCATAGAAGTATTTCACTGAAGAACACATTTCCTCTTCTTCAACAACATCCATGCACACAGTTATACAAACTAGAATATTTCAATATATTGAAAAGTGCAACTTCATTGCTTTTTAAATCACATAATAATTTTGTTGTTGTTCTGTGTTTGTTCCTTGCTTATCAATCACATAGTGACAGGAAATGGAATTAACTCCACATATTTCAATTGAGCAAACTTTAATGAATGGGATACTAAAGACATGTGTGCCAGTTAAGAAAAAGAACAAGGAATGGTTGGTATTCAGAGAGAAGAAATAGCATGAAGCTTGTAGCACCACTAAAGCAGAAGGGCCTTGAAAGTGGGCATGACCACTGGGAGAACTAATCATGGAGGGATTCAGCAATTGCTCAAGGTGTCACAATGTGGAAGGAGTGGTGGTGTTATCCCCTAACTTTTCTTCTCCTCATTTATATTCTAGTTAATGTTTTTCTTTGGCTCAACTCAAATAGAAGCCAACAAGGAAGTGTGAGATATACAGTTTGAATAGGGCAATTTTCTAAGGCAACAGTATAGAGATGAGCATAAAATGAAGCAGAATGTGTGAACAATGAGAATTACTAATACATCTTTTATGTAAGTCCTGCATCCCTGCCATAGGTTATGAGTACATGATTATAAGTCCACAATATCTTATACTAACATAGTCATGATGAGAGGCTAACCCTAACCCCCTGTGTTTCCTTGCTTGATAATTTAAAATAAGTGCTCCATATTTCAAGAGGGATCTTTCAGAATGTTTCATTCTTGTAGTTTGTTTTGTGTTGCCCCTAAAGTCCTTGTTCTTATTGAATTAACTTCCTACCCTCTGACTCAACTGAATTTGTAGTTATATTTTAAATAATTATTGAGTGAGGAAAAATTTTAGATCAAACCTGATGAATGATAGTCATAGTACAATCCTTAGCGTCCTTCCAAGTCCTTTTTGAATTCTTCTTACTCTATTCAGGTTTGTATTCTCTAATCTTTATGTTGGAAGACTTGAGTCTTGCCTCATCAAGTCATATTGGTCAATTTGATGAACTGAATTATTTATCAGAGTCTGCTCCATAGCCAGAGTTGAATTTGGTCTTATCTCATAATATTGGATGACAATATATGACTTCTAAGCCAGGCGCGGTAGCGCAAGCCTGTAATCCCAGCATTTAGGGAGGCTGAGACAGGAGAATCACGAGTTCAAAGCCAGCCTCAGCAACGGCGAGGCACTAGGCTACTCAGTGAGACCCTGTCTCTACATAAAACACAAAATAGGGCTGGGGATGTGGCTCAGTGGTCGAGTGCCCCTGAGTTCAATCCACAGTACCGAAAAAAAAAAAAACCCAATATATGACTTCTTCTGTTTGTTGTCATTCCTCAAGAACTGTATTGAAAATAAATATAAACCTTACCCAATGAGGCAGAAAAAAGGTGGTTTGGATTTAGTATTCCTTTTGTTACCCCAAAAGTATTTTCATGAAAAAGTAGATATAAAGACCATAATTTATTTTATAGTGTGATCAAAATAGCATACAGCAAACGTTTTCAATCTTAGGCCTGATTCAACAATCAATGGTGTGATGATTATGGGAGGAGTTCTTTTCTCTATATATCTATTTGTCAGATGCTGCATCAATAGAACATAATATTTGAACTGCTTTATATTTAATATTTCTTTCAGCTTATAATTTTTTTTTGTACCAAGGATTGAACCCAGGAGTGATTAACTACTGAGCCACACCCCCAGCCCTATTTTGTATTTTATTTAGAGACAGAGACTCACTTAGTTGCTTAGGGCCTCGCTAAATTGCTGAGGCTGGCTTTGAACTTTGGATCCTCCTGCCTCAGCCTCCCAAGCTGCTGGGATTACAGGCGTGCAGGCATGTGTCACTGCACCCAGCTTCAGTTTATAATATTTTTAATAATGAAGTGACTTTAAGGTTACTGAAGTTTTTTTCTTCCAGTTAATATCTTATTAATAATATAAAAAACAGAAGAGGACAATGCATGATAAAATGATAAAAATGATAAAATGATAAAAAATGATAAAACTCATTATAAAATGAGTTTTATTTCTCATCAAAAACTTGTTGACACATTCTGTTCAAACACTGTTCTGTTACTGATTTTTCAAAGTAAATAAGTAAAAACTGCTGAGAAATAGAAGTCACTGAATTTGTGGTTTTCCCTTTACCTGGATTCACAAGTAATTATTTAAAATTTGTCCATGATACTATGTCACCTGAACCAAATCAGTATATTACCTTTTTGAGCTAAGCATCAACATTTTATTGTAGTAACAATGATGATCACAGTGTCTTAAGTTTAGCTGATGCCCTAATTGTAAATGATGGTGTAAATATCCACTGAGAGTTCAAAAATAATGAAAAGAAATTTGAAGGTAGAACCAGTAAACAATTTGTGCTACTTGGTATCAAAAGATCTTAAAAAGAGAGAAAGTGGCATTGTCAGTAAAAAAAAAAATCAATAAGAAAGAAGAGAATGGATAGACATGAGTGATGACTCTAAAGAAAGCAACTGGAAGCGGGTGCCGTGGCGCACCCCTATAATCCCAGCACTTTGGGAGGCTGAGACAGGAGGATCACAAGTTCAAAGCCAGCCTCAGCCACAGCGAGGTGCTAAGCAACTCAGTGAGACCCTGTCTCTACATAAAACACAAAATTGGGCTGAGGATGTGGTTCAGTGGTTGAGTGCCCCTGAGTTTAATCCCAAGTACCACACCAAAAAAAAAGCAACTGGATTCTTGTTTTCCAGACTCCAGTTAATTCAGTTTTTAAAAAATAATTTGCTAGTGAAAGAAATTAATTTCTGGCACATAATGTTCAAACTGTTTTTCCATTTTTCCCTATCACTTGAAACTATTAAGATTGTGTTAAAAAATCTAAGCAACTATCCTTTTCAGTAAATATGTTTCACAAAAAAGATTTTTGTTGGTGATTAAGTATATTGTGAATCTCAAAAATAATCAGAGCCTGGGTGTGGTGTGGCACAGGCCTTTGATCCTAATGACTTCAGAGACTGAGGCAGGGGATCACAAGTTGAAAGTCAGCCTCAGAAACTTAGTGAGACCATGTCTCAAAATAAAAAATAAAAAATGGCTGGGGATGTGACTCAGTGGTTAAGCACCCCAGGTTCAATCCCTAGTATCAAAAAATTAAACAAAAAAAAAACAAAACAAAAGCAAAAAAAACTAAAATCACAACTAGACAGACATTTGAAGCTGACCATAATAAACTAACAGAATTTAGTCTAAAAGGTGATTTTTAAGCTCACTTTTGTTTTCTCGGTTCTTAATTTCCATTAAGAAATTTCTTGAGTTCTATGGGGCATACCTTCCCCCAAATCTATTAATTCTTTCCAAAATTTCAATTTATTTCTTTAGTTTTAGAGAACTTATTATTAGAACCAGCTTCTCCCTTGGGGATGGAAAGTAGCACATTAGTTTTAATGAAGAGTCTAAAACTGTTAGCCCTTTCTTATCATAAGAGTTTGATAATTCTCAATCTCTGTGGGTTTTCCATTTCTCAATCACTCCCCTGGGGAATGAATGAGAGATTAAACAATATTGGAGGACCTCTAGGTCTGCTTTAAGGAAACAATAGAAAAAATTCCATATTTAAGGGAGGTAAGATATAGAAAGGAAAGAAGTTGGTGAGGAATGTACAGGGGGAGGAAAGAAGAATGAGACTTTCTTATTTTACGTATTATTATTTCTTTAACTGAACAGTTTATCAGTGAATTCCTTAGAAATTAAGGACCCTTCTTACAGAGTTTCCATAGGAAGTAACTTACAAAGTGTTATGTAAACTAATAAACAACTCCCTGAATATTTTAATATAATGAAAAATGAAGGCATGCTAGTCACATGTTACTAGAATTTTTTCCATTCTGACAATTTTAGAAGAAATATAAATCAAAGAAATATCAAAGCTTTTTATATTTGATATTTAAAAGAAATATCAAAGATTTTACTTTAACTTTAGAGATTATATTTTAGGTCCAATATAATGTCTGGGGTACCAGCCAGTTTAGATCTTTTTCTCTTATTATAGAAAAAATGCTCATGAGATTAAAGGTAGTAAAGCAGGCTTTATTTAGGCACAGAGAAGTTGAAATTAACTCCTGCTACTAGGACAGGTGGGAATTTGTAGCCAAGCAGTAGAGTTGGGATGGAAAATAACTGGATGGAAAATCACTCAGAAAACTTCTGGGGTAAGAGGCATCTGGCTTTCTGGCAAACTAACTTGACAAGAATGTTGTTAAAGGCAGACCAGGGTGATAAGTTAAATACAGAAGGTGGGGGATAAGGGATTTGGTAAGGTAATCAAAAGTGGTCAGATACTAGAGGTAGGAGGGATGAGGAATTTGATTAGATATCAAGAGAAAGAGATTTTATTTTTGCTAAAATGACCCAGCAGGAGTCTCACTAAAATTGGAGTAAATGGACCAAAGACAGAACTTCAGGGCAAGGACTAGTCAGAAAGAAAACTCAGAGAAGTCTGACTCAAGTTTAGCCAAAGGAGAGAGTCTATCAGTTTCCAAATTTACTAAGGTATGCAGTATTCTCTACTCCATCATTTGTGATTTTGCTCCTATGTTTCAGTTATTCATAGTCAACTGCACACTAAAAATATCAAATAGAAATAAGTAATTCATTAAGTATTAAATTGAATGCTATTCTGAGTAGTGTGATGAAATCTCATGCTCTTTACCTCTGTCCCACTTAGGACATGAATCATTTCTTTGTCTAGTATATCCACAGTGTATACTCCCCAGTAGTCACTTAGCTATCTTGGTTGGTTATAAGACCACAGTACTTATATTCAAGTAAATCTCATGTAGTACCCTGATGATACATCATGATGCCTATGTCATCATCACATTCACTTCACTTCATCACATTACATAGACATTGTATCATATCACATCTTCACAAGAAGTCTGAGTACTGTATAATATGAAATTTTGAGAAAGACCACATTCATGTAATTTTTTAAAAATATTTTTTAATTGTAGATGGACACATTATCTCTATTTTATTTGTTTATTTTTATGTGGTGCTGAGGATTGAACCCAGTGCCTCACACGTGCTAGGCAAGTGCTCTACCACTGAGCCACAACCCCAGCCCTCATGTAATTTTTATCACAACACTGTTTTTTTTTTTTTGGTACTGGGGATTGAACTCAGGGGCACTCGACCACTGAACCACACCCCCAGCCTTTTTTGTATTTTATGTAGAGACAGGGTCTCACTGAGTTGCTTAGTGCCCCGCCATTGCTGAGGCTGGCTTTGAACTCGCAATTCTCCTGTCTCAGCCTCCGTAAGTGCTGAGATTACAGGCATGTGCCACTGCGCCTGGCTACACAACATTGTTTTAACTGTTCAACTTTTCAGGTTATGGTTAATCTCTTACTATCCCTAATCTCTAATCTATAAATTAAACTTTATCATAGCATTTGCTATAATATGGATTTCAAAAATAATCAGAAGTCAAAGCCAGACATACATTTGAAGCTGATCATAACGAATTGACAGAATTTAGTCTAAAAGAGGATTTTAAGCTCACTTTTACTCTTCATTTCCTTATTTCCTTTAAGAGACTGTCTGAGGCAAGCCTCTCTCTCTCTCTCTCTCTCTCTCTCTCTGTCTCTCTCTCGTGTGTGTGTGTGTGTGTGTGTGTATGTGTGTGTGTGTGTATGCATGTATTACATGTATGGTACAAATATATGTGTGAATAAACATAGATTAGCCTCCCCTATACTTGTGAGTTCCATATGAGAATCAAAAATACTCAGAAAAAATTGTCTCTGTATTTAACATATAAACATATAGTCTAACAACTTTTTAAATTGTATTAGATATTTTAAGTGATCTGTAGATGATTGAAAATATATAGGAGGAGCCGAGCGCGGCTCACTTGTAATCCCAGCACTTTGGGAGGCTGAGACAGGAAAATTACGAGTTCAAAGCCAACCTCAGCACCGGAGAGGTGCTAAGCAACTCAGTGAGACCCTGTCTCTAAATAAAACACAAAATAGGGCTGGGATGTGGCTCAATGGTCTAGTGCCCCTGAGTTCAGTCCTTGGTACCAAAAAAAAAAAGAAAGAAAAAAAGAAAGAAAATATACAGGAGGATTGTGTAGGCTATAGGCAGATACTACACCATTTTATATGAGAGATATAAGCAGTTACAGCTTGTGGTATACAGAGGGGTTCTTGGAATCAATTCCCCATGGATACTAAGGAAAAACTGTACATATACGTATAGTTCAGTACTATATGAAGTTTCAGGTATTATTGGGGGTGTTGGAATATATATTCTGTGAATAAGCAAGGACTACTACGTATCACTGAACTCTACAAGATGACAGGCCATCTAGACCTTTACAATTGTGTTTCTAAAACTTTAACATGGTTAAAAATCACCCAGGGAACTTAATAAAATACATGTTGTGATTTGATAGATTTTTTTTTTTTTTGTGGTGCTGGAGATTGAACCCAGGGCCTTGTGCATGTGATGCAAGCACTCTACCAACTGAGCTATTTCCTCCCTCAATAGATTTTTGGTGGGGCCTGATAACCTGTATTTCTAACATGCTCCCAGGTGAGGTTGCTAAGGCCATATTTATACACCCACTTTGATTAGCAAAATGTTATTGCTTAGAATTTAGTCAGGTAGATTAGAATTGGCATCAAGGCTTATGTATTTACACATTGTTATTTTATTTTGGTGAATTTCAGTTTCTATGTTTCAGTTTCTTAATCTGTAAAATTGAATCAAGAGTACCTCTCTTATAACGTTTTTTGTGACCATTAAATAAAGCACCCTTAAATAAAGCACCCTTTCACTTGCGGACACTAAGTGAAATATGTGGATAGTTGTTTTTATCATTATAGTGACTAGTATATGGTAAGTTTTTGTTTGTTTTTACTAGAAGTTTTTCTATTTTTTATTTTTATTTATTTATTTATTGATACTGGCTTTGGAACTCAGGGGCACTCGACCACTGAGCTACATCCCCAGCTCTATTTGTGTTTTATTTAGAGACAGGGTCTCACTGAGTTGTTTGGTGCCTCGCCTTTGCTGAGAATGGTTTTGAACTCGTGATTCTCCTGTCTTAGCCTGCCAAAGTGCTGGGATTACAGGTGTGTGCCACCGTGCCTGGCTTGGCAGTTATTTTTATTTCTAGGTGAAATGCTTGATATTGATTTCTAGGTAAAGTGTCTTATATTTAACATAGTTTTCTGTTAAAAACTAGGATGCTAGATAATATGAAGAGTTATTTTTTTCTGTCAGAATTTCAGCCCTTATAACGCATGCATTTTTATTCTGTTGTCTAAAGCAAAGAATATAGAAGTACTAGAAAGGGATAGAAATTCATCATAAAATGGATAAGTGCCCTTGAAACACTCAACTCATAGAAAATGATCTGTGTTCATTCTATCAAATGACATTAAGCTTGTGAGATCAAACAAGTGCAGGGACATAGCACAGACAGAAAAAATTCTAATCCAAGAAGGTACAATTGGGCTTTTTTAAAAAAAGAGCAATACTACAAAAACCTCAAAGTTTAATTATGAATGAAATAATCCTGTATCAGAGAATGGAAAATAAAGAGGATGCTCATTATTTCCTAAAACAATATGGCCTGACATTCATAGTACCCCCACCCTTTTTAATTTGGCTTTTATATTTTCAAACCTCATAGCTCCCTCCTGTGTTTATAGTGGAACTAGACCTTTTCCATCTGCTCCTGCTATATTTCTATATTTGTTCCACAGAATACAAATAGGCTTCATTCTATACATTTCTCAATCATCAAGTTGAAATTAAAATATTTTATAGCCTTGACAAGTCATGTATTCAAAGTCAAACGTGTATTGATTTATTTTTCTCTGTCTTTTTAAAATACTGTTTTCATTTATCGAAACTACTTGTGTCAAATGGAATTTTGTTAACCTATTTAGAAGCTATTGAGATAATTTTCAGTTTACATCCCTAAAATTAATGGACCGTCGATTTATCAAGTGGCTATATGCAATTTATTATGCAAAATACCACAAGAAATAAAAAGACTTGGTTCCTTTCTGCCTAATAATCATATGTGGAAAAGTTATGCCATAGAAAAAGCACATTACCTTAGTCTCAGGTTTTAATCTGTCTCTAATTACCCATTACCTTCGAGCATGGTGGTTATGTTCATGCCAGAAATTATAGTTACCTCCCCTGTGTAATGAGGGGAACAGACTGGCTAGTGTTTCCCAAATTTGAGTGATCGTGAACTCTTTTTTAGAACATTTTTACACGTATAGCTGTCCAGGCTCTTCCTCTGATGCAGTAGGCTTGAGACAGCATACAAGTGATTCTTTTCATCAAATAAGGTAGAGATATGTACAGATGTACACTTTCTAAGTTTGTTCTATATGGAATATTCTATGATTTTATTATTTCAAAAATAACTAAAATTCAATGAAAGGGATAATATATGAATGAAGGTCAACTGCTACTAGGGTTTATTAAAGAAGGGTCTAATTCTATTTTAGATTATCAGAGAAGTTTGTACACTTTATTTTTTTTTTTTTTTTGGTACCGGGGATTGAACTCACGGGGACTCGACCCCTGAGCCACATCCCCAGCCCTATTTTTTTGTGTTTTATGTAGAGACAGGGTCTCACTGAGTTGCTTAGTGCCTCGCCATTGCTGAGGCTGGCTTTGAACTCGCGATTCTCCTGTCTCAGCCTCCCTAAGTGCTGGGATTTCAGGCGTGAGCCACCGCGCCCGGCTAGTTTGTACACTTTAAAACGTAGTTGTGCTATTAGTACATATAAAAAAGGGAGAGTAAAACAGAGTAATAAAAGTAAATGGAAGCTTTGCGGGCTGCGGTTGTGGCTCAGTGGCTCAGTGGTAGAGCACTTGCCTAGCATGTGTGAGGTACTGGGTTCGATTCTCAGCACCACATATAAATAAGTTAATTAATTAAATAAAAGTCTATCGACAACTAAAAAAATATAAAAGAAAAAGTAAATGGAAGGTTTTGAGTATGTAGTTCAGTGGTAGAGTACTCGTTTCACATAAATGTGCAAGGTCCTGAGTTCAATCCCCAGCATCAAAGAAAACTTAAAAAGTAAATGGAACTGGATGCAGTGGCACATGCCTGTAATCTCCGTGACTCAGGATGCTGAGGCAAGAGGATTGGAAGTTTGAGGCCGGCCTCAGCAATTTAGCAAGACCTTGTCTCAAAATAAAAATAAATAAATAAATAAATAGAAATACAAAAAAAGAACTGAGGACATAGCTCAGTGGTAAAGCACTGCTGAGTTTAACCCCCAGTGCCACATCCCCCCACCCAAAAGTAAAGGCAATGTTAATTTGGTAATACAATCTCTATTAAGAGTATAAAGATTTTTTAATAGATTTGTACAAGGTAAAGGTGAAAAAGTCAAATATTTGTATGAAGAAAATGCTTGAATTGTGGCTGAGAAGATTGGATTTAATGTGTGTATAAATGCTATCCACTGAAAGTTTTTGACTAGTGTTGTGGTTTGGATATGAGGTGGCCCCCCAAAAGCTCATAATGCCAAACAATGCAGGGATAATGTTCAGAAGTGAATGATCAGATTATAAGAGCTATAACCTATTCAGTGGATCCATCTAATTTGAATGGATTACTGAGTGACTGTAGGCAGGTAGGGCATGGCTGGAGAAGGTAAGTCACTGGGGGATGTGCCCTTGGGAAATGCATTTGTCCTTGACTCCTTTATTTTTCTGCTTCCCGGTTGCAGGGAGCTAAGCAGTTTTCCTCTACCATGTCCTTCTGCCATGATGTTCTGCTTCACTTCAGGCCCAGAGCAATGGAGTTGGTCAACCATGAACTCCACCTCTGATACCGTGAGCCCAAAATAAACTTTTCCTCCTCTAAGTTGTTCTTGTCAGGTATTTTGGTTACGGTGTTGAACCACTAATACAACTAGCTTTTTTTTTTTCTTTTTTGATACAAGGGATTGAACTCAGGGACACTTGACCTGAGAGTTTATTGGAGACAGGGTTTGTATTTTATTTAGAGACAGGGTTTCACTGAGTTGCTTAGTGCCTCACTGTTGCTGATGCTGGCTTTGAACTCACTATCCTCCTATCTCAGCCTCCCGAAGTGCTGGGATTACAGGCGTGCTCCACTGTGCCCGGCTACAACTAGCAAAGTTTTAAGATAAATTTGTATATTCAGTAAAGAGCACCTTGGAAATAGAAGAAATAAAGATAAAACGGGAATACCACTTGGATTGGTTTTGATGTGATTTATCCCCCAAACGTCCATGTATTGGAGGCTTGGTCCCCAGGGTGGAAGTATGGGTAGGTGATGTGGAAAATTCAAGAGATGAGGCCTACCCTCAAAAGCAATTAAGATAGTTCTTGTGGAACCCCTAGATTCTTGTGAGGGTGAGTTGTTATAAAAGCTTAAGCCTGACACTTGAGTGTCTCTTTGGCTTCCTGTTTTGAGAGGTGATAATTCCTTCAACATGATGCCTCTAGGCCTTTACCGAATACAAACAATTGAAGCCACCATATCTTGGTTTGTTAGCCTCCAAAACTGTAAGCTAAATAAACATTTTCTCTTTATTAAGTTAGTCTGTGTCAGGTATTTCACTATTGTAATACA
The DNA here is from genome assembly GCA_028644305.1 of Xerus rutilus. Lineage (NCBI taxonomy): Eukaryota > Metazoa > Chordata > Mammalia > Rodentia > Sciuridae > Xerus > Xerus rutilus. Next base: position 95,661,371 of record CM053417.1, read on the forward strand.
TAGCAGACTAACATATCATTAGTAAGATTTTAGATGGCTTACGTATGAAATGAGTCATGAATATGCACGTTGAAGTTGGAAAATATAATTGTGGTTAAGGGAAATCTCTGAAGACAGGGTTAGAGATTGGGACAGAAAGTACTTTGCTGGTAAAAGAAAACTGACAGGGAAAAATTGTACTATCTTAGAATTCACCGATGTAACAGATTATATTTTATATATTTTCTAATTATTTCTTTCAATTTATTTGAATATATTTGCAGAAACAATACCATCATGTTTACAATGCACTTTTATGTTTCTTTCTTTCAGTATCATGGTGTAGATAATTTTGTAAGCATATTATGGCTCACAGTTTCAGTCCATTGTCAGTTGGTTCTGTTGCTTTTTGGCCTGTGGGAAGACAGTATGTCCTGGTGTAGTGCGTGACAGTGGACACTGCTTACCTCACGGCCACCCAGAGGGAAAGAAGGAGGCAAAAAGGAATCAGGATCCCAATAACTCCTTCAAGAGAATGTCCACAGTGATTTAACTTCCTTCTACTAGGCCCCACTTTAAAAATCTCCACCACCTCCGAAGAGTGCCATGAACTGGGGACCAAGTCTTTACCACTTAGGCCTTTGGAGGACACTTAACCAAACCATACCACTTCCTAACTTAGTCAAGAATATCCATTGCTTAAAAGTAGAAAAGTCTTGGGGCTGGGGTTGTAGCTCACTGGTAGAGCTATTGCCTAGCATGCGTGAGGCACTGGGTTCGATTCTCAGCACCACATATAAATAAATGAATAAAATAAAGGTATTGTGTTCATCCACAACTAAAAACAAATTACAAAAAAAAGAAAAGTCTTTCACAGGTAGATTTTGTTCCTGCCCTCAACCTAGCTCTTATTAAGAATTTTTTTCTTATTTGTCTGCTTTCTACAAATCTTGACCTACTATATCTTTTAGGAAGTGCTTGAATATACAAGCCATAATCAATGCCAGACCTTCCCATGACCTCTGGCTCTTATTTCAGTCCTGAAAGGTCCCTGGTAGGCATGAATAGGACCATTTATGAGCTGAAATTAAATAGCACCAGTCATGAGTTTCCTTGGGCTTGGTATTCCCAAAGCATCAACAATGATGGAGAGGTAATACTGAAAGAAGGGCCAAAGGAATTTGTGGTATAACTTGAAATAGTCTTTATTCAGGGTAATATTTATTTATTCTATTTTTAGTTTTAGCATATTGTAAAATAGGTAGGAATCCCTAATTTTGCTAGTATTTATAAGGTCAATTTGAGGTAAAATTATTCTTGGTATCTTTATTAATTTCTTAGGGCTGCCGAAACAAATTGTCACAAATTTGGTGAATTAAAATGGTAGCAGTTTTATTTCTCACAGTTCAAAAGACCAGAAGTCCAAAATCAAGGAGTTGGCAAGACTCGTTCCTCCTGGAGGCTCTGAGAAACCATTTCCATTCTATGTCCCTTTCTTAGTTTCTGGTGGTTGCCAGAATCTTTAGTGAGCTTTGGTTTCTGCAGCATAATTTGATTAAAGGCCTCTGTCCTCACTTGGCCTTTGTCTCATGTCACTCTCTCCTTTATGTTTGTTTTTCTGTGTCCAAATTTTCCTTTCTTTTCTCTTACAATGACACCAGTCATTGGAAATATTGCTTGCCCTCAATCCAGGATGATTTTATCTTGAGATCTTTAGCTAATGACCCTATTTAAAAATACCCTATTTACAGATTAGGTCACATTCCAAAATTCTGGGTGGATATGAATTTTTGGGAGACACTCTTCAATCCACTACAGAATCTATGTTTGTTCTTTTCACACACATTTTTTTTTTAAATGAAAACTTGCATAGAAGTTCCAGATATAATATTTGGAAATAAGAGAATTGAAATTGGTTCTGGAAATCTCAAATGCTGGACCTTAGCTTTTTTTGTGAGATATCTTTATGGATCTTCAAAACAACATAAAGGAAAATATAGAAATCCATTAATTTTAACTTTGCCTATAGTACTAGTTATCTAAAATAATGAACCCACATTTGGAAATTAAAATTGAAATAAAGAACTATCTGGAGGTCCAATACAGATTCAACATTACTAGAATATTCATTTCTACTATAGGCAGTTTTATTGCTGAGTAACAGAATATTTACAAATAGTAAATTTAGGGGCCTCTTTGATACAACTTACCAGAGGCTCTCTGTGTCTATATGTAGTGCAAATATAATGAGGGTGAGTAGGGTAATATTCCTGTAAATGTCTTGAGTCTTTATCTCCAATGCCAAGTTTAGTGCTTGATTTGTATTAAAGGATCAATGGAAATTAAAGGAATGTAGATTATGTTGTGAGTTTTGGATTTTAAAAACTGTGTTCTCATACTAGAAGTTAGTAAGATAACTTAGTCAAAATTTTCTATGTATAATTTATTATCTCTTATATAGCCTATGTCCTACTGCTTCTGATTTTTTTCCATCTTGTTATGCAGTGATCTTGCTTCATTATTGTGTATGTCCTGATTACAGTTTCTTTGCAGTGATAACAGAAAATCTTCAGCCTTTTTCATTGCTTTTATAATTACTTAAAATTCAGACACTAAACCCAGAAATATTGCCTAGGCTGTAATCCTCCAGTGACCTCTTTAGTTTATTGCAGCTCTTCTGTACTGTTTTGGTTGATAGCCTTCTTCTGTCTCTTTTTAGTCATCAAATATGGCTAACCAAGCCAGTTCTATATATGTGGGAGGTAGGACCCTTATCTCTTTAACATGTTGGTTTGTACTGAACCCCAAATAACAGCTAGCATTACACTCAGTTATAACTCAAATTAACAGCCTTCGGAACTAGTCAGTCTCATTAGAAAAAATGTTAAATGCTGTTTCTTTCTAGATAAGCCTTGGCCATAGTAGGAAAATGTCAATGAAACAGAGATCTAATGTGTACTCTGAGCACCACCCAGTGGCAAAAGCATAAACTAAAAATGACATGTATGCTCTCAGAATTGAGTATAATGAAGGATGGAGGAAAAGTTAACTGCTGAAATCTAATTAGTATTAAATTTGGGCTAAAATTGGCATATTGTTGAACTTAATCAAAAAGAAAAGGGAGAAAGAGAAGTTAAAATAGGGAAGAAATTTTTAAAAATTAAAATGCACACATGTGGTGCCTGGGGATATAGCTCAGTTGGTAGAGTGTTTGCCTAGCATGCATAAAGCCCTGGGTTCAATCCCCAGCAGCACCACTACCTCCCGCTCCAAAAAAAAAGCACATGTGTGGCCTTAAGTAAAGTAAAGAAGGAATGTGAGACAAAGAAAACAAATTAGGGACAAATTTAATGGATCCAGTGTCCTGGCTAGCAGTTGCATAGAGAGGAAGAAAATAATTACATTTTTTGTTCCAAGGATTGAACTTAGGGGCGCTTTACCACTGAGCTATATCTCCAACCCTTTTGTATTTTTTGAGACAGTCTTACTAAGTTGCTGAGACTGGCCTCAAACTTGTGACCATCCTGCTTCAGCCTTCCCAGTCACTAGGATTGCATGGGGTGAACCACCATTCCTGCATCACATTTCATAATAATTCTTATGTTTTAAATATCATAATCTTAGTCTTATTGTAATGCATTTCTTTTATTTCTTTATTTTTAAATTGACAAGTAAAAATTGTATATATTTTTGGTATACAACATGATCTTTAAATTTTATCTATCTATCTATCTATCTATTTATTGTGGTGCTGAGGATCGAACCCAGTGCCTCACATGTGTGAGGCATGTGCTCTACCACTGAGCTTCCACCTCAGCCCCACAACATGATGTTTTGATAGATGTATACTTTTTTTAATATTTATTTTTTAGTTGTAGGTGGACAGAATATCTTTTTTATTTTTATGTGGTGTTGAGGATCAAACCCAGTGCCTCATGCGTGCTAGGCGAGCACTCTACCACTGAGCCACAACCCCAGCTCCATATATGCATGCTTTTGAGAAAAATTAATGAGAATTAATGTGGTTGGCAATTCTCTTTACTTTTCCCATAAGCCATCTCTCCTGTTCTCTTTTACTCCGGTTAAGTTAACTGTGTTTTCATTGTCACAATGGGCAGGGACAGAAGATACCATGTATGTTTCATTAAGAACTATTTTCTGTACAGTGGTATGGAATATAGCCACAATTTCTACCCTGATAATACTTTCTCCTTCTTCAACGATCCAGGTTTTTGCACACCCTTGGGAAGTCTGTCATTCACATAATATCATTGTTCTTTTCTGTCAAAATGTGAGGTTAATAAAAGGTTTCAACTTTATTATTTCTGTACACATAGGTATTTTGTATCAAATTTATTTTGGCCTTAGAGGTTTTATTAATTAAGATATAAAAATAGAGTGAGGTTATTTAGAAATCATGGCCTATTTTCAGAGTGTCATTTTGTTGATGAGCTATTTAATATCAAGCACATTTGTGTTTTCCAAACCAAATTTTGTCAAGTTGTATGCAGATTTCACATCTGTATCTAGCTATGTTTGTTTTTCAATACCTTAGACAAACTGATTTATCTCCTAGGCTTCAGTGGTTTGCTTTGTGTACATGAAGTGCTATACTTCTAGTTAAGATTGCCACTTATGCTGTACTCTACTATGTTTAGTCCCACAGAGAGTATTGCAAACCATAAAACAATTGTGTAGAAAAAGAAAAGCATAATCCAAAGTTTCACAATCAGGGATCAAAGAGTTTCTCCTCAACTTGATTGGATTAAGAGATGCTTAAGATTAAGAGGGTTTGGGAGGTGTCATTGAGGGTATTTCCAGAAATGATTGGATGTGGAACAGCAAATTAAGGGGGAAATCCCCCCTAAATGTGAACAGCACAGTCCAATAGGCTGGGGTCTTGGATGGAGTAAAAAATTGAAAGAACAAGGAATCTGATACAGACACAAGCTCTATTCTTCTTGAGCTGGTGCTTCCATTGATGCTGTGGTCACCTGAAGACATTGGACTCCAGCTCTTTCACTATCCCAAGCCCACTCAGGGAGTTTCCAGGCCATCAGTCCCAGATTGGGGCTATATCATTGATCATCCTTCTCCCAGAGCTCCAGTTTACTAAACTTAGCAGCTACTGATTCCTCCAGTTCTCCAGTTTGTAGACAGCCATTTTGGGACTCTCCATCTTCTGCTCCTGTAGCAAATCCAATGAATTCCCTGTTTAGAATCATCTATATCTTCATATCTTTTTGGTTATGTTCCCCAGCATGAACCTGTGGCTTCATGGGGAGTACATTATGATCAATTAACATAGGAAGAGAACACTAGGGCTTGCCTTACAGACGGTTCTGCACAATATGCAAGTACCACCCAAAAATGGACAGCAGCAGCACTACTTCTCTTCTCTGGGACATTTCTGAAGGACAGTAGTAAAGGGAAATCTTCACAGTGGTCAGAACTTTGGGTAGTGCACCTGGTCGCGCATTTTGCTGGGCCAGACGTGCAATTGTACAATAATTCATGGGCTGTAGACAATAACTTGGTTGGGTGTTCAGGGACCTTGAAAGAACAGGATTGGAAAATTGATGACAAAGATATTTGTAGAAGAGGTATCTGAAGATATTTGCGCCCTATGTGAATGGTCACCAAAAGGTGACCTGCAGAGGAGAACTCTAATAATCAAGTGGATGGAATGACTCAGTCTGTAGACAATAGTCAACCTGTTGCCCCAGCCATCCCTGTCATTGCCCAATGGGCTCATGAACAAAGTGGCCATGGTGGTGGGATGGAGGTTATGTATGAGTTCAGCTACATGGACTTCCACTCACCAGGGCTGACCTGGTTATGCCCACTGCTGAGTGCCCAATCTGCCAGCAGCAGGAACCAATACTAAACCTCCTATATAGTATCACTCCCTGGGGTGATCAGCCATTGGCCCTGTGGCAGGTTTATTATACTGGACCACTTCCATCATGGAAGGGGCAGCAGTTTGTCCTTACTAGAATAGCTAACTTACTGTGGGTATGAATTTGCCTTCATTGCACATAACACTTATGCCAAAACAAACATCCGTTGACTTACAGAATGACTTATCCACTGTCATGGTATTCCACGTGGCATTGATTTTGACCAAGGAACTCACTTCACAGCCAGAGAAGTGCAGGAGACGGGATGGGATAATGGAAGAACAGTGGAATGAATCTGACCTAACTTTCCTATGAACACATATGAATATACCATGGTGAATGTCTCCATCATGTACATCCACAAGACACTAATTTTTTTTTTAAAAACAGTACATAAATAGCAAAAAGATTGGTAGAGGGAAGGGAACAGGTAGAGGGAGGAGGGGAAGGAAAGTACTTGAGATTGAATTAGAGCAAATTACATCCCATGTTTTCATAATTATGCCAAAATGAATCCTAATGTTATGTATAACTAAAAGGAACCAATAAAAAACCTGCCAAACAAAAACAAACAAAAATAGTGGGCTTGTGCTCACAGGATTCATTGGTTTTATCATGTCTCATCATCCCGAAGCAGTTGCTTTCACAGAACGGTGGAATGATCTTTTGAAGATGGAGTAATAGTGCCAGCTAGGTGGCAATACCTTTCAGGGCTGGGGCAAGGTGTTCCCCTGGCTACTTTGGGTTCCTCATGCCTCTGAATCAACAGGCTAAGAAGGTAGTTACTGTGTTGTTGGGGGCTACTGATCCAGAATACCAAAGGGAAATTAGATTATTACTCCACAATGGAGGTAAGTATGCCTGGAGTGCAGGAGATCCCTAAGCTTGTCTTAGTATTACCATGTCCTGTTATTAAGGTCACTGAGAAACTATAACAACTCAATCCAGGCAGGATGAAAAATGTCTCAGACCCTTCAGGAATGAAGGCAAAAGGAATACAGAATGGGTAGTAGAAGAAGAAGGTAGTCATCAATACCAACTGTGGCCACATAACCAGTTACAGAAATGAGGATTATTCAAAATTTCTTTTCCTTTTTTTTTTTTGGTACCAAGGATTGAACTCAGGGGTACTTGACCACTGAGCCACATCCCAGCCCTATTTTGTGTTTTATGTAGAGACAGGGTCTCACTGAGTTGCTTAGTGTCTCGCCATTGCTGAGGCTGGCTTTGAACTCGCGATTCTCCTGTCTCAGCCTCCCTAAGTGCTGGGATTACAGGCTTGAGCCACCGCGCCCAGCTTGTCACAAGTATTTCTTTCTGATTTTGTTAAGAATGTGTTTGTGCTGGGCGTGTGGCACACGCCTGTAATCCCAGTGGCTCTGGAGGCTGCGGCAGGAGGATCAGGATCATGAGTTCAAAGCCAGCCTCAGCAAAAGCGAGGTGCTAAGCAAGTCAGTGAGATCCCGTCTCTAAATCAAATACAAAAAAAAAAAAGTAGTGCCGGGGATGTGGCTCAGTGGTTGAGCGCCCCTGAGTTCAATCCCTGGTAACCCCCCGCCCCCGCAAAAGAGAATATGTTTGTGCATATATACACGTATATTAAGTGGATATGTTTGTTTACTCTCCTCTTATTCCTTTATCATGTGATGTAATATTGATCGAAAATGTCAGTCCTTAGAGTGACATAGTATATCAGTTGTGGGATTTCAGAAGAGCAAGCATCACTTGAAAAGTTTTTGTACCCTATTCTGGGGAAGGAATTAGTGCTTTTTGGTTATGTGAAGGATAGTTATATCCTGTAAGTCAGGATTATGATATTATTATTGTTTTCATTTGCAAATTCAGTCATGTAGAAAGTTATGTTTCTATGTCAAAGGGACAAGATGTGGGCTTGTAATGGTTAATCTGGATTGTCAACTGATTGGATTAAGAGATGCCTAAGAGGCTTCTGGGTGTGTCATTGAGGGTGTTTCCAGAAATGATCAGCATGTGAAATAGTAAACTGAGAGGGAGACCCACCATAAATATGGGTTGCACAGTCCAATAGGCTGGGGACATTGATGGAGCAAAAAGGTGGAGAAGGAGGAATCCAATGCAGACACACAATTTTGACTGGGTAAAAACACGTGGCTCCATAAATATATACAATTAAATTTTAAATTACCAATCCCAAATCTATATATATGAAAAGATGGTAAACTGTGATGCACACCTACGAAGAAAGGAATTGGGTTTGATATACAGCCAACCTGTGTCTAACAGAGAATAAAACTTTTACTCGGGATGACGTCATCTACACAGATTTTGGTGGTGGTACAAGGGAAATGGGAAATATGGTGTACTGAAATGATAAAAATCGCCCCGTCCTAATTCTCCTATGGAAAAAAGATTTCACCCAGATGAGAATTGTGTTAATTAATTTGAGGAGCTGGAACTTTGGCTTCCTAGGTCAATTTTAGTGTGAAACATCCTATTATTATTATTACCACTACTGGGGATTGAACTCAGGGGTACTCGACCACTGAGCCACATCCCCAGTCCTATTTTGTATTTTATTTAGAGACAGCGTTTCACTAAGTTGCTTAGTGCCTCGCTTTTGCTGAGGCTGGTTTTGAACTGGGATTAGAGGCGTGTGCCACTGCACTGGGCTCCCATTATCAAGCACAATTTTAGTGAATCTGAACTTGAAGTAAGTTAGCAAGCCTTGACATATTACTGCCCAGTCAGTGATGACAGAGGAAACAGCCTAAAAGCAAAGGACCTCTTTGGATCACCTAAGTTTTCTCTGCAGTATCAGTTATCCTCCTCGGCTTTCAGCTGCCAGTTTCAGTCATAGAATCTTAACTGCTACCTAAGTTTCTATTCCAGTAATAAGTAAGGGCCACCAACATTTTTTTAAAAATATTTTTTGGTTGTCAATGGACCTTTATTTTATTTATTTATACGTGGTGCTGAGAATCAAACCCAGTGCTTCACACATGCTAGGCAAGCTCTCTACCACTGAGCCACAACCCCAGCCCAAGAGCCACCAATATTAACCACATGATATGAAGCAAAGCTCTCTAGATACTTTTAGCTTTATCATGGTGGTTAGGGAGAAAAGAATATGTTTTTGAAATCAGGAAATGGATTATTGAGATGACAAATGAGTATTTAAATAGTTTTTTATTTTTATTATTTTTTTTCCTTGTTATGAGGGAAGTGTAACATATCATGTGTAGTTATTTTATTAATCACAAAATCATCTGCAGACATTTAAACAATATATTGTTTGTATATGTAAAACCTATCAGTATGATAATAGTACTAATAGTAAATATGGGATCATTTATTTCCAAAGAACTTAGTGATTTCTTGGGATCAGAATGAAGATTCCTGTTATATTGAAATCAAATTAAGTTATATCCTGGGTCCTATGTGTAATAACTTTTTCCCTAAGGCAGAAACACCTAAAAATGTGTTGAAAATAGGTGAAAAAACAGGAATGGAACACTGTGAGTCAAATGGGTCTTCTAATATTCACACACGAATATAGCTCAGCTCAAGTCAAGTCCCAGGAGTGAGGGCCAATCCTAATGAAAGCATGGAAACAATTTTAAGTGGTTTACTGAAGTGTCTTTGGCGTAGTGGATTTCAAGTAGAATGCTGCAATGTTTAGGTGCTTCTGGCTATAAGATACCTCTGTAACTAGACCAGGTTGTTTTACTCTCATACCCTTCAAAGAGTCAAATACTTCTCTGGTTTCCAAGCTGATCTAAATCACACAGAATCTTTAAACTTTGGGATTACCCAAAGATGCTCTTGTGTTCTGAAAATGATAGGATATCTATGTTATATAGATTATCTGCCAGGAAAAATTGAGAAAGAAAAAAAGATATTATTAATAACTACACAGGACAACAAAAATAAACCAGGTGTATTCTGTGCATACCAGCCCCTAAAAAATCTCTTTCTTATGATAGAGTTTCTCAGAGTGTTGTGTGAGGAATTACTGCTTTGGAATCTCCAAGAGTCCATAAAATACAGATTCCTGGTTCTTAACCTATGCTAACTTCCTAAGAACCTACTGAACATGGACCAGGGATATGTACTTTAAGAAGGTTCCTGTTAATGAACTCAGACATTTTTATGTATGCTAAAATTTTCATGGCCTTAGAGAACAAAACTGATAGAAACTGTTAATATGAATCTGTCTCATTCCGTTGGAAGGTGTAACAGTAATATTTGCAAATGAGTTTTCAGACAGTGTAATATATAGCTCATTGTATTAGTTGAAAAGTTTTCTCCTTTCATTACTTTATTTCAATCTTAAATTATGTACAATAGACTGATACCTTCACTGATAAAGAACTAGAACACATATTTCACATATATTTTTTCATTTTGTCACCTTCATTTTTTCTTCTGAATTTGTAGAAGTTTAGATTAATGTATCCCTTTACTTTTCAAAAAAGATTGAGCTAATCTTATAATCTTAAGTCTTTCTAATCTATTATTAACCTTAATAATGAAATGTTTATACTTTAAACATCTTTCAGATACAAGGCATTGTGCCTAGTCTCTTGATTGAAAAACAGTACTTCTCTTAAAAAGTAAAACCACTCCCAGCACTTTGGGAGGCTGAAACAGGAGAATCCCGAGTTCAAAGCCAGCCTCAGCAAAGGCGAGGCGCTGAGCAATTCAGTGAGACTCTGTCTCTAAATAAAATACAAAATAGGGCTGAGGATGTGGCTCAGTGGTTGAATACCTCTGAGTTCAATCCCTGGTACCAAAATAAATAAATAAATACATAAATACATAAATAAAAATAAAGTAAAACCACAATTGGTGGAAAAAACTTGTCCATCTGTGTCTATTTGATGGCGGGGCAGATATTCACTTTCACTACACAGTCTGAAAGTTTAAGGAGCTGTGTAAATTTACAGTCACTCTTTTGTTCAGGTCCCACAGCAGGCTTTCCTGCATTTGTGCCAAGGGAGATGGAAGGATGGTAACTTTATTGTTGTGACATTGAAAAATCTAAGATTGTATCATGCTTTTGACATTTGTTCAATGTCTCGTTTAACTTAAGCTAGAAAATCAATCTTCCCCTTCCAAACCAAATCTCAGCAGGTCTTTTGGAGAGAAGAGAATCACTAGACCACCCAGTCTTCATAGAGTTCTGAGTATATTTATTATTTCTGACTGTAGATATTTTCTTCACAGAAAGAAGTCGCTTTTAAACTTGATGATCATATACCATCCATCAAAACTAGGAGTATTATGAAAAATCAGAATGAATTTGTATTCCCAATTCAGGAAACCCTAACAGTCATTAATGTTCTTGAAAGAAGTCAGTTCAATTTAATTCAAGTATTTAGTGTTTATTCAATATTATGCATGTTATTAGATGTTGGGGATACAAAGATGGAACCATTTTAAAGAACTGATGTTTCATTAGGTTATAGCAAACAATTGAGCTATACAGAAGTAATGTGTAGTTACAGTTTTGAGGAGCAAGTGATTTAATTTGAGGGATAAGAGAAAATAGATTTCACTGATGAGGCCATTCCTGTGTTTGGATTTGAAGGATAAATAGGAGTTTTCCTAAGTGAATGAAAGGTGAATAAAAATTCTCAACAGCAAAGAGAGAACAGGAACTGTTCACAGTGGTTAAAACAATAAGGGTAGTCGTTTCAGTTATGTTTGTATAATTATGAGGAGATTAACTAAACTTGCAGAACAAGACCTGAAAATGGAGATCTTTTATGATGCATTCAGAAATTGGACCTTAAGCCAGGTGCCGTGGTGCACGCCTATAATCCTAGTGGCTTGGGAGGCTAAGGCAGGAGGATCATGAGTTCAAAGCCAAACTCAGCAAAAGGAGGCTATAAGCAACTCAGTGAGACCCTGTCTCTAAATAAAATACAAAATATGGTTGGGAATGTGGCTCAGTGGTCAGGTGCTCCTGAGATCAATTCCTAGTACCCCCCCACCAAAGCATTCAGAAGTTGGACTTTAAATTCGTATCAGTAGAATAATAATATTGATGGTTGTGTTGAGAATGAAAATGAGAGGAAATGCTTATGGGGGACAGAAATGGATGGAGGCCAGCCACAAGAGGACTAGGTAATGATTACAAGGTTCTGAATCAGGGGCAGTGGAACTTGACCAAAATGAAGGAATTTAAGAAATAACTAGAAAGCAGAATTGCCTAATCGTGGTGATATGTTAGATAGAGGGAGAAGTGCCTAATTTATTGAATAAAACAAGTGGGAAGAGGAGGGATGTGAGGAAAAGACTAGGAGTCAGGATTACTTCTCTGTTTCTGTTCTTTGCTTTCTGGACAGAGGCATTAACAATAAATACTACTGAATTCTGAGACCACAGTTTTTACCTTAAGAGGTACTAGAGAGCTTATAATAAAAAACAGTAGGCAAGGAAATTATCTGAAGACAAGAAATTAATTAATTAATTAATTAGCCTTACTAATTTTTGCCCAGAAATACATCAAACAATAGCCTCTAAAATCTGGCATTAAGTGGCCTCTGAATGTTAACGATTATGGCTCCTAAACTGTTTTGGTGCTGGCTAAGTCCCAATTCTAGAGCAGGTAAAATGGTATAGGGCTCATGATCCTGGAAATCTATTTATTAACCTTAATTATTCAAATAGGACCCACCAATATAGCTATGATGCATATTTTGTTGTTCCCTCTCTTGGCTTCTGAATTTAGCTGTTTAGATCCAGTGACTTCCCCTCTGCAAAGTCATCTTGCTGCATTAGTCTTTCTTTGATCTGTGGTGGAGTTGATATATGGTCTTCTGAAGATCCTTCTCCTCATTTCAGAGCTGGAAGGTGCATTTGACTAGAGCATCACCAACAGTTGAGTTGGGTTAAGTGAGGTTGAAGATAACACGTTGTTCACTTTTTTTTTTTTTTTTTTTTTTTTTTTTTTTTTTTGGTACTGGGGATTGAACTCAGGGGCACTGGACCACTGAGCCACATCCCCAGCCTTATTTTGTGTTTTATGTAGAGACAGGGTCTCACTGAGTTGCTTAGCACCTTGCCATTGCTGAGGCTGGCTTTGAACTCGCGATTCTCCTGTCTCAGCCTCCCTAAGTGCTGGGATTACAAGCGTGAGCCACCACGCCCGGCTCGTTGTTCACTTTTAATTAGATTTAAGCACTTAAAATTTGGTCCAGCCATTATTTATGATTTGATAAAACAATGAGATGTTTGTGAACAAAATTTGATTCTTCTGTTATAGCTGGTTGCAAAGATGGAGTTTTGGAATCAAAAGTATAAGCCAGTCTCAGAAAGTCAAAGGCTGAATGTTCTTTCTGATATGTGGAAGCTAGTCCAAAATAAGGATGGGGAGAAAGAAGGAAGACTGGTGGACTAGATAAAGGGGACTGAAGGAAAAGGAGAATAGATGGGATAAGGGAAGAACAGAGGAATGAATCTAACTTAACTTTCCTATGTACATACATTAATATACCACAATAAATCTCACCATGTATATCCATCCATAGGATACTCCCCCAAAAGAAAAAAATCTAAAAGTAAATAGCAGAAAGATCAGTAGAGTAGAGGGAAGAAAACTGGGAAAGGGAGGAGAGGAGGGAAATTGGAAATACTGGGAACTGAATTTGAGAAAATTATATTCCAATCTTTTAATTATGTCAAAATGAATCTTAGTGTTATGCATAACCAAAAAGAAAATTAAAAAAGAAATTGATGTTACACAGACAAAAATGGAAGAAAAAGAGTTGTTTTCTAACTCAGTCTAAGGAGCTCCTGAACAGATTCTACAAATCAAGATAGAATGAAAATAAGAAAGATATTTTATTTTTCCCGTATACAGGTAGAAGGAATTCTGTGGCTTTAAAACTATAAGAAATTACTAAAGTATATGATCATTATCTGTTGTAGTGTAACAAACCACTCCAAAACTCAGTGGTATAAATACAACAAAGACAGTGTTTTTATAGTCAGTACTATTTTTGTCAAGAATTAAGGTAAAGCATTCTGGGGAAGGCTCATCTTTGTTCTACAAAGGCTGGGGACTTAGCTGTGGTGGCTTTAGTGGTTGGAAATGGAATAGAAGACCTGACTGGAATAAAATCTGGTGGCCCATGTTCTGTCTAAATTTCATTTTACATAACATGTATTGAAGCTGGAATATGAAAGGTGGCATCTTCACTCACAAATATGCTCCCTGGGCTGAGATAGGAAATCAGAAGAGAGTTGAGTCCTTGCAAAATAAATATATTTATTTACATATTTAGATATAAGCGTAAGAGTGGGATTAGACATTACCTTTAAATGGGAGGAGTAGAGGAGATTTTATAGTTACATTTAGCACATATAGCACATCATAAAAAGCCTGTTGACATTACTTTTCAATTGAAATAGAAATTCAGATCTTTCTCTACTGTATCAGGAAGATTATAATATTTGAAGTTTTTTATATTTAGTTTGACTTTCAAGATAATGAATTAAGAATCTTTTTATAATAAAAATTTTCCCATACCAGAGAACAATGATAAAATTAATGACTACTTACAGAGCAACTGTGATTGCTAAACACTCTGCTGTGCTTTACTAATGTGTTCTCATCTCCCATACAAGGTAGATACTACTACCCTCATGTTGCAGATAAAGGCATCAAGGCCTAGGCAAAATAAGTCACTTTCTCGGTTACAGTGATAGATAATATATTTAGAGTCAAGTCATGGGATACAGCAACTTAGTGTTATTCTAAACATAATACTCAGATTAATTGACACCATAATCATTTGAAAATTATTTTCAGCTCGTCCTTACGCTTATATCTAAATATGTAAATAAACATATTTATTTTGCAAGGACTCAGCTCTCTTCTGATTTCCTGTCTACCTGACTCTACTCACCTTGGTTGCTTGATAGCTTTACTTATTGCTGTCTTGGTAGATGCTTTGCTTCTAGGCTTTCTCCACTTTTGAGCCACTTTACACTGTTTTGTGAGGCATGCTTGGTTTGGCTGGATCATTCACAAATAAATCACTTCATATCTCTGTAAATTAGTCTCATTATTTATAAAAAAGTAATTTCTCAGTATTTTTATGAGAAATAAATAAGATCAGATATTATATGCATAATTCTTGTCACCTACATGTAATTTTATAGATATGTAGGTATGAATTATTGTTAAAGACTAATGTTGTGGCACCAATGGTGAAACTTATATTAGGTTTTTATTTCTTAAAAGGAGTGAATACAGAGAACACAAAGGCAAATGAGCAATATAAAGGCTCATAATATATCAGTAAAATCCAATCAAGGAAGACATCATACACAGACTCACAGCTTGTGCACTAGAAAACCTTAGGGAGGACCACTCATGAACAGTGAAGTGAATGACACTCATAGATGAAGTGTGCAACCTGTACAACTGAACATGCTATTTCTGGAAGCAGGCTTTAATACTTTCACCTTCCTTAAATCTAGTAGGAAGAAGAGAAAAGGACACTAAGCTCAGGGGAGAGTAAATGGACTTATTGTTTTTTCCAGCACTAGCACATTTCTTGTTTATATTGTAGTGAGATTGTTGATTTTGTTCAGTAACCTAAGGTCAGAGGGAGCAGGGTTACCTCTTTGACCCAGAAGAACAGTATTTTCATCAGCAGATGTAAAGGATCTGGTGTTGGTAAACATTTACCTCATACCTCTTTCATGTGGAGTCAATTTAATAGAGCTGACTAGGTATTGTCATAGCCTTTTGTGGAGATTCACGGAATGTTCAGTCTGAATTGTCTTATCCAAAGGAATCCAGCATATTTTAAAATTATATTACAAGAGTCCCACATTTCAAGCATAACATTTTGCTTAAATTCAAAGTATAGTGCTATAATCAAGTTGCTTATCCTGCTTCCATCTTAATGCCCATAACCCTCAAAATATTTGGTAGTCTCAAAATTGATGAATGAGAGATAGTCTTTTTAAAATTGTCATTTGCACTTAGAGGAGGGTTGGGATCTATTTTGTAATATAATTTCCTGGGCCTCTTTTTTTTTTTTTTTTTTTGTACCAGGGGCTCTCAACCACTGAGCCACATCCCTAGCCCTATTTTGTATTTTATTTAGAGACAGGGTCTCACTGAGTTGCTTAGTGCCTTGCTATTGCTGAGGCTGGCTTTGAACTTGGGATCCTCCTGCCTCAGCCTTCCGAGCTGCTGAGATTACAAGCATGAGCCACTGTGCCAGGCTGGGGCCTCTTTTAATATTCAGGCTAAACACAAGTTCCTCACCTCTCCATTATAATGTAACTTATGTCTTCAAACACCTTTGGTAGCTTATTACGTACAGAATAAAATAAAATTTTAAGTCCTTCCTAACTTCACTCTAACTCTTCCAATACTACTGCATTTTCATCTTTCAACTCTCAGGATGTCATCTATGGAGAGGTCCTCCTGAGCAATGCTTCTAAAATAAAATTTCAATTGTTATGTTCCTTACAGATCTTTACCTCCTCCTCTAATAAAATACAGACAGTAAGAGTGGTTCAGCTGGTTCCTGAAGCATACTAGATACTAAATAGATATATGTTAGAGAGAGAAGTAATGGCAGGCAGGCAGGATAAGAAGGAAGGGAGGGTCCTTGTAAGACTTTCTACTTATATCTTGATACTCCAGCACTACTTTCAAATCTTTTTTTCACATTGTAGGCTGTGCTTGCAATATCCTACCATTTATGCTCTAGTTCTTATCAAACCTCTCTATAATCCATATCCTTTAAGTCCTATGTTAAGTATAGTGTCCTTCAACATGGCCTGTAAACTCCTGTTTCCATAAGTGCTCGCCATTCATCTTCCTTAGTTATTTTCTTTTCTTAGACCCTTATAGTAGGAAAATGTGTGCATTTACATTTTATTAGATGGTAAAATTCAGTAATGCAAGAAGCAAGCATCGATATGTGACCCTTGTAATGCCTAACATCAAATATTGCACACAATAGAAACTCAATAAATGTTTGGTTAGTGAACTATGGTACCACTATGTATTGAAAATTGTATGGTCTGTTCAATTCAATTCAATTCTGATCTTCCCCACTCATGAGTTATGTGACTGTGGGAAAGTTATTTAACCTCTCTTAACGTCAGTTTTCTTATTTGTAAATCATAATAATAACTGAATCAATGGGTGTAGTAAAGATTAAATGATATTCTATGTAAAGCAAATAAGATAAATAGGTACTATAAGTAAAGGGATCTACTTGATGTCAGAAATCTATTTGTAAGAATCAGATGGTTTGTGTTAAAATATTAACTAGGAAGTGGAGGAATACATGTTGATTCTTAAGGTAATGAAACTACTATGTATGCTACAATAATGGCTGTGTGAAATTTGCCTCTATACTTTGAATCCCTATGTAGTGAACTGCAACCTAATTTAGTATGTAACAAACTGCCAACTAAGTGTATATCCTGTACCAAATAGCTGAATCTCAGCCAATCACAGCTGCTCAATTCCAGCCATCACAGGCTGTCAAATGATGAGATTACATTCACAGAAGACAAATTCATTTGTAACCTATCAAGCTATTTGTGTAGGGCACTTCCATTTTCTCCTGTAAGTACTACCTGCTCACATGGCTGGGTGAAGCCCTCTTAGCCTTTTCTTGTTCTGAGGGCTGTCTGATTTACGAGTCATTCTTTTCTCAAATAGATGCCACTAAATATAATTTCTCTAAAGTGCTGGGGTTTGAATCTTAGACATGATAAGCAGGCACTCTACCATTGTGCAATAGCCCCAGCAAAATATTATTTTTTAAACATTGGTTATATTCCATTATAAATTCACCCCAATCCATATTATGTATAACACTATGGTTTGCTTGAGGTCTAATGTAAAATATGGATGCCGAGTTACAATGGTGTATCAATGTAAGTTCATGGATTGTAACGAATGTGCCAAGGAAGATAGGTTATGCATTTGTGGGACCAGGAGGTATGTGGGAAATCTCTGTACAGTCTAATAAACTTTTCTGCGAGCCTAAAACAGCTATGAAATATAGTCTATTAAAATATTGATCAGGAAATTATTTCCTCCTATTTTAATAGGAAACATCTTATGTTTCTAACAACTACAACAAATTTCCTGAAATTAAACAAAACAAAGAACATCATATTATGTTGCTATTTATATATTTAAAAACATCACTTCCTGATCACCTAATAATTAATATAGTGTTAAAAATATTACTTTGTAGTAATGTGGTCTTTCTTAACCAATAAGATCAGATTTGCACAAAACTTTCTATGACATTGTTCAGGCTTTTCAAAGTATCTATAAAAACTTCTGAAATTTTGGGCTGGGAATGTAACTCAGTGTGCAATGATTGCCTACCATGTAACAGGTCCTGGATTTGATCATCAGCACTGCAGCAAAATTGAAGTTTTACCAAATATTTTTGGAAAGTTACTCAAGATTTTCTGAAACCATTGTGTTGTTTTAAAAGTCATCCTGAATTTGGAGATATAGTATGTTTTATTTTTATAAAATCATTGACTATAAACATTTGATTGAGAGATAATTATATCCTGTATAATATAGATATTAATACTAAGAGCTATTCTAATGTGAAAAAACAAATATGAGATTTTTTTGTAAGGTGCATCTCTGTATAGATAATACTAAGCACATTGAGGGTCCTAATAGACATTATATTCCAATTTCCTTCTATGTCCAAAGTAATTGTAAACAATATATTAAATTTAACTTACTTTTCAGTTCTCAAATGCAGTTAAATAATTCATTTTCAGTACTTTTTAAGAATTTAATTCAATTATGTAAAAATGTATCCAGATCTTATATTAATAATGACATCCATTCTAGCCCACCTTCCTCACTTGTGTTTCCATATATCCTGAGTGATTTGGCTTCCTTTTAAGATTTTCTAAGAAATCTGGATGTTTCCTAGTTGTATTCACCGCCATCTGCATATCTCAACCATTTGCACAGTTGTTTTGTAAGCTTATTATTAAGGGAATTTAGAATAATTTCAGAGCCACATATAAAATGATTGTAGGCAAACTTTATCCTTACAATATTCTACTCCCATTCCTACAGTATTCCACTCCTCCCCTGCCAAATATTAATGGACTGGAAGGTTATCAGAGATGACCTTGTTTTGGGAACCAGATGAGTAGGAAAATGTGTAAGAAAGGAAATCATTTGGGGGCAAGACGGCTCGATAAATACTCTTTTCTTGGAGAAAAGACATTTTCTACTTTATTAAGAAATCTCTTTAAAATCTTTAGAGGTGCTAATAATGAACTCTGTATTAGAAATTGGGCTACATTAGTCATGTACTACATGAAGCAACTAGTGTATATGTCTTGCTATAGCAAAAAAATTACGGTAGATAGAAAAATTATTGTATTTGTCTAGTTAGCACATAGTCTGGGGATAAAGTAGGCAAAAAGTATTTGTAATTTTTTGTGTGTGAGTCAGGAAAGCTGTGATAATGCATCCATTTTCTTCGACTCAAAGACAATAATAAATTATTATAGTTGAAGGAATTGATTGACATCTTACAGAAAGTTCTTCCATTATTGATTGCATTAAAAAATGCCCAAGAGGAGGAACAGGGATGGAGATAGGACTGACAATAACTTATCAGTAAATTTTGAAATGAGAATTTGGTTGCCATCAGGTAATCAGCAGAAGATAGTTTCAACCATAACATAATCTTTTAAGTCTCAGTATGTGCCTCTCTCTTTCCACCCCTCTCCCCAAATATTTCTGCAATGCCAGTGTGGTATGGTGAAATGAAAACTGAACTTGCAAACTATGTAGGTGGATTAGGTTCCAGATGAGTTTGTACTACTACTGCTGTGTGGGAGAGTTACAGGTCTGCAAATACAATTATTTTTCTTCAAACTGTTTCTAATGACCTTTTCTGGGTTCTAAATTCCTTTAAAATTTGATCTCATTTTATCATAGTAGAGATACCATATGTAGGAAAATACATAGCTAGATTAATGGATTTATGGGTAGGTGAGTGGAAAGACGGGTAGATACCAAGACATACACATTACACACGTATTTGAGTGTGTTCAAAAGAGAATCATTTAAAATTCACTCTTTGTTCTTAGGATCCAACAGACTTTATCTTAGGACATTGTGTGTTCTCTAAGCCCACTAAGATCATTTACTATTCCTCTGCTAGTTACCATTTTCCTCCTTCCCTAGAGAAAAAGAGGTACTTAAGTTTCTGAACCATGTTGGCTAGAGGTTAGTCACACTTCTGTGATTGTCCATATGCTGCTTTTTTCCTCCTTTTGCACATTAATAAATCTGTATGCCTTTTTTTCTATTTAATCTCTCTATTGGTTCACTATAGAAAACATTCACAGGATAGAAGGAAAATTTCCCTTATCTCCAACACTACTTGTCTCCAAGAAAGAATTAATGTTAAGGAAGAGTTACAGATATGTGGAAAGAGGATTTTTAAGAAAGGGATGATTTAAGATTATTAAAGCCTTTTACCTAGTATATATTGAGGATTGCTACAGAGGAAAGCCTGCATAATACTTTGAAAATTCACCAGGTCTCTTTTCATTAGTTCATCAGCTAAAACATGGTGATATCTCCATATTTATTCATCCTTAAAAATTTTCCTTAAATGTGAATATCTTGTTGAGTGTTTCTGATACTTTTTACTTCATCTTTTAAATTCTATGGAAATTTAAAATGATGATTGAAGCACTAAATACTTCAAGAAGTACTAGTTTACTTAAGCTACCATGACAAATTTCAGAGAGAATGTAGCACACAGTCCTTGCATGGAGATTCATTTTAAAAGGTACAGTTAACTATCCAAAAGTAATTTAGAAAAAAAACCTAAATTTTAATCTTTTATTATAAAGGCATTAAAAGGAATTTACAAATTTCATATCTCCAGTTTTTTGGCCCAGTTTTCTTGTACTCCATAGCATTGTGAAATTTCTCACACAAACATCCCCAATTCTTTGCAGCACTATTACTCATTTGACTTTTCCCTTCCTTTCTACAAAGTCTCCATTATCCTCCTCCACTTTTTTTTACTGGAGATTGAATCCAGAGGTGCTTAACCACAGAGTCACATCCTCAGCTCCCTCCCCGCACCTTTTAAAATTGTTTCACTGAGTTGCTTAACACTTCCATGCCTCTATGTTGCTAAGCCTGGCTTTGAACTCACAATCCTCCTGCCCCAGCCTCCCAAACTGCTGGAATTACAGGCACACGCCACCACACTTGGTCCATTATTTTCTTATGAAGGTAGTCTTCATATCTCTCCTCCCAAGCATTCAACTGATATTTCAAAAAAGGAAGACATAGGAAAACAAACAGAATCAGGAATTATATAATTTGGAGGCTTCTATTTTTGGTGGTGCTAAGGATTGAATCCAGGACCTTGTGCAAGCTAGGCAAGCACTCTACCACCAAGCTACATCCCCAGCCCTGGAGGCAATCTTGATAAATGAGAATACTTCCAAATTAATTATTTATTATGTCTCATGAATTATTATGATTATTTTATACTTTATTGTAGCTTTATCTACTATTGTAACTTCATGAAGAACACAGATTGTGACTGTTTCTGTGGTACTAAGGATCAAACCCAGGGCCCAACACATGCTAGGCAATTGCTCCACCAGAGAATTACGTCCCCAGCCCATAGATTATGGTTTATTTTTTCCTTTTATAGCTACCACTTCACCTCTTAAGAGAAGAAATGGCCAATTCATTAGATGCACAGGCTTGAAATCCTTCAAGGCTTCAAATCCCTTAGGAAAAAAAAAAAGCTGGGAATGGTGGCCCATGCCTGTAATCCCAGGGGCTCTGGAGGCTGAGGCAGGAGGATTGTGAATTAAAAGCCACCCTCAGCAACTTAGCTAGGTCTTAAGCACTTGGCAAGACCCTGTCTCTAAATAAAGTGCAAAAATGGTTTGAAGATATTGCTCAGTGGTTAAGCACCCCTGGATTCAATCCCCAATGCAAAACAAAAGTTTACAAACCTCTGTCTTAGAATATAAAGTGTAAATTCCCCAACTTGTTTTAAAAGATATTTGATATTTGCCATGTTTGTCTTTCCAATGTCTAAATCTGCCTTACGATTTTTATAATAATTTTTTACTCTGTGTGATCTGTCCAGGGAGAAAGTCCAGCTCAGACTTAGTTAAAGGCTTCTCACCTATAAGACTGAATGTAGACCAAAATTCTTCAACAATGAGAGATGGCTGCAATTATTTCACAGAGGTAAAATTTGGTAGTATCCTGTACTTTGGTCAGTTGTGTTCTAGCCAAATTATTCCTGCTGAAAGGTGGCTTTCCTACTTCCTATGCCATGATTGACCAAAATGCTCTGTTTCTCCTCCAACCCTATATCTGTACTATGAGCCCTTGATATCCTTCCCGTAAATTTCTCTGATGCTGAAGACAGATTTGATTTCTATTACTTGATATCAGAATAATCTTATCACATATACTTGACATAAAAATACTAATTTGGTATCTGCTCAAATCTCCTGCCTTTGGCTGTGCACAACTCAGAGAAGTGCTGTTCACCCTGATGTCTGTATGAATGGCACCCTTTAGACTTATGCAGTCCACAACCTGCATAGGTGTAAAAAGCAACTTAGTATCTGCTCATCTTTCTACCCTTCAATTGTCTTATATCTGTGCTCTACAACTGACTCAATTTCAATTACTTTTGCTATCCAGACAAGCCATGTAATCTCTTGGTCTTTTTGTTATCGCTTTGTTCTCAAGGCCAAAGAGAGCCCCTTCATGGCATGCTCATCTAATGCAGTCTTTTCATCCTGTAATACTCTTTTCAGATATTACTTCCACTATAAAACTTTTTGTGTCACACCATTTCCTTGCCAGGCATTCATAGTAAGTGACTTTGTCACATGTTCGCATTACTTTTTGTGTGCCTGCCTTCCTTCCTTCCTTCCTTCCTTCCTTCCTTCCTTCCTTCCTTCCTTCCTTCCTTCCTTCTTTCCTTCCTTCCTTCCTTCCTTCCTTCACCAGGGGTTGAACCCAGGGGCATTTAACCACTGAGCCACATCCCCAGCCCCTTTTTTAAAATATTTTATTTAAAGACAGGGTCTTGATGAGTTGCTTAGGTTCTCGCTAAATTGCTGAGGCTAGCTTTGAACTCACGATCCTCCTGCCTCAGCCTACCAAACTGCTGGGATTACAGGCGTGTGCTTGGTGCCTGGCTGGTGCATATTTCTATCAGCTCATATCATGATCATTTTGTTTTGATCTTCTGCAGTAACTTGTTTGACTTTTGAGCAGATGGATTTGCCTAATTATGGCCTGGTAAAGGACACCCTAGTACACAGCAGATGCTTAAATGACCATCTCTTTGTGAACTCTTTGATATATTCTTTAACATTGATAATCCATTCAATAAATCATTTTAGTACTTGGAAGTTTCAGTTTCCATCATCACATGTCTAAATGCTGCAATATTTACGTCTACCAATTGCCAATGTCAAGTAAAATTGAGTTTCATCTTAGTAAATAGAAACTATCTGAAAAGATTATTGCAAAAGAGGAGGGATCTATTGCAAGGGGCGAGAGGAACTATTATAATAGGAAGAAAGCTCTTATAATATTTGCAAGCATCTCAAAGAATAGGCAAAAGGGTTCTTCTTTTCTTTTTTGGTACCAGGGATTGAACCCAGTTTAGCCACTGAGCCACATCCCCAGGCCTTTTGTGTATTTTATTTAGAGACAGAGTCTTGCCAAGTTGCTTAAGTTCTCACTACATTGCTGAGTCTGGCCTCAAACTTGGAATCCTTTTGCCTCATCTTCACGAGCTGCTGGGATTACAGGTGTGTACCACCGCACCTAGCAAGATTTTTCTTTTATAGAAAGGAATAAAGCCTAGAAAGAACAGAGGAAGTGGAATGAAAAGCTAGCTTGATTACATCATGGATCAGATAGTATTTTACAATGAATCAGCCTATTTCAGGGGAAGTTATATGTTGGCTCAGGCTGAGGGTGGGTCAGTGTTCAGGGACCTGGAGGAAAGAGCAGAACTTGAACATTTTGTTCTAATTGTTCAGGATCAAGAAGGACAAGGAGATCAGCTAATAAATTATGAAGATTCATAGTTTTCTGTGGCTATAATAGAAACACTGTGGCTGGGCAATTTATGAAGAAAAATGATTTATTTAGCTTATAGTTCTGGAGTCAGGGAAGATCAAGGTCAAGAGGCTGCATCTGGTGAGGTCCCCATGCTGTATCAAAACATGGCAGAAAGCATCACATGGTAGGAGTGCAAGGGTGTCAAGCAAGCAAATGCAGAAATGAGGGGGCCAGATGATTTATAACAACCACTTTTTCACTAACTACAGTGAGCACTCACTCATTGCAGTAGACACAGTAATATATTCATGAGAATCTCCATGATCTAAATACCTCAGCCTTCCCAACACTGCAACTTGAGGAATTAAACCACAGCTTGAATTTTGGTGGGCTCAAACCATATCTAAAGGCAAGCCAATAGGAATTTGGAGGATTTTTGTCCAAATTTGTCATAGGTAAACAAGAAGAGGCATCCCTGAATCTTATTTAAATCATATGGGAAAGGGTGGCTCTTTGTAATAAGGCTCTGGAACACATGAATAAGGTATTTATTAATCTTCATTGTTTCTGAGGATTACATATTTCATGTAAAATTCAACATTGCCACAAATAATAATGTTTTCAGGAGAAAATTAAATTGCACATTTTTCTTTTATAGTAATTATCACACAGCCAGGAATATGTCCATTTGTTAAATTCAGTAGTTACCTTTTACGTTAGAGAAGTCTTCAAATAAAATAAGTCAGAGGCTTTTTTGGGGGCGGTGGGTAGAGAAAATATTGCTTGCCTTCCTAAACCAGAGTGTAGATTGAGTATGAGACTTCTCAGATTTCTTTCATTTCACTTGATAAGACTGTAGAGGGCACAATTATACTGTAACAAAGCTTCAATGGAAGACTTAGAGCTGCATTAAATAAAACACACCTAGCTAATACCTGTGTGCTGCCAGTGATTTATATATGCTTTTCAGAACAAATGCTTCTTAAGAAATATTTTTAAAAGAGAGTTGTCTTATTTGTCATCCTCCTTACTTTTTAATTAATCCTAACTGCATTTCATGTAGGAGAAGTTGAAGCAATAGAATTATAAATGAATCCAGCATTGTCGATCCTCTTCCCTCTGTACTAAAATATTACTGTAAGGTTCAAGCAAGGAGGCACAGAGAGTTTTTTAAGAACAAAAATGCTGGGAAAATGAGTATGCATTTTAAAAAACATATGACAATTTTCTCTTACTTTCTTAGTAGTGTATACTAGTAGAAAGAGGAAGAAATGAGGATCTCAGTAAGCTATTTGAGTCACATTTTTTTTTTTCATTACTGGAGATTGATCCCAGGGGTTCTTTATCACTGAGCTACATACATCCCCAGCTGTTTTCCTTTTTTTTTTTTTTTACAGAAGGGTTCTGGGGATTGAACTCTGGGGTACTCAGCCACTGAGCCACATCCACAGCCTTATTTTGTATTTTATTTAGAGATGAGTGTCTCACTGAGTTGCGTAGCACCTCACTTTTGCTGAGGCTGGCTTTGAACTTGCGATCCTCCTGCCTCAGCTTCCCAAGCCACTGGGATTACAGCTGTGCAATACGGAGCCTGGCCCAGCTGTTTTTTATTTTTAATTTTGAGACAGGATCTTGCTAAATTGCTTAAAGCCTCTCCATTTTTCAGAGTCTGGCATTAAATTTAGGATTTTCCTGCTTCAACTTCAGGAGTTTCTGGGATTACAGGCATGCACCATCATGTCCAGCAATTCACAATTTTGTTTTTTATTTATTTTATTGTTTGGGGGCACTTAACCATTAAGACACCTCCCTAGCCCTTTTTATATTTTATTTAGAGACAGGGTCTCACTGAGTTGCTCAGGGCCTTGCTAAGTTGCTGAGGCTGGCTTTGAACTTGTGATCCTCCTGCCTCAGCCTCCTGAGCCACTGGGATTACAGGCATGCACAATTCTCAACTTTTTAAAAGCTAAGTGAAGTTTTCTCTACCTGTCAACTTATTTGTAGTTCCACTGTCTTTTGGCATTCTTGATATGCTCACTACCAAAATTAAAAGAGGACTTTTTTTTTTTTTTGTGGTGCTGGAGATTGAACCCAGGGCCTTGTGCACGCAAGGCAAGCACTCTACCACCTGAGCTATATCCCCAACCTAAAGGAGGCCATTTTTCCTAGTAGATCACATCTCTACTTTCATGTTCATATGCATAAAACAAGTGGCATATATGCACTCTTTTTTGCTCTCTATACCTTGATTTCATTGAACATTCCACCAATATTTTATTTTGAAAATTAGTAATAGCTATATCATTCTCAAACTTTACGGTTTTTCCTTTGTCTTATTTACTTTAAAATGTCCATTGCTTTTGATACTTTACTGAGTAAAGTTGTTGGTTTCTTTTCCTTTCAATTGTATGATGATACCTTGTTATTCTTCTTGTTATTCATCTTACATATGATACCTTGTTATTCTTCTTACATATTTAATAAATTAGTTTCCTTGAGTGCTTTTTGTTTTCTTCTTCTGGTACCACTATTTTGTGCATGTTCTCATTGCAATGCTATTTCTGAATAAGTTGAATTAATCTTTGAAGAATTTTGTCTTATTTATTTTGACACTAATTTGTTACTCTTCTTATGCATTTAACAAATTAGTTTGTTACCCTGAGTGCTTGTTTTTCCTTTTTCCCATTCCATTATTTTGGGAATTCGCCAGTCTTCAGTCTTTTGCCTTCTTGTTCTTCTTCTCCATCAGAATGTTATTCAACTTTATGTTTCCAACTAAAATATGCTATTGGGTTGAATATTATCTAATAATAAGGTCAATGCTCTAGCATTTATATTGTTTTTTCCCCATAAAATCCAAGTTTATTTTACCAACTGCCTTTTAAATAGTTACAAATGGATGTCTTGCTATTACTTCAGTCATCTATTCAAAACCATTTATTTCTCCCCAAACTCATTCCCTTTTCTAGAAATTTTCTATTGTGTACCTCTGCTGTAATCTTTAGATAAAGTAATGTTTGAATCTTTTTATTGTTTCTATTTAGTTACACATAACATTAGGATTCATTTTGACATAATTATAAAAGCATAGAATATAATTTGCCCTAATTCAATCCCTAGTACTCTCCCTTTCCCTTCCCTCCTTCCTCCCCCTGTTGCCTTCCCTCTACCATACTGATCTTTCTGCTATTTACTTATAGTTTTTAAAAAATTAGTGTCTTGTGGATATACATGGTGATGAGATTCATTGTGCTATATTTATGTATGTACATAGGAAAGTTAGGGCAGATTCATTCCACTGTTCTTCCTCTATTCTGTTGTTCCTCCCTCCCTATCAATCCCCTTTATCTAATTCACCAACCTTTCTTCTATTTTGATGGAATTTCCTTCTCCATTTTCCTCTCTCTTTCCCCTGCCCCCTTATTTTGGACTAGTTTCTGCATATCAGAGAAAATATTCAACCTCTGACTTATTGGGTCTGACTTATTTCACTTAGCACGATAATCTCCAGTTCCATCCATTTGCCAGCAAATGCCACAATTTTATTTTTCTTTATGGCTGAATAATATTCCATCATGTATATATAGCATATTTTCTTTATCCATTCACCTGTTGAAGGGCACCTAAGTTGGTTTCATAGCTAGCTTGACTATTGTGAATTCTGCTGCTATAGATATTGATGTGGCTGTATCCCTATAGTATGCTGATGTTAGAACTTTGGTATATATACCAAGGAATGGGATGCCTGGGCCATATGGTAGTTCCATTTCCAGTGTTTTGAGGAGACTCCATACTGCTTTCCAGAGTGGTTTCACTAATTTGTAGTCTCATCAACAATATAGGAGTGTACATTTTCCTCCACATTGTTGCCAACACTTATAATTATTTGTATTTTGATAATTGCCATTCTGACTGGAGTAAGGTGAAATCTCAATGTAGTTTAATAGATATTGAACATTATTTTCATATATTTGTTGGCCATTTGCATTTATTTTTTTGAGAAGTGTCTGTTTAGTTCTTTTGACTCTTTATTAATTGGGTTATTTCAGTTTTTGTATGTCAAATTTTTTGAATATTTTATATACTCTGGGTATCAGTGCCCTATCTGAGGAGCTGGTGGCAAACATCACCTGTTTTGTAGGCTCTGTCTTCATGCTTTCAATTGTTTCCTTTGCTGTGCAGAAGCTTTTTAATTTGTTGCTAGCCCATCTGTTGCTTTTTGGGTTTTTTTTTTTTTGTGCTTTAGATGTCTTGCTAGGGAAATTGATTCCCGGGCTTACATGTTGGAGTATTGGGCCTATATTTTCTTCTAGCAGTTGCAGAGTTTCTGATCTATTTTCTAGGTCTCTGATCCACTTTGAGTTGACTTTTGTGCTCTGCAAGCTCATTGCTACCCTCTTATGCCAGAGTGTAAAGTCCAGGTAACTACCCTAGTCTCTGAGTCCACTAGAAGTTATAGTCCAAGAGGACAGACTTTTGTATGTAGCTTAAACACAAATGACAGTGACAAACTCATTGAATGTTTGTTAAATGAGTGAATGAATAAAGATTCCCAAATATCCTAACCTAAGCTTATTCCTTACTAGATGAATATTTTAAAATTTATTTTATTGGTGCATTATAATTATGAAGTAGGACAGAAGACACTGGACACCTAAGGAATT
Source organism: Xerus rutilus (assembly GCA_028644305.1). NCBI lineage: Eukaryota > Metazoa > Chordata > Mammalia > Rodentia > Sciuridae > Xerus > Xerus rutilus. The sequence goes on from CM053417.1 coordinate 95,690,023, forward strand.
TTCAGGAAGCAGGTTTATTGACTGCAAGGTTCAGAGGTGGCTCTCGCCTAAGAATTCTTCCTCTGAACAATGAGTATAGAAATTCTTTGAACTTTATACTCAGTGGCAGGGAGAGGGCTAGGAGGTTCATATGACAAGCGCATTTTGTTCCATCCTCCAGACAGATAGGGGTTTCACAAGTTTTTTATTTTTTTCTGCAAACCTGGAATTTATTAACAAAGAGGAAGCTATGAACCACATGCCTTCTCCATATTTTTGCTGATAGCCGATATCCTGTGGAAGAAGCTCTCTGATAAGAAGATGCCATAAACATGGTGGGAGTTTCCACTTTATTATGGTAAGGGTCTTCTGGGTGGAGGTCTCTGGCCTGCTTCAATTATACATAATATTGGAATTCATTATCCCACATTTATACATGCATGTAACATAATTTGGTCAATCTTATTCCCCAGTACCTTCCCTTTCCTTCTTCCTTTCCCTAGATGAATATTTTAAAATGCTCTATTCATAGTTTCTTTTATATTAAGAAACTATTTAGTATATTTTATCACTTTTAATATAGTCCATTTTCCTAAGGAGGTCCTAAGAAAATAAATTAATGCTATGGATAAGACTGAGCATGCTGGAGCTAAACAGCCTAAATTTGATCATGGTTTCTTCCTTTACTAACTGGAATCATTATATTTAATTGTGCTGTGCTTTTTAATCCACATCTTTAAAATGGAATTAATGATCATTAGATTGGTGTTAATATGAAATGAATTAGTGTATCCTAAGCATTTAAGCGGTGTCTGCTATTTAGTAAAACCTCAATACACGTGACAATTGTTATGGGTCAATTACCTTATTAGCCTGCACATTTCAAAATATTGTTTATGACTTATTTAAAAAGAAAACAAAAATTTTTACAGAAATAGAATATAACTAGCTCACAGAATTGATGGAGGGACAGAAAAACATGGCACTAAACTACCAGCCAGTAACCATTCCTAAACTTATTTTGTATCCTAATCTGTTGAAGATATGACTGCCACTGCCGCTGGATTACTTGATTACAGGTCACAAATACAGGATATTAGATGCTAGTACTTCTGAAGTGGATGTTAGTTCCACCACTGCTCTTTTTTATCACCAGATCCTACAATTTCTATTCATTTTTCTATCACTGGCAGCTTCTAATTCCAAGTCTGGGGCACATGCATTCAATTGACAGAAGCTAGTACTTGTACTACTGCCCTAGTTTCCATGGAGGCTGAAAAACAACAACCAAAAAATAACAACAACAAAAAAATAAAACAAACTAAGAAACAAAAAACAAGTACGGGGCATCTTTAGCTTCTATAGCTTCTAGAGTGGAAGGCCAATTTGTGTAATAAAATGGGAGATTTATATAACATGGGAATGGTTTAAGATAAGGAGCAGAAAAAAAATGACAACAGTCTTTGGAGTTTACCTTTCACATTACCATACTGACACTCAACTTTTGTTTTCTATTCCTTCTTTTCTTTCTCTCTTTTTTCTACTGGAGATTGATCCTAGGGGCAGTTTACCACTGAGCTACATCTCCTGTCCTTTTTAGTTTTTATTTTGAGATAGTTTCTAAGTTGCCCGGGTTGGCCTCAATATTGTGATCCTCCTGCCTCAGTGTCCCTATTTGCTGAGATTACAGGTGTGCACCACTACCTTCAGCTCTATTTCTTCACTTCTATTAAAGAAAAAATGTGATCATGTGCAACTTTCCATCCTAACTGAAAATGATGTATTTCATGTATTAAATATAAAGCAGTTTCTCACCTCAGCACTATTGCCATCGAGCTCAGATAATTGTTGTGAGGGGCTGTCCTATGCATGATAAGATGTTTAGCAGCACCCCTCCCATCTACACAGTAGATGTCATAGCATCTTTCCCCAAGTTGTGACAATCCGAAATACCACCTTGGAGTGCCAAATATCTTTGTGGGTCAAAATTGTCTCAGACTGAGAACACCTGCTTCGGTTGTAAAATGATCATTGTTTCTTGCATTCAGCTGTATGGTCTGGTTCTTTAGGCAAAATACACATCTCCTATTTTTCTACCACGTATCTCTTTTTGATATTCTATAACATATGAACAAATTTAAATGTTCACTATCATTAATGTTTGGTATAGAAATAGTGAGGGGTTACTGAAGAAGAAAGGAGGAGTATTCATTAAAATACAGTTACCTCCAATTTAATATCAAAGCATATATTCCTTACAATCACACATTTTACATGTCAACTCAAACTTCCAAATAATTTATGACTACAGTGTAATAAAACAGCTATTATACTTTTGATTAATACTGTAGCATTTTTCACAATGTGTATGCATACTTGTAGGTTCCTACAAATTTTATTAGGAATATATCTTGAGACTATTCTCATGCATTACTGTATTAATGTGTTGCATTTTGAGGGTATAAATATATTTTCATATGCAAATACTGAATTAAATTTTTATGAGAGCATGTATAGTCTTATGAAGTTTGAGCATAAAAATGAAAAGGCATCCTTCTGAGACAAGGGAAATATTTCATAGGGTATGCCAGAATAAACATGTTATAACACAATAGAGATTAGTGCTTTATCTGATCTTTATGCACAAGTGTTTCATTCTTTGTTTCTGCAACTATTCACCTGTTTTAAAATAGCACCTTAGCTGGTAAGGTTTTTTCATCCAGGTATTTAACCCAAACCTGCATCCCAGAAAGACTGGAGTTGTCAATGGGCTAAGAACATAAAGTTTCTTTTCCTTTTATCTTTGGACATATCAGGATTAAGGAGTTATATTATATTGCTATCCAGAATACATTCCATCTTGATGAAACATAAAGAGACATGGCTATGTGTATCCCACATTATGGTTGGCAGCTCAGATCAACTGGTCAGTAGTGTTCTGTGTCACATTTTTAAAAAGAATTTTTTTTAAATATTTTTAAATTTTTAATTTTTTTAAACAGCAGAATGTATTTCCACTCATAGTACACATATGGAGCACAGATTTTCATTTCTCTGGTTGTACACAAAGTAATGTCACACCATTCGTTTCTTCATACAGGTACCAAGGATAATCATGTCCATCTCATTCCACCATCTTTCCTCCTCCCATGCCAGTTCCTTTCCCTTTCTCCCCTATGCCCTATCCAAAGGTCCTCCACTTCTTCCATGCTCCCCTCCACCCTCATTATGGATCAGCATCCACTTATCAGGGAGAACATACAGCATTTGGTTTTTGGGGATTGGCTTACTTAGCTCAGCATGATATTCTCTAAGTCCATCCATTTACATGCAAATGCCATAATTTTATTCTCTTTTATTGCTGAGTGATATTCCATTGTCTATATATACCACAGTTTCTTTATCTATTCATCTGTTGAAGGACATTCAGGTTGGTTCCACAGTTTAGCTATTGTGAATTGAGCTGCTATAAACATTGAAGTGGCTGTGTCACTGTAGTATTCAGTTTTTTTTGGGGGGGGGAAGTACAGGGGATTGAACTCAGGGGTACTTGACCACTGAGTCACATCCTCAGCCCTATTTTGTGTTTTATGTAGAGACAGGGTCTCACTGAGTTGCTTAGCACCTCGCCATTGCTGAGGCTGTTTTTGAACTCAGGATTCTCCTGTCTCAGCCTCCCAAAGTGCTAGGATTACAGGAGTGTGCCACCACGCTCGGCTTGTAGTATGCAGTTTTTTTTTTTTTTTTTTGGTACTGGGGATTGAACTCAGGGGCACTCAACCACTGAGCCACATCCCCAGCCCTATTTTGTGTTTTATGTAGAGACAGGGTCTCACTGAGTTGCTTAGCACCTCGCCGTTGCTGAGGCTGGCTTTGAACTCGCAATTCTCCTGTCTCAGCCTCCCTAAGTGCTGGGATTACAAGCGTGAGCCACCGCGCCCGGCTTGTAGTATGCAGTTTTTAAGTCCTTTGGGTATAGACTGAGGAGTGAGATGGCTGGGTCAAATGGTGGTTCCATTTCAAATTTTCTAAGGAATCTCCATACTGCTTTTCAGGTTGGCTGCACCAATTTGCAGTCCCACCAGCAATGTAAGAATGTGCCTTTTCCTCCACATCCTTACCAATATTTATTGTTGCTTTTATTCTTAGTAGTTGCCATTCTGACTGGAGTGAGATGAAATCTTAGAGTAGTTTTGATTTGCATTTCTTTAATTGCTATTGATTGATTTTATATCATTTTCCTGGAATTGTCTGTTCAGTTCCTTAGCCCATTAATTGATTGGGTTGTTTGTTTTTGTTGTTAAGTTTTTTGAATTCTTTATATATCCTGGAGATTAGTGCTGTATCTGACGTGCTTGTGGTAAAAATTTGCTCCCAAAATGTAGGCTCTCTACCTCACTGATTGTCTCTTTTGCTGAGAAGAAGCTTTTCAGTTTGAATCTATCTCATTTATTCATTCTTGATTTTATTTCTTGTGCTATAGGAGTTTTGTTATGAAAGTCTGACCTTAATTCAACATGATGTAGATTTGGGCCTACTTTTTCTTCTATTAGGTGCAGAGTCTCTGGTCTGATTCCTAGGCCCTTGATCCACTTTGAGTTTGAGTTTTGTGCATGGTAAGAGATAAGGAAGGGCTTAATTTCCTTTTGCTGCGTATGGATTTCCAGTTTTTCCAGCACCATTTGTTGAAGAGCCTATCTTTCCTCCAATATATGTTTTTGTTGCCTTTCTCTAATATAATATAACTGTATTAATGTGGGTTTATTTGTGTCCTCTATTCTGTATTCATTGGTCTACCAGTCTATTTTGGTGTTAATACCATGTTCCTATAGCTCTGTAGTATAGATTAAGGTCTGGTATTGTAATGCCACTGTTTCACTCTTCATGCTAAGGATTGCTTTGACTATTCTGGGTCTCTTATTTTTCCAGATGAATTTCATGATTGCCTTTTCTATTTCTATGAGGAATATCATTGGTATTTTGATTAGAATCGCATTAAATCTATATCGTACTTTTAGTAGTATGGTCATTTTGACAATATTAATTCTGCCTATCCAAGAACAAGAGAGATCTTTCCATCTTCTAAGGTTTTCTTTAATTTCTTTCTTTAGCATTGTGTAGTTTTCATTGTAGAGGTCTTTCACCTCTTTCGTTAAGTTGATTCTCAAGTATTTTATTTTATTTTATTTTGAGCAGAGTCACAGTTTTTGTATTTGTTGGGGCTTAGTAGCAAATTGAGAATTGTTTCTTTTTGAAAAAACTTAAGGCTCTGCTCTGACATTCCAAGCATTTCACCACAAATCTAATTTCAAGACTTGCTTCCAACTTCACACAGTTCTCTGTCACAAACATCTTAATGTTTTGTTCATGATATCGTAAGATCTAAGAACAGAGCTGCTTACATTTCAGTCTAGTCTTACTGAAGAGTCTTCTTTTGTGCAGGGCCAATAAACTAGCAAATATATTGAATCAAACACACTACATTATAGAATCTGCTGCCTCTAAATTCCTTCAAAGTGGCATCTCTCTCTATTTTAGTGTTTGGGAGCAGAAGATGCGACCACTAGTACTGAACTCTACAGAGGATTTCCAGAACTGTTAGTCACCTCTCCATTGCTATGAAAAAACACCTGACATAATCAACCTAAAAGGAGGAAAGATCGATTTGGGCTCACAATTAGGGAGGTTTCAGTTCATGGTCGATTTGCTCCATTGGTTTTGGGCCCAAGATAAGGCAGCGTATCATGGCAGGGAATGCATGGTGGAACAAAGTGGCTCACCTCATGGTGCCCAGGAAGCAAGGAGAGAGAGAGGAAAGGGCTGGGGCTTCAATATCTCTTTCAAGGGCATGCTCCTAACTTATTTTTACTAGGCCTCAACTCCTAAAGGTACCACCACATCCCAATAGTGCCACACAAGCTGATCACAAAGCCTTTAGTATTTGAAACTTGAGAGACATTTAAGATACAAGCAAAACAATACTTTCCCAGTCTACTTTGCTTAGTTGGGAATTTTTTGTATATTACCTCTAGTCTTCTGGTACATGTAGGTCTTGTCCAGATATTTAGGGTAGTCTATATACTGTTTTTGGGTTCTCTGAGCATGATGCCATCAAAACAAGATAAGCTATTGTCAGAAGACCAAGGTCCCTTTGAAATAAATTATGACATAGAGTGAGAAAGTTGCAGTAAGATTGCAAAATAATACTGTTGCTATGTGAGTCGTGAGTGTATCATTCTGATATTCTCAGCTTTTTAGTCTAAAGGAATAAAAGCATGTACCTGATCAATAGCTACAAAGTAGGTTTCTTAGAAACTCATTGATTTGTTTTATTGAAGAGACCACAGATAGAATAGCAACCTCAGTTTCCTTTTACTTATTATAGTCCTGTGCCATACTTCTGAATATTCTGAATTCTGCATCAGACAAACTGAAAGTTAAAAAAAAAAACAATATGTTGGGAATCATTAAGTCTGAATCTGTAAAGTTTTCAAAGGTGAAGCAATTTTCTGTGATTCTCTCGGGGATTTAGTAAGGCTTTTGATATATTGTTTTAATAGAGAGAGGATGCTCCAAGAGCTTATCTCTGGCCCTTCCAAATAATAGATATTCCCTAGAAGACACAGACAAGATAAGATGATACTTTGTGGTTGAGCCTACATCTTTAATGGTATACTCAGAAACTATTAAAATATCCTTATAATTTTGGGATCCTATAATGAGCTAGTCTTATTTTATCATAAGGTCTCAAGCTGACCAGTGAGCTATGGTGGCATTCAAGGGATAAAGGACCAAGGCTGAAAAGGTTAGGATGAGAAGAATTGGCTTCCACTTTCTAGGTACCTTCTTGGAAAGGTTACTACATTTCTCCAATTATGGTGAAGAAATTGTCTCAATATAAATTGGAAAATCTATAAAATGTTACCAAATGGGGGTTGAGGATTCAGCTATTCCATATTAGAATTCACAATTATAACCTCTTCCCACTACAAAAAAAGCCAAGCTCTCTCTTTTTTTTTTTTTAGTGCTCTGTTTCAAGTTTCAGTTGAACTCTCATACTCTGGGAACCTTCAAAATAATTTTTGAGTGTTTTTTTTTTTTAATGTTAACTTCACGGATGCTAGATTTAAGTCATTTGCCACATTAGTAGAAAGTGAAAGATATTTCAACCCTACTTTGAACTGAGAATTTAAGACAAGTATAACATTCTCCTTACATTCCCATATCCAAGTGCCTTTAGAAGCAACTATTCTACCCTACAGATTAGGAATACTCCTGACCTTCATACCTTATTATGGGAACTATTTGGCTTTCCTTAGTCAAATCATTAATGCATATTTAATATCAAGATAATTTCAAGAATTACTTTCTTATTCTGTGCTACAGGATGCCAGAGTCTTATTCCTTATTGCTAACTGAAGATTTACTGCCTTAAATGCCATTCAGGCTAGATTATTAGTGGCATTTCCCCCTATTTCTTCAATGATCTGTAGTCTCCGATCTTTCCTTATCAATTTTTATATCAGAGTAAACATGGCTTATTCTAGCTTAATTAAATAGTAAATAAGCTTATTAAAATGTATTTGGGGGCTGGGATTGTGGCTCAGTGGTAAGAGTGCTTGCCTCGCATGTGGGAGGCACTGGGTTTGATCCTCAGCACCGCATATAAATAAAGGTCAATCGACAACAAAAAAATTTTTAAAAATGTATTTGATAATTTATAGAATCTCTGAAAAGTTTGAGAACCAGGATTGGAATTCAACAGCTTAAAATTATGCCTAGGAATCACACAGTAGAATTGACTCAGGAAATAACCTACTGCTAGAGTCATTGGGCAAAGACACTGCAATTGAAACTACAAATACCAATGATATGAAACACTAAGTGCTATCATTTAAATCACTGATATGCTTCTTCTAGATGTTGAAAGTCACTTCTGCTTCTTATTGCGAGAATACATAAGGAACAGTATTTTATTTTTAGTAATAGCTTATAGTCCAGAGAGGATATAACTGATTGATGGAGCTTAGGTCATATGCTAGTCTATATTTTTATGGGATGCTTAGAAACTAAAAATGCTCAGCATTTTTAGTGTCTATAATGAGAGACAAGTACAGCTTTATAAAGTGGGGATTTTTATAACTTCAGTGTGGGTTTATATATTGTGTGGTCAAAATGAAGGAAGGGTTAGCCATTAGTTTATTAATGAATAAATACTACATAAGACAAAATTTTATATGTGTGTTTGTATTTGCATGTGCAAATGTGTGTGTATGTATGCATGTACCCTTGTATGTATGAATGTGTAGATGGGTGGGTTTTTATAATTTTGTATTTTCTGACTTTAAATGTTTTTTACTGCAACTTTTCTGAATATATAATGAGGATTCTTTTCGTTACAAGGAGGAAAATGAAAGCATCTATTCTAAGGTAAATTAAATGAAATATAAATATGAAATTAACATATCTCTGAAACAATAATCTCAAAACCATACTTCTTCTGGATCAGTGGTGTAGTCAGTGGTTGGCTTTATTTATTATTAATGGAAAGTGTTTATTTAAGACATTATTGCAAATAAATATTTTAGAATATTTAGGCTACTCTCAGCAGAATAAAAATAAAATGTGTAAGAAAAGATATTTTTCTTTTCAATATAACTTGTACTTGTGCATTTTCCACATATTATAACAATATATAGTTATAGTTTTAGACAGTAAATTATTATAGAGTCAGCAATAAGAAAAGCGTTATTGTTATTTTGCACAATATTCAAATTTTGTATTTAAGATATTTTTGAGGAACTTTTCATCTGGCTAAAAAGTGAGTTCATTTTTAAAAGAGCAAAGATATGAAGGATGGCAGTGTTCTTTCAGAATCAAAGGTACTGAGGATTGAACCCAGGGGCACTTTACCACTTTACCACATCTTCATCTCTTTTTTAATTTTTTTTTTTTAATTTTGAGATAGGGTCTTGTTAAGTTTCTTAGAGCTTCACTAAACTGCTGAGGCTGGCCTTGAACTTGTGATCCTCCTGCCTCAGCTTCCTGGGTTGCTGGGATTACAGGTGTGCACCACCACGGCCATCTAATAATACTTTTTTTTTTTAGAGATTCAAACTTAATTGTATTAATTGGTATATATAAAAGAAAAAATACAGATAAAGTCCAGTATACTTCCCTGCTTATTTAAAATGAACTTTAGGTTAATAATAATAATTTTTGAGAATTTACTGTGTCCAGGTATGAGTTTTACATAGTCTCCAGAAATTTTACTTTCATCATCTACATAACACATAATAAAACACTTAACAGTGTTTGAAAGCAAAGCAAATCTTAAAGGCAAAATCATATAAGATTAAAATTTTTCCAGGTAACTTAGGTCTAGGACAAAACTGTATCTATAGAAATATGAAAATATTCAACAACTCCACAAGGTAAAGTGAAAAATTTATGGCTTACAACCACATTATCAACTATACAAAGAGACAGGAAAATATGAGCTATAATGAGAGCAATCATTTGCTCAAAACCTACCCAGAACTGACACAGATGTTAGAATTAGAAGACATGGAAACCAAAACAGATATTATAGTTGTACCCCTTCTTTTGTTCAAAAAGTTAAGCATAAATATAGAAGATATTTTAAAAAGGACCAAATTGAACTTTCAAGTGTGAGAGTTACAGTGTCTAAGATTTTAAAAATCACTGGATAGAATTAATATCAAATTAGACATGGCAGAAAAAATGATTAGCATTTCTAAATAAGAGATGATAGAAGTACAAATCCTTCAATTCACTGTCACTCTTAGAGAACTTCTAAGAGGATTCAATGTGATGGAACAGTAGCCCAGAGAATGACTGGTGGATATCACTGATGGTAGTAGGTGATATAAGATATGGCTTCCATTCTGAAGGTGTTTTGTGAATGAGTTATGAACCTTCCCATGCTGACACCACAGAAAAACCCATCCCATGTTAGCAGAGTTCACTGTTAACAGAAAGACAACACTAGAGTCGTATCCTAACCACCAATAGGCAGCCTATAGTCGTAGGAGCGGAGTCTTTATTTTTTCTTATCCTCACTCAGGTTCATAATCAAACAGAGTAGGTGTTTAGAGGAGAGTATGTGTGAAGCTTTTGGGTTTCTTGGGCGTTTTGGCTAAAACAAATGTCAAAAATAAAAATAACATGATGATAATAGTATATGAAGTGTTTGTATATTTACTTAAATGAATTCCTTAAATTGGAATTTCTCAGTCAAACCACATCAAACTTGGTCCTTTAATGGTTTATTTTATGAGGCACATAATCTGATAATAAACATGGCTGTGGCTATCTAAATTATTTTTTTATTGAGACATATGGTACAACATGAGAAGATGTTGGCCCATTTTGCACCTCCATCCTTCTCTCTTAATAGAATGTATAATTTAGGTGGAAAATATAGCCTTATGGACTTTTAAGAAATTGATTTTTGCAAATTAATAACAATAGAGCTGAAGCATTAAGAATTAGAGACTGCAGAGAGTTGATTTATTTGATGCAATGAATTCTTAAATTATAATTTTGGTTAATAAACTAGGTTTAGACTTTGGAGAAAGATCTATAATTTCTCCTACATGTTAGTTTCAGAAATACCTTTGAAAACTGTGCCCGAATGGCTTTACATATCAGAAGTTAAGGCACAAGCAAAGTTAGACATCACTACTAGAGAGGTACATTCCCTCTATCCTAAAACATATTTTGAAAATTCTACTTCCCTCATTGAAATATTACAATCCTATGCCATCACCTCCTAAAGAAAAAGTGTCACATGATTGCATTCTATCCACTCAATTTTATGTGGTAAGCAAGATTTACTTCTTCCTTTAATTCCTTTCCCCTCCTCCATAACCCTTCCAAAAGAAAGCCTTAGTTAATATGAGAAAACGGAGAAAATTGCTACCATAATAGCATCAAATAAAGGTTATTGATATTTGCAACAGAAATTTTGGTTGTAGATATTTAACTAAAATCTGAAGAATTATTTCAGCAGAATCTTCAGGGTACCCAACCTCTTGCCACAATCTTCCTATTCACATACCTAGATGGCTGAAAAGAAAGATGAGGGAAGAAGGTTAAAGAAACCAAGGTAATTGGAAGAAGAGGAATGTTAGGGAGAGCCTATAGAGATGCACATTAAAGATAAATGTTGTGTGGACTTTAAATAGAAAAGAGCAAAGATTGTGCCAACCATTATTCTTATGTGCTTTTTATTTATAGAGCTTTCTTCAAGTAAGAGACACACTTTCATGTTCCTCCAGACATTAAAGTCTATGTATTGGATATTTACATATTTGTGGGTTCATCTCTGATCATTTTACTGTGACATAATATATGGCTAAGCCTCCATCTAAGAATAACATGGAAATAAGCCAAGAATAACTCCACATTTCATCTGAACTACTTACTAGATTGTTATTGAGGAAGCGGAGTGCACATAGATTCTGCACACTAGTGTGATGAATTGTCTTTCAGTAGGAGGTTAACATGAGAAAAGTAGTAATCTTGGCATGGAAGCTCTGGCTGAACATTAAGTTTGAGGACTTGCTTTAATATGAATGCCTAGGTTAATGCTTTTTTGTGAAGTTATTAGTTTCTATAGGAAATTTTCCCTGTAGTATTATTGAGCAAAGTATGAAGAGAAGGAAGAAATTTAGGGAAGGTGATTTGTATATCTGCATCATCCAAAAATGGATTATAAAAGGAAAATTAGAATGTTTCTAAAAAAAGAGGGTACCTGGATATTATGGCAAAATTGGTGGCGGTAACACAGTTGACATAATATGTAGTTCCAGCTACATTTGAAATCTGACTTGTACCTAGTGAAAAGGGACAGACAGTGCATTGGTTAGGGGTTCATGGTATCTTGTCATTGTCAAATAATTAGTGAAGTGTTAAGTGAGAGCCATGGATACGGAGAACAATGAAAGAAGTTAAGGGGAATTGATAACAATTACTTAGTTGACACTTTTTATTATTGTAGATTTAAGAGGTTTTCAAAGATAAATTTAAATTTATTCCTTTAAAAATTAGATGGGTGTGCTGGCACATGCCTGTAATCCCAGTAACTTGGGAGGCTGAGGCCAGGGGACCACAAGTTCAAAGCCAGCCTTAGTAACTTAGTGAGGCCCTGTATCTAAATAAAAAATATATATATGAAAAGGACTGGGGATGTGGCTCAGTGGTGGATTCAATACCAAAAATAAAATAAAACTTTTTTATTTGGTACTGGGGATTGAACTCAGGGGCACTCGACCACTGAGCCACATCCCCAGCCCTATTTTGTGTTTTATGTAGAGACAGGGTCTCACTGAGTTGCTTAGCGCCTCGCCATTGCTGAGGCTGGCTTTGAACTCGCGATCCTCCTGTCTCAGCCTCCCTAAGTGCTGGGATTATAGGCATGTGCTGCCATGCCAGGCTAAAACATGTTTTAAAAAGAAGTCTTTCCCAGTAATTTTGTCATGTAATCAATCATCAGGGTAAGATTTAACTGTGTATGGAGAGTTTTGAATTTGTGAACACTGAAGTAACCTAGGAGTGAAATGAAAGTTCAAAGGGTAGTTAGTAGTTATGAGCAAAAACTTCTCTTCTCCACAAGCAGGCTGAGACCCATGCAAAAGGGGAGTTACAACTGTAGAAAACTAGAGTTTGTAGATGTTTTCAGAATGATTGAACCACCAGAGATTAATGGTTCATAGTACAATATTAGGAAAACTTATGTCATGATATCTTAATATCAAAGTAGTATGTGTATTCAATTATGATGGTAATTTAAAGTGCTAAGAAAATTATAGTATAGGTCTACGATTGTGTATGCATTATAGCCCCTTGAGGAAACAAACCACTGTATTATTCACTAATTTACCGTATCTCAAAAATCATTATTCAGAGACTGGTATTGTATAGATCCAGGGATGTGTGTGTGGGGGCAGGGCTGAGTAGTTGTACTAAAATAATAACATTGGTCTGGGAGTATTAAGGTCTCTGAAAAAAGCAAGAAACGTTTCTTTTCTAAGGGCTAGATCACCATAAGGAAGTCAGCTTGAAAATGTGTCAGTGTTGTATGAAACCTTTTGGGTGAATTTGGAATGTCTGGTGAATATATGCACCATGTTATCAACAAGGGAAGTGATTATTAGTAAGACAACTAATTACCAACCTTTAAAAGCCAAAGATGTTTGAAGAGTTTAAGTGGATTGGCATTCAGCACCTTATTGATCTCCTTTCTGGTGTGCCTTCCTAAACAGCAGAAAATAGAAATTAAAAAATCCTGGATCCTCCTTCAGCTTGAGATTGATGTGGAAAAGATTCCACAAACTCAGAGTATTCATGTGTGACTTGGAAGTTGAAAGTTAGAAAAGGCAATTAATTATCTTAGTATCTTAATTATTGTGACCTGGCAGCATCTCTGTCTCCACAGAGACCAGATTTTTTTCTATAGCAGCAATTTGGTATACTTAGATCCCTAACTCCCAGCCAAAATAGTGATTCTCTCTGATGATAGTGCATAGAAGATGAATAATATATATGTACATTTAATGGCTAATGTTGCAAAAATGAATGCAACCATCACACAGGTCAATAAATGAGATGTGACCAAACATCCAGAATTTTCTTTCTTCCTTGCATCATCTCAAAATCTTCTCTTAATACAAATAATAACTTATTATTTGGTATTAATCTAGTTTTTGCTTTTCTTTCTAGATTCACTAATTATGTGTGCATTCCTGCAATACTATTGATGGATATTTGTGTTTTTTGCAATTTGCAGCCATCACGAATAATACTGCTGTGCATAAAATTTTAGTATCTTTATCTTGTTACTTAGGAGAATACATTTATCTAGAAAGTGTAATTCAGGGTCACCGGAAAGTTTGAGGAATGGAATTAGTCATAGGGAAAAATATATTCTTAACTTCTAGATAATGACAAGAAATATCACAAGTGGTCAAATCAATTTACACTTCCAACAATAGTGGGCGAGTTTCTCATATTTGAATTACTTGCCAACATTTGTTATTATCACTTCTTTAAGATTCCCTATACAAAGGGCACATAGTGGCAGTGAATTATGGTTTGAATTTAAGTTTTCATGATTACTGAAGAGGTTATGATCTTTAAATATAGTTATTGACTTTTGAGATTGGCTGTTTTTCAAAGAATTTGTTGAATTTTTTACCCATTTTTTCCCATTAGGTTGTCTGTTTTTTTTTTTTTTTTTCCTTCAGGCTACATAAAAGTTCTTATCAGGGGCTGGGATTGTGGCTCAGTGGTAGAGTGCTTCCCTAGCATGTGTGAGGCACTGGGTTCCATCCTCAGCACCACATAAAATAAATAAAGGCATTGTGTCAATCTATAGCTAAAAAAAAAATTTAAAAAAGAGTTCTTATATTATTAATAGTGGTCCTTTATTGGTTTTATTATTGCAGTTATCTTTAAAAACTCTATGTCTTGTCTTTCAGCTATCCCTAAGTTTTCTTTTGGTAGAAAATATTTCTTAATATATATCAATCTTTTTCTTTAAAGATTGGATTTTTTATCTTAAAAATATCTTCTATGTGACATGAAAATACTCTCCCATATTGTTTTTAAAAATATATTTGTGAACCTTTCACATTAAATCATTCATCTACTGAGAAATAAGTTTGTTAATGGCATCAAGTAAGGGTCATATTTTAATTTTTTTTCCTCATGGGTACCCTATCACTAGAAACTTTTTTTTTTGGTAAATGAGATTGAACTCTGAACTCAGGGATACTTGACCTCTGAGGCACATTCCCAGCCCTATTTTGTGTTTTATTTAGAGACAGGGTCTCACTGAGTTGCTTAGCGCCTCGCCGTTGCTGATGCTGGCTTTGAACTTGTGATTCTCCAGTCTCAACCTCCCAGATTACAGGTGTGCACCACCACACCTGGCTTTGCTGGAAACCTTTTAATAAAAGGTTCATTTATATGCAATGTTAACTCTGCCATGAAAGAGTTTATGTATGTTTTGGTTCATTTTTAAAATTTCTATACTCTTCTTTTTACATTTATGTTTTAATTGGCAAATAAAACTTGTATACATTTTTGTGTACAACATGGTATTTTGATATATATACATTATGAATGTACTATTATACTATTATTTTTGGTTCATTTTTCTGTCTTTATATCAATGCTGCACTGTTTTAATTACTGTAACTTTATAAGAAATCTAAATACTTGATGAAAAATAGACCTTTTACAATTTATCTTTCTCTTCAAGTGTGTGGTGGTTATTCTTGTGATTCATAAAAAAGAAGCATTTGGGTCAAAATCAAAACTTTTGGGATCTTCAATTAGATTTTGTTTATTTTATAAATTATTTATTTAGAAAAATAACATCTTTCACTTTTAAGATGTCTGATTTATAAACACAGAATATACATCTATTTATTTCTTCAAGGACTTTGAAAAGCATTATAATATTCAGACTTTGCATGTGTTAGATTTATTACTACTTCAACTTTTTGGTGCTATCTGAAAAGGTTTATTTCTTATTAATTTCATTTTTCTGTTTGTTGTTATTATATGAAAATACACTTTATTTTTATTAATTGTGCGTTATCCTCTCTAAACAATTGGCATTTTGGCTAACTCTCTGCACTGACTAGGATTTCCAGTATAGTCCTAAAGTGGTTATAGAAGGCATCTCTGTCTTATTCTTGATATCAAAATGAAATATTCAATTATCTTAACGTTAAATATGATGTTCTTGTATGAAGACAGCTTTTATTTGATTAAGAAAGTTTCTGTTTCTATTTTATTAAGATTTGCTAGGGGTTTTGTTTGTTGATTTTAAAAATATGAATGATTGGTTGAAATGATAAGGAGCTTTCATTTAATTTGTTTGTTGTAAATTTACTTCCTTTCCTAATTAGTAGAGTAAAATAACGTGGCATTCCCATTACAAACTCATTATATAATGCTGGGTTCAACTCAATTCTATTATTTTAATATTTATCATCAACTTTCATAGACAATAATGGCTGTCATTATCCTTTGTTATATTTTTCTTTCTTTCCTGAAATTAAGAAATTACAAACAACAACAACAACAACAAAAAAAAACCCCAAAACTGAATAATGTCCCTTCCTTTCTATACTTAGAAGAGTTTGTGTATAATTAGAATTATTTGTTCCTTGAATGATTATTAGAACACACTGGTGAAACTCTATTGAATTTAAACTTTTATGCTACATGAAAAGTATTAACTATTGATTCATCTTCATAAAGATAAATGTATTTGTAATTTTCCATTTGTTTCTATCTATTTTGATGTTATATTTTTCTAGGGAGTGTGGTTTTATAAAAAATTTTTAAATGTACAAACATGTTTTCCATTTTGTTTTTGAAGTCTGTAATATATCTGTTTATAACCCTTTTACATTCCTGATATTGGTTCCTTATGCTTTTTATGTTTCTTTTTCTTAGTCTCCCAAATAGATTGTGATGTGTATCAGTCTTTTAAAAGAGCCAAATATTGGCTCTTAAATCTGTTGTTTACTCTTCATGTCATTAATTTCTGCCTTTTTATTTATTATTTACTTTTCCCACTTTATTTAGTCATGTCTTTCAAAGGTAGTGCAGTTTCATGTAATTTTACACAGTCTAACACTTCTATTTGAAGCAGCTAATCCTTTTATATTTAACATAATTACTGACTTATTTTGGTTTAAATATTCCTCTTTTTTTCTTTCTATTTGTCTTGTCAACACTTTCATATTTTCTTTTCTTCCCTTTGGTTTTATTATTTGTAGCTGTCCATTTTTACTGTATTGATTTTTGAAATTACAAATTTGTTTTCATTACTTAATGAAGAATTTATGCTAGAATTTTCTAAGTATTTAGAACTGAAAAAGAGAAAGTTTCTTGGAAATTTTCCAATAATATTTGTAATTTATGTCTATGGCTATTCTTGTGCATACAGCATTGAAAAGGAAACATTTTTAAAATGATGGGCTAAGCTTGTAACACAGAATTAAATAAATTGGACCTTAGGAGAACAAATAATTACCAAAACAAATAGGACAAACAGGAAATGAGCAATAGAGGGTCTTAAAATTCCAGCTCATAGGTTAATTCATCCTTTTTGGTTTAAAAACTTAATAAAAGGCAATGGGCAAGATAATGTGCTGATGTAAGGATGAATGTATAAAAAATGGAAAATAATTGAGATTCCAGAAATAGAACATTTGTCTATAGTAGACTCTTTTTTTTCAAAGGTTGCCTTTTTTATCATAACTTTATTTTTATTTATTAATTTGTATGTGGTGCTGAGGTTCGAACCCAGTGACTCACCTGTGCTAGGTGAGCACTCTACCGCTGAGCCACAACCCCAGCCCCTAGACCTGTTTTTTTGAAAAAGGTGTCAAGTCTACTCAATGAGTGGAAAGAATAATTTTTTTTCAAAAAATAATGCTGGGACAACTGGATAGCCACATGCAAAATAAGATACTCTATCTTTATCTTACACTATAACCAAAAATTAAATCAAAATGGACTTAAGCCATAAATGTTGGAACTAAGACAATACAATTCTCAAAAAAAAATGGGAGAAAATCATCATTACTTTGGATTTGGCACAAAATAAAAATAAGTAATATAGACTTCATCAACATAAACTGTGCTTCAAAAGACACCATGAAAAAAGTAGAAAGACAACCCATAGAATGGAAAAAGTAAATGCAAACCATGTATCTAAGTTGAGACTAATATCAGAACATATTTGGAAGTCTTAAAACTTAAATTTTTTGGCAAATAGACCAATTAAAATAGATGAAAATTTAAAAAATAAGTATTTCTCTGGGGAAGACATATAACTGGCAAAAAACCCTTGAAAATATGCTTTCTTATATAACTCTCAATTAAAGGATTAAAGTGTTAATATACAGTGTGTTAAAAACTTGCTCAATGTATATTAGTTCTGGATTTTAAAATACTTTTGCAATTCCAGACAGTACTTAGCAAAATATGTTTTGAGTACCTGGTGGATAATAAGGCTCAAAAAATTTCAGATGTATTCAGCCTCAGCAATGGCAAGGCGCTAAGGAACTCAGTGAGACCCTGTCTGTACATAAAACACAAAATAGGGCTGGGGATGTGGCTCAGTGATCGAGTACCCCTGAGTTCAATCCCTGGTACCAAAACAAACAAACAAACAAAAAAAAAACCAAAAAACCCCCAAAATTTCAGATGTATTAAGCAACATTATGTTAATTCATTATGTATAATTCTACTTTTACTATCCACATGAATCCAAATGTATGAAGCATGATAGCATTAAGCTTTCTTATAAAGAACGTAACATTTATGTATCAAACATTATGCGTGTGTGTATGTGTGTGTGTGTGTGTGTGTGTGTATGTGTGGCGGGGGGGGATAGGCTGGCAAGTCCAAAATCTGCAGGGATCCACAGAGCAGGTTTGAAGGTTGTTGACTCAAGGAAGAATGAATGTAACAGTTTAGTCCAAGGGCAGTCTGCTGGCATAATGCCCTTTTTTTCAGGGGCAATCAGTCATTATCTATTAAGGCCTTCAAATGATTATTTATGAGGCCCACCCATAGTATGGAGGGTAATTTACTTTATTCAAAGTCTACTGATTTGAATGTTAATGTCATCTAAAAAATACTTCCATGGAAACACCTGACCAAGTACCTGAGTACTGTGACATAGACAAGTTTATGATCACTAATAGCAATTTAAAAGTACCAAAATCTTCTGAAGAAGATATGAAAAATTTAAGAAACATAATGGAGGGGCAAATATACTACCTAATACAGAGAACTAAATAATACAGAGCCCAGAAACATAGGTAGATTAAAACAATTATTGTTATGATATTACAAACTTTTAAAGAAAGGATGAACCATTTACTAAATAATGGTGAGGACATGAGAAATCTCTATGGACAAAAATGAATTAGATCCCCACCTCAAAACAAATAGAAAATAAATCCAGATCACATGAAAACTTTAATATGAAATTGCAAACATTAATGTTTTAGAAAAATTATGAAAATAGCTTTATAAAATCAGGTTAAGAATGGGCTTCTTAAACAAAACATTCAAAACCTAAAACTATAATATAAAGAAAAATATCAACAGATTAGAAAATATTATTTTCAAAAAAAAGCCTTTACAAGGGAGAAGTCAAATTGGTAAAGGAAAAATATAAAGAACAATAAATCTGAAACTTTAATAGAAAGCAAATCTCTATATCATCAAAGAAATTCTGACCCATGTACTAGGAACTATACTCTTTGGTATAATTATAAATTAGTATTATGTTAATTGTACATATTTATGGGTTACATCGTGATAATTTGATACATAAATACAATGTGTAATGATTGAATCAGAATAAGTAGCACTTCCGACTCCTAAAACGTTTTTAAAAATTTTGTACATTGGAACCCCAATATAGCATTGTTTGCAATAGAATGTGGAGATTATCTAAATGCTCATCTTAAAGGAAGTTGAGAAATAAATTATGCTATATTTTCAAAAAGTATAAATTACTAAATTTAGTTAAATGTTTCTGTGCCTGTAAACATGGTTTGATGAGAGCATAATGTGAATTTCAAAATCAATGTATAAAGAGGGTATATGGGCTTAAAAATATATGTGAACTAAAAGTGTATATGTGTGTGTGCATTCATGTGTCTGTTATTTAAGCATACATGTGGGTTATATATGGCAGCATGGACATAGAAGATTCATAGGATTCATATAACTTGAGGAAAATGGTCTCTTGTGTAGTGACATTGAGGAATTAAATCTTTGGAAGGACGGTCTTCAAGTGAAATTTTAAAAACATTTTGCATATTAAGTAAACATTTTCTTCTCTGAATCTACCAAGATTTACTAAAAGTGAGACTTTCTAAAGTGTGTTTGATGGGGATAAATGATTTTTCCCCTAAAGACACTAGTATTATTTGAGACTGAGGAAACTGCAGCACAAGGGTTTTGTTGACATATGAATCTATTTCCTTGAAGTACTAATTATTTGTGGTTGTGACAGGAAAATTTATCTAAGTATCTAAGTGTTAATTGGTGTTTGCATTCTCATGATTCTACTACCACAACTTCAAGATAGTAGTCAATATTTGATCTTCATTACTTCAGGGGAGGTTTGTGTTAAGCTGTAAAGCTGATGCTTCCTAGAATTAAAAGATTTTCCTGTATTTTATTTTGAAAACTTCAAATGCTTTGAAAGAATAATGGTAGGTTACCTAGAGAGAGATAATAAGAAGGAAAGAAAAATAAATAAATAAAAACCAGTAGACCCTTAGAGATCTGCTAAAGGAAGAGGGACAGATGTCCTTGAGTCTGGAAAAAGGTTAGATATCTTCATATAGCAGACAACTTAACAACTCACTGTGGCAATGTAAAGATATGATGTATTTCCAAAGAGAAAAGAAAGATTTAAGAAAGAAAGGTTATATAGATGTGGTCCAAGTTTACCAGTGAAGCAGTAGAGTCACCAGATTTGAAGTGATCATGACAGTTCAACAGACATCTATTTGTCCTTAAGAACCGAGTGCAGGCTGGGCACAGTGGCACACACTTGTAATCTCAGTGGATCAAGAGGCTGAGCCAGGAGGATTGCAAGTTCAAAGCAAGCCTCAGCAACTTAGTGAGGCTCTAAGCAACTTAGGGAGATCCTGTCTCAATATAAAAAATGGGCTGGGGCTGGGGATGTGGCTTAATGGTTGAGCACCCCTGCATTCAATCCTTGGTCCCTCTCCTCCTCAGTAAAAGAACTGAATGCAGAGCTTTTACCACATTTTCCAGGTTATTTTAAGCCTCCAGAATGCTCATGTGATCTGAGGAAAGGGGTAGGTTTTCAAATGAAAAACTGATGTAGAATTTATTTTTAGCCTGATGGATTGGAGCAGTCTTCCTTAGAGCAGTCTTTAATTTGATTTAAAATAAATAACTAAATGAACCACTTCTTGTCCAAATGCATTTAACCAAACACTTAAGATTCTCTCAGTAAACTTACTGAGAGTATCAATGTGACGTTGTAGAATTACAGAAATCTAATGTGGGGAGGGGTCTTCGGGATAACTCAATCCGTCAACTATTTTATAAATAAGGAATCTAGAATTCATCAACAATGGGCAACTTATCTACATTCAACATTCTAGTAAATAAACAAGGTGATATTTAAAGTGAGGTATTTTTTATTTCGGGTTCACTTTATAATCCTCATATTATTTTTTGAAAAATAGATGTGATTTAAAAGAGCATACTGTCCCAGAAATACTGTCTTGGGGCAGTACTCCAATACAAAGATTTGATTTCTTTCTTTGAGTTAGGACAGTTAAAGACTATGCAAACACACACACACACACACACACACAAACACACTCCCACACACATCACAATAAATTAAATGAAGAAAACAAAAGAATAAAGTAAATCTTTACTTCTTGGATTATTAACCCATCGATATCTTCCTGTGTACTTCAGGTATCTGATGCATTTTCAGATTAGACAAAGGAGAATGAAGGGAAGGGAGTGGGGGATAGGAATGGGAAAGACAATTAATCAGACATAACTTTTCTTTCTTTTTTTTTTTTTTTTTTTTTGTGGTACTGGGGATTGAACTCAGGGGCACTTGACCACTGAGCCACATCCCCAGCCCTATTTTGTGTTTTATGTAGAGACAGGGTCTCACTGAGTTGCTTAGCGCCTCGCCATTGCTGAGGCTGGCTTTGAACTCGCGATCCTCCTGTCTCAGCCTCCCTAAGTGCTGGGATTACAGGCTTGAGCCACCGCGCCCGGCCAGACATAACTTTTCTATGCCCATATATGAATACATGACCATTGTAACCCCACATCACGCACAACCACAAAAACTGGTTCATAATCAGAATAAGTTATACCTCATGTATGTATAATATGTCAAAATATTCTACTGTCATGTATATCTAAAAAGAACAAATTTTAAAAAGATTATACATATTTCAGACAAATTATCTGAATGAGTTGGGGTTAGTTTCTGGAAATCAGTCTCACAATTGGTGGTTAGTTCAGTTCTACTTTTATCACCCTAATCTAAACCATTGTGGAAATTTACCTGGACTATTAAAATAGCCTTCTGTTTTCCTTTAATCCTTGCTAATTCGCCTATAGGAAATTCTCCACAGATAATCTTAGAGGAAAAAACATAAATGAGATCATATGTCTCCCATGCTTAAGTATCCAATCTCAACACTTCATTATTCTATCCTACTGTAATTGAATGAAATCCAAATTTCTCACCTTGGAGTGCAACTTCTACACAATCTAGCATCTCCCCACTACTCCCCTAATTATGCGACTCACCTATTTACTCAACAATAGCAACACTGATTTTCTGTCAACTCCTGGAGCATGAATATTCCAACCCCATTCCCATTTTAGGACTTATGCAGTTTCTATTTCCCCTGCCTGGATTTTTCTTCATGTAGATTTCTCTGTGGCTGGCTACTTACCCGGTTTCTGTTCAGATGCATTCCTGGGAGAGGTCTTTCTTCATCATATCTTCCATAATATAACTATCCCTTTCCGACTCATGCTGCTCTATAATGCATAATCTGTTTTATTAATTTGTGGCTTTTATCTGTGCACTCATATTTTGTTTGTTTTACTCATTTATTCTCCCTTTATCCAAATTGGACAATACATATTAAATCTCACAAAATCAGGAATCTTGTCTATATTGTTCATTGTTCTATTCATTATAACCCCAAAAAGCTATTGTGCCTGTTTATTTGTGCACTGAGCAACTCAAAGGTCACCATTAACATAGCTGATGACTTTGAGAGTGACCATGGACCTTGACTATGACTTGTATAAATGCTCACTTATTTTTTGAGTGCTTAGAACAATGCTCAACACACAGTAATTAGTCAAGGAAACATCTCTAAATGCTTTAATTCATTCCAGTAATCTGCACTAGAGCAGATGATGCAGATTCAGAGCAAGAGAAAGTGCTTCTGTCAGCTACTTCTCTCTCTCTCCTTCCCTTTCTTTTTTTTCCTTACAACATAAATACTTCCCAGAAGAACTTTACATGGCAGGAATTATTTTCCTAAAGCAAAATAAGAATTTGCATAATTTTTTTAAGATAAGCTCCATCCCAGTCACAAAAGAAAACTAGCAAAATTTCTGTTTTTCCAGGTGCACTCACAGGTCTCAGAGCACATGCTGGCCTTTTATGAATTCCATTTTCCCAGAGAGACTTCCCTCAGGTTTATTTTAACCAGGTTTGCCCATTCGAATGCGGGCTGAATAGCAAGGAAGGTCAGCATCCTCAGCATCAAATAGCTAGGTACAAGCACCACGCACTGGCATCGTATATAACCACAATGATCTCACAACAGGAAATGCATTTCTTTTTCCATGGGGCTTTCTAAACTGGTGATTTGCAGCTCTGTTGGAAATATCACTCTTTTCGCAATGGGTTAACAACTACATCGCTAACATATAATGGAAAGGTTTTAAAGGTCATGGTAGATTACTTTTCTGTCAAACAGACTCAACTACGGATGAAGAATCAAAACAACTGTCTTTTATTCTCATATAGGGGCCAATGATCTGATTCTAGCCATGTCCAGTCTCATTTTGGAAATCTATCTTTTCCCCCTCTGGTTCATTTAATCTACCTCTCACATTATATTTTCCCCCGGTTCTACTTTACATTGCTTGTTTTCTTTTCCATCTTCTCTTATTTCCTTTTATGAGAATTTGGTTGTAATAAGACATTCAATACAATTTGAAAATTCAGAGTTTCAACATAAACAAAAACATTACTCCCAGATCAAATCTTCCTGACTTTTTTTTTTTCATTCTGAACAGGGGAAATTTGATATGAATATTTGTCTTTCTGAAGCCCCACTCATATTGATCTGAGTTGCACAATATAGAAAGCAAATGTAACTTTCTTATATATCTCTCTATTGTAATTTTATCTTACTGTTCCCCACAGAGGAAATGATAGATACTTTGCAGGAATGCTGTCTCCATGATGTCTGAAACTTGTGTTAGAGCTCTTTCAAAGGAGGTGGGAAGGTAGATGATTTCATTGTAATATGCGATTCAAATATGTATAATTGGCAAATTTCTTTTCCATAGTTATTTCAAGGATGAGAAGAGGTGCAAACAAACTGCCATAGAGATTTCACCAAGTGGAAGTCCAGATAGTATCTGCTTTGTATACAGATGCTGGGTAGAGTGGTCATTATATTCTGGAAAATATGGAATCTTCTAACTTTTTTTAAAAAAATAGGACAATATCCTGCTGTTTCAAATTTAGCTTCATGAAGCAGAAACTGAAAATTAATTATATGCATTTGATGAAAAGCTATTTTTCCAACAAGTTATTACGAACATTTTCAGGCATGCACTAAGGTTGAAAAAATTTGAGAGTGAGCACTTATATATCAATCACTTACCTGCTACTATTAACATCTTTCTGTATTTATTACATATTTCCCCATCTTTCTCTCTACCCTTCATCAATCCATCTTATGTTTCATTTCAAAGTTAATTTCAGATGTCAGTAATTCTGCATTGTTTAGTTCTTTTTGTTAATATACCAAATATGAGTCTTCTGCCATTGTGTCTCATGAATATTTTTCCTAGTCTGTGTTTTACTTTTCTATTTTTAATGGTACCATTGAAAAAGCAGAAATTTTAAATTTTGAGGAAATTTAGTTCAACAGTTATTCTTTTATGGTTACTCATGCTGATTTAATTAGAGATTGAAAAATAGATTATATGGGTAGGTGATTTTTCATATATGGAATTTGATAGTCTGGTAGAGAGTGAGCATTTTGATTGGTACTATTATTGCATGTATGAATTAATTCAAGATGTAATATACTTTCAGGAGACATACAGAAGATTTAAATCATGAAATTTTGCTATTTACTCACACCCTCTCCTCTTCTAATTTTCTGAGAAATGGAAGTATTTACTTTCTTAAATAGCACAATGTCCTTGTTGGTAGTATGTATGGATAGGAAGGAGGTTGACACAAAGAGTATCCCAGATTCTTCTTTATACAAAAGGTTGTAAGAAGGTAAATGGGGAATCACACAGAAAGGTCAAGGACATGGAAGTGAAGTTAAAAGTAAGGAGTAGCAAATAGCAGGAATGAAACTCAGGAAAGAGAGATTTATAAAGATAATTTTTTGGAAGACTATCTGTGTGCTATGTGATGCCTCCATCCAAAAATCAAAATCAACATTGATCTTCAGTTGTTTCTGGAGTCTGGTTTTGTTTTGAATGTTTCATTTTACTGAGACTATACTATGTTTGACACCCTGAATTTTCCTGGAACTTACTTCCCACTCTGGCATGCATATGGCTCATTGACATATATCAGGCAGTTCCTAATTGCTTCTCATAATGTCCAGTAACCACAATATCATCAATGTAATGGACTCCCATAATGTTTTTGTGACATCCAGATAATTAATATTCACATGGACTATAATGTTATAGAGATGAGTAGAGTTGGCACAGCCCTTGAGTAAGTGTACTTCTGTCTCTGTCAGATAAAAGTGAACTAAGTGCCTTTCATCATCCTTCCTGATTGATATGAAGGTAAAAATGTATTTTCCAGATCAGGAATCCAAGCTATTTATTTGCTCACTGAAAAAAACAAATCAAATCAAAACAAAACAAAAAAAATCCACAAAGCTGAATAGTTTTGATTAGAATTAGCACCTCATTTTTTTTTTATTTAGGCTTACATGTTAACAGTGCAATTTGATTCATTGTGCATAGAGAGGATAACATATCAATTCTCTAGTTGTGAGTTGTATAGAATCACAACATATATGCAGTCCTACATAAAGTTAGGGCTATGATGTCCATCATATAGCACCTCATTATTTTATGATTATTATCAGTCATTGTCCACAATCTGTTTGCCTTTTCTACAAGCCTAGTAAGCTATTTCATGGGACAGACAACAGTGATTACCATCAGCACAGTTATTTTAGTCTCTGCCCACCCTCTCTTATATGTGGTATTGATAGACATGTGTGATATATACGTGTATAGATGTGCATTTATATGTGTGTATATATACATATATATGCATATATACCTACATGTATATACAGAAATATATGTCAGTATATGTATGTATACACATAATGTATACATATACATACCTAAATTCTATATGTGTATAGATACAAATAGTCTAGTTTCATATGTATGTACATGTGTATATATACATATAAATATATATAACTTATAATTTTGCAGGTAGTTAACAGCACTTTCCATTAGGCTCTTACTACGTTTTTAATATATATGCATTACATAAGATGTGCTATTTAATGACTTTTAGATGTACAGTTCAATGGCAATAAATATCTTCATATTGTTGTGAAATGGTCCCTATAATACATTCCCAGAACTTTTTCATCTTATACTGAAACCTCGTACTCATTAAACAATATGACTTTTCTCCCTTCCCTCAATTGCTAACAACCACTATACTGTCTGTCTTTAAAAATTCTAGGCACCTCATATAAGTTCAATCATGCAATATTTGTCCTATTGTGTTTTATTTTATTTAGCATGATGTCTCCAAATTTCATCCAT
The DNA here is from genome assembly GCA_028644305.1 of Xerus rutilus. Lineage (NCBI taxonomy): Eukaryota > Metazoa > Chordata > Mammalia > Rodentia > Sciuridae > Xerus > Xerus rutilus. The sequence continues at coordinate 95,716,681 of CM053417.1, forward strand.
GTCATACAACGTATCAGAATTTTGTTCCTTTTTAAAATGGAATAGTATTTTATTGCATGTATATAGCACATTATGTTTATGTGATCCTCTGTTAATGGATGTTTAGAATATTTCCACCTTTTTGATACTGTGAATAATGCTGCTATGAATGTGGATATACAAATATCTGTTTGAGTCCCTGCTCTCAATGTTTGGAGTATATACCCTGAAAAGCAATTGCTGGATCATATGGTAATGCTATGTTTCCTTTTTTTGATGAATTGCTAGAATATTTTCCACAGCAGCTGCACCATTTTACATTCTTGTCAGCAATGTATAAGGGTTTCAAATTCTCCATACCCTCATCAACACTTGCTATTTTCATAGTTTTAAAAAAATAATGATGCTAATGAGTGTGAAGTGATGGCTCTTCCTATCATAATAGCTCTTGCTATGGTTGAGGATTCTGTCATTTCCCAAGTACATGTATTCTAATTATACACTCATGTATGGGGAAGCGAATACTGTGTTGCTCACTAAACCCATAGAAACTATAGGGTGTTTAACTTGTGCCAAGACTTCAATCATCACATCACCTCTATGAGCTTCACTAAGACCTGAAAATCACAGTGATGTTTTGGGTACTCAAGCCGCCAAACTTAGCTTGATATTGTGAGTTTCCCCCTCTTTTTTTTTTGCTAAAGAGTGCCCCTAGAAAATTGTCCTAAGGTTTTTTGGGGAATACCTGGCAAGAAATTCACATTTATACACTTTTTTTTCAGGGTGGGGGTAACCGGGTATTGAACTCAGATCACTCGATTACTGAGCCACATCCCCAGCTCTATTTTGTATTTTATTTAGAAATAGGGTCTCACTGAGTTGCTTAGTGCCTCGCTTTTGCTGAGTTTGGCTTTGAATTCACGATCCTCCAGACTCTTGAGCCGCTGGGATTACAGGTGTGTGCCACTGCTCCCGGCCACAACTTACACACTTGTGACAGCATTGTAGGAACCTTTCTGTAGGCGTTGTAGCCACCTGAGTTTTTTTTTGATCTGGATGAGATCATGATTTCCTGTTGTGACAAATCAATGCAGGGATTTGCTCCTTGCACTTAGATTTTATTTTCATTTTTCTAGTTCGAGCATGCTCATCAATTTAATTCCTAGTAGAAATGCGGTTAACCACTGCTAGAAATTTGTTTGGGTCAAATCACTGCCATTGCTCCCCTGCTGACCTTTATGATTGCACTCAACTGGTTCATGATGTTAAATGTTGCAACTCAGCTTTTGCTATTCTGCAATTGCATAGTGTCTATTGAAAGTAGGAGGAACATTTCAATGGTGGCATCCTTTGTTGTCACCTTTAACCCACAGAAGACAGGCACTGAAGAGGTTTTTCAAGGATGTGTATAGTCTTCTCATCTAGGAATATCTTAATGTCTTAAAGAAGAACATCATCTGGGACCTCTCAAGGGACATAACTATGGGATAATTGAATGAGTTGTATATAATTAATCTACTCCAATATTACCATTTTCTTAAATCCTTGGATTCCTTCTACTTCATTCTGTCAGATATGTTCTGGCATTTCACCCTTGAATATTGATGACTGTTGAATGCATAGTTTATTCCACCAAACAAGCCAACTCTTAAATCGAATTCCATCTGCTACAGCTAATACTTAAATCTGAAATCTCATGCAAATTTTTACAGTAAATTCAGCCCATTTCAACCTTATATTGCATCTTTCTCAATCTAACATTCATGAAATCTATGTCACATACACTCTACAGGTTTCTGAAGATATAAATTATCAAATTATTGAGACAGAGCATTTCTATTGATGCATATGGTAACAAGAGTTACCTGTTAAGCATGGAGATTGTACTCTCCTCCTAGAGACTCCTGGAATCTGACTATAGTTACAGGTTGGGAGATACTGAGTGCTGATGTGAGTGGGTCTTGATAAAAGTAGGAAATTCATTTATGTGTTGCTGTATAACTAGGGTACTTTCTCATAAATGCATTGTTAGAAAATTTCCTTGTGTTAACAGCATAATAGGTACTTACACAAACCTAGATGGTATAGGTCAATTACGGGGGTCCAAGCATCTGCAGGTTGTCAGGTCCTGAGGTGGGATGAGTGGTGTCGGCGAAAGTAGCACCAATGAGACACAGAGACCAGGTTTGGTGCAGCTCTGTCCGTCCAAGTTCAGACCAGCACTTTATTTATAGTGATTTACAGTCATTGATTAAAAGAAAAGAAAAGGGGGTTACAAATCATCATGAGTTATTCATAAACACAGAGTGGTCATCTATAATTGTCCTGGATAACTACATCAGCATCAAAGGATTTTTAAATCTTAACTAGATACTGTAACCATAAGGGTCCTCATGTCCTGTTCTTAAGATTAATATCAAACTAGAGATCACTAAACTTCCTATTGTATTCTCAAAAAACAAGATGAGGCTAACAAAGGTATTTTTAACTATGAGAGTAGCATAAGACTAATAGATCACTGTGGTAACTACACTTAAAAGCATAGCCGTTGACACACATGTGGTCAACGGCTTCTGCTCATGTCCAGAATTGCCCAAAGCTGCAGGTTAAGTTAGCTATTACATATATCATTAAAATCTCATTCTCTGAACTTTCCCCAAGCCCTATTCTGTAGCAACCATTGTTTACATAATTTGAGTTCAGTTTCTCTGGGCAGGCATCAAGGCCTTTGTTTCTTAGGACTCTCCCATGTAAACAAGGAACCACAATTAACATGTTTTCTATTAACCCAAACTGTTCTTTCTCCATAAATGTAGTCTTCTGAGTATGGTGGGAGAGGGTCCAGTCCCAAGTTACCTGGACACCTGCCATCTTCTGCCTTTACCCATGTCAAATATCACTGGATTTTATTATAGGGGGAATCCATTTTTGTCAGGGCCTTTGAGAAGGCTTGACCAACATATGAGCTTTAGGCATGGGACTAGTTGGAGCCACAATTTCCCATAGCTCACTTTATTGAAATTGCCAAAGCAGCCTTCTACAGCCAGGCCTGAGAGTAATTCCAAATGTAATTGGGAAACTGTGGGCCTAAGTGTTCTGGATAACGTATCTAAAGTGAAACTATCATCAGGGGAATTTCTAGAATTACTACTAAGAAACATAATATCAGTAGTACTATCCTGATGGGGATTTTCTTGTTTATTCTCCTGGGTGGTCAAATGCCTCTCCTTGATTACAAGAGACTTTAGGGGACCAGGATTAGCTGATCCTGTCTTTCTGGGAATTAGAATAATGACACAAGCAAGCACAATTAATTCTGTCAAACTAAGAAGAGGCATCCCAACAAGAAATATATTGAGGAGTGCATCTCTTCACCCTGATCCATTGCAGGCACCAGAACTTTGTCAAACAGTGTCTTGAGGATTTGGGGCTATGGCAGTCAATCACTTTATTTTGCATAATAAAGTAAAAATGAGTTATATGAGGCTGCTGCTTGTATAACATAGCGTACTATTTCACAGTAAATATTTTTTACAATACAGAAACATCACACTAAAAATGACAATAGTATTGTAAATATATAATCCAGTAACATAGTTGCTTATTGTCAAGTATTATGTATTGTCCATAATTATATATGCTATACTTTATACAACTGGTAATATTTTTATCTACAACAACATCACCACAAACATGTCAGTTATGTGTCACGATATGATATCACACTTGCTATGATGTAAGAAGGTGGCAGGAATTTTTCAGCTTTATTATAATCTTATGAGACCACTGTCACATATAGTCCGTCATTGACAAAAACATCATTATGTCAGACATGACTATACTTCAGAAGAGGTCTTTAGAGGATGTTAAGCAAAGGATGTTTAGTTTCCTTAGATTGAAGATGGAGAAGTTTTACTTCCAGTGGCAAGGAAACTTCAGGAAGATTTGGGTTAAAAGTTTTCATTCTAATTTGACTCCACCTACTACTTATCTTTATCCTAAACCCGTCATACCCAATTCTTCCTGATTAATGCTTAAATGTTAATCTATGAGACTCAACATAGATGTGCATTGAACTTATATTTTAAGTCTTCAGTCCATACAGTTAGATTTGAAGCTGGATCCTCAGCCATATCTATAGTTATAAGACATGAGGAATGTTCAAGGTCTCCATAGAGGCTATCTATGTATCTTCCCATGCACTAATCTGAGTTGAAACATTTGTAATTTTCGTTTGATAAGCTCTTTTGTATGATCAGAAATAGCTATGCTTCCCATAGTGCCTGTAGGTACTACCATCATAATGAACAAATGCTTCTACAATTTGCCCTACAAACTCACTGTCTTTGACAATTTATCCTAAATAAACACTGGTGGTAATTGAAATAATCACATTGCAACCACTTTGAATAAATACATCATCTTTACATTGGGAATGAGGTCATTCTTACATTCAAGCTCAAAGAAATTACTAGCCTAATTCCAGGGTCCCACCTTAAAGGTCTGTTTACTTGAGACTACTCAGTGACAGTTCATATAGGTAAGAAAGTCTGCTTCAGGAAGTTTAGAAGGTAGAATTTAATAAAGTTTAAGAATCTTGTTTCAAAGGTTGTCTAAGCTAAGGAGTCAAAATGAAGATAGGAGGCAACCTAGAGTTTGGGGAAAACTTCAAGAAGATTTGGGTTGAAAGTTTTCATATTAATTTGAGTTTTCCCACCTATCATATCCTAAGCAGAACTGCATATCCTCTGATTAGAACTGGAATGGATGTAGAGATTGCTGGTGGGTACTAGGAACACAGAAGAAGATCTCTAACAGGAATCAGATCCATGAAAGAGACAGTCTCGGTTGTAGATGCCACTCAAACAAGGACATTCTGAGTCCTTTATTCTCTTCTTTAAATCTTTCACAAGTGCTTCCCTTTGCTCAAATCTAATGAGAACCTAGTTGTCAAGTATGATGGAAAATTCTCTTAGACAACACAAACAGCTGTTTTGTATTTCCTAGACCTCCAGCATTCAAGGGCTGAGATAGTTACAGTCATGTACAACATAATGATGTTCCAATCAATGACAGACTGCATATTAAATGGTGGTCCCATAGATTATAATGGAGCTGTAAAGTTCCTACCACCTACTGACATCATAGCCATGGTGACATCATAGCTCATCACAGTATTCACATGACTGTGGTGATGCTGGTATAAACAAACCTACTGCACTGCCAATCATATAAAAGTATGGCACATATACCTGTACAGTGTACATCTGATAATGATAATAAATGAATATGTCACTGGTTTATGTATTTATTATTGCTTTAATCATTAATCTATTTTTACTGAAGTATTTGCTTTAATATTCAAAGATTTAAATCAATAAAGAATTAAAGTGCTAAAATTGTAAACAAAACTAAAGCTAATTGTATACCAAATTATTAATAATAATTGAAAACAAGAATTGATTTACATGTGTTTTGAATATAGTACTCTCACTGTACATCTTGATAGAGATAAATTCCAATCAACTATGTTTAGTAGGTCTGCTGTTGGTGATAATCATAAAAAAGTAATTCCAGATTATGTCACAATATTGTAGAATAAAACAAATGAAGAAGTATAATGAGAATGTTGGGAACCAGAAATCTTACTTTAGGAAAAGGAAAATACACATGTGGTAGAAGAAGGCAGAGAAGAACCTTGTGCTGTTGTGGTGTTGGAAAACAGTATGCCATTTTACACTAGCAGCATCCTCATGAATCTCATATTTATGACATTTCTAGACTGCATCAAGGGGCCATGCCAAGTGATTGACCTATACCATCTTTGTTTAAATGTACTCTATGAAATTTTTTCAAGGGGAAAATAGCTCAATGACATGTTTCTTAGAACATACACCCATTGTTAGGCAACACATGACTATAGATAATAGTTCATAGTGTTTCCTTGATAAATGTGCGATCACTGACCATGAAGAGCCTTCAATATTGGCCTGTAATTATGCTACATTAATGTAAACTATCTCTAACTGTTCATATCCCCACCATTTATTGTAGTATTGGCAATAATCTCTAATTAACAGGAAAGAAAAATATTAGAGAGCTTCTTTTCTGTTAATGAACATAATGCATCTAGTATATCTGCTACCTTTTCTATCTCCTTTGGTCATTTAACAGAACAGAAGGAAATTTCCTTTCTTGCTTTGGATTAAGGGAACTTTTACCCTAGTAGCATTCTCATATAGTTTAATACCTTTTTCTTACCTGGATTTTTACCATTTACATTTAATCATTCTAGAAATTTCTGTTATATTGGAGATAATAATGTTAAAGAAGAGAAGAGCAAAAAAAAATTGCAACACCAAACTCACTATCAGTTCCTGCTCAGATTATCACAATTCACCTCTCCTCTCTTCTGCAAAGCCATAGTTCTAAAAATAATTCTTGAAAGATGTTTGTCTATATTTGGTATTTTCACTTCATCACCTCCTCAGTCCACTCTCAATAGAATCCAGACTTTATCTTTGCAATAAAAATCTAAGTAATTCCAAATTCATAGATCCGATGAACAGATTTTGTCTTCTAGTTATTTTACTTGTCAGTAGGATTTGCTTATTGTTTTGAGTCTTGATTTTCCTCGACCTCTTATTCCCCTGGTTTTCTTCTTGTCTTTGTGACTGCTATTTTTTTTCATTTTTTTGGTGAATACATCTTCTTATTATACAATAAGTATTGAAATTCTTCAAAATTCAATTCTAGGCACTATGTCCTCTCACTTTAGAACTGAAACAATGGTTTCATAGAAACTCACAGTTTTAATTATCATGTCCATGCGGATTCGACATGCATTTATTTGAGGCCTCTAATCTGAATTACATATATCCAATTGTCTATTTACCATATCAGTCTATTTACTTCAGACATACATAGAACTCACCATACTCATGGTCTCTCCAATACATAATTTGTTCTCCATTTTTTGTTTGTCTTAGTTTATGGAAGCAGCATTCATTCAGTTATATAACCCTTAATTTCACCCTTTCTCTTTATCCACCATAGCCTATCCATTACCAACCTGACCCAATTTTCTTCCAAGATACTTCTTTAACCTATTCTCTTTTCAATGGAACTTTTTATTTCAATTGGTAAATTAATGCATGGATCTAAATTTTACTCATTGTTTTGCTTGGTGCCTATAAATTCTTTGTCAGAGAAACTTATAAAAAATTCTGTTCATTTTCCCTATATTTTTTCCTTCTATTCCTCTATTCTCTTCCAGAAAGTATCCAGTACTGTCTAAAAATATTTTTCTCAGTAAATGTGCTACTGCTAAGTATTAAGGTGTGAAGGAAGAGACTACAATTGCAATTGGAAGGTGAAAGATATTTGGGTACAATAAGCAGTACTTGACATTATCCTACCACTCTACAGGACACTGGGGCTGTACCAACTCATTAATGAGAAATAACAGAGAGGAGCTATAGGGAAGCCATGCAGTGAGCATGGTATATCCATCTCATCAAATATTTCATGGTTGTAGACACTACAGCAGAACATTTGACAATGAAATGTGAAGGTATCTGTGATAAAAATTGTGAATTGTTCTTAGATCAGTGGGAGTTCCATAAAAACCTCATTTCAGGACTTTTATACAACTCTTGTTGTATAATATACTCCAAGTAATGGCTGAGGTTGACTTCTCCACCTGCTCGGTTATTTAAAAACTTAAATGCATTTAATCAAATAAACTATCATTATAGTGATAATACACAACTGCTTACTTTGTATGGAATGGTTACAGCTGAGTCATGGCAGCTGGCACAAATATATGGCAAATATTTTGCCTGTATAATCTTCACTATCTGGTATAATCGACCTCCCATTAAGAAAACTGAAAAAAGAAATTGGGAAACAAATGTTTGTATCCATTGGTCCATAGTGTTGATAAGGATCTTTGTGAGCTCTGACCTTTCATCTCTGGGAGAAATAGAAAAAAAAGATCTGAAAATTTAGAGATGGATTTCTTTACCTAAAACCAAAAATTGCAGTACCTAGATTTTGGTACTTTTATATCATATGGTTTATTTTTCAATAATAGAGCTAATTGTTTGTGTGTTCCTAATGAGGATGTAAAAAATAAACACTAGCATAGATTGTTCATGATTAAAGAGCAATGATAACTATTCAAAGTGCAGAGGTTAGGGAGGTGGAGGGCAAGGATGGGACTCCATACATTCTGTGTGCCACAAAATGTTAAAATTCACCATTTTAAAAATACCATGAACACTTTGAACCCAAATGTTTTAAAAACTTTTTTTTTTTTTCGGCACTGGAGATTGAACTCAGGGGCGCTCGTCCACTGAGCCTCATCCCCAGCCCTATTTTGTGTTTTATGTAGAGACAGGGTCTCACTGAGTTGCTTAGCACCTCGCCATTGCTGAGGCTGACTTTGAACTCGTGATTCTCCTGTCTCAGCCTCCGTAAGTGCTGGGATTACAGGCTTGTGCCACTGCGCCCGGCTTAAAAACTTTTAAATTAAGTACAACATATATATATAATTTCCATACATTTAAAATGAGTTGCTAACTTAAAACTTAGAAATGTTTTTTTCCAAATTAAGACATGCTAGTCAGACCTGATGTAGCCTCCAGAGGGCAACCAAGTTTCATCATTGCAAACAAATGCATCAAAATTTCACATTGTCCCTAACAAAAGCATGGACTAACTAAAGTTAGTTTTAAAAAACAATAGCAATAGCCAATCTTTGAAAAAACACCATCACAGGAAGTCTGCATAATTCTGCACATATGAAGTGTCTATAAAGAGACTACCTGTAATTTGATGCTTTAGCAAATCGAGGTTCCTTGAATCTAAACATACTTGGCCAAAGCTTCTTGATCAGAAAAAGTTGTCATCAGTTAGTACAGGTCTAATTTATCTGCTCACTGAAGCCTACTTATCCCAAGCACCTTGTTTCAGTAAACAGAGTTTGGATATTGAAGTTCAGAGGAATAAAATTCAAAGGCAGCTCTTCAATTGGTTGAAATATTACCTTATAAACAGATTTTCATCTGAAAAATGGAAGAGGTAGTATTTTCCACAAGCCTTACAATTGTTTCAGAATTAAACAATATATGAACCTAGTGATCCACAATGCAAGTAAATGTGACCTTTTGTATATTTTGTTCCTATTTTCTTCTCCTTTAACTTGGGAAAGAGAAAAATAAAATCCAATAGTTAGTTATTCACTTCAACATTCTAGTGATACATTACTCCCTTATTACTTGTTCTCAAGTATATTTTTAAAAATCTTATAAAGTAGTGAATAAGTTGAAATAATATTTCTTCATCTCCCAGACATGAATACATCTAGTAAATATTGTTGAAGTTATTAGCTCTTGACTGGTTACTGCCAAGTACTGAGATAGTATTTATAATTATGAAATCCATCTAATTAGCTCTCACCCTGTACAAATGGGTATCATTTATACTTATTTCATCTTTATTAAAGTTATATCCATCTAAGAACAGTAGTTCAGTTTACCTTGTACTCATCATTTTTCATTCTTCCTAATATATATTTAACCTATAGAGAATTTCCTTTTTTTTTTTTTTTTTGGTACCAGGGATTGAACTCAGGGGCACTCGACCACTGAGCCACATTCCCAGCCCTATTTTGTGTTTTATGTAGAGACAGGGTCTCACTGAGTTGCTTGGCTCCTCACTGTTGTTGAGGCTGGCTTTGAACTCACAATTCTACTGTCTCAGGCTCCCAAAAGTGCTGGGATAACAGGTGTTCACCACCATGTCCAGCTGACAATTTCCTTTTATTCATTTTATACATTTTCTCAAGTATTTCTTCTCTGCTACTCCCTTAGATGATGCCCTTATAAAATAAACAACTTACTGGTCTCTTTAATTTTAGTCACTGGCCAAGATGGTTCTAATGCTCTCCTCACCTTAACTAAACTTTAGATTGACTTACTTCTTACTCTATCCCTCTTATTCCTGTAGGTAAAGCATTTAATTGAGAAAATTTGTAATTGTAGCCCAGCACAGTGGCATATGCCTGTAATCCCAGCAGCTGGGGAGGCTGAGGCAGGAGGATCACAGAGTTCAAAGCCAGCCTCAGCCTCAGCAACTGTGAGGTGCTAAGCAACTCAGTGAGATCCCGTGTCTAAATAAAACACAAAATAGGGCTGAAGATGTGGTTCAGTGGTCAAGTGTCCCTGAGTTCAATCCCTGGTACCTTGCCCCTACACACACACACACAAAAACCCTTGTAATTGTAATTTATTTTCTACCCCTTTAAGATGCAGATCTCCTCCTAGCCTTTTATCTGTTGTAACCAAGGGATATCTTTCCCAAGAAAGATATAAATTACATTTACAAGGGTTAATTGTATATAAATTACAATTACAAGGGTTTTTGTGTGTGACCTGAGAGCCATTCCTTTGAAATGTAGTCTTCAAGAATAGTACCCCTATTTTCCATGGGAAGATCGGGCCAAACTTAGATAAGTGCCAATTAGCAAAGAGAGATGGCTTCATCACATTGACAAAAATCCCCTCAACATTCTCCAGTTGTCGTCCATTAGCTTTCTCTGTCACTGAAAATCTCTCCAAACTTGTTTCAGAAGAGTTGAGTTCAATTTCTTTCCTTTTGCAATTGTCTTGACTCCTGTTGCAACAGTCTTAAGCAAAGTCTTCTTTGTCAATTTAATTCTACCTTGTACAATTTTTCTTTGACATCACTCCTTCATAAACGCTAAACTGCCTAGTGTATTTGGATTAATTTTTCTAAACTTTTGAATCACTATTTCCTCAATGATGTTACATGAAGCCTACATTCAAACTCCTCCATAATCTTACATCATCAAAATTCTTTCTCAAAATTCCACTTCCTATATTCCTACCTCCAATAAAACTGACCCATTAATATATCCCTAAAATGAGATCTTTTCTTCTATGTTTAAAAATATGTTAACATTTTATTTTTATCATTTAATAGATAAAAAATAAATCACTTCAAGTCTTTATGACAAATAAGGAAATTAATACAGAGAATTGGTAACATCTATGATGTAACTACTGAGAAGTTAGGAAAAAAGAAAAGAAAAACTACCAAGAAAATAGAATGAGTAGTTAACAGAAGCTTATTTCTTCCCATACTGGAAAGACAAAGTCAAGGAGAATGTTGTAAAAGAGCCTAGGGCCAGATTAACTGATGAGTCCTGGAACATACCAGCTCTGTCTCTAAAGCGCTGGACCCACAAAATTTACATGGTAGCTGCTGGAGGAGCTATTCAAAGGACAGAGAGAATGGGGAAAAATCTCTTAGCTTTTTAATCTGCCATATCCAAATCATTGTCTCTCTTATACTGGATATGATGAAAAGTAAGATGCTTGTATGAGTCTACTATGTGATACAATATCAAGACAGGAAAGGACAATAGATGAATCCAAGGAAAAGCAAGCCAGAACCAATACATTTGCTTGAGTGTTATACAATAGCCTATTTTCAGACGGTGGCTTTTTCATTTGTTTTCTTTGTTGTCTTAACCAATTTCTTTATTCCCTAAGCTCAAATTTCCTCATCTCTCAAGTAAGTATAAGAATAGTACCTAGCTCAATAGGTTGTTTAGAAGATTGAGTGAAATAAAAAGGTACAGTAGTTGTTATATAGAGCATGATCCAAAAATTAAAACTATCATCACAATTGTTTTTCTGTTATTATTATTAAAATTGTTGTTGTTATTATAATCATCTCTTCCAGACAGAATCTTATTTCAAAATCCAGCTCAAATGTCATCAGCTCCATTCAAATTTCTCTGATCATTTCTGCCAAAAGTGGTTCCTCCTCTGAATTCCTATAATATACACTAGGTGATTTGTTATTTGGCATCTATCTTTGGGTTTATTTGACTATATTTTTTCTCTTATAACTAGATTATAAAGTTCCAAAACACAAGGAATATTATTTGTGTATTTGTATATCTCCCATAGAAATTAGTATAGTACATTATTTAGACAATGTACATTATGAAAATAGGTTGAATAAATAAATTATTCACCAATCTATGGTAACTCTACTGGTATATGGACAAAGTTCATAACTCATAACTATGATTGGAATATGCTATACAATTCTAGGTGTTGTAATACTTAGAATATATGAACTTTCATATTGGCTCTTGATTAAATAGATTCTATAAAAATAATTTGCACAATTTTTAGCTTAAAAAGATTGATAAATGGTTTGACACTTGTATCACTTTTATACATATTCAGAATTGCCTTTAGATGTGTAGCAATATTTTGGCTGGTTATATGAATATAGGCATCTGATATTCCTGATATACCTATACTTGGATGATTATAGTAATAATAAATGGAATGCATTTTTATAGTACTCTATCATTATTTCAGGAAGCTAAACTTTCCTCATGTAGTCATGTAATGTAGGAAGGGAATTCATATTATATATGCAATCCCTAAGGGCATTTTTATCAGTTTAAATTTTACCAACCTTATTATTCAGAGTAGATTAATAGAAACTTGTGTGAGCGTGTGGCCTTGAGATTGGCTTCCAGTAAGACACAGAGAAGTATTGGAAAAGATGACAGTAGTCTTCATGAATGAAGGAATAGGGAATCTAAAATAGGGTTGTCACAGGAGGAAAAACCAGGATAAAGAAGAGAGAAATCACAGTTTAGGAAAGGGAGACAGGAGTGAGAGTAGTACAGAGGCAAGTTTCCCTTTCTTCTCCCTTCTCTTTTCCTCTTCCTTTGACTATTCCTTCCAGCTTTTTTTTTAATTGGCACATAATTATACAGAATAGTGGGATTCATTGTGACTTATTCATACATACACATAACATAATTTAATCAGTTTTCCTCCCAGGGATCAAACCCAGGATGCTTAACTACTGAGCGATATTCCCAGCCCTTTTTATATTGTATCTAAAGACAGGACCTTGCTTAGGACCTTGCTTATTAGGACCTTGCTAATTTGCTGAGGCTAGCTTTGAAATTGAGATCCTCCTGCCTCCTGAACTTCTGGGATTACAGGGGTTCACCTCCATGCATGGCCCAGATTTTTTTTTATACCTCATTTCCCTAAGGGTAGAGATTTTTAGTTGGGAAAGGAAAAGATAGTACAGCTCTACTAAAATTCACTTCTGTCCTTAATTTACAACACTCTTAGCCTCTCTATATCTCCATCCATCAGTCAATAAAACAAAAACAAGAACGAGAAACTCAAAATTGGATTGGCAATGGAAAGGCTGGTGAATATTGAGGAGGAAGCTCTCAGTGGAAGAGAGAGTTGGTGGCCCAAAAGCCAGGCTGAGGGGAAAAGATGAGTTTCTGTGACTATTCAAACAGATTAAAGATGTGTGGTTTGAGGGAGTTGAAGTTAGGGATAGATTTACTTGATTTCTTGATGCCTTTATTAGTTGTCTGAAAGTTCTCATGAAAATATCATTACAACAGAATGAAAATTGGAATTGCAAGTGCATAGGATTCACAGCAGCTAAATTCAGTAGCATGTGTTCAATCTTCACAATTAAGCTTTATCGTGTAAATTCTGGAAATGTATTGCACTGCTTTTGTCATTTCCTAGACTTTTAAAATGAATGTAACATCAGTCTAGACTTAACCAACCTGTCATTCCTGGTTCTGGAATCCAGTACTCTAATTCTTATTCTAACTAGTACCCTGGCTATCACTTTAACTAAAGTGGGGGGGGGGGAGACCACGTGGCTTCTTGAGGAGTTGAGGTCCAGAGAGACGGAGAAAGAAGGAGTACCTGGGTTAGACGATATGGAGTTTCTCTGGACGGTGGCAATCCTCAGAGCCAAATTCCCCAGGCCCCGGGGTGTAGGTAAAAATCTGCTCTGCTCCAGCGAGATGCAGAAACACCCAGAGCCAGAAACAGGGTAGGGGGTAGGGAGCAGAATACATCCTTTATTCCAGAAACTACAGAAGCTTATATGAACTCTTGGACCAATCAGATCCAAAGGTCACAAACAAAGGGGTGCACTCTGGCAAGAGCACAGTCTATTAGCATAGAATGGTGAAGGATGGAAGGGAGGGGTTGGAAGGTATGGAGATACTCCTACACCTGGCCTTCATTTTTCTAGGTAAGAAAAGAAATCTGTTTAATTTCTTTTACAATAATAAAAATAGGTTCACTATGGGCAAGGAAAAGATATAAAATCTTATGCATATATATGTGAATCTGCCAAAAAAGAAATCAGTAGTCTAGTCATCTTTTTGAGGATACACTGGAACTGAGCTAGTATTTCTTCCCCACCCTTCATACCTTGAGTTCATGGTATAAAGCTCAAACAATAACTACTTTTATCAAAGCTGCACGGAAGAGAGCAAAAGGACTTTTGTTATAAAGATTCACTATACTCTAGCACAATTTGAACAGATGACAAGGGTCAGGTTTACCAAGTCTCTTTTCCTCTGATTTCTCCTGCTTCATCCCTGTAAAAGGAACCAATCTTCAACCATATCCAGTAATGGTAAGTGATTTAAAGGTGTAGCTCACAGAGATAGTCCCTTTATCCTATACAGTAAAACAATTTCTTTAACTGAATTTCACACTTCACCAGAGTTACTTGCCCTTAAATTTTGTAAATACTATCTGTCAGGCACTGTGCTTAGTGCTTTCCAAGTATTTTTAATGGGATCTTTACAATAAACACGTGAAGTGTTTAGGTATTCTCATTTTATAGATGTAGGAACTAAAATGCAGATTTAGAAAGTGGTATAGCTAGAATTTAATCCCCTTCATGTTCATTTAAATCTCATGCTTATGTTCTTAAATTCTTTAACCTGAACCCGTCCCATATTATAAGGGTATTGAACCAGATTTCAATGCAATATTAAATTTGGTAGATTTTAATTTATTTATACTTTTTAATAGCATCACACTGTCACGAGCGGCATGTGTAATTAATAATTACTCGGAGGCAGATTGTCTTTAAATGCAAGTGTATGTTCAATCACAACAATCATTCAATATAATTAATTAATGCAAAAAAGTGTTGAGTGTGCTGGAGCACCCCAACTAGCATTTGATGCACACTAATCAAGCACTATAGGTAAGTTACACTATTCTAGGGTGGTTAAGTCCTGCTTACAATTCACATAATCCTAGAGCAGCTAAACATTACAATTCACACAATCCTGAACACTACAATTAATTCATATAGTCCTAGGGCAACCACGACCCCCAACATACCTCCGATGCCAGGTGACTTCTTTTAGCCAAAGAGGAGACGTTGTCCTTGTCTGGTGGTTCTCTTCAGCCGACGGCTGGACGTCAGGGAATGGTGGAGCTGACCCAGGGACAGACAGCAAGGTGGCTGGTCTCACTGATGTCCTTGGAATAAGGCCCAAAAACTGTAGCAGGGCAGCAGTTTAAAAGCAGTTCCAAAGCTGGTGGTGTGCGCTAAGTTGGTCGTGTGTGGGCTGGTGATTGGTTACACCCAGTAAAAGTCAATGTCCATTGGTTATGTCCAGTGAGATAGTATAATTGCTACTGGGCTTTCTTTCAGCACATGTGCATGGGTTGTGCCCTCTATCAATCGTAGCCAGTAGGCCTGCTGTTAGGTGCCCCCCATTGCTCCTTTGTCGATTTCATGGGCTGGGCCCCTTTGCAGCCCTGGATTGCATGGGCTGGACTTCTTTTCGGCCCTCATCATTGCAAGCAGGCATGACTAAGCAAGTCGGTGGCTGCTGTTCCTTATGGCCAGCAACCCAGTGAGTCCCCTGCATGTCTAGTCATGCCCATGGCATATGCTCCTTATACACACACATTTAGCAGTACCAAATGCCAGAATGCCTATCATACAGTGTTTAAGGGAACAATACAACTATAATATAGAAGTAAGATGGAAGGAAGACTAGCATGTTATATAATTGTCCTGACTTTTCACCCACGAGACTGTATTGTGCTAAGAGGAGCCCTCTTTGGAGCACCAAGCCATTATGTTGTGGAAATTTTAAATATGTCTCCCACTACCCATAGGCTCAACCATTGAAATGTTACATCAGTTGACACAGATAAGAATAGAGGTTAGGAGAACTAGCCAAAAATTGGGAGCTAGGAGAAATCAAAATACTGCCAGGACAGAGGAAATCCATAGAACAGAAATTAATAGAAAGAAACAAGAGGATTTATGAGGTAAAAGGGAAGCATAGTACAGTATGAGAGGGAAAACAAAGGAAGATTATTCATGATGCAGAAAGCAAATTTTTGCTATATTCTGAAGGCACTCATTTCCATTGACCTCAACATATGAAGATCATATTCTTTGGGGACTACACGTCTGTCCTTGTAAATAATCACACAACTGTAAGTTAGAAAGACTAAAATTTTGTTGAGTTTTCCTTGTGGAACCTGGTTACATGGTCAATGGCCACTTCACACTGTAAACACATTTGGGTTCAGGTTTCTCCTCTGTAGCTGCTACAGTGATCAATTAATACATGCTAATTAAAATAAAAATTAAAATAGAGACTTTGAATTTTAAAAATAGGCAAACAAAAAAATACTAGACTTCTTTTTCTTTTTTTAAATTAAATTTATTTAAATGCATTTCAAGTCATAGTACATATATTGAGCTCAATTTTTCCATTTCTCTGGTTGCAAACCAGATAGAGTCACACCATTTGTGTCTTCATACATGCACCAAGGATAGTAATGACGATCTCAATCATCCATCGTTACTATACCCATTCCCCTTTCCCTCCCCCCACCTCCCCCACGCCACGTCCAGGGTTCCATCATTTCTCTTATGTCCCCCATTCCCACTCCCCTTATGTAGCATCATCCACTAATCAGAGAGAACATTCGGCATTTGGTTTTTTGAGATTGGCTTACTTCACTAAGCATAATGTTCTCCAATTCCATCCATTTGCCTGCAAGTGCCATAATTTTATTCTCTTTTATCACTGAATAATATTCCATTGTGTATATGTGCTATAGTTTCTTTATCCATTCATCTATTGAAGGGCATCTGGGTTGCTTCCACAGTTTTGCAATTGTGAATTGTGCTGCTATAAACATTGACGTGGCTGCTTTACTGTAGTGTGCTGATTTTAAGTCTTTAGTGTATAGGCCAAGGAGTGGGATAGCTGGGTCAAATGGTGGTTCCATT
>CM053417.1:95734331-95784115 GCA_028644305.1 Xerus rutilus
CTGGGTCTCTTATTTTTCCAAATGAATTTCATGATTGCTTTTTCTATTTCTGTGAGAAATGTCTTTGGGATTTTAATTGGGATTGCATTGAATCTGTATAGTGCTTTGGGTAGTATGGTCATTTTAATAATATTGATTTTGCCTATCCAGGAACATGGGAGGTCTTTCCATCTTCTAAGATGTTCTTCAATTTCTTTCTTTAGTGTAGACTTCTTTTTCTTTAAAATGATAGAGTTGCTGGGTGCGGTACCACACACCTGTAATCCCATCAGCTCCAGAGGCTGAGACGGGAAGATCGGGAAGATTGGGAAGATCACGAGTTCAAATTCAAAGCCAATCTCAGCAACTTAGGCCCTGAGCAACTCAGCTAGACCCTGTCTATAAGTAAAATGTAAAAAAGGCTGGGGATGTGCCTCAGTGGTTACGTACCCCTGGGTTCAATCCCTGGTACAAATAAAATAAAATAAATAA
Organism: Xerus rutilus; assembly: GCA_028644305.1. Classification (NCBI taxonomy): domain Eukaryota; kingdom Metazoa; phylum Chordata; class Mammalia; order Rodentia; family Sciuridae; genus Xerus; species Xerus rutilus. The sequence goes on from CM053417.1 coordinate 95,734,803, forward strand.
AAAATAATAAAATAAAATAAAAATAGGGCCCATGATTCCTTATACCATCTCTAGTTCTTCTGCTGATTATGACAAGATTCGGGAGTACAGACAACAAAGTCATTATCAGACTAATTATGCAAATGGTGATAAAATATATTGAAGGCAAAATAAGAGGGCAAAGCATCTGAGTGCATGACACTCATTTCTTGGATTGAAACCAGTAACTTGTCTCTGCATTCGCAGGAGAAGTAAGTTGTGGGAATGTGTCAGACAGAAGGTTATATTTGGTCCTCTGTACAGATGGACTCCCCTTGTTTGTGGTCTATTATCTGTCATTTTGCCTCGTTTTCCAAATACTTCTGTGTCTTATATGATTCTTATCTGAGGCTGATGGTGGGAGTAAAAAAATATTTAAGGATGTAGTGGAATCTTTAAAATATGTTGCAACTCTGGTATTATATAACAAGTGATATTATTGTTTATGGAATTATGGAGAGAGTTTATAAAGCATTGTCACTGTGTTAAAGTGGAGATTTTAGTTTTCCTGATTTTAGGAAGTATAACATATGCATGTGACGGATTTCCATGTTAACTTGCAGAGATGAGGGTTGAAGAAAATCCCAGGTAGTTAAAATTAACTTTGAAAATTATTTCAATAATACATAAAGTATTCATGATTTTGCATTTGCAACACTAAGTAGCAGTTCCAATGCCAGAGCAAGAGAACCCCTGAATGAGACCAGAGAATGTAGCTAGCCATGGGAATGTTTACTATCAGAGGTCTTGGCATCCAACCCATTCCAACTTCCAAAAATTCTCAAATGTAAGTTGTACATGAGATTGAGTGGAAAATTAAAAATGTTGCTGCTTTTACCTAAGGTTTATTGTTATGATTAAGCCTCTATATATCTAAGTTAAATTACTAGATTCTTTCATTTGAGAATTAAACATAACTATAAACACTCAAAGCACAAAATCCGGCAGTTTGTTCTGAAATATATTTTCTGTATTTGAATCTAAACCTTCCTTGATCAGACACAATATAATCTATTATTTGAAAAGTTGAAGAATATGTCCACTTATCTCCTGTATTCCAAGATATTTATATTATAGTTCATATTAAAGAGTTCTTACCCTCAAGCCTTTGATTATTAAGCTTATGATCCTTTATAGAGCAGCTTTTAATAATGTGAATCCATCATAAAGTGAAGTAATTTTTCAACATCTACTTCAAATAGTCTTTCTGGCTATTGAGGTATAGAAGTCACAGAAAGAAGATCTGAAAATATGGAATCATCTACATAGAAGAGATAATTAAATTCATGAAAGTTCATGAGATTTATACATGTGATTATGCAGAAAGAGTTGAATATGGAGTTAATTACAGTATTTGGGGGCTGTTTGAGAAGAAAGATGAAATAAACCAAAAATGACATACCATAAGAATTAAATGTTAAATAAACCAAGGAGAGAAAATATTTTTAAATGTGTGGTGGTAATTATGTTCACCTGATAATTCTGGCTATTTATATTCTAAGCACATGGGCGATTTTATTTCTCAGATTACTTGAAGTTTGTTTGGCCATGTAATATTTGCTTATAATGTGTGAATAGACTTGATATATGTGAATTCTATGCTGAAATAATTAATAACTGATGCAAGATATTTTGGAATTCTTTCTCCCATTGGGTTACTAAGTGGTAATATTTGAAATGGTGGCTGTTTCTCTACCTTGGGTGTTTGAATGTTGATGATAAACAGTCCTCCTTCCCCAGCTCCCAACTAACCTGTAATGGTAATGGTCTTATTTCATAAAACAGAAGTATATAGGACATTTTATGACAGTGAAGTTTTATAGTTAGTGGCAAGATTAATATAACTTAGCTTATTTTCTATATTCGTGTATCCTAACTAAATCTCACTGATCAAAGGGTGGATAATGACACATTTAACCAAAATACAATGTAGGTGAAGAATGAGAAAAGGACATTGGCTTCATACACATACACATTTGCATATATCTGCATATATATATACCATATATATATATGTATATATATGTATATATATATATATATATATATATGAAAAAGAATGAGAACTGTATTTAGTGCATTTTTCTCATACTAAAAAAGAAGCAGCAGCCTGGTTGTCATGGAGGAAATAATCTTGAAGTAATTCATAAACTTCCATCTGAAACGTTTGGACCTAAAGGAGGGAGAAGTGTTAAGAGAGAATTAAAGGAGCAGATGCAGTTAAAACTTCCATGTTTTTCTTTTTTTCCAAAGGATGAGACCAGTGCATACCTGACACCTAAGAGAAACTATCATAAAAGAAGGAGAGAGAGTGTGGTGGGAAAATGTGACAAAGTTCTAAGGATTCAGGATTGGAGAGGATAGCGCAGAGATGGGTTATTAGCTCTATTCAGGAGCAGAGATACTCCTTTCTTGGAAAATGAGAGATGTAGAAGCAAGAATGTGTTCAATATGGGCATTAAAATTTATTTCACATTTTACCAGGAAACATCTTATGTTTGAATACGTTAAACTCCATGACATAAATGTTAATTGAGATAATTATTCTGGCACAATGCAAGGTGTGGACATTACCCCTTCCCTGCTCAATGTACTCACAGCCTCCCACACAACACTTCTCAACTTTTGAGGATATGTTTTGCAGAGAAATTTGCAAAGTGTTCCTCATATCCTTAGTTTTAAAACTCACAAAATTATTCCCAGAGCAGCTAACAACCTTGAAAATAATAATTTGCCAGTAGTGCAAAGTTTACTTAACAAACAGATTTTTACCATGAGAGGAAGAATATGTGGGAGAAAAATTATACATGAAAATCACTTTTGTCTACATAACCTCTTGATATGAAAATTAGACCACTGTTTCACTAAGAAATTTTACATACATGCCAAGATCCATCTAAACCAGTGGTTCTCAAATCTCGGCAAGTATCATAATTACCTGGCAAGCTTGTTAAAATGGCAATTGTTGGGGACCACATTGAACTTTATTGACTCACAACATTGAAACGGGGAGAATGACCTATTTTTTCTTTTTGTAAGATCAGCAGATGATTGATGCCTTTCAAAGTTATTAACTTACTGACCAGAACATTTCCTATTAACTGATATTTCTTTAATCCTCTCATGCAGTGGGAGGGGGTTCTGAGTAGTAGACAGTGTTAGGTCGGATCAGGGTCCAAGATGTCCAATTAAAGGGACCAGTCAGGGCAGTTGCAGTCAGCAGCTGTGAAAAGGAGCGGCTAGCCAGACGCTGACAGTCACCAGTAGACACGCCTCCTGTCAATCAGCAGGTTTTCCTGACCTATCCAGGAAGGACTCTGGCCTTCTCTTCCTGCCCCCAAGCCCTCCCCTTCCTGACCGGGCTTTTCAAATTCTCCCTACACTGGAGCCCCAGCGCCATTCCTCCTGGACACACTCTGATGGATGGGAGGATTCGGCCGGAGAGTGTGTATTTTCAATAAAGCTTTGCCGAGTGGCTTTAATTCATCTTCTTCTGGTCATCTAGTCTTTACAGACAGTACTACTTAGAAGCAAACAAAGCCAGGAGTGTAGACCACGGATCCTTAAAATTTAAGATCTTGGAGTGTGGTGTGTTAAATCTTTATTTTATTGATGTAGAGACTGGAGATCAAATTGTGTATGAATACTTAAGGTCACAAAGTAGTGTAAAGGGCTTGAGATAGGTATTTAGGATAAAGAGAGATAAACTGAGTCTCAAAGCAAATGTCCACGAGCCACTGAGATGCAGCAAACACTGGGTAACACTTATAACCCTTTAGCAAAGTGTCCTTGGCTCTAAATTGTGTGGCCCCATCCTGGCTCCATAGCCAGTCTGGCTCTTAACTACTGCTCCTCTATAAATATTGGACCCTCTATAAATATTGGACCTCCAACCCAAGAAGGGACTTCTCACTCTTGAGATAGTCCACATTATCCCTTGAATGTGTATCTACTTCCTAAATAAACCTCTCTTTATACCTTATTTGGCACAGGATGGAATTTTTTTCCTGCACATATGCCAAGAACCTGGCTGGTCCTGAGTTGAATTCCCATTCCCTCTTGCAACTCCTTGGACTCTTTTCCCGATATGTCTCTTCTCCTATGACAGGCTGACAACTAAATCTAGGATTTTTGAACTTTTAGCCCTCACGTTTAACATTAACCACATCCTATGGCTTTCTTCTGCTATAAGTATTGTATTGTAGTTCTGGAAAACATTATTTATTGTGTCTTTATACATCCTACTTTTCTCTAAAGTGTTCCATTTCACAAGGGGAAAGGAAAGCTGGCTATGCTTTGTGGGTTAACTTCTTGGATTTTGTATCTTTGAAGGAGGAGCAAGTGACACATGTACATGGAATGATTAGAAACACTTCTGTTTCTAAGTGCACATTTGTTGTCTGCTTTCCTCTCTCATCCCACACTCTATATGCACAAGGTTTCCTAATTTCCTCCAGAAGAAATTAATTTGTTTTTTTTCATATTTAATTTATTTATTTGTTATATTTAGGTTTACATAATATCAAAGTGCAATTTGATTCATTGTGCACAGATGGAGGATAACATTTCATTTCTCTGGTTGTAAGTGATATAGAATCACAACATACATGCATTCATACATAAAGCTAGGGCTATGATGGCCATTATACTCCACCACCTTTACTATCCCCATGCCCTCTCACCTCTAACACCCCTGTGAACAGAATTCCTCCATTGTTCCCGTGTCCTTCCCCACATTATGGATCAGCATCTGCTTATCAATGAGTACATTTGGCATTTGGGTTTCTGAGATTGGCTTACTTCACTTAGCATGATATTCTCCATCTCCATCCACTTACCTGCAAATGCAATATTTTTATTCTCTCTTATTGCTGAGTAATATTCCATTGTGTATATATACCACAATTTCTTTATCCATTCATCTATCGAAGGGCATCTAGGTTGATTCCACAGTTCAGCTATTGTGAATTGAGCTGCTATAGACATTGAAGTGGCTGTGGCAGTGTAGTATGCTGTTTTTAAGTCTTCTGGGAATAGACCAAAAAGTGGGATAGCTGGGTCAAATGGTGATTCCATTCCAAGTTTTCTAAGGAATCTCCATACTGCTTTCCAGATTGGTTATACCAATTTGCAGTTCCACCAGCAATGTATGAGTGTGCCTTTTTCCCCACAACCTCGCCAACACTTATTGTTGTTTGTATTCTTGATAATTGCCATTCTGACTGGTGTGAGATGAAATCTTAGGGTAGATTGTTAGAGATGTTGAACATTTTTTCATATGTCTGTTGATCTATTGTATACCTTTTTCTGTGAAGTTTCTGTTCAGCTCCTTAGCCCATTTATTGATTGGGTTGTGTGTTTTTTTGGTGATAAGTTTTTTGAGTTCTTTATGTATCCTGGAAATTAGTGCTCTATTGGATGTGTGTGTAGCAAAGATTTGTTCCCAGAATGTCGGCTCTCTGTTCACTTTATTGATTATTTCTTTTTCTGAGAAGAAGCTTTTTAGTTTGAATCCATCCATTTATTGATTCTTGATTTTACTTCTTGTGCTATAGGAGTCTTGTTAAGTCCTAATCCAACATGATGAAGATTTGGGCCTATTTTTTCTTCTATTAGCTGTTGGGTCTCTGGTCTGATTCCCAGGTCCTTGATCCACTTTGAGTTGAATTTTGTGCATGGTGAGAGATAGGGGTTTAGTTTCATTTTACTGCGTATGGATTTCCAGTTTTCCCAGCACCATTTGTTGAACAGGCTATCTTTTCTCCAGTGTATGTGTTTGGCTCTTTTGTCTAGTATAAGGTAACTATATGTAAGTGGGTTCGTCTCTGTGTCTTCTATTCTATACCATTGGTCTACACATCTATTTTGGTGCCAGTACCATGCCATTTTTGTTACTACAGCTTTGTAGTATAATTTATGGTCTGGTATTGTGATGCCACCTGCTTCACTCTTCTTGCTAAGGATGCTTTGTCTATTCTTGGTCTCTTATTCTTCCAAATGAATTTCATGATTGCCTTTTTTATTTCTATAAGGATTGGCATTGGGATTTTAATTGGAATTGCATTGAATCTATATAGCACTTTGGGTAGTATGGCCATTTTGACAATATTGATTCTGCCTATCCAGGAGCATGGGAGATTTTTCCATCTTCTAAGCTCTTCTTCAATTTCCAGAAGAAATTAATTTGAATGTTTACAAAAATTCTTTCAACTATGGTTCTTTTAAAAAAATACACAATCAATTTGGGTAATTCACATTAAAACAACATACTGGTGTTTAATTTCCCATTATATTGACAAAAATTGAAAAGAATGAGAACACTCAGTCTTGGCAAAGATATGGAAAAGTATACATTCTCGTGAACTATTTGAGGTTATGTGAATTATCCAAGCATCTTTCAAGGGTGATTAGCATCACGTAGAGCAATTATTTCTATCTTTGATCCAGAAATGCTATCTTTAGGAATCCTCAAAAAAAAAAAAAAAACTCAACATATATTCAAACCTAAACAATTAAGTTCACTGTGGCATTGTTTTTACTAGAAAATATTAGAATGCAAAATAAATACTCATAAGAATAATTAACTAAATTTATGACACATTGATATTATAAAATACTAAACCAATGCTTAAAAGAATAAAAATTTTATATACTAGCATAGAGCTCTATGACTCGTGTAAAGTTAATAGAATAATAAGTGTTTATGATTTTGCTAATTTATATTGAGTCAAATATATTATTGTATGCCATATGTTATAAGAAAATGCATAGATAATATGTTTAGAGTAATAACATAATGAATTCTGTCATGTATTGCCCAGGAACTTGCTCAGTATTGGAGGATTTCTCCCCACTTCTTAAGTTCCATGTGAATTGCCTACTGATAGCTGAAAACTGTTAGCCTTTTTTTAAAGTTGCCTTTGGAAAGACAGTCCTGATTTTTTCAAGATCACAGGGTCTAAACATAATAACCGATCACTACTAGGCTTGACAGGCTCAGGCCCCTTAGTGCATGAAGCACAACTTCAAAGATTCCTCCTAGATTTCTTCATCAGCTCCATCAAAGCCTTGGATGAGACTGAGTTGCAGCCCACCTTCTCTCTCTGAGCAATCTTATATTGTTTACTCTCTTACACAAATGTTGAATATAAATCACAGAGCAATCTCTTTTTAAAAGTCTGCTTCACATAGAACCCAGCTTGTACACGTTAAAATTTATCAAAAATGTTCATCTGTATTGAGGTGAGAGAAAGAGGGATTTTGTTGTTATTTCATTCACTTCTGACTTTGAGCTCTTATGTATTCATGAGAGGTATTTCATACTCTGGGTATATGTCATGCTCTTTAAGCATAAAATACACTTTTTCTAATTTAAAAAACAAATGAGTAAATGAAGGTTACTTCATTCAATGAAGATTTGATTTAAGTACTAACCATTTACCTTATATTTTTACCCTGAAATTGGAAGTTCAGAGCTTCTTTGAGATTTTTGTAGGCTTTCAGGACTTTAAGTTCCCAACAGTAACTTTCTGCTCACTCAAAGATTTAATCCTTGTTTATTCCCTGATCACTTCTTACTCTCTTTCCATTCACATTAGCCCACATTTCACCTTCAGCAGACTCCTGTCCTCAAAGCAGAATCTACACAAGACTATGTGGAAAAGACTTTGTTGCAATGGAGTGTACAGATTAGCATGGGATAGAAATTCACTTGTAATTAAGAGTGAGACATCATTGTTCTGTATTTCTGCTGCCTGACATACCTCAATGGCCATTTTTCTCCCTTTCACCTCTTCTGTCTATTCTAAAGCTTCCTAAATCCCATAAGTTTAACTAGGGTGGAATGGATTCTAAACCCTATTACTTGACTCTTAAAGAAATCTAGCTCTCAACCTCTACCCTGGACTAGTTTGTTGGGGGCTTCATTTAATAAGAAGGAAGGTAGTTAAGGTGTTCATTAAATAAAAGGTCAATTGCCTCAGGATTCTTCTCTTAATGATACAGATAACTCACATAAATATTGAAATTTCAATTTCCTTCTACTTAGAACAAGGTTTTGGACAGTGTGATATAAATTATATCGGGGCACATTACTTTTTTACAAATTTGTTAAATGAAGTTGATACATTTCAATCTGTCCTTTGACTTGAATTCAATGAACTCCATAAACTTGTTTTCACACAAGTATAAATATTTGATTCAAGTGGGTTACCTCAGGTCTAGATAGTCCCTAACTATAGCTGTATTCTTAACATTTCTGAAAGGGCTACTGAACAAGGATGTCCTATGTATAGCTATCACAGCCTTTTTGCTTAAAGTGTGAAGCCGACTTCTCCCCATTGAAATAAGTCTTTTATTCAGTGAATTTCAAGGTTTTCTTCTAATTAAAACATCCTTAATTTCTCCATATTTTCCTAGCAATTCCATTCTCTACATATCCTAATTATGTTTGAAACCTCTACCAAAATAAATTGCATATAGTATGTTAGAAAGGGATAAAAAATATGGTAAAAAAGAATAGAAGAAGAGGATGGGTTTTGCTAGTATAACCATACCAAAATGTTAATGTCTAAGAAGAAAGATTTGATTTCTCACTCCATCATCTGGAATGTGGCTAGTTCCTGTGGCAGTAGGGAGGGAAAGTGGTAAATTGTTGCATGCTAAAGACTTTCAGTCAGAAGTGTTACATGTCATTTATGTTCATATTTCACTAGCCAAAGTAAATTGTCTGGGTAAGCTGAACTTATCAGTGTAGTATGGTATATCTTACTGTGGTCCTGAATAGAAGATTAGAATTTTTATTGCCTATTTTAATTACTTTCTGTAAGGGTAAAGAGATGGGGCATGTGAGAATAGGTTGCAATTTAAATTAAGAGAGGGAGGATAGGTCTCATGGAGAAAATGTTATTTGATCAAAGACATAACTTTGAGGTTAAAGATGTTGGCCATGGGCTACAATGGGGAGAGGACATGCCCTAGTTGTTTTTTACATTATTTTTCAGACATAGTAAACAGCCAATGTTAATTCATCAGTCAATAGCATGGCCAATGTGTGTGAGTAGCAGCAAAGCCAGTACAGCTGGAGTGGTGTAAGCAAGATGGAGAGCAATGGGAGATCAGATCAGAGAGAAGAATATGTGATAATATCTAGCTCAGGACCTGTAGGTTATAATAAGGTTTCTGATATGTACTCCAAGTCAAGTGGATTAGTCAATGTGAGATTTTTATTTCCCTGAAGTCTGGGCACTGTCATCCCTTAGGTCTTTACCACTCTTGTTCTGAAAGCATTTCTCCCTTTCCTTTTCCTTGATCACTCTGACAAATGTACCACTTTCTGTCATCAACTCACAATCTCCAAGTTTATTCAGGATTTCTCTACCGCTGAGTGCAAAAACACCTCTGCTCTGCTAGGACACCACAGACACCACCTCCCATTGCTCAATCACGGGTGCCCTTCTCTCTTTCTCTTGCTATCTGCCAAATTGTTTACATCGTTATTTCCCCATACTTTTCAAAGCCTTTGGCTCAGTGATGCTGCCCCAAAATATCAGTTATGTTTGAACAGACTCTAGGGTATTTTGGTATTTTTCTGTACTGCTTTCCTTTGTTTTCCCAATGGGCTCATGGTTCATATCGCTGAAAGATATGTAGGAGCTATGACATTACAAGGATTCTGCAATCTCTTTTATTGGTGTGGGACACAGTGTAATGGATGCTAGTTGTGTTCAGAGTGAAAAAAAAAAGTCTTTTCTCAACATAGGAAAGTCCCTTCTCTGAGGCAAGAGACCCTACTTAATGTTCACAGAGTCTTTTGATTGCCAGACCTGAAGCATACAGCTTCAAATAAAAACAAAAAGCCTTCTCAAGTACTCTCAGGAGATAACATCAAATAATAAATCTAAGCACAGTTTCTGGAGGTAGAGAATATCTAGGTTCAAATCCTGGCTCTAGTACTTACTAGATTTGTGATCTTGGATTGTTTCTTCAGTTTCTTTACCTTTTAAAAATAACTAGGATCTATCACTTATATAGTGCTGTCTGGCACATGTAAGTGCTCCATAAAGTTAAGTTGTTTTTTTATTATTCATCCTCCTCGGAAGTCAGAGCTCATGCGCAGGCCCTAGGCTATCTCTGATTTAATGGAATGATCTGAAACCTTCTGGGCTCCTTTCGTTATAAACTGTCTTTTGCTTTTCCCAGATTTATTTTATTCTGCTATTCCTCAGGGAGGAACCCCATAATAAATTGAGTGACAGGTGGAGATTTCTTGGCAGCATCAGTTTTCTGCTTAGGTTTGCTGACCAAAGCCTAAATGAAATGGTTTCCTCTGTCCTGTCCCCAAGACATTAGCCAGTGAGGTTCCTATTGAATAATAAGGGATGCTCAAACTACAGTGTGTCTACTGTGAAAGTCAAAGCTGTTCACCTGTCAATTACAATAGCAGCGAGCAGCCATCCTTTATATAATGCTAACCATCAATAAAAGGACAGAGAGCCACAAGACAAAGGCTATTATGTTTTTATTTTTCCGTAACTCCTGTGGCTGCTTACGTTGGTTCATTTGGGCATTTTGTTTAGAAGCATGGAAGTCATTTGCCTATTGGAAAGTGAAAATTTCTAAATGATTGCAAGAAAAAATTGTTTTTGGAGTTAGAACATATTTTGTTTGCATAATTACATCAGAGATGTCTCCTTTTTAGTGTAATATAAATATAGCATATAAATAAATACTTATTCCCTAAATTTAATGCAAAGAAAATTTGGTTAATTTCGTTAAGAATTCTCAAATATTTCATGAAACACACATTCTCAAGATTGTGAAATTTGAGATGCGAATTATCATGTCACTTTCCTGGTGTCTGAGACCAGAATGTACCTCCTCCAAATAGGAAGGACTGTTGAGCTGAAAACAATTAAGGAAAAGCCCATGTAGGAAAACTCTCTGTTCTTCCCTCTGCCCAAAAGCTGGGCATAGATTTATAAAAAACAAAAGTTACCCTGCTGCCCTCTCTACCAGGAGAGCAAAGTTTAGCCACTGAAGATGGATTTAGATCCTTATCATCTTTAAGATGGTACCTGAGGAATTTATATTAACAGGCTTTACTATCTGACATTTGCCCTCTGCTTGCTTGTGTACAGACTCAAAGTCCTTTTCTTTTGTCTTATTACTTCTGTAAACTTTTCCCATTCTTTGTTGAAGATACTGTATAATCTGCAATTCAAAGCCACTAATTCAATAACTACCCATTCTCTACATATCCCATGTATGCATGAAATATGCATGTTAATAAAACTTCTGTTTGTATTTCTTCTGTTAATTTGTCTTTCCTAACAAAGATCCATTCCAAATATAAATCTATGGAGATAATTATATTTCTCCTGTAGTGCTCAAAGCTTCAGTGGCTTCTTCCTGATGCCTGCCATTTATAGTGTGAATTTTTGATCATAGGTTTCAAGGATCTGATTGGTCTTCCTCCACAGTATTGTTATAGCTCAGTCTCTATTCATCCTTTACACATTTTTTGTACTCTGATGAGATTGGAAAAGTCTAATTTTAGTGAGACATACTCTCTAATGTTTGTCTTCTATGTAACTATTAACTAATTCCTATATATAATTTTTTCCACATCAAAATGTATCCAATATTCAAAGTCCACCTCAAAAAGTATATTATCTTGTTAACAATGTCTTTCTAGAGATACCTTTGCAATTGATCTTCCTCTCCACTAAAGCCCAATAGGTTGCTGTCTGTAACTCTTTTATGGTATGCATAGCACTCTTTTTTTTTTTGCCTTGATTATACATTTTTCTTTCAGCTACTTGGCTGCATGTGCCTATAAGGGAAACTTCTGGTGCTCTATCCAGATCCACTTTTTTTTTTTTTTTTTGGTGCCAGAGATTAAACCCAGGGGTGCGTAACCACTGAGTCATATCCTCAGCCCTTTTTACTTTTTATTTTGAGACCAGGTTTCACTAAATTGTTTAGGGCATCACTAATTTGAAGAGGCTGTCCTGGAACTTGAAATCCTCCTGCCTCAGCCTCTGGAGTTGCCTGGATTACCAGCATGTGCACCAGGTCCGTTTTGTGTCGGGGCATTGGGGGGACGCCTCTCCTTTCCTAACATGCAGCTCCTACAGCTCTTCAGGAAGAATGTTGCTGGAATATTTTTGTTCAGAGAGAAGAAAGTATTCGGTAAATTATTGCTCTCCAGCCCAGCCCTTGACTGATGACCAACAGATTTTGGATTATGGAATCACAGCCTCCTTTCCTGGGGAGAAGTTGTGGTGAACAATTCTGAGGTAAAGTTACACTCTGAAGCTACTCTGTGATATTAGGCTCTGTTTACTCTGCTAGGATTTGGCTGAGATTAGATTCCTATTGACTTCCTCTCTTTCCCCTACTCTATTTACCTTGCGCCTTTTCCAGGTTCTCCTGTACAGCACATCCTTAATAAATGCGGCAATGCTCATCTCAGGATTTCTTTCTGGGGAACTCAACCTAAGGTATACGATTCTTATGTTAAATGCTATGTTCTATTCATCTTATATACTCCTTAGAGTTCCCAATAGAGTGCCCAGTATATAGAGATCTTCAAATGTCAGCAGAATAAATGAATATATTAATAGCAAATTGTTCATTGTATTTCAGAGTAATGTCCAAATTGCTACTTTGCAGAGAAGAAAAGGAAACTTTTGGCTACCAGCCTCTATCCTTACAACTTTTCCACCAAAGTCATCAGCATTCTGAGAATATGGGTGATTACCATAGAATAATTATTCTGAGAATATAAGTGTAGTATCAGGAACATACTGTTTACCCATACAATACATTTTCATTGTACATCTACTATTTGTCATGATCTTTTAGAGAATTTCCATTAAGATAATTTATTTTGTTGACTTAAAATTCACCCAAGGTGTCACTTGACAGTGATATAGCAAACAATGAAATTGAAGAGCTCACATTAGATTTCTTCATTGGTGGAGTTAAGCTCCCTCTTCAGTTAACAGTCACTCATTCAATAGGGCTGAGTTATGGAAGCAGGATAATAATTTTCTTACTGCTAAATATTTTAAATACTTATATTCTCAGAAAAGCTTAAATGAGAAATGTAAACAAAAAATGTTAGTTAAGTGACTCAAGTAGGGGTTATAGTTGATGTTTATCAAGGAGCACCTGAAGTCCAGGTAACTTCCCCACGTGGAAGCATGACGGGAATTATATAGGGCTTGGAGAAGAAGGAGTTGGAAGAGACAGGGTACAGTTTTCTTCTTTGTAAACTTTGAGGTTGTAATGGTTTTCTATGCCTCTTTCTCAGGATCATTTATTGATTCAATCATCTCCTCACAACTGCCCTCAATGTTCTTTCCAGTTGTTTTTGCAAACTTATAGATTGCCAACATTTTCAGGAAAGAAGGGAGTAGAAAGATGAAGAAAAAGGATGAAAGGGTCAAATGTCAAATCAAGAGAGAGTGGGGTCAAATAAAATTGTTTTGACAAACAATACAAGTTTTTGAAAACTTTCACTAGAAATATGAACAATTATCCCCATTTGCCAATACCAAAATATTAACTAAAATATTAACTAATATAAAACCTGATGAAAATCCAAAATTAGAGGCCATGAGTCTCTTGAATCAGTAACTTTAGAATATAAATCACAGATAACTAGTCACTCTGTTACTTTGTATTTCTATTTATATTTGGGTTTTTTTCCCTAAATTGTCATGTTATAACAAATTTTCGATTCCATAATTCATTTTACATACCTAATCATTTTTGTCTATGATTTATTCTGAGAGTTAACCATGTGTGTTGACCAAGTCTATTTTAATTCAGCTTTATTGTTAAGATTGAGTTGAGGAATAGTCTGATGATGAAAAAAGGTATGTATATGTGTATGTGTGTGTATATATATGTGTGTGTGTGTATATGTGTATATCCTGAAAATATATTTTAATATTGTTAGTCTTTAGATTTCAACATTATTGGCCTTTCCCTTTTGTCTTTGGTATGGAGCCAGACAAAGTGAGATTTGCTATCTGTAATGTATTCAGCAAACCATAGTGAAGTGTAATCTTGGCTATTTGTACATTTTAACAAACAGTTAAATGAATCTACTTTGAAATCAGCAAAATAGGAGATGAAGGGAGAATGCAAGTGCAAAGATGCAGAGAATGTTGCAAAAAAACTTTTTTCAAAATGATAAATGCCTGTACATTTAAAAGGATTGATAACTGAGTGCCATCCATTTTATTGTGTTAAATATCAGTTTGAATATATAAAAGTTCTTAAATAATACTTCAAAGAATATATTTTAGACTACATATGTATAGTATTTAAATGTTAATATGATTCTGAACTAACCATAACATTTTAATGCCTCACATGAAACATTGTAGGCTAAGAACCTAGAGGAAAGTTAAAAAAAATATGGTTTAATAATCCTACTCTCTTGTGCATTTTGCAATAGAATCGTCACTTATTTATTTATTAGCAGTATCAATTTTAAATGTAAAGTAGTTGAGATTTCTAAAGTATGGCTTCCTACCTCAGTATTCAAGCCCCCACATCTTTTTCAAGTCCCACGCTTTCCAAAATTTGTGCCTCATTTTGCTACTTTATTTCTGCTCACCTTTAAAATAGAACTATTCCAGCTATTCTATGTCAGAAACAGCACAGCTAATGGTATGACTGATGTATTGATACTGAAGTCCATAATTTAGAAAATGGAAAACTTCTTTTACTTCAACAAAGCTTAAAAACTGCCTCTATCTAGCTCACAGTAAAACTGATTCTTGGAAAATATGCTAAATCTATTTCTAAATATACTGAGCAAAAACCATAAGGAGATCTGGTAATTTTAGTAAAAGACCGATTCAAATATTTGCTTGATATCACCTGAAAATAACAGTCCTACTACTTATTTTTCACTTTTAAACTTCAGTTTTGGTGATTTAACAAAATTTCTAGGGCAGGAGAACTGGAAGAAGACATGACCAGACTCTAGAAAATACAGGAAAGTTACTAGGAAGTTAATTTTGGCATCTTGTGGATGTGCACTAGATATAAAAAATACTGACTTTCCTACCATATGTAGGTTTTACTTTTCAAACACGCAATCCACATTTATATTTAATAGTGTCTTTGAGGTTTATTTTGGGTGCACTACATTCTATCCATTTTTCTTGTTGGACTCAGTTGTGGAAAAAAGGAACATTTCTGTTATTGTTTTACATGTGTATTTCTGATTGACATTAAATTAAGCTCCCAGCCTCTTTGTTTTATTTCTTCAATATCTCATTTGAAAAGGAAAATATAAATACAAGGATATTTTAACTCAAATAAATAACACCTGCCAATACATGTAATTATTTTAGGAACACACATCAGAAGTGATACTTCTTTAAGTTAGACTGGCTACATCATTTTGCTTTTATATTTTCATTTGAAAATTTAAACAAATGCTGGGATTGGTGATTCTATGCTAATAGAACTTAAGTTTTTTAATTTTTTGTTGAGCTGCTTAAAGAGGTTTAAGAGTTTAAAGAAGTTAAGAGAATCTACCTCACTTTGGCTGGAAAATATGGAACTTCCTATGCTTCTCTGGTATTAAAAATGGCAGGAAGATACCAAAGTGAACAGATTGTTGGAAAAGTCTTTTGTTCATATACTGGAAAACTATTTTTTTTTGTACTGCAGATTGAACTCAGGGGCACTCGACCAGTGAGCCACACCCCCAGACCTATTTTGTGTTTTATGTAGAGACAGGGTCTCACTGAATTGCTTAGCACCTCGACGTTGCTGAGGCTGGCTTTGAACTAGCGATTCTCCTGTCTCAGCCTCCGTAAGTGCTGGGATTACAGGCTTGCGCCACTGCGCCTGGCTGGAAAACTATTAATGGTCGTGATGATTGACTCTCCAATAACTTGGTAAGTTAGTTATGATAATGCTGTTTTGCTTGGTGTAGAAATGGATATACATCCTGTTCTGATGAATAAGACAAGAAGAAAAATTGAGGGAAATTTAAAAGAAGACTTTCTCAATTCAAAAAGGAGTCATTGGAAGAAAGAGATTGTCTTCTGGTGATTGTCATGTCTGGATATAATACTGGGAAATGCTGAATTCACCTTAGCAATAGTCTGAGAATGAAACCAGGTCATGAAGGGAGCAAAAAAGTCACTGAGAAATGTTACTGCAAACCAGATGTAGTTTGCCTACATCCCATTTTAAATTTTGGCACATCTTGACATAAATACCTCACTAGTTTAATTGAAATATTTTTATTTTCCAGCAAATAAATATCCAAATCAATTCATTCACTGTCATGGTTTTTGAGAATGCTGTGTATGTGATTATGACATATAAACAGAAGCTTTTACATAAATCTCATAAATCTATTTGCAATCTGAATCTGTGATACCATTTTAAGGCAAGTCTTTTTCTGAGGAAGGGGATACCAGGGATTGAACTCAGGGGTGCCTAACCATTGAGCTACATCCTTAACACGTTTTTATTTTTTATGTTGAGACAGGGTCCCTAAGTTGCTGAGGCTGGATTTGAACACATGATCCACTTGTCTCAGTCTTCAGAGTTGCTGGGATTACAGGCATGCACCACCATACCCTTCTTAAGGTAACTCTTTAAGAATTAACACAATATTTATTTTTTAGTATTTGATACCATCATGGATTAAACAGAAATTTTTAAATTTTATGGGTGAGCTAATAGTTAAATAATTATGGTCAGAATTCCTTAAGATAATCTGCTTATTTTTGAAAGCATTTGTTTTGCTTGGGAAAAGCAGCTTTGGGGCAGTCAGTGCTTTCATGGCTTTATTGGAGGATTATTCAGCTTCTCTGGAGAAGAGATGGAAATGGGATTGGGCAGACCAACCATTTATACTATCCATATCCTCCAAAATGGCCAAAAAGTGGGTGGAAATGTATGGCCCAGATACCAAGAAGAGCTGCTTCTCATGAGCAACTGGCTTAATATTTGATCTGCATAAGGAAGAAATGAAATTAATGCAACCCGTGTTAATCAGTTTTGCATTGCTGTGACCAAAATACCTGACAAGAACAAATTAGAGAAGGGAACATTTATTTTGGCTCGTGGTTTCGGAGATTTAGTCCATGATGTGAAAACTCCATTGCTCTGGGCTTAAGGTAAGGCAGAACATCATGGCAGAAGTGTGTGGTGGAGAGAAGCTGCTCAGGACGCGACAACTGAGAAGCAGATAGAGACAGGAAGGGCCCGCAGGGAAGATGCACCCTTCCATGGCATGCCCTGGTCATCCATCTGCTCCAGTCATGACCCACCTGCCTATAGCTATCATTCAGTCAGTCCATTCAAACTAGGATTAACTGATTAGGTTAAGCTCGCACACTCCAATCCAATCGTTTCATCTCCTACCATTCCTACACCAACACAGGACCTTTTGGTGAAGGGCAGGGGGCACCTCCTGTGTCCTTCCCTGAGTTGTGACTTTCACTGCCATAGCTACTGACTTCCTCTATTTGTGGGTATGATGGGAGATAATCTGGGTATCTTTACTTCTTTTGTCAAGGAAAGATTCTATACTATCTTCTCCCTGTGACCACTACACATGCATTTAGTCAGATGGATCTGCTATATATACTATAGGAGCAGTCACTTTCTCTGCCTCTATTTTGAAGACAGTGCAGAGGCCGAATTTGCAGTCATTCCAGCTCTGCTCAAAGCAAAGACTCAGAGGTACAAGGGTAGGATGTGACCAAAACAGCGGGAAGAGACACAGAGAGTATGAATTTCAAGTTTTGATTTTTCACCACTGAGGCTACAGCAGGAAAAGCTATTATCATCTTCTCTGTGTTTCAACTTAGCCATGGAAGAGCATAAGTGTAAAAGCTTCATGGAACAATGTACTCACTGTCATGTTGTAGGACAAGGAAGAAAATATAGAATTCTCAAGGTTCAGGGACATTGTTTTTCTGAAAAAAGCTAGATATAGTGAATTCCTTACATAGTTTATAAATATTCAAAGTATTTCAATTAATTCTAAAAAGTATTTTAGATTGGAATAGATAGAGGTGCCAAGAAAAGATTATTTTTTAAAAGCCTATAATTTTCTTCGCAGAATCACATGTCTTACTCCATGGAATATTTTTTAGATTTGAAATAAAATTTACAGTGTGACAGACAAAACAGGGGCAAGTAATTTTTAGTAATAATTACCCTCAAGATAAAATAAACCCAAAACATTTGTTCATTTCCCCACTATGAAGTCATTTTTCTCACCCCAGTAGATGTCAAATACCTGGCCAATTGGAGATAGAAAATTATGCCTTTGGTAACCAGAAATCATCTGACTCTCAGAAATGAGATTTTTTAGCATTCCCATTAGGGTTTTGCGGTTAGCTTATTAAGCCTAAATGGGCAACTGAACAAGATTACCTGTCCCTGACTTGAAGGAAAATAAAGTGAGATAAACTGGCTGGCTTTATTCTTTAGCTGACCTCCTAAAGTACTTTCTAAAATCTCTACCTGAGGACTTAACACCGTGGGGAACTTGATGAGTTCATTTTATTGTTTAAGAATCATGGTTGATTTACACTTCCACTTGGAAATTTGGTCCAGGAAAGCATTTAGTAAGCTTGTGGAATTAGGAAGATAGTTCAGGGAACAATGCTCTAAATATTGCCCTTCTTTGTCCTCCTCCCAATGCCCACTGACATTCAAACCAGCAGTTAAAAAGTCTCCAGCCTGCAGAATAGTTATACGTATGTATAAAGGATAGGGGGCGGTGAATCTGATGGCTAGGAACTGACAGGTTATCAGGTGAATTTCTGCATTTGACTCATGGAGGACCTGTGCCCTAAGATGAGGTCTTCTTTGTGAAATTAGAAACATTAGCAGATGTGACCTGAGGCAAACTATTAACAGTTTCCTGGCTTCTTCATTTTATCTTTTTCCTTTCTTGAAAAACCTGCTTCCCTACAATATACCCAGGAACTTCTTATCCCTCTGGCCTTCGCAACACAGATCGGAACCTGCTATGGAAAAGATCTTAGAATTTTAGTGAACTTGTGCCTTAAGCTTCATTCTTAATTGTGGAATAAATTATTCTATCAAAGGCATTTCAATCTCCACCTAGTAAAAAGGAAAATACTCTTTAATGGAAATTCAGAAATCCCAGCATGTAGTCACTAACTCTGCAGCTTTGCTGGGCCACTTTGCTCTATACAGTTTTCCCTCTAATTTGCTGAGAAGGCTCAAGGGTGAACATGGCACCAAATTTGCATAAGTGTGTGGTCTGGATTCTGTGCTCAACTTCAGTGTGGTTGAATTAATTACTTCAGAGTAACATTTTCATTGATCACTTTTGTATGGAGGGCTCCAATGGACTTTAGCATGACTAAAGCACCATGGTGCATTTTATTGTCAATCCTTTGTGAAGCAGGCTTAGAGGGTGGGAGTTATAAGGAACTCAGAATATCAGATTTGTTGATACAGAGCATGGCCACAAAATGTTTACAATACAATTGGAAAGATAAAACTGATACATATGAATATAGCAACAGTAAAAATCCATGAAATAATATAGAAAAAGTGTGGTTTATCTTCACAGGAAGGGAAGTCACTATGGGTTGCAATAGTTAAGGGAGCTATTCAGGGAAAAGATGTGGTGGACTATGAAGAGAGTGTGAATAGTCGGTAGGATTTAGATTGAAGAGGGTGCAGTGGAACCCTTCCAGGTAAGGAGAACAAGACAAAGTCGAAAGACTATGTATGCATTTTGGAAAGGGCACAGAGGGGGATGCAAAGATATGTAAGATTGCGTAGGAAGGAATAGGAAGAATTATGGATGTGTTGGAAGCTACATAGAGGAATTTAGCTTAGATGTGGGAGGGAACAATCAGTAGATTCTATGGTAGTGTGAGAGGATAATGAAACAAATTGGCAAAAGCATTTATGTTTCTGGGCTCTTACTGTGTGACCCTTATTAAATTACATAACCATTTTAATCCTCAGTTTCTTCATGTACAAGATACAATATAGGATTAGGTGAAGATATGAGAATAAGTGAAAAATATACAATATCATCACCTCTTCATTCTCATTATAAAATTGTCTATTATTATTTTGTTATTATTGCTTTAGACAATTAAGGTCCTATAATTTCAATGACTTCTCCCATCCAAGAGTTTGAATGTATTTCATCTCTGTTTGAATCTGGGCCTGTTCTGAGACTGCTTTGAGCAATAAAATATCACAGAAATTATGATGTGCTGCCTCACTTTGGGCCCAAACCCATTGAGTCTGCCATCTATGAACTGAGCTCTCTGAAACCACAACCTCTTCTAAGTTGTTCTTGTTAGGTGTTTTGGTCCTAGTGACACAGAACTGACTAAAACAATCCATAAATTAAACTTTATCATAGGTATGTATGTATAGGAAAAAACAGTGTTGTATTGTATAGGGGTTGGTACTATCAGCTGTTTCAGCCATCTGCTAGGGTTCTTGGAACATATTCCCATATGGATAAGTGGGAGAATGCTGTACTTTTGTTTTTAATGTTTTTGTTTCAAGAAGTTTTGAGATGGGTTTTATACTGCAAATGATAAATGTAATGTTGATTTTTTAAAATACATGATAATATTAAGGGGATTTTGTTTATTATGCACAGTATATAGAAAGGACTGTTTTCCAGGTGTTGAGGAGATAAAAGCCTTGATTAGGGAATCGGTGTTGAAAATGAAGAGTATGTCTTCATTAACCATTCATTCATTCATTCATTCACTCAATAAATATTTATTGAACAACATTCATAGCACCAGGTTTGTGTGAATGCTATCTATTATCTAGCTATGGAAGTGTCAAAATTAACGTTATGATACTTATACTAAAAACATTTAAACGTTTCAGTATTGGCCAGTACATGAGCTAAAACTGACATGCTCACTAGACATATAAAGGAGATTAGCAAATTCAACAGTCCTATGCTTCCACACTTCCTGAAAGGAAAATAAGAAGTAGGCAGAAACAAAAATAAACACCCATCCTCCACACAAAAGAAATGAATGATTCAGGGGAAAGTGATATGATAGTTTAAGTGCAACTTTGGGTCACAATGCCTAGCTTCAATTCGGGTACCACCAATAGCCCAGTGAGATATCTGGTAAATCCCTTACTATAAAAAGGAGATAATGACAAATTAAAACATATTGTTCATAAGTATTAATGAAGTAAATCTATATAAAGTGTAGCCTTGTCCCTTTATTCTATTGGCTGAAAATTTTCCTATAAGTTATATCTGCTGTGTTTCAGTCCCCAGATTCCCAAGATGTATCTCATGTGTTCAGCATAATATATACTATTTTAATTAGAATTTAATGACATTCTGTTTCCTAAATTTTCTATTGGTCATCACATTGATTCCTCTTTTATTTTTGTTTCTGATAAAGGAAGCTTTTACAGGAGAATACATCTCTAAGTTGAGGTGTTAATTTAACCACATTTGTCCTTGTATTAGATCTTATTTATCTTGGCCATGACACATTGACCTTTTATTAAATACTCTGATTATTGTTACAGTCCTGTTGCTGTGTTGTTCTACTTTATCCCTTGATTTTATGCTTGATTTCCTCACATATCCCTAAGAGAAAAATCCTTGTTTTTCAGTAAAATATCTCCTCACGTGTAGCAGATTGGTTGGTTTAATATATAACGCTCATGCTTAAATAGGCTTCTAAAAGAGATAATAGTAGTAAGAGTTTACAATGTGAAAATTTAAATATAAGGAAGATATATAGAAGTTTTAGACACTTGAAAATCATAATCACATTGTTAGTCTTATACAAATCAATTGGTACATAATTTAGAATTTTCCATATTATATATGTTTGTGTTTTTTCAGTGCTGACAACTGAGCACAGGGCTTCTTGCATCCTAGGCAAATGCTGTACCATTGGGCTACATCCTTAGTTCATTCTCAGCATATTTTGTCCTCCATTATCAGAGTGCTAAACAGATAATTCTAGAACCATGTGCAACACACTGTCAAATACTTTCATATGAAATATTGATCACCCATGAAGTTATAGGTGATTAAATTCATATTGAAAACACTTAGGTAAACAGAGAATTGTGGTAGCATAGAGGGAACTCTCCAAATGCAAACAAATACAGTGATCCCTTGATTTAAACTCACTATGAGAACATGGCTATTTAGTACTACAGCACTAGGTGGCATGATAGCTACATATTAGTAGAACAAATCCACTTTGCTAGGAGATTCAAATTGTTTTCTTAATGCTTCAGGCAAGATAGGCATTATTAGAACAATAGAATACTGCAGTGCTCTACTTTCAAACACCAGTAGTCTGTGAAAGTGTATTCCCCTTTGCCATTATTGCATAAAGAGCATGGGAAGGCAGGATCCAAAATGTACACATTTACCTAATAGTCAAAGTTCTGAAATAAGTTTTTCACTAACCATCAGACCAAAAAACAATGATAATAAGAGATCTCAAGCCTAAAACAGACAATTCGTTGTACTTTGCATTTTTCAAAAATGTTCATATGCATTATTTTTTGTCTGATGCTCATAAAAATGTCCATATTATAGAAGAGGGATGTAACAGAGATATTAAGTGATTTGCCCATTATCACATAGGTAGTAAGGTGATATAAAAATTAAAAGCAGGGTCCTCTGCCTAATGGAGAACTCTCACAAAAGAAGATGTAAGCTATTTACCATAAGAAAAATTAATAATGAATGTAAATTTTAACTAAAAAGCAGATGGCAGAATCTACTCTTTGCTAGGGAGAAAAAATGAGCCCACACCTATAAAGCAGGTATACAAAATTAAGTTCCTTATTATTTGGAAGTATTTTCCTAACTACTGTGTGGCTGTGTTAAGATAAGGTCATGGATACTTGTAGAAAACATAGACCTTGAGGTCAAACTAACTTGGAGGCAAAGTTAGGAGAAGAGAGCAAGTAAGGCAGAGTTAAAGTATTGGGGGAATACTAGTGACAAGAAGGCCTCAGTAATGGGTGTAACATCACTAGTGAGGTTTGGCAGCAGATGGCAGAGATCCATAAACTGGTGTGCAGGCCTTGAGAGAATATGTGAGAATCAAAGGAGAAGGTCCAAGCTTTCAGGGCATCAGACCAGGGAACACAGGCAGGACATGAGAAATAAAGCGACAACATAAAGGCTTACCTACTGTAATGGAGTCAAAGTGAGGGCTTGAATATAAGACATGAGACAAGCACCCATCTTTATAACTTGGAATACGACTTCAAAATGTCTACGACAGAATCCCAGGAAACAGGTCTAAAATTCTCAATATTGTGTTCCATATGCCACATGATGATCTCTTATGTTAGGGACAAATTTGGGGTCACAGGTGCAACATAAGAGATTCATTTACCATTCAAATTAGGTCACTTTTGATAATTAATGGGAAATTGATTTTATTACACTAATGACCTATACATTCATTCTATATAAAAGTGTATTATGGGATGCAGGAAAAATGTCTGAATAGAGGTACCCAGCACTCACATGCCTCTCCACAAAGAGGAACCAAATCATGTGTATAGCTCCACATGGAGATAAGTGAGCAGGGAAAATACTATAATTTAACTGGAGAAGAATAGAAACTTTGCAAAAGCCAGAGAATTGGGATAGCAGCATTGCAAGAGAAGCAAAACATCCCATCATCTGTCATCCCAGCTCTACAGCCAGGGGAATGGATTCTCCTCTCTGCATGGGTTAAAGAGAGAGTCCTAGAGAACTCTATCACTGAATATAGTGGCAATCCTGGCTATTTGAAAGCTTCTTGGCTCTTGCAGGCTTATAGCCAACTATATAGAAGCCTGAAATATGCATGGTAGTCTGGCTATGGAAAAGGAATTTGTTTCACCTCTTAACAAACCTCCAGGGTTCTATCTTGGGAAGGGATCTATTGTCTAAATTTGGACTTCTCTAGGTGTCATAAAAACCTGAATATGCCTATATTGGGGAACCTACATACATTCTACTGTGCTGGCTCAGTAGATGGCTATCTCAAGGGCCAGACTTCACTCAGTGGAGTGACTCTAGACACAAACCCATTGAGAGTGCTATATGATAGGGAACGGATATTACAATGTGGAGTGAAGCAGAGAGTGTTGTCCTCAAGAACTGGGGAATCAGGGGAGACTGCTCTCTGAGACTAGCGACAAGGCAACCTGTATGTGGTTTCAAGTGGGTGCCAGGACTGAGGGCAGTTGCCTGCTCAGTTTCTGACCCCTCTTTGCCAGCTCTATGCATGGGAACCACTTGTTAATAAGGTGGACAACGAACTCTTGAGATTCTAAGGCTTCCGCACTCAGAGGTGTGCTGGGGAAGTTTCAAGCAAGTCCACCACAGCTCTGGTTGTAGTCCTGGCCCCATGGCATACAACTCTCATGAAGATCTGTAGGTAACCTGCTCAATGCCAGGTACATTCTGCTTTTCCTTACACCTGTGAGCATCCCAATTGAGAGGAATTTTACATGATTCCAGCAATGACCCACTCTTGATCCCTGGTGGGCATTACAAATGAAAGAACTTGGGGGAGAAAAGACACCATCCATCGCTAGTCCCAGGGAAGCACAGGTAGAGGGGCTGAAGTCCCATTTCAGGTCAGCCATGCTCACTGTAGGGGCAGAGAGGTAATAATACAACTTTGGATGCTATTGCACCTATATGAGTCTTCTGCATCAGTTGCCCCACACCTTGTCTGATCATTGATGACAGTGAATGCCATATAATGAATGTAAATGCCATAGAGGGTGCACTGTGATTCCTGGCCTCTGAAGCACCTGGACCTGTACCAGTGTCTAATCAGAAGACAAATGATTCAAGCCCCCTTACCACTACTGGAGTAGCCTATATCATTGTGAAAGAATCACACAGCGTGAAGCCCATACAATCTGCTGTCTATACCACTTGCCTGAACTGCTAGAGGGTCCATACTCTTTTGCAAAATCTGCAAAGGCAGTGGGCATCTCTGACTTCAACATAGTACAGATTGTACCCAAAGTCACTAATCATAGTCCAAGAAGCTATTAAGAGATTACACCATGGTATCCAACTGAAAATAAAACATTTTGCAACAAACTGATACCCCAAGACATCTTCATGAGAAAACCACTTACTGAAAGGGCCATCCCATAAAAATGGTAGGCATATCCACCTCACCAGAAATGCAAGTCTCAACAGAGGAACACAATTGATATGAGGAAATCAGTACTATATTGCCTTGTAAAGATTATCACTCTCAAGCAACAGATACCAAATATATCAAAGTGGATGGAATGCCTTATAAAAATCCAAAATGGGGAAAGAGATGTAATTCAGTGGTTGAGTGCTTTCTTTTTTGGGGGGGGGTACTGGGGATTGAACTCAGGGGTACTTGACCACTGAGCCACATCCCCAGCCCTATTTTGTGTTTTATGTAGAGACAGGGTCTCACTGAGTTGCTTAGTGCCTCACCATTGCTGAGGCTGGCTTTGAACTCATGATTCTCCTGTCTCAGCCTTTCAAAGTGCTGGGATTACAGGCATGCACCACCACGCCCAGCTCTATATAATTTTTATATACAATTCACGTATCATTAACCTACAGTTTTTCAAGTTTCCTATTAAAATATTAAATGACTGCCTGATGTTCAAGCCACAGCATGGTAACAAAGAAACTGAATGGCAGGCAGTGACTTGGTGTTAAACACTGCTTCTACTAAATTGTAGATGAGGAGTAGTCTGTTTTTCCTTCACTTTGTCAAAGGGATCCCTGCATGGTGCCTTAAAAGGGAAGTCTTAGGTACATATATGTATGACAACCATAGAGAATCATAGAAGGAAGTTCTTCCTGATCTTTTTTTACTTAACCATATGTGAATGCAAGGACTATTTTAATTGCACATTTATGTCACATTATAGTAAATGAGACAAGTGCAGAAGATGCAAATACAATGGAAGGTCCATACACATATACAGAACACTTTCAGCACAACTATTGATAAAAATGCTTTGTTATAAAATGAGCAAATGTAAAGCAGTGCTCAGAAATTTGGGGGAATTTCTCAGAAGGACAGAGAAGCTAGCCTTTAATGGGCAAATCAAGAACAGTTTGAGCATCAAAAAAATGCTAAAGCAATAAAATATAAATAAGCAATAAACCAGAATAATTGTTGCACAACAGAAGCAAACAGGTATCATCTAAGTAAATTGGTGAAAACAGTACTCAAAGAAGAGGAAGAGTAGATAGAGGACAAATAAGTAGTTCCTTGTAGATCATAGTGAAAACAATGAATTATTTTTCAATGTGAAATGGAAAGCAATCGAAGCATTTTAAATGGCTGTTGTCTGATTTTTCTTTTGTCAAGATCGCTCCAGTTGCAATGTGGAAAAAAGAGAGAAAGTTTGGTCAAGTGAGAGCAAGGACTGCAAGAGTCAATGACAATAGCCAGGGAAAGAAAAGAATATCTTTCCAAAAGGTTAAAGAGGAAGGAGAGCACTTGGGAAATGTCATTTTTTTCTGTCTTTACCTAAAATCTGTGTTCATTGTTCAACAAAATCCTAAACAAGGTTTCTTGCAGACAAAGGTCGTGCTCTAATGGCAGGCTGTCAGGCTGCAATGCCACCTCAATCTCAGAGAAATTGAGAAGAGATTTTTAAAAATGCAAGGTCTCCATTCATTCTGTTTTGTTGCTTAAACTTTGTATTTATGGTGAGATGATAAATTCCCTGAATATATGTAATAGAAAATGAAATGGTATGCAATGGCAGCATTTCTTTTCTTTCCTGAAGGAAATATCATATTAGAAAATAAGCAATACTATCCAAATCATTCTGCAAAGTGGAATCATATTTTAGTGGGTTAGATATTTATCAGGCTGCATTTTGTATTTTAGCATCAACAGCTATTAAAGACAGAAAAATTGAGTGTCTTGTATAGAAGATGCATATCTTCAAAATCATTTTGACTCTCCACTGGAGCTTTCAAAGTTCATATTCATAACAATAGTATAAATGTGAAGTAATGTAACTTGGCACTAGGGTAAAAATGGATTCCCTCAGCTATACTGATGATGATGCATGTTATCTTTCTTATTTATAGAAAATAATATGAACATGGCGTTATGAGTCACCTTCACACTCCTGTGCTATTCTTTCCTCCTCACATCAGCCCACATCAATAAGATATTGCCTATAAAATAACATGCCAGTACAATTTCCACTTATTTCAGTATTGAATCTCCCTTATTTATGGTAAGGAAGAGATCAGGTAGAAAGAACATGTATCTACTCAAATGAAGCTGAGTTCTCAAGCTTATTTAGTTTTTCTAATCCAATAGTAAATGAAAAATCCCCTATTTCTTATGCCCCATTTGAGTTAAACTCAGTGACAGAACATGTATATTTATTCTTATAGAATATTTCTGTCACATTTTCCTAGCAGATTCGAACCTATAAATTGCATAAAATAGAGAACTTATAAAATAAATATTCTGTAATGTTGTGTATACTGATCATTATATTACAATACTATTAAAGAGTCTGAGAAATAGCTGTGTGCTGAGACAGAGAAAGAGGTCATTCTCTAAAAGTGCTATTAAATTCACCAATACTTTCCAAAGTACCATGTCATTGCTAACTATGCTACGTTATCATTTGCTACATGGTCCCAAAAATAGTGGAGTTGGTGTTTTGAGTCTCTGAAAAGAGCTTAATCTGTTCTTGTTAGATTGTCCAAAGTTATTAATGCAGTACAGATTGAAACTAAAACATGCTATTGGTCATTGATAAAGACTAGAACAATAATTTTTTGAAAATTTGAGGAAAATTCTACTGAAATGTTTTGGACTATATCCATCACAAGGAAGAAGCCAACTCATATTGTGTCTTGATTCATTAAAAATTTTCTATCTACTTGTACAGCAGTTAATCTACCTCCTTTTGTAGTACATAAGATCAGATCTAGGAGAAAGCTACTAACACTTGTGTAATGTGGCTGAGTCTTGGGTCACAATTCAAATGTCATTGCCTTGGAGTACTAAGTCTCAAACAAGTAACAGACGTGGATATTTGAAATTTGCCTGTAGTGTAGAATGCATGGTTTTACAATATTCTGGCGAGTGAAATGTCCTCGATTTTCTAACCAACTGTATGTTAGGCAAATTTTAAGGGGAATCTAAAGCACTTCTCTTTCCTTTTCTTTACTCCACCCCTGAATCATATAAGGAATTCCCCAATAGGTCAGAATTAAAGGTGTATTACTTGCCATGTAAGGTGTATGGTGCTTTTCTTTTCTTCTTTTTTCGGTACTGGGGATTGAACTCAGGGGTACTCGACCACTGAGCCACATCCCCAGCCTTATTTTGTGTTTTATGTATAGAGACAGGATCTCACTGTGTTGCTTTGTGCCCTGCTGTTGCTGAGGCTGGCTTTGAACTTGCCATTCTCCTGTCTCAGCCTCCCCAAATACTGGGATTACAGGCGTGCGCAGCTGGTTCTTTTCTTTCTGAGTACTTAGGAGAAGTTCTCACAGTTGTGATCCCATTGGTGCACATGCTTTCCTGTTCTGTGTTTCCTAGAGGCAGAACTATCAGCCACTCCATGAGTTCATTCCATTCCATGGAATATTCTTGAGGTAAATATAATGAGATTGGAGACATCTATCTGCCCACTTTTGCTTTTGCTATAGAGACACTTAGACAAAAGCTCTCTAAACTTTACAAGGATCACAAAAAGAAAAACAAAACCAGATCTTATTTTCAAGGGAATTTGTAAGTAGGGAAAAACTCACAAATTGAATAGTACAGTTAATTAAATAATCGGAATACAAAACAAAAAGATTTGGTCAAGGCTACGGTTGTAGCTCAATGGTAGAGTGCTTCCCTAGCACATGTGAGGCACTGGGTGTAACCCTCAGCACCACATAAAACCATCTACAACTAAAAATATTTTTAAAAAAGATTTATTCAAAATACTAGGATGGTTTAATATTCCATGAGTAAGGAATGTATAATAGGTCAGTGAAGAAGTATTATGTGATGATTTGCTATTTTATGAACTTGCATGGTAGCAATCGTTTTATTGGGCAATTAGTCACCCAGTTGTGAGATACAACTCAGTGTTGGTCCTGCATAGATTTCTCTGTGCTTGAAAACTCTGAAGTCATTTGTGTACAAAGGAGTCTGGAGACTTCAAGGAGTTTAGACCAATGGAACCAATATGAATAGAGTGAGGAGTGAGGAATACAGTCAAATGGGGGTAACAGGACAGAATATGCACATTAGGCAGTTAGCATCCACAATAACAGGGTCAGAGACATGGGGCTTGGGGAGTACAAAATATGTCTCCTATTCAAGAGAGCTGAGATAATTAGAAACATTCAAGCAGGGATTTATGCACCAAAAACAATAAGGACAAAACAACGAGAAAGACTAAAAGGCAAGTCTTTGATTTAAAGATAAGCAGGAGTCCAGAAAGAGAAGGAAATGGTCAATATAAAATTAATACTGTGGATAATCTAGTAGTGGATCATTAATGACCCAAAGGTGCTTAATGGTCCAAGTGCTGAAGTTGAGGGATTTCATGCTGGGGATTCAAGAAAGGTGATAGAGGAAAAACTTAGGCAATACAAGGTAGGTAGAATAATGCATATTGGTACTATATCTAAAGTACAAGTATAGAAGGGAAACTCAAATACACTGTGTGTTTCGACACATTTTTCCTATGTCTACCAAACTGAGTTTACGTGTTCCTCATCTTTGAAATAATTCCTTCTAACAAATGATTAAGTTCAATAAAATCTGATAGGAGAAATGAAACATAAACTGTAGCACATATCATTTATTCAGTAAATAGCAATCCTGTTTTCTTTACCAGGATCCAATAAAATAATTTCATGAAATTTTTTCATAAAATTTCATGATTGTTCAGTAGACAATCGAGAATTATTAATATTTTCCTTCACACATGCTTAGTGCAGTAGTCATTAATGCTCTTTGCCAACTATTTCCTGCTTTCTGCCTCCTGGAACAAGGTAGGATTGCATTGCTCTGCTCCATTTGATTTGTGAGGTTATATGACTAATTTGGTCAGTGGTCTGTGAAAGGAAGTGAGGTATGTCATATACCCCGTGTCACACCAACTGACCACAACAGAACCATTACCTTGTGTTATTTAGCCACGTGCAGAGCATCCCTGCGAACAGCACAGAGCAAAACATGTAGCAAATGCATAACAAAAACCATAGCAGGCATGTAGCAAAACTGAAAAATAAATATATGTTGTTTTCTGCAACTGGAATTTGGGATTTTTTAAATTGTGGCATAACCTACCTAGCATGTTTGACACACATGAGCACGTTTCAGTGTAGGTAGGAGTAACAGGACTCAACACACTGTAATCCATAGCTCTATGGGCAAAGATCAAAAAATAAAAGGCTTGGAGTATTGAAACTAGACAAAACATCTCCCACTCAGCAGTAAAATGTAAATTCACAAATGTGTATAATACAAAGACACAGAGATAGAAGAAAGATAATTTTAGAATAGCAGCAAAAGCAGTGGGAGATGTATTAAAGTTTAAGAGCTTTGTTCATTAGAAATAGGACTTAGGTAAAAGCAGAGTCTGTGGGAGCAGTGGCTTATGATGTTATGGGATCTGGGGAGTTGTAGTTGTGACTGTTGGACCAACTAGAAGCACAGAACTTAATGAAAAGCCAGTAGCTGCTGCCAGCATCTCTTATATGAATAGTGGGTAGATCATGCTTACTAATTGTGTTGAGATTGTGATTTCTCTGTTGAGGCCTATAAGGTATAATTCCAGCCTTTGTAGTAGGAATGTATTATCTTAGCATGGAAAGACAACCCTGATGCCAGTCATTCAAAGAAAAGGATTTTCAGATAGCATATAGGTTCATAGAAGTTATCTTTGTGAATTTATAAAACCAGTATATTACCAAATTGTAACTTTGAATTAAAATACCCTGTGCCTTTTCAGGAGTGTTTTCATATACCAATATAGCATGTGGAACAAAATGATGTTAAGTAACTATGAAACTTTGAGTCACTTCTTTGTCCTAACCTCTTTTCTTCAACATATTTATGTTAGTCATTCTCATGTTCAATTTTTATAAAGTACTTAATTTTCCCCCTTCATCTTACATCAAGACTATATGTTTAGACTTCAGGATTTAAGGCACAATCCTTAAAGAGTTTACACTTCAGTCACTTTTGGTTTACATTTTAGCAACAATCTGAAACACTAGAGAGGTGTCAAGCCTCCAGTTAGTTTGTTGTGATTAGAACTAAGATTAAAAACAGGTATAAGAAGGTCTGAATCTGAAGAACTTTCATTTCTTAGTGTAGAATAGGCCCTTTCCAATTGCTATATGACCTGAATAAGATGGTGTTTTTATCATTTTTGATATGTAAATGAAAAATCGAAATATTGCTGTTCTACATCAATTCCCCTTTCACACATGATACATTAAAAAAAACTCCATTCAGAACATCATCCTTTTCAAGGTAGGGTATTTCTGTTTGTGTTCATAGTACATGTGATTCAATTGCATATACTTAAAGTGAAGAAAATGTAAAAAAGAAAAAAAAGTAAAGTATCACATTACATCATTCTCTTCCTCCAGTGTCCCAGTCAGGGGGCTTCAGTATAATATCTGGCCCTAATCTCTTCCTGTAAATGTTTGGATAGTGCAATTTGTGCAGTGTGAGTTTGCGTTTTAGCATTTTAAATGGAAAATATAATAATGTGTTCCCAGCCCATACAGACACCAACCAATTTCTCTAATAACATAACCCATCAAGGATTTTTAGAAAATAATATATATCTTTCATAACATCTACTCAAATATTTAATTTCATATACTCTTTAATGGGTATGATTATGTACAGTTCATTGCAATACTTCACAGTAGTGATAATAAATGACAATTTCCTTCTGTATTTCAATAAGCATATATTCTAAGGTTAAAGAGCAATGCAATAATATATAAAAGAGACTAACTGACCAAATACCAGCAATATATGTGTAGGGGAATAATGTTATTCTTGTTATGTTTGCTGCAGCAAAGGGGACTACACCCCAGGATATCTTAGAAGTGTCTCAAATAGAACTTAAAGGGTCTTCTTATATGATTAGAGCTTGTGCTTGTTCTAAGGAAAATTCAAGAAAACAGGGTTCTGTTGTGGATTAGATGTCATCAACAGGATTGCTTAGTGGTTAGATATAATGTATATGTATATGAAATATTTCAAGGTGAAGGGAGGCTTAAAGCAGGACTCTAGTTGACATTTGCAAAGAAGCAGTAATTACTCACATGTGTCAGAAAATGGAGTTGTATAGTTTCTTTTGTGTTTCCTGAGTGAATTTGTCTCTGTTTTGTTCCAAATATGGTTGCTGAGTGACTACTGGAGAAATTTTTTAGATTCTGTTAAGTGCTGTGCATGTTCAGTTAGAAACGCCATGGACTGCCAATCATTGTTTGTCTTTTTCACTGTCTAATTTATACTTTAGTTATTATTGTCACCAAACTTTTGCCAGAAGTATATACAGGGGATCCTGAAAGGCTAATGCACAGGAAAGAGTGATGAAGGTGATAATATCCAACAAGTTCAAACAATGTGAACAGCAGACATGATTCTATCAGGACAACAGCTAAGATTGAAGCACAATTTGCATCTCTCTTGTGGGCCCCTCACAAAATAAGTCAATATGTATTTTTTAAAATTTATTTTTTATTTTAATTGACATCATAATTTTATATATATATATGGGGCATAATGTGATATTTTGATACATATTTACATTGTGGAATGATTAATTCAATACAATTACCATATCCATCACTTCACATACTTGTAATATTTTTGCAGCAAGAACATGAAACATTTACTATTTTACAAATTTTATTTTTGTTCTAATATTTTGTTTTTAGGTTGACAGATAAAATTGTATGTATTTATTGCATATGATTTGATATTTTGAAGTGTAGATACATTGTGGAATGATTTTAAAAGTCTAGCTAATTATCATGCATTACCTCGCATATTTATCATTTCGTGGTGAGAATATAGAACATCCACCCCCTTTGCGTTTTCCAATAATACAATATATTGCTATTAGCTATTTTCACCATGTTGTACAATAGATCTCTTGGATGTATTCCTCCTATTTGAGTGAAGTTTTGTATCCTTTGACAAATCTCTATCCCAACAACCACCCACTACCCCAGAAAGTAAATTAGTATAGCCATTATGGAGCACAGTAATGTTTTGGAGGCCTCCCCCATATTAAAATAGAATTAACGTATGATCCAGTAATCCCACTACTAGATCTATATAAAAATAAAATTAAATAAGTATGTTGAGAAAGTATGGTATGTGCACTGTCATTTTTCTTACAGCATTATTAACAAGAGCCAAGATATGAAATCAGCCTAAGTGTCTTTCAACAAATGTATAAAAAGAAACTGTGGCATATATGTAAAATTGAATAGAATTCAGCCATAAAAAAGAAGAAACTCTTCCAGCAATTTTTTGGGGGGTACCAGGTATTGAACCCAGGGGCATTTAACCACTGAGCCACATCCTCAGCCCTTTTTTGTATTTTATTAGAGACAGGATTTCACTGAGTTGCTTAGAGCCTTGCTAAGTTGCTGAGGCTAGCTTTAAACTCGAGGTCCTCTTGCCTCAGCCTCACAAGCCACTGGGATTATAGGTGTGCACCACTGCACTCAGGCACTTTTAGCAATTTTTAAATACACATTATTAATCAACATCTTTCCTTTCCTCATCCTCCTTCCATTCTTACCCTTGATCACTACCATTCTATTTTCTACCTATATGAGTTTGACTTCTTTCAATTCCACATGAGATCATGTAGTATTTGTCTTTCTAAATGCACATGTAATTCTAAATGCAGATATTGAATTTTGTCTAAAAGTTTTCCAATTATTAGGGGCAAATATTTTGATAAAAGGAGTTATTATAAGAGATGCTTGTACTTAAACTTTCTAGCTGTAAAATCTTCATTGAATAAGGACAGGAAATTTGTCAACTACCAATATAGGTTGAATATTTCTGATATGAAAATCTAAAATCCAAATTGCTGGGGAATCCAGAACTTTTTGAATGCTGACATGATGTCAGAAGTTTAAAATTTACACCTGACCTTATGTGACAGCTTGCAGTATAAATGCAGGCAAACTAAAAATATTGTGTGAAATTATTTTTAGGCTATGTGTTTAAGGTATATATAAAACATAAATGAATTTTATTTTTAAACATGGTTCTCAGCCCCAAAGTATCTCATTATGTACATGCAAATATTCTACAATTATTTTTAAAAACCCAAATTTGAAACACTGCTGGTCTCAAGCATTTCAGATAAAGGATATTTACCTGTAATATAAATTCTCTAAAGTGTAGTATATTGCTATACAAATAAGTTAAGCAGAGAGTAGAAAGTTGGTTAGCAGGGACTAGAGGAAATGGAGAGGTATTTGTCAAGGGGTACAAAGTTTCAATAATTGAAGTTGGATGAGTCTTAAACATCTACTGTACAGTGCAGGGCCTGTAGGTAATAATATTGTATTATACATTTAACATTTTTCAAGAGGAAGTCTTATGTTCTTTTTTTTTCTTTTTCTTTTAATGCTGGGGATAGAACTTGGGTCTTGAACCTGGTAAATCTGTGTTCTATCACTGAGCCTTTTGATAAAAGGGCCTTTTTTTGTGTTATCACAATAATAATAAACATGAAGGCAGGAGAAAAAATTTAGAGGTGCTGAATAGGTTAATGCCATAGGTTGTTCTGATGATTTCATGAAACCATGCTCAGATTGTATATATTACATTTATGCATCTTTTTCAATGTCAATCATACCTCAATAAAATGATTAAAGGAAACAACCATATTATCTCACAATGTAATATTTATTTTCTAATAATGAATTCTTTTGTAGCAAATCAAACAAAAGCAATTACTATCTCTTTAGTTTAAGAGAGAAATGATGTTCTTTGTAGGCTTCCGTTGAAGTTGAAATCACCATGGCAATTCATCTTTGTATAATATCAAACCTGGTGAGAAGTCAATAAATATCACTAATTGTTAAATAATATTTTGGCGAAGAGCTTAGTGCCTTTTGAAGCACTGTCCTGATTTCAGCTGATGTTTCAAGGAAGAATATAATATTTAAAATTCCTTGATGATAATGGAAGGCTAAAATCGAAATATTGACCTGTAAGAAATGACTCTTGGTTCTCTCTCCCAGGCCATTTCTCAATCTTTTTAGATATGTTAGATCTCTAAGAAGGAGGTGCAATGAATGTTAAGGTTCTGAATTCTGTGTTCACTTTCAAATATCTTTAATCATCTGAAAAGTTTCAGCTTCTGTGACTCACAAAATGTGAGAAAAATTTGTTTACATTGTTTATTCACACATTCTGACACTTCCTACATTAATATTTTTTGGAAAAATCTATATTATGTTAAGAAAAAAGTAAAATGTCCCTTGAAAATGGAAACAGAATTGAAAGGTGTTAGGTTAAGTCAATTGTTCATCTAAATCCACAAACCCAGTAATTCACAGGAAGTAGGATGGAGAAATGTTAGTGAATAAATTGTGCAAAAAGAATATCTTGGCCAAAAAGGTATTTTAAAGCAAACTGTCAGAGAGAGGAAGAAAGTGAGCCTGGGAGGGCAAGACAAGCAATGACTGGATGTGTGCATGTTGGGTGGAGGGAGGCAGAAATTGGTAGGTATTAAAAAGAAAGTCTTCTGAAGGAGACAGACCTGGATTCCTCTACCTCCATCATCTTTGTGAGAGAAATAACCTTCTTAGAACTCAGATTCTTGAACTGTTCAGTGGTAGTTTTTCTTACAGGCATTTGGTAAGATTAAATATGTTATACGTAAAGCTATTTGTCTATTTACCGAAACGTTGTTTGTGTTCAGTAAAGAATAACTATGATATAATTAATATGGTAGTCACACCTTATCTGCAAGGAATGTGTTCTAAGACACCTGGTAGTTGTTCGAATCTGATGTTGGTACTGAACTCTAAAATGTAATGCCTTTTCAGCATAACTAAGCACTTATCTTGCATTGTGGTTGGAACTTTTGTAGTTTGATGTGTGGCAGTAAAATGCACTGATTTCTTTTTTTCTTCTTCACAATTTCACAGAGGATTTGTTCTTTCTGCACATCTTAAAAACCTCTGCATATGATTTTTTCTTCATTTCCTACTAAGTCCAGAATGTCCACCTTTTCACTTAAAGAAACACTTTACAGCATCTCTTTGGCATATCTGAATTGCCAGCATCATTATTCTTGCTCCTTGAGGCCATTATTTTTTAAATTAATTTAATTTGATTGACCCCTAATATTTGTACATTTTAAGAGGTGAAATGTGAGGATTTTATTCTTGTTTGCATTGGGAAATGATCACATCAGTGTAATTAGTATATCCATCACCTTAAACATTTTTCATTTCTTTGTGGTAAGTACATTAATAGTTCTCTCTTCAGGCTATTTTCAGATACAGAATGGATTATTGTTAACTAGTTTAACTCCATTGTGCAACAAAACACAATAACTTATTCCTCTTAAGTGTAATATTGTACCCATTGTCCTGTCTCTGCCCTCTCCCCCTACTCTTTCTAGTGTGCATTAACCACTCTTCTACAGGTAATTTCTATGACATCATTAGTAAGTAAAATAAGGGTTATTTAACAGCACTATGAGATAATAACTATATCTGATAACTGAAATAGTTACTAAGGAGGAATATGTGAGTAGCATATACAGCATAGATAAGCTGGAAAAAGAGGTGATTTACATGTTGAGTTGGAGCAAAGGAAGATATATTTCATCATGCCACTCAGAAAGATACACAATTCAAAACTTATGAATTGTTCATTTCTGAAATTTTCCATTTAGTATTTTGCAAGTGCACCATGGGTCAGTGAAACTATGGAAAGTGATACCATGGATAAGGGAGAACTATTGTATACCTTCATGAATTTGTTACTATAAAATAAGAAAATATACATTTTTAAAATCTCATTACCTCAAGAAAACATCTATTAAAGTCTTTAATCCTTTTATTTATTGCTTTCTGTATAGATAGCACAGATATGTGTGCATGTCTCTCTTTCTCTCTATATATGTGTATATATTTATTTAAGTAGTCACATAATGCATATTTTTATTTTTTTATTTTTTAGTTTTTTGAGTACTGGAGATTGAACTTGGGCACTTGACCACTGAGCCACATCTCCAGCCCTATTTTTGTTTTTTATGTAGAGACAGGTTCTCACTGAGTTTCTTAGTGCCTCGCTGTTGCTGAGGCTGGCTTTGAACTCGTGATTCTCCTTTCTCAGCCTAAGTGCTTGGATTACAGGCTTGCGCCACCATGCCCGGCTCATATTTTATTTTTAAAAAATTTTTAGTATATATTTTTTAGTTGTGGATGAACCTTTATTTATTTATTTTGATGTGGTTCTGAGAATCGAACCCAGTGCTATGCAGGTGCTGTACCATTGAGCCACAACCCTAGCCCCTATAATGCATATTTTTAAATGAATGCTACATTTAAAAACAATTCTCTTTTTTCCTGCCTTCCTCTTTAGTTCTTCCTTCAGGCTTTCTGCCATTTTCCAAGAAGGTAACCAATATTGACAGCTCAGTGTTTATCTTTTCAAATTTTTCTCAAGGCTCATATAATAATCTATGTGGTATATATACATACACAAACTTAAGGAATTTATTTTATTTGTCACAATATGGATGAAACTAGAGGGACATTATGTCAAATAAAATAGGAACAGAAACACAATGTTCTTGTTCATTTGTCTAAGAGAATAAAATTGTGATTATTAGAGGTTAGAAGGTAGTTGGAAGGGGGTGTAGCAGATGTTGTATAATGGGTAACAAAATACAATTAAATAGGAGGAATAGGTTCTAGTATTCTAGCAGTAGGATGACTATATTTCACATTTTTGCATACTTTAAAAGGATCTGGAAGAGAACTTTAAAGATTTCCAACAGAACTCATTGATAAATGTTTAAGGGGATGAATAGCTTAATATCTTCATTTGATCATTTCATGTTGTATGCATGTATCCAATTATAATACTGTACTTCATGACTATGTGCAAATATTATATATCAATTTAAAAAATAGGAAGATTCTGCATGTAATATAATCAATGTCTCTAAGAATGAAAATTGAGGTAAGAGTTTGGAGTTGAAGGTGTCGACTGTCACAGACTTACTTATTTCAGTTTGATACTACTAAAGTATGCTTTGTTGAAAACATATTTGAAGATATTTTAATATCACACGGTGGTTCTTAAACTGTTAAACGTATGTAAGTTACCTTGTTACAAATTCATTTCTTGGTCTTTGAAAAAAATTTAAAAAAATTTTAAAAAGTTCAAAAGGCAAAAAAAAAAATAAATTTTTAAAATCTTTCCAAGACTATGGGGATAGCCTCTAGTTATAATTATTAATGGTCATATTAGGTTCATAAGATTTCTGTACTACAATTTATTAAGATATTCACTATTTCCACCTTTTTGACTTGATAAATAGTGCCGACATAAATATCTTTGCACCAGATGTCCTTAAACACTTTAAAATTTTACCAGCTTTCTCTTCCTATGTTTTGTTAATTAATGAAATATTTTAAATTCAAACTATCATCAGTATGTTTTCCATTATG
This sequence comes from Xerus rutilus, assembly GCA_028644305.1. Lineage (NCBI taxonomy): Eukaryota > Metazoa > Chordata > Mammalia > Rodentia > Sciuridae > Xerus > Xerus rutilus. Next base: position 95,773,594 of record CM053417.1, read on the forward strand.
ATTCATTGATTTAAATATCCCTTATTTAAACTTATGTTAAAGCCACCATATCATTATACATTATTTATTTGTATATATTCATTTGTATATGTATTATATGTTATATATTTCATCATAATATGTGTATAATGAAAATAGAGGAAATTCTTATAGGTCCTAAAATTTCCCCTTTTATTCATATTTTCTCATCTTAAATTCTCTGTTTTGATCCAGGAATTTGGTTAGATAAGCATTTTTCTGATATAGAATAATCTGAATTATTTTATATATTTTTTCAGGGAAGTTACATGTTGATATGGAATTTGGGAATTTTCTCTTTTTTCTTAGTACCTTATAGAGCATTTTTCAATTTTAGGGATCCAATGTTAGATTCTTTATCTTTACATATACCATCCTTTTCTTACCTCCTGTTGGATTTTGTATGGTTCTTTTCTTCATCCTTTGATCTCAGAAATTTTAAGATGATTGTTCAAGTGAGTATCTTTTCACATCAGACCTAACTGGAGTAATGAGTTGGTTCAATATTCAGATTTCAAGACTTTCTTTACCTTAGGAGAATATTCGTCTGTTATTTGTTTAATCGTGTCCCCTCTTCTGACATTTTTGTTTCATTCTGGCACTCTGTTTCTTTTGCCTCTAGATCTGATATCTAATGCTCTCATTTTTTTTTTCTCCTGGAATTACCATCTTTTTAAATATTTGTGTTTTGATTTATCATTTCTTTTGGTTATTTTTTTGGAGCACAAACTTATATCTAAACAGTGAAGCTGCTGGTCAAATATTCATTGCTAACTTTTAAAGTTTAAATATCTTTGTGTGTGTGTGTGTGTGTGTGTTGGGGGGAGGTCGTAGGATGATATGCTACAACTCAATCTCCTTTAAACTATGATCCATGACCACATCTTTTTTAGTTGTCCTATTTGTTTCTCCTCTTTCTGCCTTCAGGGCCACTTTGGGGTTTAAATATTTGATTTTTACCTCTCTTAGCTCTGTTTATCCTTGGAAGTAGTGTTTGATATCTGTGGTACTACAAATAGAAGCACTCTTTAGAGTAGTGAAGAATTAGCAGTCTTTGGATATCTGGACTCTTGATTCCCTAAGGCATAAGCAGTCAATACCCTGAAGGAGCACCAAGAGGAAGCCTGTTTACTGTCTATTAATTCACTTATAAAGACTGTAGATTTTTACATTCAGGAACAGTGAGGATACAGACTCCCAGACTTCTTCTTCTGAAATCTTTAGATGCTTTTCAGTAGGACTGCCAGAAACACACAGCAGCTAGAATCACATTTTCACTTGGACATCCATGGATTCTGGTGATGAGTTATCTCCAGAATCTCTTGTGTCTTGTGTCTTCTAAGGCTTTCTACAGTCATTCTCAGACCTTGGTCTCTTTCTCAGATGGGAAAAGTCTTTTGCTAGCTCTTTAGGACAGACCTCAGCAGAACATGAAGCTGGTTCTTCTTCCTCTGGTTTCTGACTGCTTGTAGGAGCCAGCAACTATTTTATATTGTAATGATACTTTGCAGTTGGATTAAAGTAGGAAGAGAGGGCTACAAAGACAGGTTTGGTTTTCACCTTCCCCCAAAAGTCCTATGTTCTTTGCATTTTTATTGTTCACTTCCCTTCTCATAAAACATTTAACACAGGTAAATGCAAATGCATGATAACTTTTCTGTGTACAAGGTAATTAGTGCCCAATCAGAGTAGAGATCATGAACATCTAATTCATTCTTTTATCCATAATTTATGACACTCTGCTAGTACATATAGGGGCTCAATAAATATTTGAGTTAAATTCATGAGATCATGTTGAAGACTTGAAAGGTTAACTAAAATGTACAAAAGAATAGAAAGTAGACACATGCTCAGGCCTTGAGAAGCAAGAAAGTTACTGTCAAGTACAATGCATATTAACTGTGTCCAGAAGGGAAAACACCCTCATTGTTAGTTGCTGTTTTTTGTTTTTGTTTTGTTTTGTTTTGGTACCGGCATTGAATTCAGGGCTACTGGACCACTGAGCCACATCCCCAGCCCTATTTTGTGTTTTATGTAGAGACAGGGTCTCACTGAGTTGCTTAGTGCCTCGTCATTGCTGAGGCTGGCTTTGAACTTGCGATTCTCCTGTCTCAGTCCTCCAACGTTTTGGGATTATAGGTGTGCGCCACCATGCCCGGTGTTAGTTATTGTTTATTGAAGAAAAGCATATGGGAAAAGACTTGGAGCATGATGCAGGCATAAGTGAACATTTTAGCTTTATACAGAGAGTTATATGGTTAGATGCTGAGTATTTTGTTAACACATTTTGTTCCATCATTCCAGATGTGGAACACCTGTGAAAACTTAAATATAGTATATGCTATATAACAATAGTAATATAATTATATTGTAATATATTAACTATAATTCAATATTGATGAATATTAATTGGCATTAATATATAAGCCCTAGATTATAATTTATAATTTATTTTAATGAACCTATGTCAATTTATTTTTAAAATTTATTTATTTGTTCTAATTAGTTACGCATGACAGCAGAATACATTTTGATTCTTAGTACACAAATGGAGCACAATTTTTCATTTCTCTGGTTGTACATGAGGTAGAGACACGCCATTTGTGTCATCATACATGTACCTAGGGTAATGATGTCCATCTCATTCCACATCTTTCCTACCCCATCCCTTCTCCCTTCCCCTTTCTCCCTCCCCTTTGCCCTATCCACAGTTCCTCCATTCCTCCCATGCACCCTCCCTCCATTATGGATCAGCATTCACTTATGAGAGAAAACATTCAACTTTTAGATTGGCTTACTTTGCTTAGCATGATATTCTCCAGCTCCATCCATTTACTTGCAAATACCATGATTTTATTCTCTTTTAATGCTGAGTAATGTTCCATTGTGTATACATACCACAGTTTATTTATCCGTTCCTCTATTGAAGTGCATCTGGGTTGGTCTTATGTCAATTTCATTGAATTATTTGCAGAATTGAAAACTTGAGACTTAGAGTTTAAATTGCTTAGTATAATTCTGTGCCAAAAATGCTTACAAAATGTGGTGCACAGGGAAAAAACAGCATTGTACTGTTCAATATAATTGTTCTCATATGTAAGATACACTGTAGCATGAGGCATTGTTATGACAAGTGCAATTATATCCTTAATTAATAATTCATTAATTTTTTGGTGACAAGTATGTTAGGTTCCATTTAAGATTCTGAAGATTCAATGTCAAACAAGCCAGGAGTGGTGTAAACTCCATGGAGATAAAAGTCTGGTGGCAGTAAAGATAAAGGAAAAAGTCTAAAATATGGCAAAGTGGTCTGTTTTGCTGTATTTGTTAGGATAACAGTAGCTGTTATTACAGATAACCCTCATCTCCCTGTAGTTTAACATAATAGCTTCTTTTCTGCCCATATCAGCCCAAGGTGCAGAGAGCCTGAAGAAGGTTGCTATCTTCCAGACACTGATTCAGGGACTCAGATTGAGAAAGCCTCTAATGTATTTGATAAGCTCCTCCTAAGGTTGCCTTGGGTGTTTAAATTCAACCAGTAGTTAAGAGAAGGAAAAGAGAGAAGTAGTTCTAATGTGTCACTCCTGAATGTGATATATCTGACTTGTCAACTTTCAGTTTAGGAGGTCAGGGAAAGTTTTCTTTGAAGAAATTGCTTCAAACAGAAAATATGAATGATAAGGTTTATCAGGGAGAGAATGGAGGAAAGATTATACCAGAAAGAGTAAGAGCAGGTGGAAGAGTAAAAGAGAATATGCTACTTCTTGAATATAGAAGTATTTTCATATCAGTGATATGACTATAATAGTAGAGGTTAGAGTAACAACAGATTCCAATTGGATGAGAGCAAAAACTTGGACCTGTATTTTCATCATCTTGAATAATGTACTATTAGTGATTTTAAATATATCTTGACAAAATTTAAATATCCTTTTAGAACTGAAGGAACAGAGGCAAAGAAAATTTAGGTAAAAATTCAAAGTCAAGGGCTGGGGCTGGAGCTCAGTGGTAGAGCGCTTGCCTCGCATGTGTGAGGCACTGGGTTCGATCCTCAGCACCACATAAAAATAAATAAAGATATTGTGTCCATCTACAACTAAAAAAATATTTTAAAAAAATTCAAAGTCAACTCTTTTGCTAAAAATTTAAGCCTGAATTGTTGGTATTTTATTCAATTCTCTATTTGTCAAAATATAAATGTGACTTTATCCATTCTTTTAAATAATAATTTGATAGGGTCAAATATGACAGACACAAGCGTAGCTTACTTTTGCTAATTTGTTATTATATATTCTAGATTCATTGTATTAATATTGAGAATAATATCATAGTATTTTGAAATAAGTCATTAAAGAATCATCAGTTTTCCATCTCTCTAAAGAAAATGAAACCTGAAGTGATTATTGAACCTAAATTTTTATTTATTTATTTACTTTGAACCTAGATTTTATTTGGAAAATAAATATTTTAGTTGAGAAAGCTATAACTTACACTTTATTACCCTCTCTGTGTCTCTGTCTCTCTCTCTACACACACAGTGCATGTATTAGTTTCTTTTTCATTTATTAAACTTGTATATTACTTTTTAGAAAAAATGATGAAAACTTCTGACTAGTGCAACTAAAGTATCTAATAGTCCTTACCAAACTTTTCTTCTTCCTTGTCCTATTTCTCTTGTCCTACATCTGTCTGCTCTGCATTATCACTTTCTTATTTTATGGATTTTATTTACAGAAATATTTTGGTCTTAAAATAAGGGAGATAAAAAAGAGTAGAAAAAATTCAGTGTATTAAACAAAGAAGAATGAAAGAAAGGGAGGAGAGATGGGATAGGAAAAGACAGTGGAATGACTCTGACCTTTCTTGTGTAAATATATGAATATACCACAGTGAATCTTATTATCATGTATATCCACAAGACACTAATTTAAAAAAAAACTATAAGTAAATGGCAGAGAGATCAGTAGACTTGAGGGAAGGGAATAGGGGATGGAGAATGGAAGGGGAAGGGAAAGTACTGGGGTCTTAATTTTAACAAGTTATATTCCATGCTTGTATAATTATGTAAAAATGAATTCTATTGTCATGTATTACTAAAAAGAACCAATAAAAAAGAAAGAAATATTTTGGTTTTGCCCTATATACTTGATCAAATTTTCCTTCCTGAGTCTGTTTCATCTGTGATAATACTAAGGAAGCTTGATGTCCAGTTAATAATGTGCTCAAAATTGCTTCCTGGCTGGTTTTCCTACCATCCTTGGAATGCCTGAATACTGTGCAACTCTGCCACTCACTACTAAAGCATTTCATTCTTATCTTCGTGCAATGTTCTACTCTAGGTTGAGAGGGTCATTTTAATCTCCTGTTAAGCGAAAACGTTGTCTCTTTTTGATTTGGGTCCAAGATTCCCCTTTCAAAGGAATCAAGGACACTAAGAAATATTCTGTATGACACAGTTAAATAGGTCCTTTCCCTACACTTTCCTTGGTAGATACAGGATGGTTTTATTTAACTCTTTTATTCCATTACCACATTTTATATACAGAGAGATTTTGACCAGATTCCACTGAAAGAAGAGAATTTACATATAATTTTTTATCAGTGTATTATAGTTGTACATAATATTGGAGTTTGCATTGACATACTCAAATGAGTGTAGGATATAATTTGCTTGACTTCAGTCTCCACTTTCCCTCCCTACTTCCCTCCCCCTCTTCCCTTTCATCTACTCTACCAATCTTCATTCTATTTATAGTGTTTTAAAATTAGTTCATATATATATAAAGGTGAAATTCACTGTGGTATATTCATATATTTAGATAGGATAGTTAGGTCAATTTCATTCCACTGTTTCTCTCTTTTCCCATCCCTTCTTGATCCCCCCTCAATCCCCTTTCTCTGCTCTATTAATCTCTCTTCTATTTTCATGAGATCTCCGTATAACCTTTCTTTTTATTATATTCTTCCTTATATTGGTCTACCTTTTGCATATGACAGAAAACATTTAACCCCTGACTTTCTGAGTTTGACTTATTTCACTTGGCATAATGTTCTTCAGTTCCATCCAGTTACTATCAAATGCCATAATTTTATTTTTCTTTATGGCTGAGTAAAATTTTGTTTTATTTATATGTATATATATATATACATATATATATATATTTATATATTTATCACATTTCCTTTATTCACTCATCTGTTGACAGGCACTTGGGCTGGTTCCATAACTTGGCTACTGTGAGTTTTGCAGGTAAAAACATTGATGTCACTATTTCTATATAGTATGTTGATTTTAGTTCTTTTGTGTAAACAGAGGCATGTGATATTTGGATCATATGGTGATTCCATCCCTAGTTGGTTGAGAAATCTCCATACTGCCTTCCAGAGTGTAGTAATTTGCAGTCTCACCAACATTGTAGCAATGTACCTTTTTCCTCACTTCCTCATCAGCATGCATCATACCAGACCTCAAATTATTCTACAGAGTTATAGTAACAAAAACAGCATGGTATTGGCACCAAAACAAGCAGGAAGATCAAGTGAATAGAACAGAAGACACAGAACCAACATAGATACAATCATCTGATACTCAACTGAGTTGCAAAAAACATACCTTGGAGAAAAGATAGTCTTTGTAACTAATAGGCTGGGAAAACTGGAAATGTATACATAGAAGAATAAAACTTGTCCTCTGATCTCTCACCTTGCATAAAGGTCAACTGGAAGTGGATCAATGATCTAGTAATTAGACCAGAAACTTTGCAACGGCTATAAGAAAACATAGGTTCAACAATCCAACATATTGGCACAAGCACTGACTTCCTTAACAAGACCCTTAACATTCAAGAAATAAAACCAACAATCAACTGGGACAGCATCAAATTCAAAAGCTTCTTCACAGCAAAGGAAACAAGAACATGAAGAGGGAACCTATAGAATGGGAGATCTTCACCAGCTGCTTCTCTGGCAGGGGATTAACATGTAGAATATAGAAAAAACTAAAAAACATCATAAAATACAAATAACTCAATTAATAAATACGTAAAAGAATGAAAGGGACACTTCTCAAAAGAATACAAGTGACCAAAAAATATCTGAAAAAAATATTCAATATCCCTAACAATTAGGAAAACACAAACCAAAACTACAATGAGATTTCATCTCACTCCAGTCAGAATGGAAATTATCAAGAATTCATAGACTTTGCTCTTTTTTGTGGTACCTTATATGCAGTCAGATGCACCAAGATAAAGCTGAATATCTCCTTCCCAGCCACTGGCTGCCAGAAAGTCACTGAAGTGGATGATGAACAGAAACTTCATACCTTTTATGAGAAGTATATGGCCACTGAAGTTGCTTCTGATGATATAGGTGAAGAAAGGAAGAGTTGTGTGGTCTAAACTATTGGTGGGAATGAAAAATGAGGTTTCCCCATGAAGTAGGGTGTCTTGACCCATGGATGTGTTTACCCGCTACTAAGTAAGGGGCATTCCTGTTTAGACTAAGGTGAATTAGAGAGAGAAAGCAGAAATCTGTTCGAGGTTGCATTATGGATGCCAATCTGAGCATTCTTAAATTGGTTATTGTAAAAAGAGAGAGAGAGTGAATGGTATTTCTAGACTTATAGATACTAATGTGCCTTGTCAACTGGGACTCAAAAGAGCTATTAGAATCTGCAAACTTTTCAATATTTCTAAGGAAGATGATGTCCATCAATATATTGTCAGAAAACTCTTAAACAAGGAAAGTAAAAAACCCAGGATCAAAGCACTGACGATTCAGTGTCTTGTTACTCCATGTATCCTGAAACACAAGTGCTCGTGTATTGCTATGAACAGATAGCTAATTAAGAAGAAGGAAGAGGCTGCAGAACATGCCGAACTTTTGACCAAGAGAATGAAAGAAGCCAGAGAAAAATGCCAGGAACAGATTGGCAAGAGACACAGTGTTAGTCTAGTCAAAAGAATTTTTAAGAATAACAATAAGATCAGACCTTCAAAAAATTTGTAGACTTTTTGTCTATTTACATAATGCTAAATGATTGACTTGTTGCATTTTATCAATAAAGTATTAGACTACAAAATAGTTATTTAAATTCTGCAATCCCTGATGATCTTTAAACTTCTTCCAGGGTATGATTTTTGAAGCTCATGAATTTATGCTACAAATTGTGATCATATTTCACTGATTAGTCTTTTTTACTGATAGGGTAGTTTATCTCTTATCATTACTAATGTGCTGTAATGTTTGACTCAAGAAGAACAGAAAGAAGGCTTTATGGAAATATCAGGCTAGATAAAATAAACTTCCTGCTAAGAAACAAATTCCTTTGAGGTGAGAGATTCATCAGGCACACATCACATCATGTTTTTCATCAATTTTAATGGATCATGACTTGATAACTCTTGAAAGTTAGATTGTGCCAAAAGGAATTTTCCTTTTTGAGGGATTTCATATTTTCTTACTGCAAGTTTTATTCCTTGAAAATAACAAAATAGGTTAAAGTGAGAGTTGACAATTAACAAGAACTGTGGACTGGTTGAAATCTGGGCTTGTGGATTCAGAAATAATAACTTTTCATCTAAAAAGACTATAATATAGCACATTCAGAGAGAATAACACTACAATATGTTGTGAAGGCTGAGGATAGTCTGGTTTTTATCATTTTTTCTTCAGACATATTCTCCTTTTCCTCCTTTCAATTTTCCAAGCTAAGTTTTTAGCAGGAAAGGGCCTCATTTCAAAGATATGGATGTACCACGCAGCTAAATACAAGAGTTTTGTTAAAGAAATTGAAATATTTTGACTACTTAGTACTTTAGAAAAGTATGAGACAGGTAGACAGTGCCAAATTTGACAAAAATATGATAGACATATTAATCATACAAGTTGGAATGGTATTTGAAACATCTCCCAGAGTGCACATTGCTCCATATTTTCCAGTAACCTCTGACTGAATTTGAAGTCTTTGTTCTGACCTTCAAAGTTCTATTTCACTTGGTTGCTCATAATACTATTACTATTTCTACTACTACTAGCCATAGTGTATTTGATGCCTATCCTATACTATGTTATGCATGTTATTTATTTCATATTATTTAAACCTTGAAACATCAACTCTTTAGGGCAAATGTTAATAACCAGTTTTGCATATTAAGTAATTGGGGTACAGAAGATTTAATTCATTTTTGTGAATTCCCAAACTAGTACATGAAAGAACTAAATTTAATACTCCAAAGTGTATGACATTCTTGTTTTGATCTGATAAAACCGTTGAAAGCGTAAAAATACGTCCATGACTGAAAATGTGAAAAACTGTATCAGTCTGCATAAGAAAAAAAAAGCATCCTTATAAATAATCAGTCCAGGAGCAAAGGTACATCTGTAGAGCCAGCTGTAGAGTTATGAAGTATTTCTTCCAAAATCACATAGGGGTGTGCCATCCTTCTCTGTAAGTGATTTCCTCTCAATGATATCCCCAGATTTGCTCTATTACCATCTATTGCTGGGTTGCCCAATTGCTAAGTTGTCATTGCTTCTTGATAGCATCAAATTCCTCATTAATCTCCCCTTCTTTTAATCCTGCTTCAGAAAAATTATATCAAATCCAGAACTGATACCCTCACAATCCTTCAGCAGGAGCCTAACCTGTACAAGGTTTGCTTGCATCCTTTGGAAGAACATTATCTGGACTGTCCTCCTTTACTTTATTTAATCAATAAATCTGATTTTGTCTGACTACATTCTTATTCTTTGCAGTCTTTCACTTTACATTTTTGATTGTCAGATATTTGTAGAGTTATTCATTGGAGGAATAGAAAAGTAAGCCTAGAATTTGACTATATATTCATTGTCAAAAGAATATGAGAAGGTGAATTGCTTTCTATAATTTTACTCAAATGTTTTCATGTTGATAATATGTATGTTTAAAATCATTATGTGGCAATCGGGCCCATTTAGGGACCAAAAACCAATGTTCATTATTTTGTGAGTTAAGTTTGCACTGACTTTCTCCTGTGTATGATACACTATGCTAGGGGTCAGGGATAGAAAGCTTGATATTTGCAAAATAGTTTAAAACATTGTTTTATGGAGATATACATAGAACACCATGGAATCTTGCAGAGACAGAATCATCAGAGAAGGAACCAGAGAGAGCATGAAATAGGAAGTAATGATACAGGAATCCTGAAGATGATGTCTTTTGAGTATAAATTTGAAGGCTGAGTGGGGTTTAGGTAAAAGGAAAAGTAGGGGATATGAGGAAGGAATTTCCTTATAGATCTAACAGTATCTATGAAAACATGGAAGATTGAAATGAGAATTTCTGTTAAGAGGAGTAAAGGGAAGTGATATAATTTTTTTTGTTTGTTTTATTTAGGCTTACATGTTAACAGTGTAAATTGATTCATTGTACATACATAGAGGATAACATATCAATTCTGTAGTTGTAAGTTGTATAGAATCACAACATATATGCAGTCATATATAAAGTTAGGGTTAT
>CM053417.1:95784615-95808585 GCA_028644305.1 Xerus rutilus
TCCCTGCAGGGTTTTGTTACCTCTCCTCCAGTAGGTGGCATTGTCCATTCTTTGCTGGACTTTCCCGGCTGGTATCCTTGGTACTGGTCCCAGGCCAAGGTGAAACTCTGGGCTGCTGGTGGAGTTGCTGTTCCACCGTGGCCAAGGTTTGCTCCCAGGTGTTCACCTGCTCCCCCTGGTGTGTAGGAAGTTCTGCTGTGTTAGAAGGTGGTCCACAAAGAACAATAGCTGGGGTTCTGCTCAGGAGATGGTCGGTCCACAGTAGCAACTGCTAGCGGTCTCTCGCGGTTGGGTGGGCGCTGGGGCCAGGCACCCTGTGCGGAAGCAGGCCCGGCACACCCGGGGTAAACTCCGGGCTGGAGCCCTGGGCCGGATCCCCCACCACAACTGCACTCCGCCAGTCGGCGCCGAAGTCACGCCTCCCGGCTACCGCTGTCTCCCGGTGGCCCTGCGCTCACACACGCGAGCGAGACTTGTGGGGCAGTATGCCGCAGAGAGCTGCCAAGAAACTGATTGGAAAATGGCACCCCGCTACTTTCGGTCTCGGAGAGCCTGAGCCCTGGGCCGAGGCCCCCGGGTGCAACTGCTTTCTGCCAGCGGGCGCCGAAGTCACGCCTCCTGGTTACCGCTGTCTCTCAGTGGTAGAGAGACACACACACTGGTGGTAGAGAGAATCTCACGCGAGTGAGATTCTTGCGTGGGGTGGTGAGCCGCAGAGAGCTGCCAATAAACTGGTTGTAGAATGGCACCCCGCTACTTCCAGTCTCAGTCTCAGATAGCCGGAGCCCTGGGCTGAGGCACCGGGCTGCAACTGCATTTCTCCGGCTGGCGCCGAAGCCACACCTCCCGGCTACTGCTGCCTCCTGGTGATCCCGTACTCACACACACAGGAGCGAAATTCCTGCGTGGGATGTTGAGCTGCAGAATGATGCGAGGAAGCTGGCTGGAAAACGGCGCCTCCACCACTTCCAGCCTTGGTCCCTGAGAGCCTAGCACAGAGTGGACTGTCTAGGCCACCATCTTGGAACCGCTCCCTGTATTATTCTTTTGCTATGCTTTACATGGTGTCTCTCCTTCCACTTGATCAATTATTTTTTCTCAATGGCTTATGATCAACAAAACTAATTATTGTATCTGCTACATTGCATTTACTGGATTGAAATATTAATATATTATTCCTCCCAACTAACTGACATATATCATATGCAGACCTTCCATATGCAATACCAAAAAATAAAAAAAATAAATGTAGGCATTATTGCAGCCAGTGAGAGAGAAATCAAGAGATAAGACCATTGAAACATTTCATATACATCATATAGTTAGTGTAGATGCAGAAAATTATATGTCATATATTTTCTATTTTTAATAATCCAATTTTGTCCCTTTTCTTTCTATATTATAGAATATTTCTCTTCTCTTTCTGGCCTTCTTTCTTAATAAATCCACTAATTCTCTTTATAAGTAAAAGACTTCTTAATGTTTCCATGAAATAAATTTCCACAAAAAATATGAATATAATTTCTCTCTGTGGGTTAAAAAAAGACACTCACCTGCATCTCAAAGCTTGCTTATTTATTTATTTATTTATTTATTGCTTAAAGCTCTTTGTACAACTGACAAAAATATTTAAGACACTCTGAATTCAAACTCTTTTGTATATATATAAATATAGAATTGTGAATTTCACTTCTATTTATATCTATAATGTACTAATTTTAAAAAAAACAAATAAATAGAAGACTAGCAGAGTAGAGGAAAAGGAAAGGGGGAGAGAAGAGGGATGAGAAAGGGGGCTGAATTGGAGCAAATTATATTCTATGTTTGTGTAATTATGTCAAAATGAACCCAGTATTATGTATATCTATAATGCACTAATACAAATTTTGAAAATATAAGCTTATACTTTTAAAAATAATAATCTTTAGTAAAGAGCATATACTCCAATAAAATGATTAGAAGATTTTGGATTGTAATAACTCTTTTAAGATGAATGAACTGGAAAAACAATTATTGGAGAGCTACTATGTATGAGATAATGGTCCAGGACCAGGACCACTATGTATGAGATAATGGTCCAGGAATTTTTATCCTTCATTTTATTTAAAACACTAAATTTTATTTTATTCTTCATGGATAGGCTAACAACTGGAAAATTCCTATAACATTAGCAATTTGGATTGTTTTATTCTCTCAGGAATGAGAATGCCCACAGATTCTCTTATCTAGATTACATCTAAAAGAATATCTAATGTTCATCTTTGCAAAAATCTATGCAAATTTTGTCTCAATGAACATGCTGTGGTGACTTATTTACACATTCAGTCAATCTTTTTGGCATATATGGCATTAAAAGTTTATTAAAATGAGGATAACAATTTTAATGTTTAATCTAGTGTAGTAACTAATAAGTATCATCTTTAATATTTGTAAAATATTAGAATACAATAAAACTTAGAATTATGGTATAGCTCTCTGATTATACCAGTGCAATTTTTATTAAACATATGCTAATGGAATGCCAGACATAAACAAATCCATTTTTTATTTTGGTATGTTGGGCCTACTAAACTGAAGCCTTACTAGCTAAGTGATGTTGATTGGGAAAAACTTTTTTTTTCTCTAGATAGAACTGTTTATTTTGGTACTTCCATAAGCTTTAGAAATGTTAGCTATTGATCTGATAAGTACAAAAAGAAATTGGATTTTAATTGATTGTGGCTTCTTAAAGTCCACAAAGTCTAATAAAGAGTAGATCAATTCATTTTTCTATGTAGACAAATTCAAGTTCTTCCTTGCAATTGTTAAATCTATCAACAATTTTGATTATAATTACCTGGCATCCATATCCTCTCCTTGTTCTTCTTTCATTAATGCCTGAACTAAATAAATTTTGGGGGTGGGTACCAGGGATTGAGCTCAGGGTCTCTCAACCACATCCCCAGCCCTATTTTTTATTTTGTTTAGAGGCAGAATCTCACTAAGTTGCTTAGTGCCTCGCTTTTGCTGAGGCTGGCTTTGAATTTGCAATCCTCCCGCCTAAGCTTCCTGAGCCACTGGGATAAATCAATTCTTAATAACTGATAAAGCATATGATAATTCCAGGTCTATCTTTTGGAGCATGAATGACCTGAGTCCAATTCATTGACCAAGCTTATTCTTTCACTATATGTATTCACACTAAAATATTTAATAAATTCTGTACCATAAATGGAAAAAGTAAATGCTAAAAAGGATATAGCAATGTGTTAAAAGCTCAGGCCGGATTCCTAAGAGATGAACGCTGAAGTTGGACCATCATGGACAGTTCGTACTAGTAATGTGATTTATGGTAAACATCTGTTTAAATGTGTCTTAATCTCTGGGATGAGAGCTGAGTGTGTGAAGTCAGTCACAAGGATGCTATTTGTCTACATGACAACTGCAATAAAACCACTAAGCATCAAAGCTTGGGTAAGCCTCCTTGGATGGCAAGTTTCCTTGTTATACATCATTGCTAGGGGAATTAAGTGCTGTATGTGTGACTCTACTGAGAGAGGACAGTGGGAACTCACCTCTGTTTTCTCCTAGACCTTACCCTATCAGCCTTTTACATTTACTGATATTAATCTGCATTCTTTCACTGTAATAAAGTAAAAACAAAAAAATATAACAACTGTTCTGAATCATGAGTCCTTCTAGCAAATTATTAAGCCACAGATTGAATTGGAGCACAGAAAGTAAATAGTACTATGTACATATGTACGTTATATCTCAATATATTACTATATGTATGTATACATATATATATCAATATATTACAAAGTAGTGAATAAAATGTATGTGTGCATGCATGCATGTGCATGTGTGATTTTTGAAGGAGAAGGTGAATAGAGTTGAGAGACTAAACAACTACTGTGTATTTACTATATATAAAGTGTATTAAATAGTCTATCATTTTAGTCTTCAAAATAACTATGGTAGTATGGTATTATTATCTTTATTTCACAAGGGAACCTATAGTCATAAAGATTGAGAAAATTGGCAGTTGAGATCCACATCAAAATTATTATTTTCCTGACATCAAAATTAATGTTGTCAATGCTTTAACTTCTCTTCTGTGGCTAAAGGCTTTTTTATTATTTGAAAGAAAATCGAAAACAGCATGGCAATTAATTTTAGTGGAAAATATTTTCTATCCCCAAATCTCAATTTGATTATTATAGAATATTCTCATTAAGATTATCTTTAGACTTCTTATGGTACTTATTCCTGTTCTGCACCAAGTATACCTATAGAAAATAGGTTTTCATAAATAGACCATAAATTCATTGATAGTGGCAGAATTTTAGAGAGTGGAAGTGTTAAAACAGCCAAAATAGTTCTAATTATGTTTATTATACTGGAATTTTAAAATAGTTCTATTCAAAAACATTCTAAAAAATTTTGAAATAAAAATTACATATAACATTTGCTGATCATATTTGCACATTTTAATCAGTTTCTTAGTTCTGTGTCTCTATTATTATGATATTGCTTTTTTTAATGTAAACAGATCTAAATATAAGGAAACTTATCATAGAAGTACTAAAAGAAAACATGCTTATCTTGCTCCTTAACCTCAATATAGTAGAAAACTTTCTAAGTTTCTAATTCCAAAGTAATAAAAAGATGGATAAATTAGACTATGAATATTTTGTACCAAAAAATTGTCTGAAATCAAAATAGAATTTTCAAATTGGAAGAAAATATTTGTAATATGAAATATAAAGGGCTAATGTACCTAATATATAAATAGCTCTCAAAAAATTAAGGAATGAAGGATCAAAATGTGAGAAAAATGAGATAAATTCATAGATAATTTATAAAAAGGATATGAATATGTTCTTAAACTATGGAAAATGTTTAAATTCATAGTTGGAGACAAGTGAATCAAAACAACATGAGATACCATTTCTCACTATCAAACTGGGAAAAGTTAAAAGGTATGATAACATTCTGTTGTTGAGTTTGGGGGTAAAAGGAGTACAGACTCCTTCTTTTGTTGGCCATTTTGGTAAGAGCTCAACAGACTATGTAAGAACGTACATTTTCAACTCACAATCCCATTTATAGTCATCTATTTGAAGATAAACCTACAATAATATTAAAATACATATACAGAATTTTATTGCACATTTGTTGTAATGAAAAAATATTGGAACACTTAATGACTACAAATAAAGCAATTTAATAAGTCATGTCATGTATATATAAATGAGTATTAAATGTCTGTAAAAAATAAAAAGAGATTGTAGACTATTCTATTGGTAAGAAAAAAAATCAAAGTGCAAAAGGTACCTATAGTAGGGGTATCATCTATGTAAGAATAGAGGTACACACAAACAGACAGACAGACACATACAATCAAAATTATTATGGAAAGGATAGGCCAGCACCTAATGAGATTTGCCACCAGTGGGAGGTGGGTAAGATAATGTAGTAAGAATAGGGGAAGAGAACTAGGTATTTAGAATGGGTGGATGACACTTCTTTCATAATATAGTTTTGGACAGCTCTGACTTTGAGACCATGTTAATGTTTTACATACTCAGAATAAATAAAATTAAATTGAGAAAATAAAAAAATATGAAAACACATAATAATAATAATTGAACCTAATTCTAAGTCATAATCCCAGCCATACTAAGGGAAAGGAGAAGAAACCAATGAAGCTAATTTTGAAAAACATTAAAATATACATACTGTAAGCTAAAACAAAACAAAAAGTTGTGCATCAATACTATAGTTAGTAAATTTCCTTTCCCGAGAGTATGAGTTAGAAATACTTAAACTATTTTGTGTTTATTTTAGAAACATGTAAAGAATTAAGTATACTGTGGAGGAGAGGCAGGTTTCTCACAGTCAGGCATTATTCTAAGTGAAATAAACCAGGCACAGAAGGACAAAGAGTGTACGTTCTCATTTATATGTGGAATCTAAGAACGTTGATATCATCAGTAGAGAACAGAGTGATCAATAAGCTCTGGCGTGTGTAGGGAGAGTGGACTGCAAAAGAGGAAAGATTGTTCCACAGGTACAAAGTTACAGTTAGGAAAAATAAGTTCTGGAGTTCTATTGCACAGCATGGTGACTATATTCCGAAGTAGCTAAAGGAGAAGAATATTTAATGATCTCAAGACAAAGAAAGGGTAAATATTTGAGGTGACAGCCTCAGCAATGGTGAGGTGTAAAGCAACTCAGTGAGACTCTGTCTCTACATAAAACACAAAATAGGACTGGGAATGTGGCTCAGTGGTAGAGTACCCCTGAGTTCAATCCTCAGCACCAAAAAAAAAAAAATTGAGGTGATGGACATGGTAATTACTCTGATTTGATCATTACATAATATATGCATGTATCAAAACATCACATTATACCCCATAAATATGTACAAGTATTACTCATCAATTAAAAGTAAAATAAAACTTAAAAAAAAAGAAAGTTACAAATAAGTAAGAGAGAAGCAGTGGTGGGGTTGTGGCTCATTGGTAGAGCATTTGCTTAGCACGTATAAGGCACTGGGTTCAATTCCCAGCACCACATAAAAATGAATAAATTTTAAAAAGGTATAAAAAATAAAAGAGAAAATGAATGGACCCTCAGTGTCTTACTACAATTGGAATAGTCCATATATAGACATGGATGTTATTATTTGTATGAATTAATAGGATTAAAATAAATAGCAATATGTGTTTGAAAAAATTCAGACACATATTTTTCATCTCTGATGAAGGACTTAGAAGGAACAACACCCTAGTAGCTGTACGTGGAGAATCTGAGTACCCAGATCTTAGTTTTAGAATACTGTTTTCCAATTAAATGAGCTAGAGATCACTGGACGAACAGGTGATATCAGGGCTGGAGTGGGAAAAAGACGAGCCAAGATTATCACATGGTGTCACGAAGTAAGAATGTGTTCACAAATGATAGGGATATGATGAAATATATACAGGAGCCAACTTGGGGTTCCTAATGGCCAAATCTTGAAATAAATATCCATGACTCCATATTGACATAAATAAATAATTATATAAATAAACACTTGGGCAGAGAAAGCTAGGTCTTATGGTAGAAATTCTGTTAATGAATATTGAAAGTGAGATGGCAACAGAAAATCATGATTAGACAAATACCACAATAATTATTATTATAGGCAGGTATCATTTCCTTATTAAAATGTATATTTTACTTATTAAAATGTATTATTTTACTTTTTATTTATTATAAATAGAATAACAAACTTAACTGTAACCTAAGTAACCACCACATCAATAATATATATTGATTTCACATAGCCCTCAAGATGACATAGTGCCAAGGGCATATTACTTCTGTTGTATTTTTTCTCAAAATGCTTTGTCTTAATGTAATTATTTTACAAAATAACTGGTTGTATTCTTCAAAATTGACAAGGCCTTTAAAGACACAGTAGACTGAGGAACTGTCACAGATTAGAGGAGTGTAAGGAAATAAAAAAATTGATACATGTAAGATGGTTGAATTAAAATCTATACTAGAAAAGGGACATGAGTGGAAAATTGATTTAAAAAAGACTAAAATCTCTAGAGTACTTAACATTATGTCAATGTTTATTTCTTGATGCTGTAATAAGTTTATGGAAGATGTCATCATTTATTTTGCCTGAGTG
This sequence comes from Xerus rutilus, assembly GCA_028644305.1. Lineage (NCBI taxonomy): Eukaryota > Metazoa > Chordata > Mammalia > Rodentia > Sciuridae > Xerus > Xerus rutilus. The sequence continues at coordinate 95,792,285 of CM053417.1, forward strand.
AAGGATCTTAGCTAAGTGAATGGTGTATTTTTTTGCAACTTTTGTATGACTCTTAAAGTATTTCCAATTTTATAAAGCTGAAATATATACTGTGTGAAAAGTCAAAATTCTAAATCAGTAGAATATAAGACAGGGAACTGGGGGAGGGAAGGGAGGAAAAGTGGAGGAATTGGGGAATGAAATTGATCAAATTATACTGTTTTATTGTGTGAATATATAAGTATATTATAACAAATAAAAATAAAAGAAAAAATTCAAAATTCTGGTTTAAATGATAAATCAGATGAGACTCAAGGGCAAGACATATGTCAATATTTTCTTGGTAAATTGGTGCACATAATCTCCTTACATGATGAGTCTTCATATTTTTTATACTATACGTGTAAAATATATGTTTAGAAATCAGTAGAAATAAAAATTACATAATGATAAAATAAGATTTGTAACAACGTACTCATATCTAGGAAAATCATAGTTGAATAACATTTAAGTTCTAATTATTATTTTCTGTATAATAATAAGATTCAAACAAAGCCATAAGTTACAACATAATAGCATATCCATAAAAATACAGCTTTAACATAATGAGATAAATATTTCTCATTATTAAAAGAATAAGAATTTTCATTATTGGTGGAAATGTAAATTCAAGCAGCAATTATATTAGAACAGTACTGAAGTTCTTCATAAGAATTACAGATAGAACTACCATATCATCTACTAATTCCACTGGTGGGTATATATTGTCAGCATGTCAAAGATTTATGTCTTCTCCCTCATTAATTGCAGCAATATTCACATGTCCTAAAAAATACAATTAACCTCAATGTCCATCAACAGATGAATGGATACATAAAATGTGGTACAAAGTCACAATGGAATAGTATTCAGCCTATAAAAAAAAGGAAATTCCACCGTTTGTGACAACATGGATGAATCTGGAGGACATTATGTTAAGTGAAATCAGACAGGTACAGAAAGACCATACTACATGTTCTCACATATGTGAAGTATATAAAATATTTATCATAAAGGTATAGTTAGACTCTACAGTCTACCAGAAGAATGTGTTGGGGGTTTGGGAAGATAATTGGTCAATGGACACAACACTTCAGTTAGAGGGGAGGGATAACTCCAAGAGATCTTTTGTAAAGTATAGTTACTACAGTTAATAAAAATACATTGTGGGGGCTGGGTTGTGGCTCAGTGGTAGAGTGCTTGCCTAGCATGCATGAGGCACTGGGTTCCATCCTCAGCACCACATAAAAATAAATAAATAAAATAAAGGTATAAAAAAATATATTGTGTACTTAAAAATTGCTGAGAGTGGATTATTTTAATTGTAAGATAAGTATGTGGGATTTAGCATATGTTAATTAACTGGATTTGGCTGCTATTCTATAATATACGTACATATCATAAATCATGTTATATACCATAATTATGGGGTTAATTATCAATTAAATATTAAATATTGAGGAAAAAATAATTTTCAACTGAGAAATATTTTAATTTTCACATTATGAACATTGTGCTATGCAGAAGTGGAAGTACTGACATTTATTTTCATTACCATGAAAAATCTATTAAAAATTTCATTGAGAAAGTCTTTACAAAATCATTTTGTGGTTTTAGATTTTATTTTCTCTAAGTAGCTGATTCATCCAAAGTTTGATGTGAAATGCTAATATGACCTCCAAATGCTATTCAAAAAATCTGCTATAGGTATTTTTTTCAAATAATAGTCTGCCTAATAGCAAGAAGCAAAATAAGTCACACTTATATAACACCTTTCCTCCAAAGAGCATAAAAAGTTTCCACAATCATTTCAAATTTCTCAAATTTTTACTTATAAAAATAACATCTGCTTGAATGTTTTTTTTCATATATTTATTTCCTAAATTTCCATTTCCTTCTCATTTAACTTAGTTATCATCACTGTGACTAGTATGCTTCTCCTTGCCTAGTCTCTTGTCATCTTTCATGATGACAAACCTACCTGTCCTTTCAGTGTCTTTTCTTGGCCATATTCTGCTTCATTCTGTGTAGTACTGCTTGCTAGAAATAACTTATTATTTTCCAAATCAGAAATCTACTTCCTTCTCTTAAAGATGTGACCCACTTATTCTGAAATTGCTCTCAAAAATTGGAAAAGGACAATATAACTCTAATTCCTTGACCATTTCAGAACTATGTATTCATTTTATTTAGTTTTGTTATTATCTTATCTTTTATATCTAAGGTAAGTTTATGATTCCAAGCAATTTTGAAAATTGATGTTTGCATTAGATCAAACAGTTGGCTATCAGTATAGGATATCATTATAACCAGAATAGCAGGAATTGAATCCTGTCTCTGACACATAATAGCTTTGTGGATTCAGGGTAGTTAGATAAATATGATATGTGCTGGAATAAGGACAATATAGAATGAGCCTGGAATTTCTTTTCACATCAGATACTAGGAAATATTTTTAAAATATTGATATATCAAAAGAACACAGTAACCAAATCTGTAAAACTGTGAACACCAAAATAAATCATAGTATTTATGGGTTCTAACAAATTAAAGAAAAATATATATCAGCCATGAGGTTGAATAAATGAATAATTGAACAGATAATGTTTAATGAACATAAATGTCAAGGATCATATGAATTGTTTCACTTCACCCTTTTATAATCATGTCTCCAATTAGGCATGTTTTTCTCGTTATACATATGAAATTAGAAAATGAGCTATTCTGTGTAAATTTCTTTTCTTCCCACACTTTTCTTCGTGCTTTATACTTGTACATATTGATGGGATTTGTTGTTATTCATAGAAGTGCTCAATATAAGAACACAATTTAGCAAATATCACTCTCCATCTGTGTAAATTTCATAATAATATATATACAACACTAGATAGCTGTAGACTTATATGTTATTTGAAATGATTTTGATCAAAATCTGAATTTAAACCACCTTTAAAAAATAAACAAGATAAAACATTGAACACTCCACTTTTTCATCAAATGAAAACAATATTAAGAATATAAAAGTATTGTCTTAGGAATCTGTTTTGTATTTTTTGTAATGTTTTATTGAGACATATTGTTTGTATGCCTTTATAGTGTACATTATGTTAACTCAATACATGAATACAATGTATAGTAATCAAATCAGTGTAATACACACTTCCATTTTCTCAAAAATTAACCATTTTTATGTGTTGAAAATTTCATAGTGTCCTACTCACTTGAAAATGCATTGTAGATAGTTTATCCAATAGTTAACTTATTGTCTTATAGAACACCAGAAATAATTCCTTGTCTCTGACTGTGGTTTGGTGCCCATTATTTAACTTATTGCAATGTTCTCTCTCCACGCCCCTTCCTAGTCTCTAATGTCCACACTTCTGTTCTATACTTCTTTGAGATAGACATGTTAGTTTCCACAAATGAGTGAGAATATGTGGTATTTATCTTTCTGTGTCAGAGCTATTTCACTTAGCATCATGATCTCCCATTCCATACAAGTTGCTGCTAATGATATGATTTCATATTTTTAATGATTGAATAACATTACTTCATGTATATATACCACATTTCTTTTTCTACTCCTTCTTGGAAATTATTGTGTGTGTGTGTGTGTGTGTGTGTGTGTGTGTGTATGTGAGACCTCGTTTATAGTATTTGTATGGCAAAAAGAGAATAACCTGGAATTGACAAACTCCTAGAACCATATAATCTACCAACACAGAAATCCAAACAAACCAATAACATGTAAGGAGTTTGAATCAGTAGTCAAAAAGTCTCTTATCACAAAAAAAACCCAGGACCAGAAGTGTTCACTGCTAGATTATGCTAAATATAAAATGAAAATTAATACTAATCCTTCTCAAACTCTTTTAAAAAGTTGAAGAGGATGGAAACCATCAAAACTCCTTTTATGAGGTCATCATTACCCTCATGCCAAATCCAGATAAAGATGCCCAAAAAACCCCAGTAACATACATACCAATATCACTGATGAACCTAGATGCAAACATCCTAAACATAATACTAGTTGATAAAATTAACAGCATGTTAAAGGAATCATTCATGATCATTGAGCAGGGATCTTCCCTGAATTGTAAAGATTATTTGATATATGCAAATCAATAAATGTGATAGAGCACATTAAAATAATGAAGATGATAAATCATATTTTCATCTGAATAGATGCAGAAAAAGTTTGAATTTCAACATACCTCTAGTATATTTGGACATTTTTTATTTTAGAACATATTTTTGATCTAATGCCACTACAGGAACAGAAAGCTATTACACATAGTCATCATCTTCATGATCCCTCCTTTCTCTTTCTCATCACCCCACAGCTGCCCTAACTAAACCATTTCACTCATTTTAATGATTCCTCAAATACAAACCACATATCTAAATTCCTATAGCTGACATTTTAATGTGTTACTTGATCATTTGACTCTAAGCATTTATTTCATATCATAACTTGATGATTTATTTTTTATTTTTTGTTTCTTTTGGGTATCAAGGATTGAACTCAGGGGCACTCAACCACTGAGCCACATCTCTAGCCCTATTTTATTTGTATTTTATTAGAGACAGGGTCTCCCTTAGTTGTTTAGCATCTTGCTTTTGCTGAGGCTGGCTTTGAACTTGCAGTCCTCCAGCTTCAGTCTCCTGAGCTGCTGGGATTACAGGTGTGTGCTACTATGCCCAGCTTGATGATTGATTTTTTATTTTTAATAAATGAATGTTATCAAGGAGTATAAGATTACTTTGACAATATTTGTCCAGTTAATTATCATCAATATTGGTAAAGTTTAGAATAGAAAATAAATCCTGTAATGGTTAAGAAAAAATATAACAATTTATAAAATAGGTAAAATATGAATACTATACAAATAATTTATAAAGAATAATCAAGAAAATTTTATTGCCGAAATGATGATAGAATAAAAAAGTCCTGAATCTATGGCTGCAGGGATTTAGATTAGATATGTGGTTTGCCTGTGAGTTATTGCTAAGATGTGGTCTAATTATGGTGGTTAGAGAGTAGAGAGAAAGAGAAAGTAGGGATTATGGAGATAAATGGGTGTTGGTCAGCTTTCTGTTACTGTAGCAAATATCTAAGATGAATCACCTGATAAAGAGAAATGGTTAATTTTTGCTCAGAGTGTTGAGCTTTCAGCTCATGATTGGTTTATTCTCTCATCTGTGGGCCAGTGGTAAAGCAGTTCATCATAGTGGGAGTATGGCAGAGAGACCTCATTTGTCTCAAAGCCAGGTATGAAAGAAAAAGGAAGAAAGGTCTAGAGTCCCAAAATTTCCTTCAAGGACATACTACAATGAATTGAAGACCTTCCACTAGGCTCCACCTTTTAAAGTCTTCACCACCTCCCAATAATGTCTTTAATACATCGGCTTTTGGGAGACATTCCTGATCCTAACTATAGCAGTATGTTAGATAATGGAAATGCAGAAAGGTGACATAAATTTCACAAAAAGGGTAGAAGCATATTGGAGAAAACACATTGGGAATATGAAAGGAAAAACTATTGGACTGAGTATATTCTAGATACGTATGGACTGACATTTGCTTTAAGCAACTCAACCTTTAAATGTAGAATAATTGAGGTGGGGGAAAGCAGGAAACATTTCTAGAAGCTATCTACTCAATAATAGTTGATTGTGTGTTTATGTGTATGGTTTGTTTTCTATACATAAACAATAAAATCTTATGTATTTAGGAACAAGAATAAAATATAATTGAAGATAGTGTATTGGTATATTATTTGCTCAAAAATGTAATTAAATGAAAGCTAAAAATCATATTTTTATTTATGCTTTAATTACATCACATAATGTTACAAATGAAGAAGATCAATATATAGGGATAAATGATCCTCACAAATAAACTTGTATTAATACAATCAAGAATTATTTAAGAAGGGATGGAAGGAGAATCAGAAGCCAATTTGAACATGGGGTTAATTTCCTTAGTAACTCCTACAAAATATCTTTGTGTAAAGAGGGGTATGAAAACATACAGAAAAAAAAAACAAAGCATGGAAGATTTTAGGAATAATGTGGAAACAAACCAGTCAACTAATCAACTAATTACCCAAATAACCAAAAATACTCTAAAATATCAAATGAATACAAGTTTATGATAGGGGCTGAGAATATAGCTCAGTTGATAGAGTGCTTTTCTTGCATGCACAAGGCCCTGTGTTCAATCCTCAGCAATACACACACACACACACACACACACACACACACACCCCTCATGATAAGATACCATAACAATAGAGTAGGGTTATTTTAACTCATTTCATCCATTTGTCACAGATTTGGAACACCTACAAAAACTTAAATATAGCATATAATATAAAACAAATGTAACTATATAAAAATAAAAATATAATTATAACAATACATTTCCACTTCAAATGTTTATTTCAACCTATTTTAATACACTTGTATTAATTTCATAGACACAACCATATAATTGAAAACTTGGGACTTAATATGTTAAATGAACTTTAAAAATAGAAGAAAAGAACTATCTGGATTATGAGACTGGTTATTTTTACTAGACAACTGATAGGGTAAAATGGGAAAAGTTACAATACACAGTTCATATTTGCTTCCTTTTTCTTTGTCACATAGAAAATACCAGTAAGAGAATATTGATTTTCAAAATGATCAAGATGATTGTGTAGATATGGCTAAAGGTTATCCAGGCTTTTTAAATGCAAGAAAATCTAGTCTGAAAAACTTGAAATTAATCTAAGATATACAATCTACAGTAGATTATCAAACAGATTGCCAATGCTGAAAAATACAAGAAGTCATCTCTAGGGTATAAAATTAAATTCATAAGAATATTTAAATAAGGGGCAATATATCTATTTAAAAATATTTTCTATATCATGAGATATTGACTGGACTTGTAAAATTGGATGTCAAGATACTTTTAATATATTTTTTAAAAAATTTAAAAATTGAAGGTATATTAGTTATAGGATTGAAAACTAGATAGTATTAATCATGGCAGTTCATTTTTGGTACTTGACAATAATATGATACCTCAGTATCTGATAACAATATTTCTCACATATTATAAAATTATGGGAGAAATAAGTAATAGATGCATAATATTTTAAATTTTATAAAAGTATTACAAATATTAAAAATAACCCTTTCATTGGTCTCAAGTATGGATACATTGGTGATATATTGTTGTTTAACAAAAGATCCCAAAATACTTTTTTGTTTTATGACCTAAAAACAGAAACCATTTATTATATGAAATTTTGGTGTGTAAGGAATCAAGACATAGTTTGGCTGGATCTGAGCATGTCTTGGCAGGGTGCCTATGCCTTAAGATCTCTCATGAGACTCTAATCAAGGTGAACACATGAGTACGGGAGGAATTGCTTTCAATTTCACTTCTGTAGATTTTGTCAGGCCTCAGGTGTTCAACCATAGAGTTATTGTCAACAGGGAAGCTTGATTCTTAAGAGCGGAGAGAGACACATACACAGAGAAAGGTACCATTTGTTGTAATAGCTTCTGAAAACCAATACAGGGGCCAATGGATCAAATTTACACAAGTGTCTCTATTGCTGTTTCACAGTATTGTGTTGTTCAATCTCTCCCTCCCTCTCTTCCTTCCTGAAATTGAATCCAGGGGCACTTAACCTCTGAGCCATATCCCCAGACTTCAATCCTACTTTTCTTAATGGAGATACATTTCAAATTTTAAATGAACTCTGAGAGTGTTCACAATAATTTTAGGTAATAGAAAGTATGTCCATTTCATCTACCAGCACTATATCTTTTTTTGAGTACTAGATCTGCTAGTAGATGTACTTCTGAGCTTATATCCAAATACCTTGATTGGTGTGTTTTCCAAAATTTCATTCACAAATCGATAGTAATTTTCTGTCCTTCTGTCCAATATCTAACTGAAAAATGCAATATAAAAAAATACACTCAAAGAGGGTAATTTTTTTTCAATTTTTAATGGACTCAAATTTAGCTGAGTCATCATTGTTTACTGCAGTAAAGGACAATGATGGTGGTAAGGGAATGGTGTTATATTTCAATGTCTGGAATGCTTAACTTTTCTTTTTTTAACATTTAAAATTTTTTTCTAATTAATGACACATGACATCAGAATGTATTTCATTTCACTGTACACAAATTGAGCACAACTTTCATTTCTCTGGTTGTATAAGATGCAAAGTCACACCATTTGTGCAATCATACATGTACCTAGGGTAATGATGTTCATCTCATTTCATCATCTTACCTACTCACATGCCCCCTCCATCTCTTTCACCCAATACAAAGTTCCTCCATTCTTCCCATGCCCCTTCTCCCTATTATGGATCAGCATCCACTTATCAGAGAAAATATTCAGCCTTTGGTGTTTCGGGACTAGTTTACTTCGCTTAGCATGATGTTCTCCAACTCCATCCCTTTATCTGGAAATGCCATAATTTTATTCTCTTTTAATGCTGAGTAATATTCCATTGTGTATATAAACCACAGTTTCTTTTTCCATTCATTATTGAAGGGCATCTAGTTTGGTTCCACAATTTAGCTATTGTGAATTGAGCAGGTATAAATATTGATGTAGCTGTGTCACTATAGTATGTTGATTTTAAGTCCTTTGAGTATAGACTGAGGAGTGGGATAGCTGGGTCAAATGGTGGTTCCATTCCAAGTTTTCTAAGGAATCTCCAATGCCTAACTGTTCTACCCAAGGTATGGTATCTTTTTTCCAGTGAAAAGATCCATGAGAAATCAGATGAATAATCAGTCTTTTGGTGAACACTAAATCAGAAAAGGAAAATGATAGTGTCAAAAGACATTTCATCCAGGGCTTTCCTGCACTCAAAATGCAACATTTGAGTTAACATTGGCAAATTCATTCCTTTCCTTTCAAAACTCCCTATAGAATACCCCTTCAGTTAGTGTGATCTTTACTCATTGAGAGTAAAGGTAATTGATATTTTTCACTTTTATTAACTACAATGTTATTATTGTCATGCCTCGTGGAGATTTAATTGGTAAAATGTAAAGGAGATATGAGAGGCCAACAGCATTATCTTCCTCTGTCTAAAAGTTCTTGATAATCACACAGATAACAGCCTAATATTGTTCCTATTTGATTCTTCCTAATTTTGTTCTTTTGTTTTGAAAAATATTTTTCAGTTACACAAGGACACAGTGTCTTTATTTTTGTTTTATTTATTTTTATGTGGTGCTGAGGATCGAACTCAGTGCCTCACACATGTGAGGCAAGCGCTCTGCCACTGAACCACAACCTCAGCCCCTCTAATTTTATTCTTAAGAACTGGGGTTTGGGAGGAGGAGTTGCTCAATTTCCTACTCTTTGATTCCATACAGTAAGGAAAACAAACTCTTATTTGCTCAATCACACGTGCACTTACTTTGGTTGCCATATTTTAAAGAGGACTTTTTAAAAATAGAATATGCCCAGAGGAAAGCAATCAGAATTTTTGAGCGTTCTCAAAACCAGGATTTATGAAGGTTGATTAAAGGTTTTCAGAACATTTGGCTTGAACAAGAGGAAATCTAAGACTACTATAGCTATATTTTATATATTAAGGCAATTATGTGAAAGGGGATTTATTTTGTGTAGCTAAAGATTTCAGAATTAAGTGACAGTGAATAGGACTGTAAAGAATTAGATTTCTGTTAAATAGAAAGAAGATTTTTTATTTTAACAATTATACCTATTAAAAAATCAAATTAGTTAAAGAGTAGTGATTTTCTTAAAACTCAAGAAAGATCCAATTTTTGTTATAAATCCATGAAACATATTTAGAAAACATATGTTCTGACTATATCTTACCTCAAGTATACATTTTAGCATGGAATATATGATCTCTAAGAGAATTTGGGGCTTTCTACAAACTACACTTAAAGAAACAATTTTATATTCATTTGTTGATTTTCTAAAGAGATTACTATTATTCATCAGGTCCTCAAAATAGTTTTGACTCAGGGATAGTTTCGAGATCCTTGCTGTAAGTTCACTCATAACTTTAAATTTACAAAATTCCACTCAATGTAAATAATGCACTGTTAGATGTACAGTTATCTAATAATTACTTCTTGATCTTTTATGAGTTTAGAGAAAAATTCTAGCTTGCTCAACCCACATTGTTGTCAATTTATTAATGTATGTTTTAGCCTCTTCCCAGTAAGTATTTATTTTAGTGTTAATTGGCTAATTTTCCATATAAAATACTTGGATTACTTATAATTAATTACATTAAGAGGACAGATTGTATATTTTGAATCTTGGAAAGAGTTTATTGAATCTGAAATATGTATTAAATGAGTCAACACAATATACTCAATATCTCAGGAGTTTTAAAAGTATTAAATAAAAATGATTAATAATTTCATGATTGGGCCAAATCAGAGGAAATAACTTTAAACTGTTAAATATAGCAGAGGGACTATTAAAAATGGCAACTAAAATGTGTTCAAATTAATTGAAAGGTTTTGTTATGAATTTAATATGGAAGAAAATGTGCCTCTGAGGGCAAATTTTTTTCCCTACAGTATCCAATATCAAGAACTTTAGTGCACTTTGTCCTTATTTATAATTATTGCTGGGATTTGAAGGGCTCTGTTTTCTGTTAGCCAGTGGGGAAATGAGATCAAAATGACCTTTAAATAAATAATTATAAACTAGATTTCACTGCAATCTTCAATTGCTTCTCTCCTTTTGAATATACTTTTAATATTTTTTTCCGATTATTCTGAAGAGTAGATTTTGAATAAATTTGGTCTTTGAAGTACTTTAGAAAGATTTCTATCTAGATTTCACAAATCTGTAAATGAGAGAGGAATATAAACTGATGCGGCAGCTTAAGTACATCTGGAATAACCAAGAAAGAAACACATTAAAGTTAATTAGGTCCCAAAAAAAAGCAGCTTTTATCTCATACTTATAGAGATGAAAATATGATTCTAAATTATAACTTATCTCTAGCTAAATTGGCCAAATGCATATCCAGGGAGATACAGTTTTTCAGCCTGAGATTTATAGAACACTCAGCTAGATAAGCAGGTACACTGGGACTTACAGCTAACTGTGGGTTGTTGCTTCTTTTCCCTTTCATCAGAAATGAGAACATCTGTAATCATCACAGCAGGATGCTGGCCTATGCCTCTTGGATGGCATCCAGCAAAGACCTCTGTTGAGCTATGTTTGGATAGTCTCACATGAGGAGAATAGACAATTACTGAGGAATGGCTGGGAGGAAGAAAATTCTGATTTTTGTAAAACAAAAATAGCCAATGCTATAAAATAAACTAGAATGTACAATATGAAATGTGGCATGAAAATAGGATAGACCCAAGTTGAGAATGTATTTTATGAGAAAAAAATTGGAGTACATTAGAAAGAAATTATCAGGATGGTTTTAACTATTATTACATAAAAGCAAATCAATAAACAACACGTTCAAATCTAAACTGTGGCCTCGGGTCTAGATAATGAGAAACATTTGTTTTGAGAGGGGAGTGGTGGGCTTATTTCATTTTCCATGATGAAAATAAAGTGATAAACATTATGTGACAATATTTATGCTTAAGAACTGACAATGTGGTTGTGTGATAGGGCATAGAATGAAAGGCCAAAGCAAGGGGAAGAAAGAAAGAAAGACAAAGCAAATTCTGGAAGAGAATGGAAGTGAAGAAATGTTTTGAAAAACATGAAAGGAAGAAAGGAGAGAGGGGACAGAAATTAGAAAGAAGACATGTGAAAAAGAATGAAAAATTGTTTTGTGACAAGTTCAAATCTATATTAACATACATTTTCACATGTATAACTGCAGCAAAAATTCCCTTATTAGATTACTTATAATGGAGTTGTCTATTCCCTTTGTGAAGAACACAGGCAAGAATGGCTTTTTCAAGGACATTCCCAGCTAGACTTCCACAATTCTCTCAAATTACAACTATAAGCCATAATTCAGATCAGATAAACATATACTTTTTAAAGTTCCAATGGTGAAAACCTGCAGAATGAAAGAAAAAAATATATCTTACAATGATACCTATGTTACAATTCCTAGAGATTTGACAATAATGTTTTCTCTTCTTGGAAAACAGTTAAAATTCAAGGATGAATGACCCTAAATTAATGCCTCTATTCCTTGCCCTATGTAGTTTTCCCTTTGCATTCATTTTGTCTACCTAAGTTCATAAGATAAATAGTTAAGACATGCTCCTTCATCCTTTATTTTATACTCTTGATTCTGTGTTTTCATTAGCTATGTTTTGCTTACAGAGTACTACAGAAGTAACAACCTGTAACTTAGAAAAAAATGTGAATATAAATTCTATTTCTTACTCTCATTAGCTCTATGATCTTAGAAATGTACTTAATTTCCCTATAAAATAACAAGAGTTGCTTTGAGATGTTATTAAGGTAAAATATTAAATAACATAAAATTAGCATAGTACCTGACATATAAAAAGTGGTCAATACATGTGGGCTATTGTTTTTATTCTTAAAGGTACTCTGGGTTCTCCAACTCAGCTTAAAAGATTTCTCCTTAAGTTCTGCAATCTGGTCAATATCATCACTTTTTCTCAGATAGTGATTACATTTAACTTCTTGTAGAATTGGTGGCAGAAAACAAGGATCATTCTATTAAGTTATGTACTTGAATAAATAAACAAGAAATAATCAAGCTTTGTAGATAATACTTTAATACTTCCAACAGCATCATTTTCAGTATCACTCCAAAATGATTGAAGCAGGTAATACTATGAATTCAAAGGGACTCAAACAATTAAAAATGCCCACTTATTATCCTATTATTCTTAAATGGAATATTTTACTGAGCACATTATAATCATATGCTGTTGTATAAGTTCATAAAAAGAGATTCAATGAATCTTCTACATGGTTTCCCCAAATAATAATATTTTGAAAAATTACAGTACAATATCACAACCAGGACATTGGTATTGATATAATACATCCACTTTTTTTAGTTTTCCTTAATTTTCTTTGCATTTATGTATGTTTTCTCATGTGTGTGTTTGTTTGGTTTAACACAATTTCATCCCAAGGGGACTTGGGGAAATAAAGAAAGCAAGATTCTTTCCCTTTAGAATATTCTCAGAAGAAGGAAAGATTGTCATCATCATATTATAATACATTATAAATATATATATAAAATTGTGCTTCTTAAATCTATTATTATCCTTCATGCCACTATGTCTTTGATATCTTTGTTATGAGTTTTATTTAATCTTATAATTTTTATTTTTAATATTTATTTCTTTCAAGCTCTTCCTGATCCTTAACCCTTTCTCACAATAGTGTAGACATTAGGAAAGTCCAGATTCACCCACTCAGAATGAAATCCTTCATTTCCCCTGCTGCTGAGAGTGCTGGCTGATGAAAGTATTTGGTTATATACTTTTCAAAGCCTTGCCTTCTGCGATGGTGTGCTAAAAAATCTATAAATGTTTTCATAAGAATATTCAAAAGTATACATGAAACCACCAAGGATGAGAGAGAATGATTTTTTTTCTAACAAAATATAACTTTTATTTTTTTATATATTTTGCAGTACTGAGGATTTTTTTATTTGTTCTTTTTAGATATACATGGCAGTAGAGTGCATTTTGACATATTATACAGACATGGAATATAACTTATTCTAATTAGGATCCCATTCTTGTGGTTGTACATGATGTGGAGTTTTACTGGTTGTGTATTCATATATGAACATAGGAAAGTTATGTCAGGAGAATGATTTTTATAGGTTGTGCTCCTGGGAAGCAAATTTTGAAGATGATACTTAAGGGAAACCAGTTCAATGAAGAGTAACCTCTGGATGAACAAGAGAGGTAAGATGAGTGATATAGTCTCAATCTAGGCCTCTGCTGGCCCCACAGGGGAGCCCTGAAGCTTTATATTACTTAAGAGTTGGTTTAAATCACAGAGAAGGGACCTGGACTTAGATACCTCCATCTCTGCATTGACCGACTATTTGATATAAGTTGTCCCTGAATGGTGAATGTCTGACATACAGGACCGTAGACCAGAGGATAGGGAATTAACTTTTATTCTCTTTTACTTGGTATCCTTCAGAAACACAGAAAGGAACTGCCGTGAAGGATTAGCATTTTTTCCATCATGACATCTTCCAATATAGTGAAAATGGCAAAGGAAGAGAGGATATGGTGAAAACAACCAGGTTTATACAGGCTGTGTGTAATACTCCCACTATCTTTCTAAAGAAAGGAGTATGGTGGTTACTTCACTCGTCATAAGCCAGCATCGTGTCAAATAACCCATTCACCTTAGATGAAAAGGCAATGTATCTTGTATATTAAAAAAACTACCCCCAAATATTAAAGGCCTTGTTTAAAATTGTGAAATATCTTGATTTCCTAAAATACTAGAAAGTGTATATTATTCACTTCAACATAAACATATGTTGAAATAATTAGTCATAAATGTCTTAGCTGGGATTGAAAAATTTGAATATTATTGGTCTTATTTATCCCTTTTACATTTAATAACCATGTGACAAATAATTTGCTTTTCTGAATTAAAAGGCTGTGTTTCATTTTTACAATACTTTATAGACCATTTTATGTACATAGTAATTATGATAAAATATTTATAATTTATGACACATAACTTTTAAAAATACTTTTATGATTTATTATGATCCCAAATTCAAAATCTACTAAACTTAAAAACTTCTAACATGTGGAGAAGGAACTATGTTTCAATATAAAAAAATTTTTTTTGGTACTAGGGTTTTAACCCAGGGGTGTTTTACCACTGAGCAACACTCCCAGCCATTTTTATTGATTTAGTTTTTAATTTTTGAGACAGGATCTCGCTAAATTGCTTAGGGCTTTGCTAAGTTGTTGAAGTTGGCCTCGAACTTGGCATCCTCCTGCCTCATCCTTTGAAGTCGCTGGGATTACAGGAATGCACCACCATGCCCAGCAAATCTAAAATTTTATAACCACTAACAACAAGTGTCAATCGTGGTTGTCCTTATAACCACTAACAACAAGTGTCAATCGTGGTTGTCCTAGCTGGGCACGTTGGTGCAAGCCTGTAATCCCAGCACTTAGGGAGGCTGAGACAGGAGAATCGTGAGTTCTAAGCCAGCCTCAGCAACGACGAGGCACTAAGCAACTCAGTGAGACCCTGTCTCTACATAAAACACAAAATAGGGCTGGGGATGTGGCTCAGTGGTTGAGTACCCCTGAGTTCAATCTCCAGTACCAAAAAAAAAAAAAAAAAAAACATGGTTGTCCAAAGAGAAACTTTTTGGACTTACAAAAATATTGGACTTTTGAAAAGCCTTTTGGTATCTAACCTTTCTATATTCTATTGTCCATTATGATGAATCTGTCCCCTTATTCATATTTTCATACTGTGTTGTCAGAATGGTGAAAATAATTCCATTTTATGAAATTAAAATAAATTTAGGTGGATGATATAATATAGCTGTTTTGGTTTTTTTGGTTTTTTTGGTACTGGTGATTGAACTCAGGAGTACTCGACCACTGAGACACATCCTCAGCCCTATTTTGTATTTTATTTATAGACAGGGTTTCAATGAGTTGCTTAACTTGTGATTCTCCTTTCTCAGCCTCCCAATGTGCTGGGATTACAGGCATGAGCCACCACGCTCGGCTCAATATAGGTTATTTTTAAACTATTCTCTATATAACTGATTAGATTTTGAAAAGCTACATTAATATTTTGTAAATTTATATGGAATCCTGAGTGAATTTGACAAGAAACTATTGTAAAAGCTGTTAATACTGTAGTGTTTTCAGGGTGAAAGATAACAGAGCCAGGGTAAACAGGCCTGATTTCAAGACTTCTCAAAGACCTGAAATTTGGTCAGGTAGGAAATTCTCATAACTTGACTGTGGATGGGCAATCTCACGCTTTTTTTACATTTGATTCTATATGAAAAAGGGCAATCAGAAAGATCCCTTCTAAGTGCACTAGCCATGGCCATTTGAACAGTTTTCATTATTTGATTTTGTGCCTCCTATATTCAATAAACTTGGAAGAGTTTATTCACTAGTCAGAATTTCTAATTTCTAATGGATTTTTTAAAAAAATTGATATGGATTTATATTTAAATATAGGTCAGGTATATCACACATATCTGTATTGAAATGATAAATTTCATAAAATAAAACAACTTAATTTTAGCTATTTTATCTAATTAACTAACACA
>CM053417.1:95808685-95856077 GCA_028644305.1 Xerus rutilus
GGTACTGGGGATTGAACTCAGGGGCACTCGACCACTGAGCCACCTCCCCGGCCCTATTTTGTGTTTTATGTAGAGACAGGGTCTCACTGAGTTGCTTAGCACCTCGCCATTGCTGAGGCTGGCTTTGAACTCGCAATTCTCCTATCTCAGCCTCCCTAAGTGCTGGGATTACAGGCTTGAGCCACCGCGCCCGGCTTAACTAACACATTTTAACAAACAGTTTTCTCAAATAACATACTCTATAGTACAAAGTAGCATTTTTATTAACATGCAAAAAATGCACAGATTAATGGGTTTTATTGTGACATTTCTGTGCATGCTCATATTGTATACTGATCAGATCCATCCTCCCTTCCACTCAATTTCTTCTTGTCCTCTCTCCCCACTCCTGCACAGTTAACTTCCCAGTACCTCATAATTCCTTTTCTACATTCAAATAAACATTTCTTTTAGTCAACTAAATAATGCTCCATTGTGTTTAACATATTTATTTACCTATTGATGAGTATCTAGAGTGATTTTGTGTCTTGGCTGCTGGGAATAATGCCACAATAAACATGGATATGCAGGTGTCTCTTTTGTTTACTGACTTTATTTCCTTTAGAAGTGGAATATCTGAAACATATAATAGTACTATTTTAAGATTTTGAGGAACTACCATACTGTATGTATGTGTGTGCATGTGTATGTGTGTATCTATTGTGAATGAGATTGCTTTCCTGATTTCTTTCTAAGCTATTTTATTTTGGTGTAAAGGAAAGATACTGATTTTTGTATGTTGGCTTTGTATCCTGCTACATTACTGAATTAATTTCCCAATTTTACAGTCTTTTGGCAGAGCCTTTAGGGTTTCTATATATGCAATCATATCATCAGTAAACAGGGGAAATTTGACTTCCTCTTTACCTATTTGTATCACTTTCATTTCATTCTCTTGCTTGATTGCTCGGGATAAAAGTTCTAATAATTTATTGAATAAGAGTGGTGAGAGTGGATACCTTTGTCTTGTTCCAAATGTTACAGAAAATGTTTACAGTTTTTCCATATTTAGAATGATGTTGTTTATGAGTTTTTCATATATAACCTTTATTACTTTGAAGTATAATCCTCCTCTACTTAATTTATTTAGAACTTTTATTATGAAGGGGTATTGAATTTTATCAGTTGTTCTCTGCATCTATTGAGATGACCATGTGATTTTAATCCATGATTTTATTGCTGTACTGGATCATATTTATTGATTTGTGTATGTTGAATCATCCTTGAATCCTTAGGAAGAAATCAACTTGATCTTTTTAGTGTGCTATTGAATTCTATTTGAAAGTATTTTATTAAGAATCTTTATATCCAAATTCAACAGGAATATTGGTCCATAGTTCTTTTTTTGTTTGTTTTGTCCTTAGCAGGTTTGATATCAGTAGTATTCACTTCATAGAACAATTTTGGAAAGTTTTCTTTATTTTCTATTTTGTGAAATAGTTTTGAGGAGCACTAGTGTTAATCCTTCTTTAAAAATCTGGTAAAATTCTACAGTAAAGCCATTAAGTCCTGGGCTCTTATTTTTGTAAGACTTTTTATTACTACTTCAATTTCATTACCTGTTATTGATACATTTAATTTTGTTATATCCTCCTAGTTCAATTTTGGTAGATTATGTGTATCTGGAAATTTTCCATTTCTTATAAACTTTCCAATTTACTGGCATATTGGTTTTCAAGATGTCCCCTAATGATACTTTGAATTTTGATGACAACTGTTGTAATTTCTCCTTTTTAACCCTAATTTTATTAATTGGGTCTTATGTCTTTTTCTTTGGGTTAGTTAAGCTAAAAGTTTGTCTCTCTCTCTCTCTCTCTTTTTTTACTTTATCAAAGAACCAATTGTTTTATTGGTGCTTTGTATTGTTGTTTGTTTTAGTTTCTATTTTGTGCATTTCTTCTCAGATCTGTATTATTTCTTTCTTTCTACTGATTTGGGTTTGGTTTGTTCTGGTCTCTCAAAGATTTTGAGATGCATTAGTAGGTTATGTATTGAAGATCAATCTCTCTTTCTCTCTGATGTAGGCACTCACTGCTATAAATGTCACTCTTAGTACCATATTCACTGTATATCAGAGATTTTGGTTAAGTTGTGTTTCCATTTTTTGGTTGATGCAAAAATTTTTAAATTTCTCCTCTGATTTCTTCAATGAGACACTGTTCATTCAGTAGTATGTTGTTCAGTCTCCATGTGTTTGCATAATTTCTGTAGTTTCTCTTGCTGTTGATCTCTAATTTAATTCCATTATGATTGAATGTGCTGTAAAAATTATTTCAATTATTTTGAATTTGGTAACACTTGCTTTGTGGCTTAACATACAGTTTATTTTGGAAAAAACTTTCATGGTTGGTGAAAATAATATGTATTCTGTAGATGTTGGATGGAATATTATGTAGATGTCTGGTAAGTCTTTTTGATCTATAGTGTAATTAATTCTGATATTTCTTTGTGGATTTTTTTTTTGGTCTGGATGATTTATCTGTTGGTGAGAGTGGGGTATTTATGTCAGCCACTCTTATTATATTGGAGCCTATTTTTCCCTTTAGCTCTGTAGTGAATCTCCCTCTGGCTTTTTTGGTTGTGACTAGTTTTGAAATAGTGCATACCATATCAGAACCTGAGGAGTCCAATTTCTCTGTATATCTCATAAGAATGAGGGAACCTCTGGTCATACAGTATGCTATAGTGTAGGTAGCCAACTATGCCCTGTTTACCTACAATGGGAATGGAAGCCCCAATTAAGAGGTGAGGGTTTCCATAGGCACTGTTGATACTGGATCTGCTGTTTGAAAGGGATTCTGATACTGGCTATTCCAAATGTGGTAAATGGCCTGAGGTTTTTATTTTCAGTTTAGACAACAGTGCAGTTCCTGGTGTTTCTATGGAGAAGTGAGAGGCAATATCAGATCACCTGCCCTGTAGTACTCACATACAGTTTTGCCATTGAAGTGCAATCTGACAGGGTATACAAAAACCCTTTGCTCAGACCCTTCACAGTATGGCTACTTCAACAGTTGTGCTGTTTCTTTTTGCTACTACAGTGGGGGTCTATCCAGGAGCAGGATGTCAGATCCCTATAGCTTTGTCCAATTGGGGATATATCACCGACTTGGGGCTTTTGTCTCCCCTATTCCTTAAGTTGAAGTTCCCATCAAGGTTTAAGTAGGACTAGGTCATGACTGAATCAAGGTGTAAAACACTTGACAAGTGTCCACAAATTCCTGGCTTTATCCCTAATACCACAAGAACAACAACAACAAAGTAAAATAAATTAGGATGAAAGTTTAAAAAAAAAAGAGAGTGAGAAAGAAATAAAAAAATAATAATTGAAATGAAGGGAAACAACAGAAAAAAAGAAGCAAAAATAAAGTGAAGTGAAGGCTAGGAGTTATTCATTCCCAATTATTTCTGTGGTGGAGCTAACCAGGTGACTAATGGGAATGGTTGGAAACTGAAGCTAGTAAGAGTTCCTCTCAGCTGCTTTTCACGTTCAAACAAGCTAATGTAGAATGTACAACTCGATAGGTAATGATTTGCACCATATGTTTGGAGGTTGAGCGCTCCAAAGTTGGGGCCAATTCTGACTGGCACAGCAGTGTATTAATGAGCCTTTTGGAATGCAGATCCCACTAAACTACAGTTCTCTCTGGAGCTTCCTGTTCTGCTTACTTCAAGGGTAGGGTCAACACTGTTTCTGTGGTGTCTGAACTAGCTAAAGTAGATTTCATAAGTCACTAAGCAAAGATTCTGGATTTTCGGGGGCTGCGTGCTCCAAGTGTGGGTGAAATAATGGGGTTTCAGTGTGTCATCAGTCTAGGACAGAACTTGTTGCTCAGTTGGCAAAGATTCTCACCAGAGCTCCATGGGCTACATACTCCAAAGGCAGGGTGAATGCTGAGGCATGTCTCCAGGTGCCCCTGCAGGTGCACTAGACCAAAGATTTGTCAGCGGCATGAGTTCCATGTGATTTTCAATTCTAGAGCTCCCGAATTTGGATCCTATGCAAACATAATTTTTAATGTCCCTGAGCTCTGATAGCACATTTCCTTAATTGGAGGTTTAATGAGAAGTACCTTCGCTTTCTCTCTGCATTGCAGCCAGTGCTTCCTATCTCATAGAATTTTCATGGGATTTGTGTCAGGGTCACTTCCCTAGATCCAATCTGTCTCAAAAGACAGTAGTTGCCCACTGAGCTAGTACAGATAAGACACCACTGGTTCTCAGAGATAGAAAAAACAGTCTTCTGATTCCCAGAGCAATTACCTATTCCCAGAGCAATAGGACCTTCCTCAAAATGGCTTCTGGTTGTGACACCCACTGTGGGAACACACTGGAACATGCAGGGGACTTCTGCAAAACTGTCTCATTTTGCATATCCTGAGTCTTTTGTTTGTTTAGACTGTATGTTTTCAAATGCCAGATTCTGAGCTTGTGGAGATCACAGGGATACTTTCTCTTTTACCTATACTCCTGCCTCGGGGGTCCCCTTCCTCTCTCTGCTGATTTACTAGAGCTGGGGCACTCTGTTTCTCTTATTATTTTAATATTCAAAGTTTTTGGATTTCACCTGATCACTGACTCTACTTTTAAACTCCCACACTATGACCACCTACCTCAACATGCAGCTACACATCTGTCATTTTCATTCTATCTTGTATAGAAACAGGCAAGTGCTGAGATCCTCTAATCTGCTATCTTCCCAATGGAAATTATATCTCTCAATTCAATAATTTAGTAACACTGATCCATAGAACTCTAAAGATCTTAAACATTATCATGGGAAGTTGACTTTTAAGCAAATGCTTTTACTTTAAAAAATCAAATCATCAAACTATAAGCATTTCAAAGTTTTGGAGAGCAGCAAAGGCTTTCACAATATCAGCATCATATAGAGACTATTCTTTTGCTTCCTGTGGCTTTTTATACTAGTACATTTTTTCTCTCAAGTACCTAAAAGTATACTCTACCAATATATTTCTCTTTACTATGTCCTTGAGTGATGCTATTAAAAGTAGCATCAATAAAATACAACCAATTTCATAATAAATCACCATTGCAGTGATGATTGGATTACATAGAAGAGCATCAAAGTAAAAATCTATATAATCTATATAGGGAAATATGGGCTACATATAAATAATTCAATATTACAAAATGCAATGTTACATCTTTTAGATAAATAGCCCTCCCATAATTTATCCTTAGGTATTCCCTTTTGTAGTCAACCATTCTCTTCCTTCCACTCTCAGTGAACATTTCTTTAATATCTACCAGAAATGACAACCTTGTCAAGTTTCCATGCCACATCAACATCCTTAACATTACATTTCTCCGATGTTATGTATGCTATATCACTTGTTTTTAGTGAAAATGTTTTAAGATCTACATATCTTATAATTTTTAAATTGATCTATCAGAAATATTTGCTGGAATTGGAATTTGAAGATCAATGCTGAAATCTACCTCTTCTATGGTTTGAAATAAAAAGGACAATTCATTTATCTCTAGAACTTTGGTATCTTTATTTATAAAATGGAGATAGTAGTTACCTCGCAAAATTGTTATTTTAAGATGTGAACTCATATATGCAAATAATCTGAATGGTAAACATACAATAAAATTATATACAGATAAATGTATTTCACTTCTAGATAATTGTGTAATCAAGGCCCATTTTATAATAAATGTAAAAATTGGAATTTGATGTGAGGCCATTTTTTTTGGTCCAAGTAAAATTGCCTCTAATTTTTTGATGCTTTATACCATTGAGAGCCTCATAAAATCAAGCAATTATAATATATATGTGTGTGTGTATATATACACACATATTCACACATAATTGCATTTGAAACCTCAGTTGTCTGTACACATGTTTGTTACCTTCAATTGTAGCATGATCTCACTTTTTAGTGCATAGTGCTTTATTAAATAAAATACCTTGATATGAACAGGCTACTCCTTGGAAGGCCATAAAGAGAACTAAATAGCTTTGTTCTGTATAGTAAAGCATCAATTTTGAGCTTCCACGATTTTCCAGGGAGAAGACAAGGTTGGATCCCAGTGTGTATAAGGATGACTTAAACAAAAGGTGAGACAGAAATGAGAAATTGAGGATCAAGGGGTCAAGAATATTAAGCAAAGATGAGGAAGAGAAATGATCTACCCAAGCATCCTGAAAAATGATATGGACACTGGATTTTATACTGTGTGAAATGTGACTGGATTTATTTCAGTCTTAAAGTTCAAGGTGAGTCCAGCAGGCTAGAGGACAAAAAGACATCACGGCAATAGTCAATTTTGTCATAATGGAGTCTACCAGTCAGGATATCAGTATTGTCAGTATTTTCTATTTCATATGCTCATATTCAAGTGGTTTCTAAGAGATGTATGTGTGAAAACATAAAATTATGTAGAAATAGATATGTTTGTTAACAATGAATTGGTAATCCATAGGTGGACAAATGCATTAACAATCAGGTAAATCAGAATGTCTAATATCAAAAATGACAAAGAAGTCTTTGGTGAATTGGAAGGAATCTAACATTCTGACTAAAAGTGTCACCTTCACATATTTAAATCAATATATAATTTATCTGCTGCCCTAGAGAAAATTGAAGATAAATATAATGCAATTAGCATGTAATAAGAATGGCTTATCAAACATTTCAGAGAAATTTGTTATTTATGTACTATAAAGTGAAAAAGGGAAACTTTTTTAGATATAAGGAAAACCTATATTTTAGAAAATAGACTATATTTAGAAAATGAGAAATTTTCTAAATAAATCTATATTTAGAAAATATAAACCTATATTTAGAAAATGAGTAGTCCTTAATTTGATGCCTGCTTTTTAATTATGTCATTTTTCTTCTGTTTATGATAGCAGTGTTTTATAAAATCTTCTTTTAAAATTTCACATGCTTCATATTTAACCTAAATGCTTAAAATTGGGCTTTAGAGTAAAAGCATGGAAATACATTTTCTCCGATATATATTGCATAAAACATGTAAAATAATTTTTACTGACAGCATTGAAAATTTAAAAAAACAACTATTAGACTTCTTAATGCATAATAACTTTTTCTTTTAGGTGCAAACTGCAAATATAATGTTGATTTTTCTGTTAATATGTTTGATTCTAACAACAACAGTACTTGTGTGCTATAGGATGGATGTTTGTGTTTCCTCATAATTTATATGATGAAATTCTAGCCCCCATTATCATGGTATGGGAGATGAGGATTTGGAGAGGTGAAGAGGTCAAGGGAAAGCCCTCATGAATGCAAATAATGCTTTTATAAAAGACATGGAAAAAAGCTCCCTGGTGCCTTCTACCATGTGAGGACACTGAGAACTCAGCTGAACTAGTGCCCTAACCAGGCACCAAATCTGTTGACATCTTGATCTGTGACTTCCAATCCTCCAGAAATGTGAGAAATATATTTGTGCTGTTTATAAGCTACCCATTCTATTGTATTTTTGTAGTAGCAGCTCAAATGTGTAAAGATATTGAGATGGGATTCCTCCAAATTTATTACATTTATTTCACATATACTGTTTGTTTTAATTAATGATTAAACATATTTTCACTGTTCTGATTTCAGAACCCTTCCCCATTAGTAGCTAAAACATATACTTGTGTAAAAAATAAGTGAAAGTATTACCCTGTTCATTTTAGAGAAAAGAAGTGGAGCTTAGAGAGATTGATGTTTTTACAATGTGTGTTGTTCAAATGTCATCTGATTTATGCCACAAAAACCTGAATTTCCACCACTGTTTCTCATTAGGTGGAAATAATTAGTGATTGTTACTCTGACCTTCAATACCTCTTTTTATATCCTTATAGCTATATGATTCCTAGAAGCTCTCCTTTTTAACCAACAGATTATAAAAATTATGAAGAAAATGGTAGTGATGTAAACTCTCCACATAAATAGGGGCTTGTGAAATTCAGTGCTATTTGTTTTGAACTGAAAATGTTAGAAACAGAAGGCATTTTCTTCTAAACAATGGGCTTACAGTTAGGCTCTGCTGACTCTGGTGAGTTGGTATGCATATTAAAGTAAAGCAAATATGATAATCAATTATTTGCCTTAAATTTTAGACCATAAGAGAACATTTTTATAAAATAATGCACTCTGGTATCTGTTAAATTTACTCTAGTCCTGAAAGTGGAATATAGTTTTAATTGCTGAGTTTGTTTGTCATGTATGAAAAATTAGTTTTGATAGATACAGATTATTCCTTTTGATAGTTATATTGGATTGTTTAGAGGACTTTATTGGTTTAAGCAGGACATAAATATATATACTGGTATTTCAGTAATGTCCTATGCCAAAATTTTTAAATTATTATTATTGTTCTCATTGGAAAATTTGATGATTTTTGAGAAACAAGGTTATAGATGTTGAATGACTTGAGTTGTCCAAGATCTCAAAATAAGTATTTAGCATATGTAATATAAGTTTTATCCTACAAGTCAAAATATATTCTCTTTATATCATTATACTCAAAGAAAGAATAATTAACATATCAAATAATTATTCAGAACATTTACAAATTGTATTCTTCATCAACTGATATATAAAAGGTATATAAGTGGCATATAGAAAACAAATAGTGCCCTATACCTGCTTCAGATTTACTTATAATCCAGTGAGGTGGACAGAGTATTCAACAGATCACAATGTATTAAATGCAAAAAAGTACTACTGAAATGCAGAAAAAACTTTAGCAATAGTTGTATAATGTATTTGTTGATAGTATAACTTTTGGAATCAGACTGTCTTGAGTTTTAATGCTTACTCTCTCACTTCCTATGTGATTTTGCATAGGTACTCTAAGTTCAAAGTCTCTATTCCCAAGTTTTCGTATCTAGTAAA
Source organism: Xerus rutilus (assembly GCA_028644305.1). Lineage (NCBI taxonomy): Eukaryota > Metazoa > Chordata > Mammalia > Rodentia > Sciuridae > Xerus > Xerus rutilus. The sequence goes on from CM053417.1 coordinate 95,817,607, forward strand.
TTAAGATAACTCTACATGATAGTGTTGGAAAAAAGCCCTTAGCCAACTGATACATAGCATATACTCAATAAAATTTTTGTTTGTTTTCGTACTGGGGATTGGACCCAGGGGTGCATTACTACTGATCTACATCCCAGTTCATTTTTTATTTTTATCATTTTTAAATTTTGAGACAGGATTTTGCTAACTTGATGAAGGTGCTAGCCTCATACTTGTGATCCTCCTGCTTCATTCTCCCAAGTTGCTGGGATTACAGGTGTGTGTCATTTTGCCCAGCAACAAATTAAATTTATATAGGGGGAGCATGAATAGCCTGCTATGGGAAGATCATATTCTATGTCTGAAGAGAATAAAACTCCATATGTTATGGACACAATGAAGGGCGTAGGGAATTGGGTAACAAGAATATGGCCTGGGGAATAAGATAAGTCTGAAAAGGTATTTTGGAATCAGCTGACAATTATATGTATAAAATAAATAAGATGGAGGAGGTGAAGACACCCACAAGATTTCTACTTTGCCAATATGGAAATAGGGCAATGGCATTACCATGTTTCATTAATTGTAGATGATGTTTATTATAAAACATAACAGTATTTCAGTAATGGGTTTTTATGTGAAAAAGTACATTTTACATTAGCTCTTAACCAAAAATATCATATTTATAACTATATTCATTTTCTTCATAAGTACCTAAAAGCATGAAAACAAACTTATAAAATCAGTGTAATAAAAGCTTATTGAGCAAAATTCATAATAATAAATAAGGGTATTTACTGAGTATTTACCATATGTTAAAATTGACCTAGGTGGACCATTTCTTTATCTCCTAAAACTTTGAAACAGCCCTGTGTGATAAGTACTATAATTAGTTTATTTATAAAGTGAAAATCATAAAGCATTACCAAGGTTATTTTATAAACTTCTGATATTGATTTTGTCATGGTTTAGATTATCATTAGAAGGATTCAACAGGACTAAAAACTCAAGACTTTATGATTGCTCTTATAAAACTTAATCTAGGAATAGAAGTCAGAGGATATCTTTAAAACCTGTGTTTTATTAAATAAGCTTTTATTATTACAAAGGAAACAAATCAGCCATCCTTGTTTCACTCACTTTTCTTGTCCAATTGAAATACCCATGAATACCAGAAACAAATGCCACATTAATCAAATATTTTCTGATCTCTGGAAGAATGACTAGTGCAAATGAATAAAACTAAGAAAGAAGACATACAAAGTATATGAAGTAACTTTCTCATACCTCATTTACATATCTGCAAAACCATCTTGTCTGAACTCTTAACCAGAAACCTGAGCAACATTGATGTTCTTGCATAATAGCTTTTCTAAAGAAAAAATAATTTCTCTGCACTGTTATCTTTGACTTGTATTCACAACCAATCATTCTTCTTAATTTTCTTTATTTTTTTGTTTTTTAATTTTTGTTTTAGTTGTTGATGAACCTTTATTTTATTCATTTATTTATATGCAGTGCTGAGAATCAAACCCAGTGCTTCACACATGTGAGGCAAGTGCTCTGCCACTGAGCCACAACCCCAGTCCTTAATTGTATTTTTATTAGATCTTTCTAGTAATACATATTAGTTATGTTCATCTTGATGAACTCATACATGCATTGAAATCAATTTCAGTTTATGATCTCGCCTTTTCCCTCCTGTTTTCCCTCCTCTCTCCCATTCTCCTTTCTCTACTCTTCTTGACTTCCTTTTGCTTGTCTATCAATTTATATTTGGTTGGTTCTTTATGTTATCCTATCCTTCCCTTCTCCTTTCCTTTTTTACTCTAACATATAAGACAAAGCATTTGAACTTTGAGTTTCTGAGTTTGGCTTATTTCATTTAGCATGATGTTCTCCATTTCCATCCATTTACCAGAAAACGCCATGCTTTCATTCTTTTTTTATGGCTGAATAGAAATCCATTGTGTGTGTGTGTGTGTGTATGTCTCACTTTTTTTTTCTGATTTCTCACGTGGGAATAGCTTATTACATAGAAGATCATCAATTCATCAAAAATCTTTAGTAGGAACTTCAAATCTACTTGATCATATTTCTTTCTAAGTTGGTGGTAGAACACTGTATGTTTTTAAAACAAAGAAATAAGGTATGATAAGAAAATTGGTATAATTTTTCCTTCAGCTATCAATATACTAATATTGAATTATTTTCAACTTATCTGGGCACATAACTAGTGACTGGAAATAAATTGAAAATTAGTATTTTACACTATAATGTTAAATTTTTTAATTTTTAATTTCTTCTAATTAGTTATACATGGTAGCAGAATGCATTTCAATTCATTGTACACAAATGGAGCACAACTTTTCATTTCTCTGGTTGTGCAAGATGTAGAGTCGCACCACATGTGCAATCATACATGTACCTAGGGTAATGATGTTCATCTCTTTCCACCATCTTTGCTACCTCCATGCCTCTCCTCCCTCCCTTCCCTTTGCCCAATCAAATTTCCTCCATTCTTCCCCACCCCTCACTTCCATTATGGATCAACATCCACTTAGCAGAGAGAACATTTGGCCTTTGTGTTTTGGGAATTGGCTTACTTTGCTTAACATGATATTCTCCAATTGAATCTCTTTATCTACAAATGCCATAATTTTATTCCCTTTTAATGCTGAGTAATATTCCATTGTATATATGTACCACAGTTTCTTTATCCATTCATCTGTTGAAAAGCATCTAAGTTGGTTCCACAGTTTAGCTATTGTGAATTGAGCTGGTATGAACATTGATGTGGCTGTGTCACTATACTATGCTGATTTTAAGTCACAGTTTTTTAATCCATTCATGTATTGACAGGCATCAGGGTTGATTCCATAATTTAGCCATTGTGGATTGTGCTGCTATAAACATTGAGGCAGCTGTATCACTGTAGCATGCCAACTTTAGATTTTTGAGAAAATACCAAGGAGTGGGACAGCTGGGTCTTATGATGATTCTATCCCTAGTTGATTTTTGTTTTTCTTTCTTTTTCTGAGACAGGGTCTCACCAAATTGCTTAAGGCCTCACTAAGTTGTTGAGGCTGGCTTTGAACTTGCTATCATCTTGCTTCAGCCTTCCAAGCTGGTGGGATTACAGATGTGCACCACTGCAACTGATTACCCTAGTTCTTTGAGGACTCTCCATACTGCTTTCCAGAGTGGTTGTACTAGTCTACACTCCCACCAACAATGTATAAGTGTACTTTTTTCCCCACAGCCTCACCAGCATTTTGTTTGTGTTCTTGATCATTGCCATTCTGACTGGAGTGAGATAAAATCTTACTGTAGTTTTGATTTGCATTTCCCTATTACTAAAGATGTTGAACATTTTTTCATGTATTCATTGGTCATTTGTGTTTATTCCTTTGAGAAATATGTTTAGTTCTTTTGCTCTTTTATTGATTGGGTTATTATTATTATTATTAGTTTTTGGTGTTTAGTTTTTTGAGTTCTTTGTATTTTGTGGATATTAATCCACTACTAGAGGCGTAGCTGGCCAAGATTTTCTTCCACTTTGTAGGCTCTCTCTTCATACTCTTAATCATTACTTTTGCTATGCAGAAAGTTTTTAATTTGATGGCATCCCACTTATTGTTAGTTGGTTTTATCTCTTGTGCTTCAGGGGTCTTGTTAAGGAAGTTGGTGCCAGCACCTATATGATGGAGTGTTGACCTCATGTTTTCTTCTAGAAGTTGTAAAGTTTCTGGTCTAATTCCTAAGTCTTTGATCCATTTCAAGTTATGTTTTGTGCAGGGTGAGGGATAGGAGTCTAGTAGTAGGGATAGTAGTATTTTCTACATATAGCTGTCCAGTTTACCCAGCACCATTTGTTAAAAAAGCTTTCTTTTATCCAAGATATATTTTTGGCAACTTGTCAAATATCAGATGGCTATAGGTTTGTGGATTTCTATCTGTGTCTTCTATTATGTCCAATTGGTCTTCATGTCTATTTTGAATCCAACACCATGCTGCTTTTGTTACTACTGCTCTGTAGTATAATTTCCGATCAGATATTGTGATGTCTCCTGCTTTGCTTTACATGCTTAGTATTGCTTTGACTATTTTGGGTCTCTTATCTTCCAAATGAATTTTAGGACTGATTTCTCTAGTTCTGTGAAGAATACCATTCATATTTTGATGGAGATTATATTGAATCTGTGTATTGTTATTGGTAGTATGGACATTTTGATAATATTAATTCTACCTACTTAGGAATATGGGATATCTTTTCATATTCTAAGATCTTCTTCAATTTATTTCTTCAGTGTTCAATAATTTTTATTGTAGAGGTTTTTTTTAACTCCTTGGTTAGATGCATTCCTAACTATTTTATTTTTTGAGATTGTTGTTAATGGGATAGTTTTTCTGATTTCTTCCTCACACAGCCAATCATCCTTATCACATCATATTTTCATATATCTTTGGGATCCAACAATAGCTAGTAGTATGACCAGGTCAGAAGCTAAATGAAGAGGTTAATATTATATCCAATTTTTAAATATAAAAATTGCATTTGACTAGCAGGAGGAAATAATTGACATTGGGACAATAAGTTAAGATAAACTTCTTATTTTTGTTAAATGATTATCTATTTTCCAATTTTTGTGGAATGGAAAATCATTAATAAGTTACAAGCCAGAGCATGACATAATTTTTTTAAAATATTTATTTTTTAGTTGTAGGCAGACAGAATATCTTTATTTTATTTTTATGTGGTGCTGAGGATCGAACCCAGTGCCTCACGCATGCTAGGCGAGCACGCTACCACTGCGCCACAACCCCAGCCCCAGAGCATGGCATAATTTGATACACATTTTCAAAATAGTTCCAGTTTGCTGTTTGGAGAATATATTGTAGAAGAAGACATCAATCATTTGGTAAGAAAATAATGGTGGCTTGGAAACACAACCTGTCAGAGTTGATAATAGAGTAAATATGTTGGGAATGAAAAAGAGGTAAATGTTGAGGATTATGCACAGATCTTGGTTTTTCATGCCTAGGATGATTTACGAAGATAAAGAGTGAATAGAAGCATATATGAGAAAGATTACATTCCTTTTTGGATAAGTTCTTCTCAGTGACTTTCTCAGTGACACAGTTTGATACATTAGTTTATAGTTAAATAAAAGAGGAGAGAAAGAGGTGGAGAGGAGGAAGAAGGAATGAAGAGAAAGAAAGAAAGATTGAGGGCGGTGAGATGGAGAGACAGGAGGAGTGAATGTTAAGTGAGAGGACTGTGAGATTTGTTAGCATATAATAAACAGTTAATGATATCCTCCAAAGATAGGATATAGAATGAAATTTAAGAAAGTCAAGTTCTGAGAACTGAACATCTGACATTTAGAAATGGGATAGAGGAAGATATTTCAGCAAAGAAAAAACAAGGAGAAATCATGAAAGTGAGAGTAAAACCAAGAAAGTTATACAAAAGTTATCATATGAGTATTGTTTTAAGATAGATGAAGTAAATAATTATGACAAATGCTGCTGAGAAGGTGAGGAAGAGGAGATTGGAATGCCATTTACAGTCATGCCAACATGGAGGATTGTTGTTAATGGGATAGGTTTCCTGATTTCTTCCTCACGCAGCCAATCATTCTTTTCACATCATATTTTCTTTATTTTCATATGAGGAAGAAATGTGTCATTATTTATGAACCACAAATATTTTAGAAAGCTAGACAAATTGATTTTTAAAGCGAAAATAAAAATATTACTAGGTACTAGTTATGCTGGGAATTGACACAGGTGAAGAACAAGGGTTTGAAATATATCTCTTGAGCATTGGAAGTTAGATTGACAGTAGAAAGACACAGTAACAAAAAAGGAAATGTTATGATGGAATCTAAGAGAATATGAAAAAAGTAAAGACTTGTAAATAAACTACAGTAAGTAGAACAGTCAAGTAGAATCATTCTACAGAGACACAAGCTAATATTGTATAAATGAAATCAGTTGCACAACACTACATTACAAAATAAATATATTGCTATTGGTGTTTGTTCAAATTTAAAATTTGAAAAGGAATTTACCACTTTCTCTATATGCAAAATGATATCTTGCTAAACAAATAAGTTAAACTGCTATACATATATATCATTTTCTTTAATAAAGTTAAGAATATACTGTAATGAATCTGAAGTAACTCTCCTATGTACATATATGAATACATCACAGTGAATCTCACCATCATGTACATCCACAAGACTGGGATCCTAATTAGAATAACATATACTCCATTTTTGTATAAATATGTCAAAATACAGTCTACTGTCATGTATAACTAAAATGAACAAATCAAAATTAAAAAAAATTTAAAAATAGAATATATGGTTCACTATCATATCTGTCCTTACATCAGGAAAGTGTAGCTTCTGAATATAAGTGCAAAGATTTGAGATTCTATAATTTTCTATCATGAAATACCTGACAGATGATCAAATGTTTAATATATAACTTTCAAAAAAATTATGATACATATTGTTATTATTTATAAATGCATTTATTGTAAAATTGAAAGCTCAATTAGAACATCATAATTGCTTCCAAATATTTATGTTGTAAAGTTAATTTATACTAATAATAATACAAAACAGAAATTCTGAAACTTACTAGAAATACATATTTAAAACATAATTTAGATAAATTTAACTGAAACACAAAGAAAAACAAAAACCTCAAATTCAGTTTGTCAGTGAAAAATTTTTGAAAGTGTTTAGTCATACTTATCTATTATATATTTGAAGATAAATGAAAAAAGTTATTTGATGATACTTTTAAAATATAGTAGAATAAATGTTTAGAAATTGCAAAATTTTACTTAAGATAGCTACTACATGAAGGGTCCTGAAACATTATATACCTGATTAAAAAGCCCTAGCATATTAGTTGTAAGATAACATTGTGTGGTGGCTGAGTATACTCAGTTTTAAATCAAGTCATATATTACATAGTGAAATTGGATATATTTTTAATTGGATATGGGCAATCAAATAGGAATACATAGGAGACAAATGGGAAAGAATATTTGAATTGAATTCTGTGTGAGACATGGTTAACATGTCTTTGGAATAGATAAAAGAGGAAGAAGTTTTAGGGCACAGGGAAATGTAAAGAGGACTATAGACAATTTGCTTAAAAGTAATTTACAATCAAACATCTTAAATGAGCTCCAAATATCCTTTTTACTTATGAAACTTCCTTACTATCCAGTTCTTATCCCAGAAGATATCTAGTTGTGATGAAGTTTGAATGCTTTGGGACTAATTCTGTTACAGAACACAATCCACAACATTAAGTAGTAACACTCGCAGTGTGACTATTCCCAGTGTCTCAGTGTGCATTTGATGACTACTGTCACAAATAGTACTATTATGATTTTACAAGACATAAATTATAAGCATGAAAAACCATTCCATTTCTTTTAATATGCCAAAATATTTCCAATATAGTATAAATATTGGGAATATAATGTAAGTGAACCTCTCTGCCAAAAGGGAAGATCTCTGATCTTTGTAGAGAGAAGCTGATTTGATTTATGCAAACAAATATATTATAGAAAAGTATATAGAGCATTAGAAAATAATCTGGAGTCTCAAAGTACATTGAGATAGATAAAAACATGATGATTTGAAAAAAGAATATTTTATTTTGTTTCTGTTAACTATTTGGTCTTTTATATTTAAGAACCAAAGTCACAATTTCACATATTTTAGGGCTTTTTTTAAATTGTTATACTGTGTTTTTTTAAATACAATTTTGAATACATGTGCCTTAGAGTTTGTAAATGTTTGATAATAGAAATTTTTTGTGAGCAAACTTGAAACATTATCCTTCAAAATGTTATTGAAAATAAGACTCATTTATCTTGAAAATGTCTTAGCCAAAACGCGGGGAGAAATAAAAATGTAAGAAAAGAATGAGAAAATGTACACGCTATAGCTCTAATACCTTTCACTACTTGCATCTGCTCTTGTCATCATTACACTTTGCATAAATTGATCTGTAATTTAAAATCTTTTAAAGATTCACATATTTCATGTAGGTTTGTTCATGTTATTTTGTTTGTTTGTTTTTTGAGTGAAATCTGGCTTTTCCCTCTTGGAACTACTTCTGCATTTCTGTTTTGGCTTTTCCAGTAATGTCTCTGTTACTCCCATATCTTTCAAGAAACCTTAAAAAAGGGTGATCTTGTTTTTTCCTGTGACTTCCAAGGTATTTAATTGCCCCTCTCTAAAAAATTTCAGCTACCAGGCTGAGGTTGTGGCTCAGTGGTAGAGCACTTGCCTCTCAGGGATGGGGCCCTGGGTTCCATCCTCAGCACCACATAAAAATAAATATATAAAGATACTAAAAAAATTTTAAAAAGGTTTCAGCTTCCAAGTTTTCAATCTGTTTATTAGAAGATGAAACATAGTTTTATGTTGCCTTTCTTCTTGGAGAATTTTCTAATTCAAATGTGGCAATAAATAGGTTCAGAAATGAGGAGAAAGTGGAAGCTTATAAATTGAGAAGATAAGACAAGCTTTCAAAAGTTTTGTGGGGGTAAGGGACAGAAATTGAAGTTCAAAGCCTTTCAAATAAAGATACCTAAATAACAACGTGAATGTCCTATTGATATTCCAAGGTGCTATTCTGTAAGAGAGAACCAGAAATCACCCAACTTCAGTAAAGACTAAAGTTCAGCTTCTAATAATAACCTAATTCCCACTCAATGACAGCAGTCTTCCATTAGTATATTATACCTGGTTGAGAGAAACAAAAATTTCTTAAGAGGATGGTTACATCAGATAGTTTTCAAGTACCTCCACACTTTTTACACATACTATCCTGCACTAAAAAATAATAAAAAAAATAACCAGAGGGAAAGACAAAACATAAGCAAAAATTCAGTTTAAATAATGACAATTGAAGGTGACCCATAATGTATCAGATACTAGAGATAAGAATGACATGAATTATGTGGAATAACATTTCAAGAAACTTAATGACAATTAAAAAAAATAACAGAAAACTGAAACCTTAAAAAGTAGATACCCTAGAACTGAAATATACAATAAGCAATTATAAGAACTCAGTAAATGGATGTAATAACATGTTAGACAACAAAAGAGAAAATTCATGGCCTGGAAGAAAAACTGAAGAAAATATTCAAACTACTGAGAAAAATATGATAGATAACAATAATAAGTTTAGGAGACATCCAGGACATGGAAAAAGTTATAATAAATATGTAGTTATTGCTCCAGGAAAATAGAAAACAAAGACAGTACTGTGGATAGCTATGACTGAGAAATTTCCAAAGCTGGAAAGTACTAATGACATAGATACACAGATTCAGAAAATAATACAAACCACAAGAAAGATAAATATAAAGACAACAATACTCAATCACATATTTAGAATGTTGAAGCTGGGCGCGGTGGGTGACACCTATAATCCCAGCACTTAGGGAGGCTGAGACAGGAGAATCTCAAGTTCAAAGCCAGCCTCAGCAATAGCGAGGCGCTAAGCAACTCAGTGAGACCCTGTCTCTACATAAAACACAAAATAGGGCTGGGGATGTGGCTCAGTGGCCGAGTGCCCCTGAGTTCAATCCCTGGTACCAAAAAAAAAAAAAAAAAGAAAAAAAGAAAGAATGTTGAAAACCAAACAAATCATTTTTTTTTTTTTTGGTACTGAGGATTGAACTCAGGGGTACTCAACCACTCAGCCACATCCTCAGCCCTATTTTGTGTTTTTATGTAGAGACAGGGTCTCACTGAGTTGCTTAGTACCTTGCTCTTGCTGAGGCTGGCTTTGAACTCGTGATTCTCCTGTCTCAGCCTCCCAAAGTGCTGGGATTATAGGCCTGCGCCACCGCACCCAGCTCCAAACATATTTTAATGTGTGTGCATTTAGGTACAGTATTAGCAGAGAAATATATTTTACTGTCCCAAACCTCCTGTGTTCCACCAATTCCACCTGCCCTTACTTCCAACAAATACCTGGAAACCACACACACACACACACACACACACGCACATATACATTTACTGTCTACATAGTTTTGCCTTTTCCAGAATGTTGTAGATTTGAAATTACACAGCATGTAGCCTTTTAGATTGGTTTCTTTCACATAGCAGTATGGATTGTTTATGGCTTGATGGCTCATTCTCTCATATTCCACTGAATGGTTTACCACAGATATTTATTCATTCACCTACTGAAGGATATCTTGGTTGTTTCCAAGTTTTGGTAATCATGAAAAAAGTTGCTCTAAATATTGTTGTGCAAGCTTTTTGGTGGAAATAAATTTTCACCTAATTTTGGTAACTACCAAGGATCATAGTTGATGGACAATATATTATATTTAGTTTGCAATAAATTGTCAAGCTCTGTTCCAAAGTGGCTGTCCCAGGTTGTATTCTCACCAACAATGAATGCGAATTCCTGTATCTCCATACTTCTGCCAGTATTTGGTTGTATCAATGTCTTGTCTTTGCTGTTCTAATAATTACATAGTGATATTTTTTCTTATAATTTGTAATACTCTATGGAAATATAATATTGAGACTCTTCTCACGTTTTTTTCCTTTTGCATATCTTCTTCAATGAGGTAACTTTTTGAATATTTATTACATTTTTTATATTGAGATATTTTTGTATTGTTGAATTTCAAGAGTTCTTTGCCTGTTTTGGATACAAATCTTTTATCCTACATGTGTTTAGTAAATATTTTATCTCACTATGTGGCCTGATTTTCATTCTGTTAGCAATATCTTTCACTGAACAAAAAATTTTGTTTTAAAGAATTCTAATTTCTGATTTTTCTTGAATTATGCTTGAATCCATAGACTGCCAAGGACAAATTCCCCTATATTTTCTCCAATGTTATTATTTATGAGTTTTATTATTTAGATCTGCTACACATTTTGAATTAATTTTTTAAAATATGTAAGGTCTATATATAGATTCTTTTTTTCCCCGTGTAGATGTCCAACTGTTTTAGCAATGTACATTTGAAAAGGCCATCCTTTTTAAAAAATATTTTTTTAGTTGTTGATGGACCTTTATTTTACTCATTTATATGTGGTGCTGAGAATAGAACCCTGTGCCTCACACATGTGAGGCAAGTGTTCTACCACTGAGCCACAATCCCAGCTCTCATTCTTTTTTTAATGTTTATGTTAGTGCATTATCATTATACATAATAATATATTCATATTATTATGGGGTTCATACTTGGAAAAGCTATTCTTTATCCATTGAATTTCATTTCTCTCTTGTCAAAAACAAATTAACTGTATTTATGTAGACATAATTTTGAACTCTATTCTGTTCTATAGCTCTATTTGCATATTCATTTGTCAATACCACAATATGTTGATTATTGTTGATATTATAGTAAATCTTGTAGTTGGGTAATATCAGTTTTTCAAATTCATTTTTTCCTTTTAAAACTGTGGTGACTGTACTGGTTTTGTTTTCTTTGTTTTTTTGTTTGTTTGTTTTGTTTTGTTTTGATCTTTTCATATAAACTTTAGGATCATTTTTTGATATCCACAAAATAATGCCAGTCTCTGGACTCAAAAAACATTAAATCTATAGATCAGGTTGAGAAGAACCAAAATCTTGAAAATATTGTCTTCTGTGTACATAAACATCTTTTTATTGATTTAGATATTTAATATTTCACCAGATTATTAAGTTTGCCTCATGTAGATCTTACACATATTACTTGGATATATTATTTTATGTGTGTATTAATATAAATGATACTGTGTTTTTAACTTCAAATTCTAACACTTTGTTGTTGGTTTGCAAGAAAGCAGATGATTTCTTACATTAACACTGTATCTTGAATTTTTTATTGTAATCACTTTTTAGACTGAGAAGTTTTTTGTTGATTCTTTGGGATTTTACACATAAGCAATCATGCCAACTCCAGAGATAAACACAAACAACAACAAAAAACACCTTTTTTTCTTCTTAATCGCTATAGTTTTCTTTTCATTTCTGTTATTATTACATTTCCTAGGACTTCTAGTATAATGTTGAATGGTGAATAGGGAGAATGAACTTTCTTACCTTGTTCCTGAACTTAGTATGAAAATATATTTATTCTCACCTTAAATATTGGTGGGGTTTCTCAGTGTTAAGAGGTGTTCCTACGAAATTTGTAAATTTTACCTCCAGGAAACCTATCAGATTTTCACATTGAAGAACAGAAAAAAAAATCACCTCATACTCCTGTCTTGGCACTGGGAGGGAAAGTAACCCTTCTGGATAGTTCCACAGCAGGGGAAATTTTATCTCTATAGGAACAAAGATAAAAATTATATTTAACTTCAAGAACCATATAGGAAAGAAAGGAGTATAGTGAAATATTTTAAGTGTTAAAAGAAAAACACCCTACCATCATAAAATTCTGTATCCTGCCGGAAGTGGTGTCATACAACTGTAATCCCAGCACCTAAGGAGGCTGAGGCAAGAGGTTCCCAAGTTCAAGGCCAGCCTCAACAATTTAGGAAGGCCCTAAGCAACTTAGTGAGACTCATTGCAAAATAAAAAATAAAAAGTGCTGAGGATATAGCTCAGTGCTAAAGCACCCATAGGTTCAATCCCCAGTCCACCTCTGCCCTCCCCCCAAAAAAAACCCCTGTATCCTGAGAAATTATCCTTCAACAGTTCAACAGTGAAAAAAAAAAGACTTTTTCAGAAAAGAATTGATGGAGCCAGGTGCAGTGGCACACACCTCCAATCCCAGCAACTTGGGAGGCTGAGGCAGGAGGATCAAGAGTTCCAAGCCAGCCTCAGCAACTTAGTGAGGCCCTGAGCAACTCAGTGAGACTAAAATATAAAAAGAGAGCTGAGGATACAGCATGGTGATTAATCGCCCCTGGGTTCAATCCCTGGTACAAAAAAAAAAAAAAAAAAAAAGAATTGATGGAATTTATTGTCAGTAGACTTGCGTTGCAAGAAATGTTGAAAAAAATTCTTCAAAGAGAAAATAATTCATATAGATATCTTATATCTACATAATGAAAGGAAGACCTTTGAAAAGGAATAAGTGATAATAAAATAAAAATATTTAGTTTCCTTATTCTTAATGGATATAACATAACTCTTCAAAATGACTATAGAAATAATGTATATGATGATTATGGCATATGTATAATTGAATGAATGACAGCAATCAGGAACACTGTTTTATTATAAAGTGCTTGGTATTACCTGTGAAGCATTGCAGAATTATTTATAAGTGGACATGGACCAGCTGTAAATGTGTATTGAAAATTCTAGGGCAACCACTAAACAGAAATAAAGGTAGTATAACCAATATGTTAAGAAAGCAGAGAAAATGAAATGATATAAAATGCTCAGTTAAGACCACAAAAGGCAGAAAACTGTGTAAGACAAAAATAATGAAGAACAAGGGCAATAAGCCAGGCACGGTGGCGCAAGCCTATAATTCCAGAACTTTGGGAGGCTGCGACAGGAGAATCATGAGTTCAAAACCAGTGAATATTGTATAAATCCCCCTCCTCTGAATATTTTGTACATGGCGAGGTGCTAAGCAACTCAGTGAGACCCTGTCTCTACATAAAACACAAAATAGGGCTGGGGATGTGGCTCAGTGGTCGAGTGTCCTTGAGTTCAGTCCCTGGTACCAAAAAAAAAAAAAAAAAAAAAAAACAAGGGCAACAATTGGAAAACAGTAACAAATATAGTGTATAGTAATACAACTATATCAATAATCACATTAAATGTCAGTGGTATATAAATACCATTTAAAAGACAGATTTCCAGAGTGGATCAAATGTAAAACCCAATTGCATGTTGTCTACAAGAAACTTTAAATATATATACACCTATAAATTACAACTAAAGAGCTGGATATAGTTACACCATATTAACAATTATCAAAAGAAAGTTGAAGTTGCTCTACTAATTTTAGACAAAGCATGCTTGGGAGCAAGAAAATTTATGAAGGATAAAGAAAGGCAACACATAATGATAAGGGGGCAATCTATAAAAAATATAGCAATTTCTCAGTGCCTATTATGGTTCAGATATTAGATGTCCCCAAAAAACTCATGTGTGAGCCAATTCAAGAAGGTTTAGAGGTGAAATTATTAGATTATGAGAGCTTTAACTTAATTGGTGGATTAATATACTGATATGGATTAACCTGGTGGTAACTGCAGGTAGGTAGAGTGTGGTGGAGGAGGTAGGTCATTGGGGGCATGCCTTTGGGATATATATTTTGTCCAAAAAAGCCGAGTAAAATGCAGCTTAACATCAGAGCATCAAAATGCCTTACACAGAGACTATTTATCTTCCTATTCCTAGTGTTCTCCCTTTTTGTTTCACCATTAAAATTTTGTACACCTCTGATCATTCTAAATCGTGACTCTAATCAAGTAATTTCCTTTTAAAATCTTTAATGGCTCTTCCCTAACCTAGAGAGCTAAGAACAGTGCTTCAACCTGAATTTCAGGCCAATGCTCAGTATGACAATTCATTCTACTTGACTCATTTATTTATTTCTGGGTTACTACATAAAAAAATAGGCCCTGTAGTTTTCTAGCCTCCAAAGGTTTTGCTCCTATTTTTTTTAATACTGGTACTACTACTCCTGTCTATCCCAGACAACTAAATTTCTAGCCTTTCCTTTCAGCAACATTCAAAATGCCATGTCAGTTTTATGAATCTTTTTATTTACTCACGATTATTTCCCTGCTCTGAAGATTTTTTACATTTTAAAAAATTTGTAACATATAATATTCTGCCTTATATTGCAGTTTATGAACTTGTGTGCTATCCTCCTGGATTATAGGATCTTTGAGGACATGGTTTAATCCTTTATATATGTTCTGCACCATATAGCACAGAATCTCACACATACATGGTGATAAAATATGTTGGCTCAATAACATTGTTTTCAAATTTATATCAGTGACAGAAAAACTAATCCTCTTTCGTGAAGATTTCCTGAGCATTCAGGTCCTTTTTTATTTCTCTCTAGTCTGAAATTCTATAGTACTCAATCTCTGCACCAGTTGTTTTAGCAGTTAATTACTTATTTAATGGTGCCATGTGTCATTCTCAGTAGTTTAAAAGTTGCTTGAGGGCTGGGGCAGTTCTCATTATCTCTTTTGTATTCTTTACAGTGCCTTGAATACATAAGTGATCCAATACTTGTTGAATTAGATTGAACGTAGTAGTCTTTCATCCTTCTTCCAAACTGCCACACATTTGGCATGCAAATGAAGCATCAATAAATTAGTGGACAATTGCAAAAATATAATGAAAGTTGCACATAAAATTCAGCTTCTGGAGAGAAATATTGCACTGCACTCATCCACATCATTTGGCAACCAAACTCCAGCTTCATTTATACTAAAATTATCCATTATAAGGCAACAGTTTGATGTACAACTGTGACTCTGAATAACCATCCCTTTGCTCATCACTTAAATCTTTATTTCAAAAGGATTTTTCTCTATTGCTCATTTCTTTGTACTTTAGAAAATATATACCTTGTACCTACTGTCTTTCCTTCACCTTCTTTTGTGACAGGATTCCAGTCACAGTGGCATATTCCCCAAATAATAACTATATTTGTCAATCCAGGTGAAAGTTACGTATAAGTATGCCTTCCTTCATGTTTTCTTTTATTTCCCAATATGAGAAATGTATCATTGAAATAATACTGAGGATAAATACAATGAGGATATAATTCTACCTCTTTAAGCTTTCCTTCTTCATTTATAGGTCTTTACAGTTGTATATAATATGTGACTTTAAATGTCATGCCAGTACTATCTCTCTTCTTGAAAGATTTTAGTTATTGAAAGCATTAGAATTAAAAGAATTTTATAATTGTGTTATAGAAAAAATATCAATTAAACACTTTTTATAATATTCAACTAGTAAAACCAGTGAATATTGTATAAATCCCAGAAACTAACAATGGTTCCTTGAAATCAGTGGCAATTATTAAATTATTACATCATATTAATTATGCCCTTTTTTTTACTAATGACTTCTTTATTTGATATGTCCCAGGTGATAAACATCTGTCCTGAATCATAAAAATTTCAAACAATATTTATGATAGAAAACCACTAACTACAATAAGCACATGTATTTTGAATTACATGTAACACTTATAAATCAAATTGCTATTTTTTTCAAAGGATCAGAGTGCTCAAAAGCATTTTTCATCAATTACAATTAATCAGTGTGGGGCTGGGGTTGTAGCTTAGTGGTAGAATGCTTGCCTGGTGCATGTGAGACACTGGGTTTCATCCTCATCACCATATAAAAATAAATAAATACATAAAGGTATTGTGTCCATTTACAACTAAAAGAAAATCAATGTACTAAATTTCTTAATTTATATACAAACACACACAAACACAAATGCTCATAGAAAAAAATATTTCAAGTGTTTTTTAAAGATTACAAGAAAAAGCAGGAGGGAAATTTGCCAAAAGTAATTGAAAGTACTGTCTTCAAGTTTAAGAGAATAGAGTAAAAAGAGTGTAAAATTAATCGTATTGTTTTTCAGTGATGGCCAGGATGTAGAAGTATAAATATTTCATAAAAAATTGGCCTCATTTTCATTATCATTTTAATGTGCTTTCAGACATATGCAATATTCTTGCTATATTACTAATGGTGTTCTTTCAGGCCTGCCTTCACACCCAGTGCCTTTATACTGCCGTTATAATGTTTTTTATAACAATTTCTATTTAAATGCAAAGACCTATGGGGCTAGAGACATTACTGGCTTTTCCTTTTTATATGCATTTGTAAAATACAATTCAACTTAGTATTTCCTCCATTTACTGACTTTATGATGAAAATAAAATGCTTTAAAATATTTTGTAAATAATATTATTTTTGTATTTATTGCAAAATATCAGACTGGAAAATTAACATAGAAGTAAAAATTTTACAATTACTGGAACTTCTTAAAGATTATTGCTCACTTACTGTCTCTTAACCTTCTAAGCAAAGCCTCTATTTCATTATAATGTCTAAAATGTACCTCCTCAGTGAATATATCCTATGCATATTGCTTTAAAATACTATTCTCTTTATAGTTGTGAGCATCCATAAGATTAGGCTATGGTTTGTAATATGAAGCTAAAATTTACACTGTGAGGATTCTTACTTGCTGGTAAGTTTTAATGAGCTGCTCAAGTAGACCAAAATTCTAATGAAATTTTCAAAGTAAGAACACAAGTTAATCCCTACTCTGATATTTTGCAATTTAAAATATTTTATTCTTCCCTTTACCTTCTGTTTGGGGTTCTACAAGGCACTGCCCCATTGCAATTTGTGTGCTATTCCTTATTATTCACTTATATCTATTTATTTAAAGTCTATATTCTTTCTAAATTTGTATTTTCTGTTCATTTGCTAGCCTACTTCAGGTCCCCTTTATTTTCTAGAATAGAGAAGTAGATAGAATCCATGAAGAAAATAGTGAGAAATAGAGAAGATTACAAAATCAGGGGAGAATCATAGAATGCTTGAAGAGGGACAGTTAGAAGTTTGAGCTCTAGGTAAAATGGAGTAAACTCATTCCATTGCATTTTTCTCACTGGATACTTCTGTAAAACCTGGACAGACTACATATTTGAGCTTTATTTTTTCCAAATTTTAAACTTATTTGCAAATTGACAGTAATTGCATATATTCAGAGATTATAATGTGATGTTTTGATGTTTTTATACATTATAGAAAGATTATATCAAGCTACAAACATATACATTACTTACCTCCTTGTCATTTTTTGTGGCAAAAACATTTAAATCTATTTTTTAGTGATTTTGAAATACACCATAATATTATCAGTATAGTTAGCAGTCATTATCGAAAATATTATAGATGTTCCTTAAAAAATGGAAGCAGAATTAACATACTATCTAGCATTCTGATTTCTAGGTGTATTTCAGATGAATTGTAATCAGTATCTCAGAGAGATATTTGCATTTCTATATTCATTTAAGCATCGTTTGAGCTTTCTAAAAAGGTAGTAGTAGCAGGCAAGCCAGCGAAGAAGACTGGAAATTGAAATACCTCCACATTAGTGGTGGAGTTCACCATTTTTTCTCCAGCCATATCTCCAAGCCTAGAGTCAATGAATTAAAATGGCACCAGGGGATTCTGAAGATGGTGGTTTAGAGGAAGGGTGTGCTCCCTAGCAGTTCCACAGCACAAAATTTAAAACAGCAGGAAAACTGCAACTCAGTGAGATGAGTGACTGAGGGAATTCACTGAAATTCAACAGTGGGCAGTAAAATAATCACAGACACAGAAAGTCAGAAACTTTGAATATAAAATAAGAATACATTGGAGACTTGCCAGCTTGGTTGGCTGCAGTGGGAGGCTTCAGTGCCATAACCCACTGCTTAGAGGAGAGGGAGCATAGGCACAGAGAGAGAGGAAAGTGTGGAGAATAAAATTGGCTAGGGAGAAACTGTAGAATAGAGAGGAAAATTGATCTTAACTGACACAGACATGTTTGGGGAAGTGGTTGAGTGAAAATTAACCAAAATCAATAGGCATATGGGTAGAGTCTGGCTGGAACCAGAGCCATAGCAGTGGCCAGAGGTATTTTCAAGTGGCTTCGTGGCAGTGAGAAAAGGTGGGAGATCAGGAACTCATGAAGAAAGTTTCCAGCCTGACCCAGGAGTCTTGTGGGGTCTAGAGCGTGGGTGGAACAGTGTGATTGAAACAGGTACAATGAGAATCGTGCCTAGGGATACCCAGGCTTAGGACGAGAGAGAGAGAGAGAGAGAGAGAGAGAGAGAGAGAGAGAGAGACCTTTTGTTGCTGGTTTCATATAAGCAGCTAGGAAGACGCCGATAAAAGGCCAGAAAGTTGCATCTGCAAACCACGTCTGATCCTGGGTAATCACATCCCTGGCAATGAATATGTGAGGATGGTGAAAGTTGAGACTCCTAACCCTAAAAGTGGAAGTTTTGGAAGGCTCCTGAGTCCCAAACACACAGCAGAGATTGGCATCTGCCCAGCTATAGGGGATGTGAGTCAAATCTCAAATACCCACTGACAGAGTTTTAAAAGTCAGCCAAGAATAAACCCTAGTTGCTGGAACTTCTAATTTAAAACTCTACACCAGCCCCACTGAGGAAGTACATCATCTATCAGCACTCCCCAGTTTATCTCATCCTATACTGTGAGATTGGAAGTTGAGAACTACTGTAACCAATTTTGGCTCCTGACAACAGCAGCTGGCAGTTTGGTGAGAAGCACAAACAAGGGGTCTTAAAAATCTCCATTCCTTGATCTAAGAGTCACAGAGCCCAAATACATAAGAAATAAATAAACAAACAAATAAAAAGTAAAGCACAACAGCATAAGCAATGAACATCCATTCTTGTCAATAGTTTTGACTACCTCAGTAGAAAAAAGTCCTTTATCTCTCATTAAGAATATTTTTCCTGAGGTGGAAATGTAGCTCAGTTGGTAGAGTGCTTGCTTTGCGTGTACAAAGCCCTAGGTTCAATCCCCAGCACCACACACACAAAAGAAAAAAATATATATATTTTTTCCTATTCCACTCTTTTCCTTTTTTATTTTTTATTTTTATTTTTTCCAATATGCATGATTATGTGTTCTTGCTGTGCTGATACTTTCTTGCTGTGATATGTATGTTTCATTTTAATTGTTTAATTCTTCATCCATGTATTATTCTGCTTTGATTTGATTTGATATGAATTTGCTTTATGTTGACTTTATATTTGTTCATACTTTGGTTTTTGTTCCTCTTATCAACCCCCTATTCATGCTTTCCCCCTACTAATAGTCAAATTTTCCTGTTCCCTCTTCCTCTAGTTCATGTTATCATTTTTAATTATTTTTACTTCTCCTTTATAGCCATCATCCACTATGTCTCTCCTACTTTGCCAGTGTTTACTTTTTAAATATTTCAAACTTCCTCTTGCCTTCCTACTCTATTTTTTCTTTACTTAAGGAACTATAACTCCCTGATCTGATAGAATTATGTAGCTTTATAATCCCTACCCCATTCAAATTGTGATTAATACAGTGGACAACACAGTAGACACCTGATGTTTAATGTCTGATCTATTTCATGGTTTTTTAGTGTTAGTGCTAATGATAAATGCTGACCCCACTATTCCTACACAGGTGGTAGTTAGTGTTATAGATATCAAAGTAGACACTGGACATTTACTTTAAGACTGTACATTGGTTGCTAACATTAATACTATTGCTTGTTCCCCCTTCCTCTAAGAGGGGCTGATAAGTGATTGGGACACTTCAGATTTACAGAGTAGGGATCCTGCTGATAAGCAACACTTATAACTCAGTCATGTAACAATTAATATCACTCCACACGTGAACTTTCCCCACTTGAGCCTCAACTATACTTCAACATACAGAATATGGGAGACAAAAACCCCAAACTAACTATCATGCCCCAACTAGGAACAACTGGAGAGAGAGAGACATCAGGTCCCACTCCTGGACATCTACTCATACAGCAAAAGCAGAGAAAAGCTCCTAGAACAACAACAAAAATAAATAAATAAATAAATAAATAAATAAATAAATAAATAAATAAATAAAACTGTGTACCAAAGGACACATGAATAAAGGAGAGAAATCCATCTACACTGATGCACAAGTCCAAAAGCTCTGAAAATATGAGGAAATAAACAAATCTGCCCCCAAAGTTTGCAATCCTCTCAAAATATGAAAATATATGAGAGATATGAAAATGTATAAAACTCCAGAGAAAGATTATAAAAGACTTGATCATTAAAATGTTTAATGAACTGATAGAAGATCTAAGGAATGAATTGAGAAAGCGAATGTAGGAGGTCAAAGACCATTTTAATAAAGAAATAGAGATAATGAGAAGAAACCAATCAGAACTCCTGGTAATGAAAGATACAATGAATTAAATTAAAAATTCACTTGAAAATATCAACAGATAAAATTGTGTAACAAATAGAACTACAGGCCTCAAAGACCTAGAAGACAGGGTATATGAACTTGGATAATCAGTATGCAAAAAAGGAAAATAAAAGACCATGATCAGAATATATAAGAATTCTGAGACAACATCCAGTGACCAAATTTGAGCATCAGTGAGATAGAAGACACTATGGAGACTCAGGTTAAAGGCACTGAAGACCCTCTTCAGTGAAATAATGGCAAAAAAATTTCCTAACATTATAAAGGAGATGGACATCCCTAAACAAGTAGCATATAGAACTGCAGATAGGCAAGATTTAAAAAGACTATATAAGGTACATCATAATCAAACTTCCTAATTTAGAAATTAAGGAAAGAATATTTAAAGGCACAATAGAAAAATGTCAGGTGATATATAGTGGCAAATCAATAAGGCTCACTTCTGATCTTTCAACTCAGACCCTAAAACCAAGAAGGGCCTGGAAGGAGATATTCCAAGCTCTAAAAGAAAACAATTTTCAGGCACAGTTGCTATATTCAGCAAAATTATCTTCTGAATTGAGGAGAAAATTAAAAATTTCAATGATAAGATGAACCAGAACAATTCATGACCACTAAACCAGCACTAAAAAGAATACTCAAAGATATACTATACACATAAAAACTCAAAATGAAATTCCAAAGCTCCTAAATAGATGATGTTCACTATAAGAGAAACAAACTAAAGAGAGCAAAAAAGAAAAATCAAAATGGCAGGGCACAACAAACATATCCATAATGACGCTGAAAGTAAATCCTAACTGAAAGATGTAGATTGGCTTAATGGATGAATAAACAAGATCCAACAACATGCTGTTTGCAAAGGACTCATCTCATAGGCAAAGACACTAAAAAGCTTAGAGTAAAAGGATGGAAAAAATATTCCATGTATATGGAGTTCAAAAACAACCAAGAGTAGCTGTTCTTAATCTGACAGAATAGACGTTAAGCAAAAATTAATCAGAAGGGCAATACATACTGGTAAAAGGAATAATCTATCACAAAGATATAAAGTAAAAGGATATAATGTAAATATAGAAAATATGTATGCCCCAAATGTCAGAGCACCTAATAACTGGGTAACTGAGTAGTGGGGGATGGGGATTTGAGATGTGTGTCTATTTAAGTTAAAATATTAAGTATATAAATATATCAATATAGAAGAATGTCTGACCTGTGTGTGTGTATAAATGAACTCATGTAAGTATACTTAAGTATATGCACATGCATCATAATGTATTTGCTTTGATGTAATTGAAAGGGGGGAATTTAGGAACATGACACAATAAAGTTTATAAAATCCAGGCTTTATCCACAGGTGATTCATGCAGTGGATCTGATGCTATTCAGTACAGTAAAAATTTTGAAAACTGAACTAGTACACAGATCAAGCTCCAGGTCCCAGAGTGGTGGCCCACAAGTGTCTAAATGAGAGTGGCAATGGAAATGCTTTGAAAATTGAACTGTAATAAGAAATACATCCCACTGAAGATGGGACAGAAGATGTAACCTGGAATTAACTAGGACCACTGCCTTCAAAAAAAAAGTCAAACTATCTGTTTGCTGATGACATGATTCTGTATCCAGAAATTGCAAAAACTAGGTGCCAGAGGACTTTTAGAGCTGATAAATTAATTCATAAAGTAGCAGTGTATAAAACCAACATAAATAAATCAATAGATTTCCAAAAGTTGTTATGCTGAGAGTGAAATTAGGATTTCTTGCTCTTCTATTTATATTTCTTTAATTTTGCTACTTATTCCTCTGGCTCTCTCTCATTCACAATAACATAAAATAATACTTGGGATTTAATCCCACAAATGAGGTCAAAGACCAATGACATTCTTCACAGAACTAGAGAAAAAAGCTATCCTAAAATTTAATTGGTGGATTAAGGACTGAACAGATATTTCTCAAAAGAAGAAATACAAATGGCCAACAAATATATGAGAAATGATCAATATTCCTCACAGCCGGGGAAAGGTAAATCAAAAATACACTGAGATTTCATCTCATTGTCAGAATGGGAATTATCAAGAACCTAAATAATAATAAATGCTGGTGAGGATGTGGGGAAAAGATACATTCATACATTGCTGGAGGGTCTACAAATTAGTACACTCTGAAAAGCAATATGAAGATTCCTCAAAACAACAAGTAATGGAACCCCATATGACCCAGCTACTCCACTCCTTGGAATTTATCAAAAAAAGAAAGAAAGAAAGAAAGAAAGAAAGAAAGAAAGAAAGAAAGAAAGAAAGAAAGAAAGAAAGAAAGAAAGAAAGAACACCTAAATACTAGCAAAAGTTCACAATACCAAAGTTATGAGACTTGCCCAGGTGCTCATAGATGAATGGATATGGAAATGATGGTAATGGAGTTTTACTCAGCCGTAAGTATTAAACTAGATGGAGTTCAACATCATGCAAGGTGAAATAAACCAGACTCAGAAATCAAGGGTCTAATATTTCTCTCATATGCAGAAGCTAGAGCAAAATAAGGGAAAAGGGGGCAATGGGATATCATAAGAATAGAGGAAAAACAGTGGAGTAAAAGAATAAGACTGAGAGAGAGAGGACAGAGGGATAGGGAAGGAGAAGGAATGCAGAATGAATTTAACAAAATTATACTATATCATGCATTATGGTTTAGATATGAGATGTACTCCAAAAGCTTATGTTTTAAAACTCTGAAATGTATATGTTAAAATATATATGAAGAAAGGAAATTATGAAGCTAAAAAGATAGAGAAGTATCCACATAGAGTGAGGGATTTTGTAGATGGCACTCAATATTGCCCATGCTAGTCAAAATTCACTAAGGATACAAAATTCATAAGTACAAAATATAATACAGAGAACTTGTTGAAAATATATTCTAATAAAATACACATTTTTAAAATTGTAGAATTTATAAATTTACTATATTTGATTATATGCTCAGATATAAAGCAGGTATCAACAAACTTCAGCGGGCCTGAAATCATACCAAGTATAATTACATATTGAGCATCACTTAATCTGAAAATCCAAATTGCTCCAAAATCTTAAACTTGAGTACCAACATGATGTCATAAGTTGAAGATGCCACATCTCACCTCAAGTAACAGGTCACAGTCAAAATATAAATGTATTAAAAATATTGTATAAGTTCACTTACAGGCTATGTATATAAGTTATATACAAATCTCAAATGAATTCCATGTTTCAACTTGGGTACCATCCCAAAGATATCATTATAAATAAGTAAATATTCCAAAATATAAAAATTTCAGAAATCAGAAGTACTTCTGGTCCCCCAAATTTTGCATAAGCTATACTCAACAGAATTAAGGAACAAAATAATCAAAAGGAAATCTGACAGTTTAATAATTAAGCACTACTCCTCTATATAACCCAAGACTGAAAGAAGACCAAACACAAAGTAGAACATAGTATGAGCCAAATGATACTGTAAATGAGATTTAAAACATAAAATGCAACTATAACAGTATACAGCAAAAAATATCTTTGAAAAACAACAAACTAAAAAGCTTAAAAAATGAAATGGTGATTTTCATTTTATAAATTTTATGCTGGGAAAATAAGATAGAAATAAGTTAGACATGAGCAAAAACTAATAAAATAGAAAATAATATAGAAGAGAGAAAATCAACAAAACAAAATTTGTTCTTTGAAAATTTGTGATAAAATTTATAACTACTTGGGATAACTGAACAATACTGAGAGAAAGAGCAAAGTTTCAGTATCAGGAATAAAAAATGAGGGAATATGACATGCCAGATAGATGTTAACAATATAAAACATAAATATATTCATGGCATTTATCTTGAAAAGCTGAATAAAGAAAGAAGAAATAATAGACAATATAAATTATACAATATCTGTAATCAACATTCATATATAGAAACTCCGGGCTCAGATGACATGCTTTGGTAATTTTATCAATTATTTAAGAAAGAAAAACTTGAACCTTAAAGGAATAATTTTTAAAATAGAGAAAGGAAGAATACTTCTCAATCCACTTAATGATGCTAGATAGCAAAGCCCAAAATTTGACAAATACATTTCAATAAATAGAAAATCTATTTCAGTACCTTCTATGAAATAGAAGAAAAATCCTAAGCAAAATGTCACGACAAGTCAATGTTATATGAAAAGGAAAAAAATCTATTATTCTGTGTTTAGTAAAAGAGAACATAGTTTAATATTTGAATATTTTATGATAAAATTCATTATATTTTATTTAATTCTTCTACCTCTCAATGTTGGGACATGAAAGGTATACTCAACAGAATCAAGAAAAAATATTCATCCTATCTTTTAAAATAGAATTCAGCTATAACAGTGTACAGGAGAAAATAACCTGAAATTTACATACCCATATTTTCTCTATATTTTTACAATAAAAATTTTTATAGGATAGCTTGCATTAAATAAATGCAGCCTAGCTTCCACTATGCTATTTTTAACCTACTTTTTTCAAATTCAACAACTTTCCAAAGATAAAACCTCAAAAATAATCATCATTGCTTACTTATTAAAATTTCAAAAATATTTGACTACTCAGACCAATTATTTCTTTAAAAGTGTTTTAATTGTTACAAGCATAAACAACTGTTAATTGTTCTTCTCATTTATTTTCTTTCAAGAAATATCAAATCAACCATCCATCCTATGTTTTGGCGTAACAAGAACTAGCTAATTTCCTTGAAGCTACATGCGGCCATTTGCCTGAATTTTAACAATTATATGGTGAGCAGAAGTGATGTGCGCAACATTCTTCTCACATTATTTAAAAATAAAATTCTTTTTCCTACACTTTTTCTTTTCCCTTCTTGTAGGCGAGAACACTGATATGGTTGTCAGAGCTGACCATTGCTCATGAGGGTGTTCAACAGGGGAATGGGGAGGAGGCAAAGAAACAGAATAGAATAGCCTCATTCTTTTCATGGCACTGTGAAACCAAGCAACGCATTGAACTTGGGCAGCCCATGCAATGGTGGGCTATTACATACAGAAAAATAAAACTTAATCTGGTTCAATATATTATATTTTTTGGTTCTTTTTGTTATACCAGAGTAGCATCATAATTTATAAAAGAAAACAAAACTTTGCAATAATAATAATATTTAATTATTATTTTACAAGTAATTTAATATTTCCAGATTTGGCAAAATGCCTTAGAAACAGCAGCATATAGATAGACTGTTTAAAGTATTTATCCCCTGTGCCTTGCTTTGTATATTTTTCCCAGATTTATATTCTTATGATCTGAAAATGACTGAAGCATCTGTAACTATCATCACATCAAAAATAAATTTCAGTTAAAGGAAAAGGGAGTATAATTTCCCCTAAATGTCCAGTATCCTTTAAATGAATTAAATATCCAGTACTAGAAAGAAAAAAAGAAAAGAAAGAGAAGGAATAGAGTGAATGAATTTAAAAAGCACTCACAAAAGAATAATGGGATTATTTTGCTTTGTGTTAATCATGGTTTCTCTAAAGCTGGGAGAATGATGGTATATTGCTAATTGAATGAATTAGATTTTTATAAACTAATGAAGATGGGAGGCTGATGAGCCTTTAGGAAAATCAACAACCAAAACATGTAAATTTATTTGCAAATTTAATATCTTTCATGTGGCTTTCACCAATGTGTATATATATATATATATGTACATATATATTAAAATTTTCTTATACCTTTTTCTCAATGCTCTTATACCCTCTTAAAGTGGGAAATTTCCACAGACTCATCTAGTTACCAAATTTAGCTTGAAGGAAATGGATGTTTGATATATGTGCTTATTCACTAAGAAATGGATAATAATTAAGATATAGCACCTCTATATAAAAATAAATCACCCACTCTCAAAGCATTCATTTATTCATTATACAATGATGGAGAAGAAACAGAACAAGTTTGAGTAGGGGTTACACAGAAAAAAATCCACAGTAATTTTTTGTGCATAATATGAATCAAAATTTATTAGAAAAGATTTGTATTGATTCTTTGTCATGTGGTAAGCTCTTTGGATAGCTTATCTATCAGAATGTAGTTCTACTTTATGGACATATCTTTCTCAGCTATTGTCTTTCATGTCTGTAATTAATATGGGAATTGGGGGAAAGGCCCTTTTCAGATATTAAAGCCTACTTGTTGAGAGTTGTGATTCCCAGGTTATATCCTCATGCATCCAATAGTGAGTTTGTTGGTTTCAAAGTTTGTGTTCTTGAGCTGGGTGCTGTGGCACATGCCTGTAATCTCAGAGGCTCAGGATGCTGAGGCAGGAGGATTGAGAGTTCAAAGCAAGCCTCATCAAATTAGAGAGGCCCTAAGCAACTCAGTGAGACCCATATCCCTAAAGAAAATACAAAAAAGGGCTGGGGATGTGGATCAGTGGTTCAGTGGCCCTGGGTTCAATGCCTGGTCCACACACACACACACACACACACACATACACACACACACACACAAACACAATTCTACAATTCTGTTCTTTATTGTAAATTTTTTTTTAAAATTTTTTTAGTTGTTGATGAATCTTTATTTTATTCATTTATTATTTTTATATGTGGTGCTGAGGATCGAACCCAGTGCCTCACACATGCTAAGCAAGCGCTCTACCACTGAGCTACAGCCCCAGCCCTCTTTATTGTAAATTTCCCTAAACTTTTTGAGCTTTGAGCTTGCTTGTGTACTCTCTCTCTTTATTTTTTAATCTTCCATGTAACTACATGTAATTACAGTGTTATGGTTTGGATGTAAGGAGTCCCCCAAAAGCTTGCGTGTGAGACAATGCAAGGTTTGGGTGAGAAACGGTTAATCCAATCTAATCTTAATCTAATCAGAGAATCCCCAATGGGATTAACTGAGTGGTAACTGGAAGTAGGTGGGGTGTGGCTAGAAGAAGTGGTTCATTGGAGGCGTGGCTATGATGTGTATATATTTTTTATTATTAATTTTAAAATTTTTTTTACACAAATGGAGCACAACTTTTCATTTCTTTGGTTGTACATGATGTAGAGTCACACCAATCGTGCAATCATACCCATACATAGGGGTAATAATGTCTATCTCATTTCACCATCTTCCCCCCCACACCCACCTCCTCCCTTCCTCTCCCTCTCCTCTGCTCAATCCAAAGTTCTTCCATTCTTCCCTTGCCCTCTCCCATTATGGATCATCATAATGTTTTTCACTTATCAGAGAAAACATTTGGCCTTCAGTTTTTTGGAATTAGCTTACTTTGCTTAGCATGATATTCTCCAACTCCATCAATTTACTTGTAAATGCCATAATTTCATTCTTCTTTAAAGCTGAGTAATATTCCATTTTGTATATATTTTGTATCTGGAGAGTGGACTTTCTCTCCCTGCTACCTGATCATCATGTTAGTTGCTTCCCTCTGCCACACTCTGCTGTCATGATAGCCTGTCTCACCTTGAGCCCTGAGGAATGGAGCCAGCTGTCTATGGATTGAGACCTCTGAAACCATGAGCTTCTAAATAAACTTTCCCTCCTCTATAATTGTTCTTGTTGGGTCTGAAAAAGCTGACTAAAACACACAGCTAAAAATCTTGTTAGAATGTTTTCTGTAAGCCCTAAAATGACTGTAATTTTTTCACTAGCCTTATAAAGATTTCTCTAGTTAATGGATCTTCTGGGATTATATATAAGCATGTTCATGAATTTTTGTTTATTAAGCTTGTGTTTTATAACATTGATATAACTGCTGATTAGTTTAAATATTTATTTGAATAATTTTTAAAGATTTTCTACATAAAAAATCATGCTATTTGTGAAAAAGTTTTATTTCTTCTTCCCATTCTATGTGTTTTTAATTTCATTTTCATTTCTTGTCTTATTGCATTAAGTATGACTTCCAATATCATGTTGAGTAGTATTTGAGATGGATATCATTGCTTTGTTTCCAATAATAATGGGGGAAGTATCTAGTTTCTCACCATTAAAATCCTCCACATTATTACTTGTATTATATCTACATTAACATTCTCCACATTATATTTTGTGGATTCCTTTAAGAAATTGAGGCAGTGGTCCTGTACTCATAGATTTTTGAAAGCTCTTTTAAAATTATTGTTGGATTTTTGTCAAGTGTTGTTTCTGCATCTATTGGTATGATCATATGAACCCTTTTTACCCTTTTGCTGCAAAAGATTCATTTGTTAATTAATTTTTGAGTGTTGAAAGAGGTTTATATACCTGGAATAAAGACTTCTTGGTGTTCAATTATTTTATACATTGTTGGAATTGACTTGCTTGTATTATTTTGTGAGTTTTTGTATCTATATTCATTAGAGATATTGGTCTGTAGTTTTCCCTTCTTGTACTGTGTTTATATGGTTTTGGAGTTAAGTTTTGCCTTTCATTTCTATTTTATGACAAAGATTGTAGATAACTGGAATAATTTCTTCCTTAAAAATTTGATAGGTTTCAAAATTGAACCAATCTGGACTTGCTGTTTTCTTTTAAAAAATATTTATAAATTATTAATTCAATTTATTGATAGAGATAGTCTTATTAAGGCTATAAATTTTTTCTTGTTGCAAAATGAAGTATTCATGTTTTTCTAGAAACTGATCCATTTCATCTAATTTATCAAACATATATGTATAGAGTTGTTTATTGTACCTCGTGTTTTCATTTTAATGAGTATGGAATCAGTAGTGATATCCTCTCTTCTGATATTAGTATATTCTATCTTTTTTCCTTTGGTGGCTCAGATAGAATATTATCAGTGATAATAGTTTTCAAACAATCAGATTTGAGTTAATTGATTTTCTCTACTGATTTTCTATTTACAATATCATTGATATCATTTCTAATTTGATTTTACTTTTTTCTTTTCTTTTGTTTATTTTATATTTATATTGTTTTTCATTCTTTTGTTTCTTAAAGTGGGAACTTAAATGATTAAATTCAGATATTTCTTCTCTTCTAAAATATACATTCAGTGTTATAAATCCTATTAATTTTTTGTTATTCTTTTTCTTACAATTTTTAATTTGTTTTAATTAGTTATATATTAGAGTAGAATGCATTTTGACACATTGTACACAAATGGAGCACAACTTCTCGTTCCTCTGGCTGTGCACGGTGCAGAGTCACACCAGTAGTGTAATAATATATGTATATAGGGTAATAATCTATGTTTCATTCTATGGTCCTTCCTATCCCCACAATTCCACCCTTCCCCTCACTCCCCTCTGCAAAATCCAATGTTCCTTCATTCTTCCATACCCCCCTGCCCCCGCACACACGCTATGGATCAGCAACCACTTATCAAAGAAAACATTCTGTTTTGGATTTTGAGGATTGGCTTATTTCACTTAGCATGTTGTTCTCCAGTTCTATCCATTTACTGCAAATGCCATAGTTTTGTTCTTCTTTACGGCTGAGAAATATTGCGTTGTTTATATGTACCACATTTCTTGATCTACATTGGTGTCATAGTTTAGCTATTGTGAATTGAGCTGCTATAAACATTGAATGTGGCTGCATCACTGCAGTATGTTGATTTTAAGTCCTTTCAGTATAAACTGAGGAGTGGGATAGCTGGGTCAAATGGTGGTTCCATTTCAAGTTTTCTGTGGAATCTACATACAGCTTTCCACAGGGGTGGCAACAATTCTCAGTCCCACCAGCACCGTATGAGAGTACTTCTTTCCCCACATCCTCGCCAACACATTATTGCTTGTATTCTTGATAATTGCCATTATGACTGGAGTGATATAAAATCTTAGAGTAGTTTTGATTTGCATTTCTCTAATTGCTAGAGATGATGAACACTTTTTCATATGTTTGTTAATCAGTTATATTTCTTCTTCTGGAAAGTGTCTGTTGAGTTCCTTAGCCCTAACATTATATCTCAGAGCCCTAGAAAAAAAAACAAACCAACACCAAAAGCAATAAAAGACAGGAAATAATTAAAATCAGAGCTGAAATCAATAAAATTGAAACAACATAAACAATTCAAAAATTGACAAAATGAAAAATTAACTCTTTGAAAAAATAAATAAGATTGATAAACCCTTAGCTACACTAATGAAGAGAAAGAGAGAAGACTCAAATTACTAAAATTTGTGATGAAAACAGAAAGATCGGGGCTGGGGTTATGGCGCAGTGGTAGCATGCTCGCCTAGCACGCGGGAGGCACTGGGTTCGATCCTCAGCACCACATAAAAATAAAACAAAGATATTCTGTCCACCTACAACTAAAAAAATAAATAAATATTTAAAAAAAACCAGAAAGATCATAACAGACACTACTGAAATACAGAACATTATTAGAAACTATTTTGAAAATTTATACTCCAATAAAATAGAAAATCTTGAAGACATCAACACATTCCTAGAGACATATGATCTACTCAAACTGAATCAGGAAAACATATACAATTTAAACAGATCAATCTCAAGCAATGAAATAGAAGATGCTATCAAAAGCCTACCAACCCAGAAAATCCCAGGGCCCGACAGATTCTCAGCCAAGTTTTACAAGACCTTCAAAGAAGAATTAACACCAATACTCCTCAAATTATTTCATGAAATAGAAAAGGAGAGAACCCTTCCAAACTCATTCAATGAAGCTAGTATCATCCTGACTCCAAAACCAGACAAAGACATATCAAGGAAAGAAAACTTCAGACCAATATCCCTGATGAGCATAGATTCAAAAATTCTCAATAAATTTCTAGCAAATCATATACAAATACATATTAAAAAGACAGTGCACCATGATCAACTGGGGTTCCTCCCAGGGATGCAAGTTTGGTTCAACATATGGAAATCCATAAATGTAATATATCACATCAACAGAGTTAAAGACAAGAATCATATGATCATCTCAATTGATACAGAAAAAGCATTTGACAGAATATAGCACCTCCTCATGTTCAAAACACTAGAAAAACTAGGGATAGTATGAACATACCTCAACATTGTAAAATCTATCTATGCTAAGCCCAAGGCCAACATCATTCTAAATGGAGAAAAATTGAAAGCATATCCTCTAAAAACTGGAACAAGACACAGATGCCCTCTTTCACCACTTCTATTCAATATAATCCCTGAAACTCAAGTTAGAGCAATTAGACAGACAAAAGAAATTAAATGGATAAGAATAGGAAAAAAAGAACTCAAACTATCACTATTTGATGAAGATGTGATTCTGTATTTAGATAATCCAAATAATTCCACCAGAAAACTTCTAGAACTAATAAATGAATTTAGCAAAGTAGCAGGATATAAAATCAATACCCATAAATCAAATGCATTTCTATACATAAGCAATGAATCCACTAAAAGAGAAATTAGAAAAACTACTCCATTCACAGTAGCCTCAAAAAAAAAATACTTAGGAATCAATCTAACAAAAGAAGTGAAAAACCTCTACAATGAAAACTACGGAACACTAAAAAAAAAAAAATTGAAGAATACCTTAGAAGATGGAAAGATCTATCAGTTTTTGCATCCAATATTTCCCCTTAAAACATGATAGCTCTTTAAACAAATTTGGTAAGTACTATTTTTATTTAGTTCAGAATGTGTTAAAATTTTATCTTGGGGCTTGTTTTAAACTTACATGATATTTAGAAGTGTTTCGTTTAATCTCCAGTTACTTTGGGAGTTTCCAGTTTTATTTCTGTTGTTTTTTAGTTGAGTTTCATTGTGATTTGCTATATTTTGGATCCAGAATTTCCCCAAAGTCCCCTGTGTTGAAATGTTGCTGCCCTAGTTGGCATTATTTGGACGTAGTATAAACTTTAAGAGGCAAGATGTAGTTTGAGGTCTTCAGGTATTTTGGGATATGCCCTTGAGGGAAATTGTAGAATCTTGGTCTCTTTCTCTTCTCTTCCTTTCTCTTTTGTTTCCTGGCTACTGGTGAACAGTTTTGTTCTATCATACATTTCCATCATGATGTGTTGCCTCATTATATGTCTAAATCAATAGGGTCAATGGGTCATTGACCAAAACCTCCAAACAATGTTCCAAAATAAAGATTTGCTTTTTATAATAACAATCTATCTATGTTTGTTACAGTAATAGAAAGCTGACTAACACTGGTCAGAGATCATGGATTTTATCATTGTTATTTTTTAAATTATCTGTTAAGATGTGTTTTATATTACAGAATATGATCTATTTTTATACATGTTACATGTGAGTATGAGAAGACTGTATTCTGCTGTTGTTGGATGAAATGTTCTATAAACGTCAATTAGGGCCTTTTGATTGATGGTGCTGTTCAGTTCAACTATATCTTTACTCAGTTTCTGTCTGCTGGATCTGTCAATTACAGATAGAAGAGTGTTGAAGTCTCCAACTATAATAGTAGATTTATCTTTTTTCTTTGAAATTCTATCAGTTTTGGCCTCATTTATTTTGAAATTCTGATCTTTAACACATGCTGTTATGCTTTTTTAGAGAATTGACTAATTTACTATTAGTCAAAATGCTTATTTTTATCCCTGATAATCTTCCTTATTCCAAAATCTACTTTATCTTAAATTAATATATCTATGTAAGCTTTTATGTTATTGTTAGCATGTCCATGATTTGTGTTCATTAGTTTACTTCAATATTTCTATTTGTTTATATTTTAAATGGTTTCTTAGTGATAACAAATATTGTTCTTGCCTTTAGTCATTCGCTCAGTCTGTCTTTTAACTGGTACATGTTTCAAGTGATTATTGTTATCGTTGGATAAATATCTAGCATGTTCATAATTATTTTCTATTCATTGCTCTCATTCTTTCCTTTTTGTTTACTTACTTTTGTTTACTTGTTTAAATCAAGAATTTTAGCTGGGCACGGTGGCACAAGCCTGTAATCCCAGCACTTAGGGAGGCTGAGACAGGAGAATTGCAAGTTCAAAGCCAGCCTCAGCAACAGCGAGGTGCTAAGCAAATCAGTGAGACCCTGTCTCTACATAAAACACAAAATAAGGCTGGGGATGTGGCTCAGTGGTTGAGTGCCCCTGAGTTCAATCCCTAGTACCAAAAAAAAAATTAAGAATTTTACACAATTTTAGTTTCTCTCCTCACTTAGCATGTCAATCATATTTCTTTTGAAAAGATTTTTATTTTATTAGTCACATTTTATTTTAAGCAATCTTGTGTACAATTATCAAGTATCATTGACAAATTTGAGAGAGGAGTAGATTGAGAAAAAAGCAAACAAGTTCTGTTTCCCCCATTGATTTTTCCTAAAAAATTAAAGGAGGGAAGGGGTATGTCTAATTTGGGGGGGAAAAAGCTAGGCACATAGTCAGTAGTACAGAAATATCCAAGCCCTGCACCATTTTAAACACAAACATGGTCACCATTTTATAAAAAAACTTTTTTTGTGTTTGTTGTTGCTCTGGAATTTGTAATGTAAGTACATTTACAAGGACTTCAAATTTACTTTTGGATAATACTCTACTGCTTTATAGATAGTGCACATGCCTTAAAACACTGTGTTCATTTTCTCCTACCCATTCTTTTGAGCAAAACTTTCACTCATTTCACTTATCCATAAGCTATAATCACTCAATACATGGTTGATACAATTATTCTGAATAGTTATCTACTAGATTAAATAAGAAGAAAATATTTCATTTTACTTTCATATATTACTTTTTAATATTCTTTTGTATATAGATATAGGTTTCTTATATATATTTTCTCCTTTTTTTTGTATTATGGATTTAACACAGGAGTGTTGTACCACTGAGTTACATCCCTCAAATTTTTTAGTTATTTTGAGACAGAGTCTCACTAACTTGACTAGGTCCTCGTTAAGTTGCTGAAGCTGGCCTCAAACTTTTGATCCTCCTGCCTCAGCCTCCTGAGTAGCTGGGATTACAGGCATGCACCACCATACCTGGAAATTTTGAATACCTTATTTTACTTTTTCTTTCAAGATAGGTTTACTGACAAACAATTTCCTCACTGTTTGAGAAAGGCTTTCTTTCACCTTCATTTCAAATTTTTATTAAGGTGAAGTTCACATATAAACCTAAACATTTGGTATTTAGTACAATTATAATGTTTATAAACATATTCTCTATCTAGTTCTTAAACATTTTCATCACCCCAAAAGGAACCCTCACACCTGTTGAATAGTCATCCTTCATTCCCATTTGTCTCCCAACCCCTGACAAGCACTTATCTTATTTTTGACTCTATAAATATACTGATTCTAGATATTTCATATAAATGGAATCATTCAATATGCAACCTTCATCACCTTGCTTCTTTAATTTAGCATAATTTTTCAAGTTTCATCGACTGTATCACATACTTATATTTCATTTCTTTTTATGACTAAACATTTAATTGTATGGGCGTTTCATACTTTGTCAATCAGTCCATTCACTGATGAACATTTGGGTTGTTTCCAACATTTGGCTACTGTGAATAGTGTTGCTATGAACATTTGTGTACATATATTTCTTTGAGTACTTGTTTTCAGTTATTTTCAGTATATATCTGTGTGTTAAAGATGTGGGTTAGATGGTAATTCTGTATTAGACATTTTGAGGAATGGACAAACTGTTTTCCACAGCAGCTGAACCATTTTCTTTGCAGCCATGTACCAATGGCTCCAATTTCTCAACATCTTTATTTACAACTGATACTTTACTACTTTTTATTTGATAGTTGTTTGATTTGGATATAATTTGTCTACAATTGGTGCATGTGTTGGTCCTCAGTGTGGAAGTGTTGAGGTGGTAAAACCTTTAAGAGGTGGGTTCTAGTGGAAAGTAATTAGGTCATGGGGGCTTAACCCTCATAAATGGATTAATGCTGTTTTGGAGGAGTGCATAAGGTGTGGTAAGAGTGGACTAGTTCCCAAGATAGCAATTTCTTATATAAAAAGCAAGTCTGTGATCTCTATTTTCCTATCTTGTCACGTTATTTCACTCCTTTTTGTCCATGCTCTTGCTACGATGCCATCTGCTATGTTGTATTGTAACAAAAACGCTTTTAACACTAGAGTCCAAATACATAGGGCCAACTGATTTGGGAATTTTAGCCTCCAAAACCATGAGTCACATAATCTTCCTTTCTTTTTTTTTTTTTTTAAAGTTTTTTTTTTTTTTAGTTGTTAATGGATCTTTATTTTATTTTATTCATTTGTTATTTATATATGGTGCTGAAGATTGAACCCAGTGCCTCATGCATGCTAGGCAAGTGCTCTACCACTGAGCTATAGCCCCAGCCCCATAATCTTCCTTTCTTTATAAAGAACCCAGACCCATATTCAGATAGTGACAGAAAACTACGGTATATAGACATCCTGGTAGTTATAAAGTGGTATACAATTCTGATTTGATTAGCATTTCCCTATACACTAATAATGTTGAATATACTCTTGTGTGCTTATTGGAAATTTGTGTATGTTCGTTGGAGATATGGCTACATAGGCCTTTTGCCCATTTATTAATTGGGTGGTTTATTTATTTATGGTTGAGTTGTAAATGTCCTTGGATACATATTGGATGGACATCAATTCTATATAATTTGCATTTTTTCATTTTGTAAGTTATCTTTTCATTTTCCATATTTAATGCTCAAAAGCTTTTAATTTTGCTTAATTCCAATTTATTTATTTTGTTTTTGGTTTCTCATGGTACCATATTCACAAATCCATTGCCAATTGGGGTCACAAAGATTTACCCCTGTTTTCTACTTAGATATTTCTGATGTAAGCTCTTAGATTAGTCATTTATTCATTTTCAATTAATTTTGATGTGTTGTTTTACATAGGAATATAAATTTATTCTTTAATATGTTGATATACACTAGCACAGAATTATTTGTTAAAGAGATTATTATTTTCTTATTGAATCATCCTAGCATCTTAGCTAAAATTCATTGACCAGAGTTTATGCACTGGTTCTGGATTTTCAATTCTTTTTTTTTTCATATTTAATTTATTTATTTGTTCTATTTAGGTTTACATGATATCAGAGTGCAATTTGATTCACTGTACACAGATGGAAGATGACATTTCATTGCTCTAGTTGTAAGAGATATATAATCACAACATACATGCAGTCATACATAAAGCTAGGGCTATGATAGCCATCATATTCCACCACCTTTACAATCCCCATGCCCCTACCCCCCTTACACCCCTGTGAATAGAGCTCCTCCATTGTTCCCGTGACCTTCCCCACATTATGGATCAGCATCCACTTATCAATGAGTACATTCGACATTTGGTTTTCTGAGATTGGCTTACTTCACTTAGCATGATATTCTCCAACTCCATCCATTTACCTGCAAATGCCATAAGTTTATTCTCTCTTATTGCTGAGTAATATTCCATTGTGTATATATACCACAGTTTCTTTATCCATTCATCTATAGAAGGGCATCTAGGTGATTCCACAGTTTAGCTATTGTGAATTGAGCTGCTATAGACATTGAAGTGGCTGCGTCACTGTAGTATGCTGTTTTTAAGTCTTCTGGGCATAGACCAAGGAGAGGGATAGCAGGATCAAATGGTGGTTCCATTCCAAGCTTTCTAAGGAATCTCCATACTGCTTTCCAGATTGGTTGCACCAATTTGCAGTTCCAACAGCAATTTATGAGCATGCCTTTTTCCTCACAACCTCGTCAACACTTATTATTGTTTGTATTCTTGAACATTGCCATTCGGACTGGCAAGAGATGAAATCTTAGGGTTGTTTTGATTTGCATTTCTCTGATTGCAAGAGATGTTGAACATTTTTTCATATGTCTGTTGATGGATTGTATACCTTCTTCTGTGAAGTTTGTGATCAGCTCCTTGGCCCATTTGTTGATTGGGTTGTTTGTTTTTTTGGTGTTAAGTTTTTTGAGTTCTTTATATATCCTGGAGATCAGTGCTTTATCGGATGTGTGTGTGGCAAAGATTTGTTCCCAGAATTTCGGCTCTCTGTTCAATTCATTGATAATTTCTTTTGCTGAGAAGAAGCTTTTCAGTTTGAATCCATCCCATTTATTGGTTCTTGATTTTACTTCTTGTGCTATAGGAGTCTTGTTAAGGAAGTATTGTCCTAACCCGACATGATGAAGATTTGGGTCTATTTTGTCTTCTATTAGGCATTGAGTCTCTGGTCTGATTCCCAGGTCCTTGATCCACTTTGAGTTGAATTTTCTGCATGGTGAGAGATAGGGGTTTAATTTCATTTTGCCGCATATGGATTTCCAGTTTTCCCAGCACCATTTGTTGAAGAGGCTGTCTTTTCTCCAGTGTACGTGTTTGGCTCCTTTGTCTAGTATAAGGTAACTGTATGTAAGTGGGTTCGTCTCTGTGTCTTCTATTCCATACCATTGGTGTTCACGTCTATTTTGGTGCCAGTACCATGCCGTTTTTGTATACACTATAGCTTTGTAGTATAATCTGAGGTCTGGTCTTGTGATGCCTCCTGCTTCACTCTT
>CM053417.1:95856577-95927979 GCA_028644305.1 Xerus rutilus
ACGTACACTGGAGAAAAGATAGCTTGTTCAACAAATGGTGCTGGGAAAACTGGAAATCCGTATGCGGCAAAATGAAACTAAACCCCTATCTCTCACCATGCACAAAATTCAACTCAAAGTGGATCAATTACCTGGGAATCAGACCAGAGACTCAACATCTAATAGAAGAAAAAATAGGCCCAAATCTTCATCATGTCGGGTTAGGACAATACTTCCTTAACAAGACTCCTATAGCACAAGAAGTAAAATCAAGAACCAATAAATGGGATGGATTC
This sequence comes from Xerus rutilus, assembly GCA_028644305.1. Taxonomy (NCBI): domain Eukaryota; kingdom Metazoa; phylum Chordata; class Mammalia; order Rodentia; family Sciuridae; genus Xerus; species Xerus rutilus. Next base: position 95,856,853 of record CM053417.1, read on the forward strand.
AAACTAAAAAGCTTCTTCTCAGCAAAAGAAATAATCAATGAAGTGAACAGAGAGCCAGCATTCTGGGAACAAATCTTTGCTACACACACATCCAATAGAGCACTAATCTCCAGGATACATAAAGCACTCAAAAAACTTAACACCAAAAAATCTAACAACCCAATCAATAAATGGGCCAAGGAGCTGAATACAAACTTCACAGAAGAAGATATACAATCCATCAACAGACATATGAAAAAATGTTCAACATCTCTTGCAATCAGAGAAATGCAAATCAAAACTACCCTAAGATTTCATCTCACGCCAGTCAGAATGGCAATGTTCAAGAATACAAACAACAACAAGTGTTGGCGAGGCTGTGGGGAAAAAGGCACTCTCATAAATTGCTGTTGGAACTGCAAATTGGTGCAACCAATCTGGAAAGCAGTATGGAGATTCCTTAGAAAGCTTGGACTGGAATTACCATTTGACCCAGCTATACCACTCCTTGGTCTATACCCAGGCTTAAAAACAGCATACTACACTGATGCAACCACTTCAATGTTTATAGCAGCTCAATTCACAATAGCTAAACTGTGGAACCAACCTAGATGCCCTTCGATAGATGAATGGATAAAGAAACTGTGGTATATATATACAATGGAATATTATTCAGCAATAAGTGAGAATAAAATTATGCCATTTGCAGGTAAATGGATGGAGATGGAGAATATCATGCTAAGTGAAGTAAGCCATCTCAGAAACCCCAATGCTGAATATACTCATTGATATGTGGATGCTCATCCATAATGTGGGGAAGGACATGGGAACAATGGAGGAACTCTATTCACAGGGGTATAAGGGGGGAGGGGGCATGGGGACAGTAAAGGTGGTGGAATATGATGGCCATCATAGCTCTAGCTGTATGTACGACTGCATGTATGTTGTGATTCTATATCACTTCCAACCAGAGCAATGAAATTGTATCTTCCATCTGTGTACAATGAATCAAATTGCACTCTGATATCATGTGAACCTAAATAGAACAAATAAATTCAATATTTTCAAAAAAAAATTGAATATCCAAAATTCTGACAAATGCAACAACTGTTATAACTTCTAAGTCACAATATATTAGTAGTTAGGATAAACAAGATTCCTAAATGATGCCATCTACCCTCTGCTGCCTCCAAAACTAGAGCTCAGAGAATGCCTCTTTCGCACAATTGGAAAATAAGTTTCATCCTCCAAAAGTGAAAAAAAGAAAAAGAAAAAAAGAAAAAACAAACCTCATAGAATAGACTCCATTCTTAGCATGTTATTCTTTATTTACATCTTTAGATCCAATCTTCTCTGTCCTACTCTATTTTCTGTGAAGATGAATTCTATGGATTTTCCGTGTTCTCTTGCCTTCTGATTTTCTGTTGATATTGTACTGACAGAATATGAGAGGAAGGAAAAGAGAGGTTATGAAATGAATCCCCTCTTACTAATACCATATGAGAACCAGGTTACTATGCTGTCAAGATCTTGCACTCTTTATCTATGTTTGCAATCCTTGGCACATGGTCACATATTTATAATTATAAGCTCTCCAGGTTTTTATTTTATTTTATTTTTTTGTAAAGGCAACTTTGCATTGTTCCATCAGGCTGACAAGTGATATAAAAATTTAAATTGCCTTTCCTATATACAATATAATACATTGATGACATTGTAAATTGGACTTAATGACCAAGAAATGGCAAGTAGTTTAGACTTACTGTTAAGATATTTGTGTGTCAGAGAGTGGAAAGTAAATCTGACGAAATTCTGGTGCCTTCTCAGTGGAATGCTACGGGTCCAGTGGTGTGGAGCAGGTTAATACATTCCTTTTGAGGTGAAGTTCAAATTGTTGTGTTAGCTCCTCCTATAGTAAAAAAAGAGGCAATATATTTCTCATTTGGGTGTGTTAATCTGCCACATTTACTGAATGACATTAAAAGCTGATAGTTTTGAGTGGGTCCCAGAATAAAAGAAGTTCTGCAATAAATCCAGGTGCACTGAAAGCTGCTGTACTGATTGGGCCTTGTGATTCAACAGACCTGATGGTATCTGAACTGTCAGTAGAAAATAGGGATGCTAATTGAGCCTCTGGAAGGCCCCTCTTGGTGAGTCATAGTTCAGGTTCTCAGAATTTTGATGCAAAGTCATGTAATCCTCTGCATATAACTACTCATTTTTAAAAAAAGGATATTGACTAATTACTGAGCTTTAGTAGAGACTGAACATTTGGCCCTGGACCACCAAACTACTTTGGGACTTGAACTGACCATCATAAACTAGGTATTACCTGATTTACTAAGCCATGCAGTTGGATGTGCACAGCAGTACTCCATCATCAAATGGAGGTGGTATACATAAGATCAAGCCCAAACAGGCCCTTAAAGCACAAGTTACATGAAGAAATGGTACAGATGCTCATGGTCCCCACTCTTGGTTCATTTTCTTTCTCTTATTCTGCAACATGGAGAATATTCTACAATCAGTTCACAGAAGAGAGAAGACTCATGCCTGGTTTGCATACAACATCTGAAAGTGGACAGCTACATCACTATAGCTCCTCTCTGGGACATACCTGAAAGAGAACAGTGAAGTAAAACCCATTGGAAAGAAGTTTGAGCACTGAATCTGATCATTCACTCTAGTACAAAACGAGATTATATATTGTGGTCAGCAGTTTGACTAGATTATCAGGGACTTTGAAGGAACATGTTTGGAAAATTGGTGACATGGACATTTATAAGAGCTATGTAGATAGACCTCATGAGTTGACAAAAACCATGGGGATATATTTGTGACTTATGTGAACACTCAACAAAGGATTATCTCAGTAGACAAACATTTTAACAATCAATTGGATAGGATGACTTGTTCTGTGGACAATGGCTTCTTTATCCAGGCACCCCTTGTTGACTAATTGGCTCATGAAAAGGTTGCTATAGTGGCAGGAATGGGAGATTGGCATGGGCTTAGAATCAAGGACTTCTACTCATTAATTTCAATCTGGCTACAGCCACTGAGGAATATCCAATTTGCCAAGAGCAGAGACCACCAAAGAGTCCCTGATATGTCACCACTCTCTGGGGTGATTAGCCAGTTACTTAGTGGTAGTGCAATTGCATTGGATCACTTCCATTATGGAAGGGACAGTGTATTCAAACTGAGAAATTCATCACATCACCACAGCTGTCCTCAGAATCACATAAAAGATTCTTCTGCATCCATGTTTGGAATCCATTTGTCTGATGGCCACTTAACATGAAGTCCTAGTTTTAATTGCTCATCCATCTTCTAATCTTTCTTCTATTTATTTTTGTAGGCATTACCTTGATCAAAATCTCCTCAATGGAATCACCTGACAACTATTAGTCAAGCAGCATGCCCAACAGAGGGTACAATTGATTCTCCAGGAATAACACTATCAAGAAAATTCTGATCCTGATGACCATTTCAACCATCCTCTACTTCAGATTTCCCTTATCCCCAAGTTGTTCAAGGATAGTGTTTCTAAGCATATTTTGAACATGAGAAGATATTCATAAAGGTTTATAAAATGCTGTGTTGACATAAATTTAGGGCAACTGGATTGATTAAGACTGGATTGATTAAATGTCTTTAAACATTTAATGTGAACTTCCTGCACTGTAACTTGTTTGCTCCATTTAAGGTCCAAACTCCTGTCCCATGAACCTCAACTTTCCCCTTATTACAATAACTGACACAGTTTGTTAAGTTTTAAGACTACCCCCAGTAGTTTTTAGTAGCTCCCACTATTTCCCCTTTTCACACTCAGTATCTGGGTATAAAAGTTGTGTTGATGCCTTCTCTCAGAAACTTCTGATTTTCCTTTGAGTATTTCTCTATAGCAATAGTTCTCCTGAATAAATATTTCTTCACTAACATCCAGATTCACATAATCATTTTAATAACATAACCTGCCTTAATTCTAAAGACAATTATTGATTACATTTAAATTTTTAAATTATTATTTTAATATGTATATAGTGAGTATTGACCATTCAGGGTAGTTAATATTTCCATGTTCTTAAACATTTTAAAAATCTTTTTATTAAAAATAATAATTTTGTATATGTATGGGTTATAGTGTGATCTTCAATGTGTGTATGGAATATGTACTGATCAAATCTGGGTAATTAATATTTCTATCTCCTTCAAGTCCCTCTCCTCCTGCTATTCATGAAATTGTATTCATTGACCGTGAAATATAATCCTTCTACTGTGGTGAAGAACACTAGAACTTATCACATCTATGTAAAGACTTCTCTTTGTCCTCCAATTTAGATTCATTCTCTAACAGCTGTTAGTATAGTAAGCATTTTTCTATCCATCCAATGAACTTCTCCACCTGTTATTAATCAGCTTCAAACTCTTTTTTTTTTTTTTTTTGGTACTGGGGATTGAACTCAGGGGCACTCGACCACTGAGCCACATCCTCAGCCCTATTTTGTGTTTTATGTAGAGACAGGGTCTCACTGAGTTGCTTAGCGCCTCGCCACTGCTGAGGCTGGCTTTGAACTCGTGATTCTCCTGTCTCAGCCTCCCTAAGTGCTGGGATTACAGGCTTGAGCCACCGCGCCCGGCTCGAGCTTCAAACTCTTAATGATTGTTAAGTGACTGCTGTTTTCTCAACTATCACAGGCACAAATATGTCACCAAGCCTAATATGGAATTTCATGATACTTCCCCAGCATCCTGTAGTAAAAATTCATTAATGAACAGTATGCAATTATAATATTAGAATGGTTTGTGCATACAGTAGAATTGCTTTGTGAATTCATGTGTCATAATAAGTCATATAAAACTTTGGCAATGAATGAATATTCTTCACACTTTACATTAAAAATACACAAAGTAAAACAAAGCAAAATCAATATATGTATATTTTGAACACTAAATGTTATTGCCAAAAAGATCTATAAAAGTTTACTTCTAACAAATTAGTGTTTATTGGCATATAAGGGCATACCATACTCACACGAATCTAATTAACTCATTTTTGTTTCCTGATATTTTTTACTCTTGAGTTTCCCCTGTGCAAGTTTTCTGTGTTACCGATGATTAATTTAGGCATCAATACAGCTACAACTTTCTAGGGAGATAGTCATCATGTAATGAGACAGAAATCAATGCCAGTTAGTCATACACCAGTACTTTATTTCTTTATAAAATTAGTGCTTGGGAACCTTATCATTAGACATTCTATTATAAGAAAAAGAGGTAATTATAATCTCATGGGCAGTAAAAAACAATAAAGATGTAAACTTTGATTACTCCTCTTATTAAATTGACAAGCAATGGGTTTTTGAGAATGTTATGCCTGTGTCTAAAAAAAGAGAATACAGGTTTTGAAAATAAAGTAGATCTGAACACTCTTTACCATATATTTTTGTAAACGTGTGTTTTAATTTCTCCTGAGTAAACATATAAAAGCAGAATTGCTCCATCACAATGTAGGTATATGTTTAATCTTATGACAAACCGCTAGAGTGATTTTTAAATTGGCTTACCATTTTATGTACCTACCCACCATATATGAAAGTTCAGTTTGCAGTAAATTCTTTCCAACATTTTTAGGTGTTATATTTTTATTTCAGCAATTCTAATGTGTAATAGAAAATTCTATTGAAAATTGCTACTCTAGATGCTAGGTTTTCATGCCTGGCTTTATATGTTGAAAATTAGCTTATAAAGTTGAGACTTTAAAGAAATGTGTTTGTAAAGACCTTCCATGCTCTCTCTTTACCCTCTTGTTTCCTTTGCTGTACAGAAGCTTTTAAAATTGATGCTGTCCCACTTATTGATTCTTGGTTTTATTTCCTGAGCTGTAGGGGTCTTGATAAGAAAGTCAGTTCCTGTGCCAGTATGTTGGAGTGCTGAGCCTGTTTTCTTCCAGCAGTTATAAAGTTTTTGGTCTAATTCATAGGTCTTTGATTCACTGAGAGTTGATTTTTGTGCAGGATGAAAGACAGGGATCTAGTTTCATTTTTTTACATATAGATATTCAATTTTCCTTGCACCATTTGTTTATAAGGATCTCTTAAAAATGTTTTTGGTACCTTTGTTGAGTATCAAATGACTATCCATGTGTGTTTGTCTGTGCCTATTCTGTTCACTTGGTCTTCATGTCTGTTTTGATGCCAATACCATGCTATTTTTGTTACTGTATCTCTGTACTATAATTTGAGATCAGGCATTTGATCCAACAGGGGATTATCATCCAGATTATATAAAGAACTAAAAATATTTTTAAAAAAGGCCACCAAAAACAATCTATTCTATAAATAGGCAAAAGAACTAAACATAAATGGACAACATATACATGGAAAAATGTTTAATATCATTAGTAATCAGGGAAATGCAAATCAAAACTAAACTGAGATTTCATCTCACTCCAGTTAGAATGGCAATCATCCAGAATCAAATAATAACAAATGCTGGTGAGGATGTAGGTGGAAAAGTATACTCATACATTGCTGGTAGGACTGCAAATTAGCACAACCATTTTGGAAAACAGTATGGAAATTCCTCAAAAGACTAGGAATGGAACCACCATATGACCTAGCTATCCCATTCCTTAGTATTTATACTAAAGATCTAAAATCAGCATACTATAGTGATACAGGAACGTCAGTGTTTATAGCAGTGTAATTCACAATAGACAAGTTATGGAACCAGCTCAAATGCCCATAGACAGATGAATGGATACAGATAATGTGGTATATATACACAATGGAGTTTTACTCAGCCACTAAAAAGAATGAAATTATGGTATTTGCTGATAAGTAGATGGAATTAGAGAACATCAGGCAAAATGAAATAACCCAAATTCAGAAAGTTAATGGAGAGATGTTTTCTCTCACATGTAGAAGCTAGACCAAAATAAGGAAAAAATGGGGGGAGGGATCCCATGAAATTAGAAGGGAGATTCATAGAGTAAAAGAAGGTGATAGAAGGGGAGGGAGCAGGGACAAGAAATAGAGTAAATGGTGGAATGACATTCACCAAATTGTGCTATGTACATATATGAATATACCATGGTGAATTTCACCCTTATGTATATCTATAAAGCACCAATCTAAAAAAATCTATAAATGAATAGAAGGAAAATCAGAAGAGTGGAGGAAGGGAAATGGTAAAAGGGAGAAGGGGAGGTAAAGAGAAAATATTAGAGACTGAAGTGGTGCAAATTAATTTCATACACAAATGATCAGGTCAAAATGAACCCCAGTATTATGTATAACTATAATGTACTAACAAAAACATACAAATAGAAAAATTTAACCTGAAAGAATGTGTGAGAGAAAAAAATAATTGTGTTTATATGTATGTTTGTACATATATATAGACATGCACACACCACATAGACATTTTGCAGATAAAATTTAAGGAAAAACATTTAAGGAAAAATTTTAAACAAAAATAAGAAACAAATTTAAATAATTGGATGTAAATCAAATATATGCATGTATGTGTGTGTGTATAATTGCCTTGTAATTGCCAGGTAACATTTATTAGAGTTTTCCCAAATGTCAAATATGTATGCTATTTTTGACAGAAAATTTCTTTAATCACATTCATTTCTTTGTGTAAATATTCCTTTCTAAAATGGAAATGTCTTAAGATATTCTTGACTTTCTTTGTTTCTGTTTTGGATATTGGGTCTATTGTGATACTTCAACTGATCCTTTACTTCTGGCCATTCTAAGTCGAGTTTGTCATTTTGCCTGTTATACATAACAATTTTATACATTGATAAACATTGCTGCAGTTTAAGAGAGTCATGAGACTTAAAAAGAAGGAAAGGATTTACAAAATACTACAAAATCAGCATTGACAAAATGGTACTTCATGGTACTGAAATAAGAAATTATACAAAGTGTATAGTAACTTTATTTTTTGGTAAAATCAGCAACTAGTAAAATTGTTTTCTTTTAAAATCTCTAATTAGTTCAAATTTCTCTGGATATGGCATTAGGTAGTTTGGTCAAGTTTCAGACATGAAGCTTGTCCCTTGAAATTTGTATCAAGCCATGCAGCTTCTTCAGCTTATAGAGCATTAGGAAAGATCAGCCTCTGTTCTTAGTTATTCCCTGGGAGAAAACTGCAGTACTGAACCCTGAGGCTTCTTGCCCTCACTCACTTATTGTAAGGCTGGGAACCTTGAAGACAGGCTTTCTGTGAAAATATGCCAATTTTTCCAATTATATCCTTGCTGGGAAGCAGTACTTTTGCTGCTTGAGTCCCAAGACAGAGCAAATAGGAATGCAGCCTTCCAGCTTTTCTCCGCCACCCTTCCACCATGATGTTCTGCCTCATTTCAGGCCAGAGCAATGGAGTCAGCCTATCATGGGCTGAATCTCTGAAACCATGAGCCAAAATAAAATTTTCCTCCTCTAAAATAATATAAATAAAATAAAATCTCAAATTAGATCTTTCTAAACAGATTACTTTCAATTTATCACAATTCACTGAATAATTATCACCAATGCATAATCATTGCAACCTGTTTTTTGTCAATCCAAAAATTGATTTGTAACCTTTCATTTCATAATTGTTGCATTGTGTAATTCTGTTCATCACACCCCTTAAAATGTAAACAGAGCAGCAATGTATTCACCAGCAGTGTATGGATGTGAAACTGTCTTTTTATGCATTGCCAGTTGCAGGCCAGAAATCTCAGTGCACTTAGACTGGTTTGGTTAGAGTGCTTCAGTAGTAATGGTAAACACATCTTATTAGAGTGGTACTGAAAATATGGTGTATATACACAATAAAATATTAGCCATAAAATAGAATTACTTCATGACATTTGCCAGAAAATGGATGAATCTGGAGACTATTATGCTAAGTGAAATAAGCCAATCTTCCAAAACCAAAGGTTGAATATTCTGATATGCAGATGCTAACAAAAAAAGAGTAGGAGGGAATAAATAGAAGTTCAGTAGATAAGACATAGGGGAAGGAAGGGAGGGGGACAGGAATAGAAAAGACAGTGGAATGAATCTGACATAACTTTCCTACATAAATATATAAATACACCACAGTGAATCTCTACATCATGTACAACCACAAGACTGGGATCCTAATTAGAATAAAATGTACTCCATGTTTGTATGAATATGTCAAATTATACTCTATTGTCATGCATAATTAAAAAGAACAAAAATTTTAAAAATAAAAAATAGAGTACTGAGGATGGAATGTCAGAAAACAGACCAATGATAGCAGAGCAGAATCCTTGGACACAGAAGATTAAATCTTCTAAGTCCATACTTTGCAACACTGGTAAATTTTCTCCAGTGTTATATTTCAATGATAATACACAAATCAATAACAACTAATGCATTAAGTATTTTGTCAGACTGGAAAAACTTCTCCTGTCACAAATAAATGATGTGCATCTATTTGAACTATTCAAATATAAACTATATTCATGAGTATTACATGTGTTCTAGTCTTGTACCAAAGGCAGTTTAGTAAGAAATTATTTTTAAGCAATACTGACATAATTATTTTTAAAAAAGTTTCACATATTGGTCTCATCTCACTTCTTTGCAAAAACAAAAAGAAAAAAGAAAGAAAAGGATAAAATCTGTGATGATAATTCAGTGCAATACAATAAGAGTCCATTCATGCTAATAATAATGGTCTGTATTTTCTGAAAGATCATAAATATTGATGTTTATAAAATTTCTCAATCATTTAAATGACAATTTTCACTGAGCTTAATCAGAATTTAATATAATGTTTAAATGTGATGCTAATATTTGATAATTATTTCCAGTAAGTTTTCATTATTAATGCTTATGTTTTGAAATTGCACCATTTTTTGCAACATGTCAAAGTTCCTTCATACTGGGAAATTAGCCTGGAAAAATACTGATGATAATTTAGGATATTTTTTAAAACATGAAACAAATTTTAAGAATATGCAACTGGCTATTCTTGAATATTCATAGTCATTCACTAAATCTAACTTTTAACTTCGAAACTTACCTATTTCAAAAAAAATTACACATCATAAGGGTGTACTGTTTTTTAATCAAGATTTTGTTTAGGTAAACATGTAAAAAATGAAAATAGCCACAAAACTTTTACAAATATATTTTGTACTATCATTAAAAATAAAAACTGAAATCACAGAGGACTTTTCCTCATTAATCCAATTATTTCCTGAGATAAAAGTGTGTGCCACATTTTTAGAGGAAACTGCACAATCTGGGACATGTCAAGGTGAGCTACCTATATAAGTAACTGGAAACAAAGCAATATGCTTATTAAGGGTAGAAGTGAAAATAGTAAACAGAAACAGTATCCTGATGTTGATTTAATATAAAAAAGAATGTTGCATTAGTAATGTACAAAATTAGAGTTTAATGTTCTATGGGATAGTTGGTTTACAACATCCATCCTTAAATTTTTTAAAATTTTGTTTTAGTTGTAGATGGAAACACTATCTTTATTTTATTTATTTATTTTTATGTGTTGCTGAGGATTGAATCCAGTGCCTCATGCATGCGAGGCAAGCACTCTACCACTGAACTACAATCCTAGCCCCCATCCTTAAATTTATTCATACATAGTTTATGATATCCTGAGACTTTTGGAGGCCTTTTGGAGAAAAAAATTAAATATTCAAACTTGTAATGGGTTTGATAGATTCTCCTTCCTTTGCTAATAATTTTCTTAAATATAAAATCTTCAGTTATTTTTTCCTCTTTTGCCCCTTCCATACACTATTTTTAAATTAAGGGATGTTAATATTTCACAGATTTTGTGTAGATACAGTTTTAATACTTTTTGCCTGCTTACTAAATCTAATTTTTGATTCTTTCAAAGGCTGAAATCATCTTTATAGATCTATCCTGCTTGTTACCAAGTTGATAACATACGCCAGGTTATTTTTATTTAATTTTAAATTTTGTAACAATCTTCTCACAAAACAAATAAAAAAGAAGAATGTTTTTTCCTGAAAGAAAAATTTTAAATTTATAATTTTGTCCATAACAAAATAATCTAAAATTTACAAGGATAGCTTTGTTTACTCAAGAAGTGAGAAAATTTGGCATTCTTTTAATCATCAGAAATTTTGGAGACAATTTCAAGTAACATACATAAATCTTCAGAGTGCCATTTACCATTTTTGTAAATTAGAGAATCTTCTATAGATATTCATTAAATAATATGTAAGCATGAATGTTTGAGTAGGAAATTTAAATGTAACAAAAAGAATTAAAAGTTTACATTGCGTTGTACCATACTTACCTTAAGGATGTGCAAGTTTAATTCATGACTAATTGATTTTGACATATATTAAACATGTGATACATGTATTATATATTATGTATTTACATATATTTATGTGCAATTATGTGTGGAATACACTTGATCATGAATAAAAGACCCCACTTTATCCAGAGTTACAAAATATGATTTTCTATATATTATACATTCATATTCTAAACTCTGACATTTTTAGCAAGGCTTTTTGTTTTGTCACTGACTGAATATATAAATTTTATTTCTAAATAACAAATCTATGGTGATTAAAATGCTTGAGTCTGACTGACAAAGGTCTAACAATATACATGGAATCCACTATATATTGCAAGTTTTTCTATGGCTTTGGATTTTGGAAATTTGGCTTCAAGAAACAAATATTCATTACAAAGTGTTAAATATAAATGTCTTTTGGGTCAATGTTGATGTCTTCCAAGTTTATTTAAATTAAGCTGTAGACTGATGTGATATGCAGCATTATAAGTGACTCCTAATAAAACCCTCATAAACCTACTTCTCCAGGTTCCTAGAACTAATCCTCAAAGAATAGCAATGGCAATCCTTTCTCAATTCAACTAACATTTTATGATCATTTCAAGCAAAAATAGACAAAATTCATGAATAAATTACCAATTCATAATATTAGGAAATTTTATAGATCCAGTGATTTTTACCCCAATAACAAGATGTTGATACTTTATTTCTATCAGTTCTAAATTACAGATAATCAGCAAAAGGTTGAGCTGATATACTCTAGCTTTGAACTGGCATTAATGTACCCATCCCAATGAATTATTAAATAGAAATAATATGAATATCTAGTAGGTTCTTCATCATGGGATTTTAGCCTGAATTTTCATGTGTGTTCCAAAATTTATACTGAAATAAGAGATATAGCATAAATGTAATACCATAGTTACTGTAACACTCAAAGTTATTACAACTAAATTGTAAATATAAAGGTGTTTTCTGTCAAATTCTTGGCATAGTTTTATAAAAGATTATTTCACTATGGTTTACAAGGTAGAGAATTCCCTCCTGTAACCTTCATAGACACTTTTTGGTTCACTAATTTCTTTATAGTTCCCCTCTGACTGAAAGAAAATCACATGCCTTGTGAAGTGTGGAATTAACAAAAAATAAGGGCTAGAGAGAATAAAATGCCAAATCTCTCTTTGTTTATCATTTTCTTTTGTTCAGTTATGCTGTGCTATTTAATACATTTGAATGAAATCCACTTCAAATATCGTAACAATGGAATTAAATGTGACATCCTTGCTTTCTTATCCAAGGTTTGGAGTATTTATATTATTTATTAACAACACAGGTCACATGCATACAGACATAGGTATTTTTTTAAAAAATTTAGCTAGTAGAATCATTGCACGGCCACAAACTATAGGGAGTTGTTTTTTCAACATCCAAAATTTCTTATTTTTTTCACAAATGAAGTACCAAGACCTTATTAACCTTGCACTAAAAATATTAAGATATTCCCTTTTTTTCCAAGAGGCAGTGTATTAAATTATTCCTTCTTAATTGCTTTTGATGTTCTAGACAGTAGAAAGATAAGTAGACAAAGTATGATTAATTCTCTTCTTTAATAGAAAATGTTTATGTTTTCCCTGATTCCACCAGCAAAGAGAGTTGGCTATTTTTTAAACCAATTATTTCAAGTACTTGTTAAACTCATGATTATTCTGAAATAAGAATCTATTCCATTGGACAGAAGCACTAATAAGTATTTCACTTTAATTTTACTTTAAGATGTAGATACTATACACCACTGTTAATGCACCAGAAGTGAATGCTCAGTTCTATCAAGAACTTTGCTAAATTAGCTTCCCTTGGTAGCTGATTGGGTTCTTCATCTGCCAACATCACCCAGGTGATGTTTAGTAACTCTTAATAACCCTGGCTTGTTTGCAGCAAGAACCATTTTAGGATACTTTGGCCAGAAGCCCTCTTATGCTGGGTATTTTTTTTTTTTTGGTACTAGGGGTTGGCCCCAGGGGCCCTTAACCACCGAGCAACATGCACAAACCTTTTTTATATTTTATTTAGAGACAGGGTCTCACTACTCACTAAGTTGCTTGGGGCCTTGCTAAGTTGCTGAAGCTGGTTTTGAACTCGCAATCCTCCTGCCTCAGCCTTCCAGAACAGTGTTGCTTCTTAAGTGACCATACATGAAACCTAGGAGACTGGGAGAATTTTCTACCATATAATCACTATAAAGTTGAATCTATTTGATATCAGTTTTCAGACAACTTTTTAAAACTAGCAAATTAAATTAAATATCATGGTCACAAACAATAAATATTTCTTCTTTGCATGGAAAATTTGAAGAAAAATGGGACTCAGGGTATCTATATATTTTATTCTAATGAAAACACTTTGAGAGCAGAGTTGCTGTTTAAGTTTCTTTTCATATACTAAGCAACACATGGATTATATGAAATTTCATTTTAATTCAGACATATATTGTCTTCTGTATTTTAGAATGTTTACAAGATTTAATAGAGAAAAATATAAGTAATGTCTTATGAAAAATTTCTTACAAAGTGCATATAGAATTTTTTTTGGTGGTACTGGGGATTGAACTCATGGGCACTCGACCACTGAGCCACATCCCCAGCCCTATTTTGTGTTTTATGTAGAGACAGGGTCTTACTGAGTTGCTTAGTGCCTCGCAGTTGCTGAGGCTGGCTTTGAACTTGCAATTCTCCTGTCTCAGCCTCCCTAAGTGCTGGGATTACAGGCCTGCACCACCACGCCAGGCTACAAAGTGTATATAGATCAAGGGATGCTCAAAGTGAGAGGATAGAATATGAGAGGATAGAAGAGAAAATATATGCAAATCTAACCACATTAAAATTAACACATTAAAATTAAATTAGAATACCAATAAATAAAAAGATATATGCTATATGAGAAATAATTCAGTACTTACTCTATCACTTTCTGACAGAAAACCAAAAGAAAAAAATGGATTAAGCAAAATGTAAAATTTATTGATACATAAACCTAAGGAGAAAAAAGTGGGGCTATGGTGAACAGTAGGCATTCAGTAGAAGGGGTTTAATAGAAAAGAGAATATGTTCCACTTAGGAAAGAAATGAAGAATTCAGAGAATGTATAACATTTAACATAAGCCTTAGAACATACATCAGACATAGCATATTATATTGGTCCAAGAGAATGGCATTTGAATCAGAATATACAACAGGAGAAAAGTATGAACATAGTAAAATGCAAAGACATTTTCAGCCAATACCAGGTAGTCAAGTTGGCTGAGAATTTAGAAATTTACCCTTAGAAAACGGTTCCAGGATTATGTGTTCAATTTTATAAAAGATATGGAGCCATTGAAGGATCAGGAAAAGGAATCTACCAAATACTGTCCTTTGGGAAGATTAATCATTGAATGTGTACAAAGTGAATTAATGAAGAAAAGAATAACAATAAGGAGAAGAGTTAAAATTGTATTGTGAGGATGAAAACACTTTAAAGATAATTTGAAAAGAGTGAAATTATCTGAAGTGGAATATTTCAATGTTTTGAGGTTGAGAGGAAGTGAAACATTAGTAAATAAGTTCAGCATGGCCAATGCGTGATCTCCCCATGCCAAATTATCACAAGGGATTTCTTCTTTTATCTATATTACATAAATGGAACTTTAAATTTAATTTCCTTTGGAAAATATTTCCTGCTTTTATAATAAATCACTGGTGGGACTAAAATGCAAATATTGCGTGTACTAAGTACTTGTCTTGGTTGCACTTTTAAATTGGCTGTTATGCAAATGTTTACTGCCATAGTTTGAGTACTGAACATCTGCCAATGATCCATGTGTTAAACGACTTGTCCCCCAGAGTGATGCTATTGATGGCTGGTAGAGCCTTTAAGAAGAGAAGCCTTCTGGAAGCTCTCCAGATCATTGAGGATGTACTCTTGAGGCAATTGTGGAATCTCAGGTCCCTTCTCACTCACTTTTGTCCCCTGATCATGAATGAAGTAAATAATTTTTCTCCTCTGTGCTCTCCTGCATGATGTGCTACCCATGGAACTGGCCCAAGAGCAAAAACAACTGATGATGGACTAAAACCTCTATAACTATGAGCCAAAATAAACTTTTCTCATTATAAGTTTATTATCTCACATATTTGTAATAGTGATGGGAAATTGACTAAACTAAAAATTAACTAAGTGATAAAGATACCTGAATGGATTTCTGTAATGACAGTACTTATTATTCAAATGCTGAGGGAAATGTAAAGATACAGAGAAGACTTACTCAATACTAAAAACTCTTTGCTTGACCAGACTTTGTAATCAGGCTCCTCTACCATCTCTTACTCCATATATGCATTTCCTTGTAAACTTCAATATTAGAAAGACCCTTGTTAAGTTAAAGAATTCCCCCTCAATATCTGATCAGGGTCTTTATCTTTCACAATCCCTCAGGAGATATCAGATCACCCTGGCCCAACTTCAACCAAATCACTGTTAAGTTAATTTAGTTAGAATCCCTCTTTACCCTTCATGTTTCCTCTCAATAGTTTTCCATTCACCAACCCCTACCTGATTATTGGCTGTAAATTCTCACTTGATCACACTGTATTCAGAATTGAGCTCAGTTTTATACTAAGATTTTTTCTTTAGTGAAAGAGACCAGAGTAACAGTAAATAAGAAGGAGTAAGTCCTCTTCAAGCTGCAAGTTAATAAATTGGCTTGTGGGAAAGCTATTTGCAGTCAACCACTAGACTTTCTTTGGATGAGGGGACAATGAAATTTTGGGGATTTGAAAGAATTCCAGAGGACACTGGAGGAGAGGCTGAATTATGCTTTCATGTTCTTCTCTTATTTGTTCCACAGTGCTAAGCTTTGCCTCTAAATCCATGTTAAAATATATATTTATATTGGGTATATATGAAAATATATTTAGATGTGGGTACTGCTTCAACATGGTTTCATCTATCTTGGCTATTCTTGTTAAATTATTTTAATTATTAATTAGACATGTTAGGAGGAGGTAAAGCATTCAAGGCAGGTCTCTCAAATTATTACCAAAATATGACCTTCCTATCACATAGTAGGTTGTTTAGAAAAAGTATTTTATATAGGCTTTCCTTCCATTCTATCTTTCATAAAGAAGCAGAATAAGAATTGCTTATCACTCACTGTATCCCAGGAGATATATTTCCAACAAGTCAATCATTGGAGGCAGCAGTAAAAGTAGGAAATTTTCTGATTTGTGTATACAGGCAATTTTCTTTTATATATTCTCTCCCTCAAAGAGTCATAGAACCAACTATGTGAGAGAGGAAACAAGCCTTCAACAATCCAGCAGAACATCATTAACTGTATATCTATTCAATACTGGTAAATACTTGCTCAGTTTTAGACCTAGGATAAAGGTTTTATAAGCAAAACATCACAGGGTATAGTAGGTCTTCAAAAGCCTCTACTTAATCAAGGATAAACAAAGAAAAGGGAAAAAAAAGAGCTAGCAAAGGCAGAGAGAAACTAGTTTTTTCTATACAGATTTAGATGAAGAACAAATCTCTAAAATTATTTTTCGAAAGTGAATGAAGTGAATTTTTAAAAACATCTGTTTTGCACCTTTGATAAATTCTTTATAAAATAATTCTTGCAGGTATAAAAATAGAAATAGAAAAATTAAAAGAATATAGAATTAAAAAATATAAATCTACGTTTAACATTATGTATAATCAGAAAAATTAAAATTTAAACAAGAAATCCATGTTGATTTTATCCAATAAATTGGCACAATTTTAAAGGATTAAGCATGTGCATAAAGGGTATGGAGAAGCATAAAATCTTTCACATTATTGATTGAAGTGTAAATAAATTGGTAAAGCATTTGGGGGAGGCAAACTGAAAGAATCTATCAAGTTTTGAGATGAAAATTAAAAAGCTTCTGCACAATATGTGAAGAGCGAAATTACAGAATGGTAGAAAATCTTTGCTAACTACTCTTCTGACAGAGGATTAATATTTAGAATATATAATAAACTCAGAAAACTTTACACTAAAATACAAATATTATAATTAATAAATGGGCAAATGAATTAAACAGACATTTCTTAAAAGAAGAAACACAAATGACCAACAAATTTATGAAAAAACTTTCACATCATTGGAAATTAGAGAAATGCAAATAAAAACTACAATGCACTTTTATCTCACACAAATCAAAATGACAGTCATCAAGAATACAAATAATAATAAATACTGAACAGAATGTGGAGAAAAAGGAACACTTCTATCCTGTTTGTGGAATTGTGAATTTGTAAATTGTCACTATGGAAATCAGTATGGAAGTTCCTCAAAAGACTAGACATAAAACCACCATATGACCCAGCTATACCACTCCTTCCTATTTATTCTAAAGAATTAAAGCCATTGTACTACAGTGAAACATGCATACCCATGTTTAAGCAGCACAATAACCAAACTATGGAACCAGCCTAGGTGCCCATCAACAGATGAATGGATAAAGAAAATGTGGTATATATACACAATGGAGTTTTATTTGGACATAAGAAAAAGAAAATTATGTCATTTTCAGGAAAATGGATGAAACTAGAGACCATTATGTTGAGAAAAATAAGTCAAACTCAGAAGGTCAAGGATTGTTTGTTTTCTCTTATATGTGGAAGCTAGATCAAAAAAGGGAAAAGAAAGGTGGGAGAGAGTCTCATGAAAATCAAAGGGAGATCACTAAAGGAAAGGGAAAAAGGGGTGAAACATGGGGAGGGAAGGGGAAATGCTGAGGAGTGATATTGACCAAATTATATTGTTATATTGTATGCATGTAAGAATATGTAACAACAAAGACCATCATTATGTACAAATACAATTCACCAATAAAAATTAAGAAAAAAGAAAAAAATGAGATGAAAAATCATTATCATCATTTTCATTTTAAGCAATCAGTTTTACAAAAATACTCCACTGACAAAGTGTTTTGGACTTTCATTTCTGAACAACCCATTCTTTGAGAAAGTACTGTTCCCCAGTCCATGAACACATGCTCGGGGTATGAGTGAAGGTAGTCTAGGCCTTCTGACATAAAGAAGCAACCTGTAAAATGTAGTCAGAAATATTGAGATGAAAACCAAAAAATTATGGAAATCCAAAGAATTAAAAAAAATGAATTACAAAGCTCACTAAAATCTATCATAACAAATGGAAATAATATGAAAAGGTAGAATGGAACTATTAATATGAAACAAGAAATTTCATTCCATTATAAAACACATGTCACTTGTCTCATTTTTTGAAAAAAATGGAAAAAGAAATACCAGAAGTTAAGAGAAATGAAAGCTTAGGTTCTAGTTTTGGATAAAACAGACACATTTTCCCCTAATTTTATGGTATATACAGCTAAAACCTCTAGGCATAATATGTAAAACACATGTAAGAAGATTCTGAAAGATAAAGATGATGAACTACACATATATCTTTTGATTCAAAAAATGGCATGGTAGCATATATTTCTCTGATTATCTTTTTGCACCTCTATAAACTATGTGATGGGTTTTGAAGAGGTGTATAACCAAGAAACGCCAATGAATATTGAAAAACTAAATAGACCAAGGGGCTTTTGCCTGTCTTACCAATGGACCTGGAAAGGGAGGATATTTTCTGGCAGTAATAGTTTTACTTTTGACAAAAACCATTACTGTCAGAAAAGACTGAGTATGGAACACGAACTCCCACATCTACCCAACAGTGGCAACCTCCCTACCAGGATGGTTTCATAAGAGGCTACATGTTAAGTAGAATTCTGAGTAGACATCTAGGTTGACTAAACATTAAATACTATATTTGATTATTATTTCCTATAATTTGCATAGAAGAACAAAGAGTTTCTTGGTTTGATTTATCAAAAGCCTATAAATAATTCATACATGTTAATACTACTTTTATATTTAAGAATATCTCCTAAGAAAATAATAAAGTCATTGCCAAAGATTCACATATAAAGTCATCTATCTCAACATTATTTGCCATAGCAAAATGGAAACAGACTACACTTCCACAGATAATTGTTAAATTACATATATTGCTTTGAAGTTATAAATCATATATTGATATTTGCATATGTGATTTTGAAGAACTGTGAAGACAGAAAGAAATATTCAAATGTATCTTTACTATTATAAGTAGAATTTATTATTTTATTTAATTATAATATATCTGGGCTTGGATCTCATAGTATCTTGTATTTTCTTTAAGCATTCCAAAACTTCCGAGTTTTCTACAATTATTATGTACTCCTTTGATCTTCATGAAAAAAACAACAAAATTTATTAAAACAATGAAAAATTATCCTGGTGTTTTTTTTCCTATGTCGTGGATTAAACCCAGGGGCATTTTAACACTGAACTACATCCACAGTGCTTTTATTTTTCATTTTGAGACAAGGTCTTACTAATTTGCAGAGGTTTAATTTGCCATCTTCCTGACTTGGTCTTCTGAGTCGCTGGGATTACAGGTGTTTATCACCATAGGTAACTTGATGTGGCACTCAACATCTCAAGATAAGGCAGACGCTAGGAAAGAGATACTCTCACAAAGATTATGTCTCATAGAATAATATTCCAAGTTTCCTTTAAATAATAGTACCTCTCCACAGAAATCTACCTATATAGAGCATCTGTGGTCATAAGGCTCATGACCCCAAAATGATCATTTTCCCGAAGGGAAAGAGGATAATTTATTTTGCAATTTTTCATTTCCCTTAAATATTTGTTTCTAATTATGCCATTTGAGGCATAAAACAGCTCATATTGTAATGTTAACTCACCAGAAGGGACTCAAATTAGGGCCTGTGCTATCCAACTTCCTTATAATTATGTATTACCAGATAAGGTAGCAATACCTTAACATATATAGACCCACAGGGAAAGAAAATAAATAAAACAAAACAATTCATATGATAAATCCAGAAATCATTAAAGACAACAAATAGACATATCAGATTCAATAGACCAGAGAGAAGATGAGTTAAATTGTAACAAACAAGTTTTGAGAGATATTAAATATATGTAAAACTTGAAGCAGACATAGCATTAAAAACAATCTATCAGATATAATCAGCAATAAAAATAGAAATTAAAAAAATTGGAGATATAACAGACTGGATAATTATTTCAGGAAATGGAAGAATAATTCAATGACATTTCTCAGGAGACAAAGAGAAAATAACAAAATTTAAATGATATAGAGAATAAAATTTTAATATCAATATATTTGAAACCCAAGAAGGAGAAAAAATATAGGTAATAGGTGGAAAGAACTTTTTGAAGAAAGTAATGATGAGGCATTCTATGTAAAAATAATATACTGAACAAATGCATATATGTAATTATTCCTCCTGATATTCTGCTAAAATTCAAAAAAATAAAATGAAGGATTTTTTCAAAGATATAAACAAACTAGGAAGGTACCACAAAAACAAAATGAAGAATACAATTTTGAAAGCTGAGAAATAGATGGATGTGTGGAAATTGAATCAGTTTTGGTACTGTGATAACTAATCTGACATACACATATAAATTCTCCGAAACTATCATTTTTGGGCATTTGAGGAACTGAAACTTGGGAAGGATTCTTTGACAATAACAAAATGATAGTAAAGATGAGAAAGATAAATCATGAATATGCACAAAACACTAATAACAGAGCAATGAAGGGGAAAATATGGAGAGAATGAATATGTAAATGATTATAGTTAAAATTTTTGCATTTATTTCATAGAAACAGATACATATAAGAAAACAAATTAATATTTTCAAATCTATAGATATCATTACCTTAAATAAAAATTGATTCAGTGTTCAATCCCTTAATGACAACTATGTCCAAAAGGAAATTTACTCACTACTATGAAAATTTTCATAGCACAAAACTCATCTATATATTCAAAAACTATATTAGAACAAATTAAGTGGTAAAAAAATCCTTAAGCCTAAACACATTATGATTTCAAATATGAAAATAATTCCTGCTGTTACTTCTCTTATTTGACATAAAATTGCAGGTACTAGTCAATGCAAGAAACAAAAGAAAGAATTTGAAGAAATAAAAGAAAAAATTTTTATATTTTCAATGATGTCATTATCTACCTAGAAATTGAAGAAAATCAGTGTCCAGTCTATTGGGTCTATAATGAGAGTTTGACTAAATTAAACAAGCTTGATTTCAATTCCAACTTTACATCAACAGCTGGAGTTTCAGCACATTTGAAAGCCACGTAGAACTTAAATGGAAAACTAAGCATACATAAAAACTTGGTCTGGAAATAATAAAAATTTCCATTAGCAAAGGCTCTCCAAAATATACATTACAACAATCTAAAAAGTCATAAACACAAAACAATGTGACATTGAAATGAACTAATAGAGCAACAGAATGGATTGAAATATTCAAAATCAGTGTCATGTATATATAGGAACAAATACATCATACATGGGCCAGTATAAGTTGATGTGCAAATGTTGTACTATTCTTAGTTGGTTTTAGAAACTTCAATCAATATATAGAGAAAAATAATATTTGATTCTTCATCTTATACTATTATTTAAATATAATATTTAGATGGATTGAAGACCTGAATGTGAACTATAGAAATACTAAGATTAATAATAACCAAATTATAGGAAAATGACTTTACAAACTTGAAATATGAATGACTTCTTAATATTTCAAAAAGGAGAAAATAGATCAAAGTTTTGACAGACCTAATGCATCAAAAATTATAGATTTTTATTCAACAACGAACATCATGCACAATATTAATAAATGCACAGCGGTCTAAGAAGTTATATTTATACTATCCCCAGTGGACATATGGTTAATAATTTGGGTATTAAAAAAACAATATTAAAAGGGCATAGGCAATAAATAGTTAATTCAAACTAGAGAATCCTAAAATGTTTAAACTAACTAAATAAAAATGCAATCAAATCTCAGTAGCAATTAGAAAAAATGCAAATTAAAATAGTAGAGGGACCACTTATAGCCATCAGAGTTGGAAAAATCTGAAAGTCAGCTAATGCTAAATCTTGATAGAATTTGTTGAAATATAAATCCTCATGTTCTGCAAGAAGTATAGAGTGTTAGATATAATATAAAGAACATTTTGGAAGTACTCAGTTAAATTAAATATGCACTCACCCTCTGTCTGGAATGATTTTACAATTTGTCATACAACCTGACACTTCATAAATATCCTAGAATAATTGGCATAAATTGAGACTATTCTGGATATACCAGGAGACACTTTCATCAAATATATCACATCAATCTCATCCTATATATATCCCAGAGCAAGTGTCAATATAGAGACATATGTGTTATGTCCATTATACTACATCGATGGTACTAAATGTTCACCTTTAGGGAAGGACAAAAAAATTAAATGAAGACACATACTATGTGTTAGTTAGGTGTAGTGAAAAAATGTACAGTAGGTCACATTAAAAATTATTGTTAAGTGAAGCAATAAATCCTATATATTCTTCTGTGATACATGACTATTCAAACATATGTTATCTATGGATTGGGTGTAGACTAGAAAGACAAAATGGTAGTATAAATTTAAGGAGAGGAAATAGTGAATAAAAATTACAGAAAAGACTGGACTAGAACTAATAAATACAATTAATTCAATTCAATATAAATAATCCTTAGAATTACAATGTAAATATAACTAAGCCATCTACTCTGTCTTTATAACTTTGCCAATCTATGTCTAAGCACATGTAACATTGAAATTGATTATCTTTACAGCACTCTGTTAAGAATCATAACAGGTATCTCGATGTTTGAGGAATCTTAGCTGCAATGTTAGTGTGGAGATCTTTTGGCTTCAAAGTCACCTCCCTGTATTTATTGGTAAATTGATTGAAGAGCACTTTTATTTTCTCAGCTGCTTCGGACAAAACAAAAAAACAAAACAAAACAAAACAAAACAAAAACAAGAAAAAAACCCCTGATGGTAAAAAGTAATCCTAAAAGCATAAAAGGTTTTGATTCATGGAGATTTCTGATCATCTATCATCAGTAGAAATAACAAGTTCGTTCTTACAAATTGATGCTTTTGATGGCAAACTTAGAGGAGAATGAAAGTTTAAATCAATGCTTATGAAAGACTAATTTTTTTAAAAACTGTATCCACAAAAGTTACAAACTGTTGAGATTCCTTGTGGGCATTACATGTATCAAATGAAAATAACAATTATTTTGGCATTGGATTGTCAAGTTCAAAACTCCAGTTAAAGCCACACACACACATTTATACATTCAGAGAGATGACCATAAACACTTCATGATCATCAGCTGGTTGTACAGATTGGTTTTTTTACTAAATTGAGTAGTGTTTTGATGTCACAGAGACAAAGCCACTAGCCACTATAAAGGACAAACTGATGTGCTTGTATTTGAATGAAGACAATGAATCTTCTCAATAGAATTGAGTTTGCAAAAGGTGCCTGTTGAAACAAGTTTGTTCCAGGTGTCTATTTTCCATTTGTTTTCCTTCTGTTGCATATTGATATAAAAAGCATTCAAAAGATCTGATTAACTCCTTTTAAGGTTTCCCCATTTTTATAAAGCACACATTTACTTATCAAAAATAAATTACTTCATTCTGCTGCCCTGTACTGTCATTATCTCTTTTATTTTCTTTAAGGTGTTGCAGGAAACATACTGGTCAAGAAGCAGTAAGCAGTACTCTGAGAGATGGAGATCTCCAAACTTTTTTTTTCCTCTGGCCCGCGGACCCAGAGGAAAACAAAACCTCCAAATCCTGAGCCCTAATCCACAGTTTCTCACAATATTTATAGGTTATTTGATGTCATCTTATACCATCCTATCATAGGGGCTTTTTCCTCATTTAAAAAAAAATTCCTAGTCTTTGAGGCTGAAGGCCCTGTTCAGGGTCTCTAACACAAAGCATACTCACAGAAACAGATAAAAAGAAAGGGCTCTTTTCACAGGCATCTGTCACATTTCAAGAGGGAGTATTCAGATTCCTAGGGCAGTTATTTACAATCCCAAAGGTAGGGACCTGGAGAAAGGCTAAGACAGGGGAGTGGAATTGACCCCTGGAATAATTCCCCAGGCATTATTATTATTATTTTTACCATAACGTTTTGTAATTTCTCTTCACAATCATGTCGGGCTTTGCCATCACAAAGGAAGATCCTAAGATATAAATAAATGCCTGCAGTAATACTAACACCTTTGGATTTAGACAACTGAAAGAGGTTAGCTTTCACTTCATAGTAGATTTATTTGAAAACAAAACAAAACAATGAAGTCTACATGTTTGTTGAATGCTTACTAGTTTTCTTTTCTTTTGAATTTCATTTTCACAGTTGACTTAATATATATTTCTGCTGTTTATAAAACATTGAAACCAGTCTTGAAAATCAGGATCAGGTTCTCTTTTCCCAGGTGCTGAAGATTAAACAATGGAGAAATGAGGCAAGAGCAAAACGTAAATTTTATTTAAGAAACAGAACAGAGAAAGGGAGAGATTCAGTGAGGATGGACCAGAGAGAGAGAGACACACACACACAGAGACAGAGACAGAGACAAACTGAGATGCTTCCAGAGAGGAGGGGGTACAGAGCTGATGCCCCAGAGACTGGGGACTGGGGGGGGTATCTTGCCCCTTTTATAGATTTCAGGTTTCCTTTCTTCTCAGGCCTCCTCCTCTCATTCTGCTTAGTGGTGACCAAAAGCCTGAAAAGGAGCTGTCCTGGAGGTACTCATTATTAACATCTTATTTCTTTTTGAATCAGCCCTCATCTTCCCAACCTAAATATCTACACTGCCTGCCTGTCCTTTTGTTCTTATCTCAACATCGTCTTTCTTATTTTATCTTGTTATTTGTAGCTTTTTTCCCAAATCCCCACTTCCATTCCTCTCCATTCATGTGCAGTCACACTAACACTAAACAATCATAGTGTTTTCAAAACAAAATGGTGTTTATTTTGTGTGGTTCTTTGTCTCATACAGGGGCATCACAAGAAAACTAATGTTAGTCACACTTGGAAAGTTGAGTTTACTACATATGAAAGATGAATATGGCATTGGTATTCTGAACATTTATTTCTTATTTATCTTTTAATTTTCTATCCAGCTATTTATATCACTTGCTATTATTCTTGTGAAACTCAGTAGTAATAAATAGCCATAAACATACACAAACACACTGCCTTATATGTATAGCCTTTAGTCCTCTAAAGAGTAACTTTATATTAGCAACTCTGCATTATTACATAATCCATGTTCTATTTGTCACAAGTGCTTCTAAACATTTTATTTGAAAGAATTATAGTAACGGGAAGTTGCAAATACAGTACAAAGAAATTCTTATGTACCTTCCACCCGGTTGCCTATAATGGTTACATCTTTCTTAATTATAGAACAAAATGAAAGCCAGGAGGTCAACTTGGTACAATGTGTGTGTAGTTCTATACTATTTTGTTATGGGTAAAATTTGTAAATACCACCACAATCAAGATACAGAATGATTCCTTCCATCACATCAAGCAATACCATCATGCTAGCCCTTTATAATCCCCTCTTCCACTCTCCACTCCATTGTCTCTAATCTACTGATTTCAGGGAAGAAAAAACAGTTAATTATGTTTCTCTCTCCTGTCATTACCACTTTCATTTAAGGAAGACCCTAAAACAAACTCTAATCCTTGAACACATTAGAAACCTCTAATCTGTTTTCCATCTCCATAATTATGCCACTTCTAAACTGTTATGTAAATGATTCATAAAGTATGTGACCTTTCAAGATTTTTTTTTCCCACTCAGTGTAACAGCTTTGAAATCCACCCAAGTTGTGTACATAAATATTTAATTTCTTTTTGTTACTTACTAGTATCTCGTGGTATAGATATACCATAGCTGGTTAAAAATATACCTATTATAGTACATTTTGATTATCTCCATTTTTTATAATTGCAAATTAGCTTATATGAACAGCCATGTAGCAGTTTTTTCGTTTCTGTGAGATAAATGCTCAGGTTTGCAATTGTTGGGTCATATAGTAAATCTATATTCTGAACTTTAATGTTTATTCTCACGTTCTTGCCACTGTTTCCATGTAGGTCTGTATAAATCATTTCTTATTCAAGGATAAGCTATGCAGGGGAAATATTTTAACTTGGACACATGGAAAATAATACACTATGAAGAACTGGGCCACAAAGATTTGAAAATGAAAAATCTACCCTCTATGTCTTGAATTTTAAGATCTGTCAAAATTCTAATTTGTGAAAGGTGGTCTCCAGATGGTCCCTATTTCTTTGGTTGACCATCTTGATTGTTTCTTTTGGTCAGTTTATACAACACAATATGACATATTTATCCTTAGGTATACATGAACTCAGTGTACCCCATGAAGTCATTATGTTATAATCCTCTTGGTTATGGTCTATTTCTACTCTGTTTCAGTTTCTGAATCTTAGGTATGTTTTTCCAAAATTACTCTCCTTCTTCCATCCAGATTTGACATTGCACCTGTTAAGTTGGCTTCTAACATTAATTTATACTCAAAGGCTTAGCTTGATTCACTCCTAAATCTGTATTCCTGATTCAGGTTAACTTGGAAAGGCAACCTACTAAAGTAGTCTCTCAGGTAATTATGAGGCTATGAATCAGAACCAAAAAAATTAAAACCAATTGTTTGCATATGTAGGTTCAGATCCACTTCATCTCAAGAAAATTTAGTTAAATATCTGTGGATTTCAGTTTCCTCATGCATATATAGTCTACCTAGTTACTATTAATTTATTATTTTGTATTAAAATTTATCAAAGAAACTTGGAATGGAACCACAATTTAACCCAGTTATCCCACTCTTGGTTTATACTGGAAGGACTTAAAATCAGCATACTGCAGTGACACAGGCACATCAGTGTTTATAGCAGCTCAATTCACAACAGCAAAACTATGGAACTAACCTAGGTGCCCTTCAACAGATGAATGGATAAAGAAAACATGGTATATATAGACAACAGAATATTACTCTGCCACAAACAAGAACAAAATTATGGCATTTGCTAGTAAATGGATGGAACTGGAGGATATCATGCTAAGTGAAATAAGGGAATCCAAAAACTGAAAGCCAAATGTTTTCTCTGATATGTAGATTCTAATTCACAATAAGTGGGGGAGTAGGGAAGAATAGAAGTACTTTGGATCAGACAAAGAGAAATGAAGGGAAGGGAAGGGGAAAAGGAATAGGAAAGATAGTAGAATGAATCAGACATTACTATCCTATGTGCATATATTATTACATGACCAATGTAATTGTACATCATGTACAACCAGAAGAATGAGAAGTTATACTCCATGTATGTGTAATGTCAAAATACATTCTACTATCATGTGTAACTAATTAGAACAAATAAAAATTTAAACAAAAACTTTTACAGAAAAAGTGTTATCAAAGGATTCCAACTTTTGTAATTTTTTCTAATTATGTTTCTCACATCAATCTTAGGCCAGAATCGTTTTCCTTAGTTACTTTGGGAACAAAAAATGAATTCTGACAGAACCCATCTGTATGTGATTTCTCCTGGTGATTTTAGTATCACAGTGGTTTCAGGGAGGCTGAAATTCTCACATATTGGTTCAGAGCTCCCAAGGAATGGAGTTAGGGGTAGCACTTATCATCAGCTTCTCACAAATTCTGTTGGTCAAGGCAATTATAATACTTGGCCTAGATTCATGGGGAGAGACACAAACTCCATCCCTTGATGGAAGAGTGTCAACTTCACATTCTAAGAATAGCACATAGATCAAGATGTTTATTACTGCAACTTTCTTTGAATGATACAATATACCATTAAGATAACATTTGAATTAGGTATTATAGGATTATATAGTGGTGATTTGTTAAAGTTCTTTTTGGATTGAGGCCACCTTGCATTCTGAGGAAAGTATGGTAGTGGAATCCCCTACATGATGTTATTGCCAAATAAAATAGCAGACAAAGCAAATATGTTTGTATTTGAATGTTGATTATAGAGTATGTTTAAGTAAGTGTCCATTGAAAGAAATTCATAAATTTGTGGCTTCTGAGGTTAGTTTACATGGGTAAAAATGTCAATTATAAATCTTAACTGTATACATTATGTAAACACATCATTCTCGTTTTTTGCATCTATGGGAATGTTTTGAGGGCCAAATAAGATACTATAGTCAAATGTTTAGCTCTACAACTAGCCCATAGAAAGCAATCAATAAATATTAACTGTTATGATTGTCATTATTTTGTTGGAAATTTGTCTGAGGTAAATTAATTACTTTGGACTTCAAGAACTTTCTGTGTATATATTTATGACAATAAAGCTATAAACAAATGAACCCACAAACTGAAAACTTTAAGAACATAGCAAAAAGTTAAACAAGATATTCACATACTGGTGTGTTTTAAAAATAATAATCTGTAATGATAAAATACCTTTGTATCAACACAGATTTTTTAGAAGTATAAATTCATTGTGAAAAATGTAAAATTTATTTCCATTTTTAGTTTCCAAATGTATAATACTCCATTTATTCACTCTACTTTTATCTGAAAAACAAGTTCATGGAATATAAAAAGTTAAATCAGAATAACACCCGGTTTAATGTTGTTCAGAGGTGGATTATTGTATTTGAGTCTATATGAATTTAAAGGCCATCATTTGCCAACTGCTCCAAGCCCACACTGCCAACATGTTATGTAATTTTTTAAATTACATCATAAAATAAATTTATAAGTGACTAAAAGTATCTAACCTTTCCTATAATGACTAATTTGAACATTTAAATCATATCAAATACTGTATCATTTTCTAATATTTTATTAATATGAATGTGTTTTTGCTTTGGAGGTGCCTTCAGTATAGATTCAGTTTGCCTAAAGGCTATCAAGAAAAAATCTATTTTATTATATATAGATGACAAATACAATTTCATTTATCCCATTCATTTTTCAAGAATACAGCATGTTTGTTGTATTATAAGCAAAGCTTTCCAATTTCATGGAGATCATAATAAGCACAATTTTCTTTCTTAGAGATTTAAGGCAAACACAAATACAATTGTACTACTTACTTGACTTGTTAAAATGAGAATGTATGATGCAGAAAATAGTAAAATATGTAAGTATTTTCTTTTCATTTAACAAAAGAGTAAAATAAATGAGGCAGGAAAATAGGAGTGCTGAGCTCACATCAAGCAAACTCAAGGGAAAGCAACCTGTAAAAAATAGTGAACAGGCTTCTCTGTTTGATTTCTTCTCTTTCTATTCCCACAAAGCAACAAAAATGAAACCCCCAAAAGGGGCACTCTAAAGTTTACCCTTATGGCTAAAAGTTAACTAGAGTGTCAACAGCAACAATAGCATTCAGAACCAAAACAAATTGGGCTACACAGGTCACTCTGGGAGGAGAATAGTAGAAACAAAGGTCAAAAATCAAATTGATGTCCTAAAGTACCTTAGAAAGAAGAAAAAAATGAAAATAAATATAAGAAGGCAAGGAATGTGAATATCAGAGATCTGGTAGAAATTATCCTGTAGTTAACTCTGGAGAATCAATTTTATGCGAGAGTTTATTCTCTGTGCTGGGAAATAATGATTTCTAGAGAATGTCTTTCATCAGGGTAAGAAACTAGGGGTAAGAATTGTATCACCTTATTTTTCTTACATGCAGATGGAATTAACACAATTTTTTCTCACTCTGGGTTTTACTATGTGTGATGTACTGTTTGTTGTTATATTTTGTCCTGATCACACTTGTAATTAACTGTCAACTTATTCTAGAATACAGTTTAAAAAAAAAACAACTGAAAAATGTGAAAAAAAATTTTGAGCCAGGAATGGTGGCACACACCTGTAATCCTAGTGTTGGGATGTTCCCAACCGGGTACCGAACTCCCCTTCGGCCAGCGAGTGAGGGGGGCACCCCGGGAGTCTCCGGTGGGGGTCAGACTGAGAGAGGAAGGCCGCCTGGCACAAATCACCATGCACCAGGGGGTCTCGTCTAAGCAAGAACCAATTTATTGAGGGGGTTCACAGGCTTATATAGGAAGGAGGGTCCAGTGGTGTCCGGTTTCTAAGCTAATAATGCGGAAGGGGCTGTCCACCTGAAAACAGTATAGGGTCACTCGGCTAAAGTAGTATGGGGGCAGAGGTCAGCCAATAAAAGTGCGGGCAGGTGGCTTCTCAGGCAGCATGGTCAGCATTGAGCTGACTGCTTGGTGCCATCTTGTGGCATGCCCCCACACCTAGCAGCTCAAGAGGCTGAGGCTGGAGGATAGTGAGTTCAAAGCCAGCTTCAGCAATTCAGCAAGGCCCTAAACAATGTATCCAGACTCTGTTTCAAAATAAAATAGATATAAAAAGGGCTGGGGATGTTGCTCAGTGCTTAAGCACCCTGGGTTTAATCCCTGCTTTAAAAAAATTGGGTGTATTTATTTTTTAGGGTTGAAAGAAGTATATGGACACTTCTGAAAAAATAAACATGTAACAGCATGTAAAGAAATGATTAGTTTCAAACAAGCTTCACAATAATAAGCTTCCATGCTTGGCTATATTTGTATGTAGTACAACCTAGGTAGGTAGTACACAGAAAAGATATACATTGTAAATACATATTGCGCAGGGGATTGGAGTATGTTACATTACCAACTAAAGATAAGGAAAAAACAGCTAATGTATTAATGTACACATTTCTTTACCAGAACTCAGAATATTTTGTATGCATTATTTCTATAGAGCTTATGATGAGTACTAAATTCCTCCCCCTTTTTGTCAAGTATATATTTTCTTTCTAGAGAAAAAAATAAAAGGGAAGGTAAAAATAATGAATCCTCTATGATGCCCTATCATCTGGTCTTTTTCTCAAGGTGGTTCTCTATTAGTACAACTGGATGTTTGGTCCTTCTGGAATAAATCCAAATTCATATCATATGAAGAAGACTTCTTTACACTTGTGCCTTAAAAATACAACTCTTGTCATTAAATAGCCAAAAACTCTTGGAAGTAATTATGTTGATGGTAAAGTTTGAAGTTAACAATACTTCACTCATATACTCTGGAGATTTTTGGTGAGGTTGAAGAAACAATTTCATCACTACTTCTTATATAGAATGTGGATTGTGGAATTATATGGAAACTGTCATGGAGATCCAATATGAGAATAGAGGGTACAAATTCTTAGTTTGATACTAGTTTATAATGTCTTGAAATTCTACCTACTCATGAAGCATGACATGGTTACAGTATGGTGGTTCTCAGATTTAAATGTGCACCAGAACTACTTGCATGAATTGTTAAAACACAGATTGCTGGACTTCTCCCTTAGATATTCACATTCAGTAGGTATATGGCTATGATAATTTGTGATTCTTAGAAGTATCGGCGTTATCTTAATGCTTCTGATCTGGGACAAACCATTGGAACTATTGCCTTAGAATAGGAACATATCACAAATAATTTTATGAGGTTTTCAATTTGATATGATGAACCATCAAAATGATCATATCCTCCTTGCTCTGTTTGGCTTTTATATTTTCATTATTATGAGAAAATTATGAGCTCTGTTTTCATGCCAAATTTGATACAATAATATCTTAATTTCCAGTCTCCTGGAACAATCATGTAAGCAGAAAGCAAATGATAACTGAAATGAGGACATGCATTTCTCACTTAGCTAATTTGTTTTATATATTTTAGTTATATATAATATTAGTGTTCATTTTGACATAATTATATAAGCATGGAATATAGTTTACTATAATTCAGTTCCCGGTACTTCTCTCCCTTCCTCCATCTCCTTGTTCCTTCCCTTTATATGTTCTTTTTTAGTAGCATCTTCAGAATATGTATATGAGTGAGATTCACTGTAGTATATTCATAGGAAAGTTTGGTCAGATTCATTCTACCATTCCTCCCTTTTTTAATCTCTCCTCCCTTTCCCTCAATCCTATTTCTCTACTCCACTGATCTCTTCTCTGTTATCATAGAATTCCCCTCCCGTTTTCCTGTTATCCCTTATTTTGATCTAGCTTCTGCATATCGGAGAAAACATTTGACCTTTGACTATTCTGGATCTGGCTTATTTCACTTAGCATGATGTTCTACAGTTCCATCAATTTGTTGGAAAATATCATAATTTCATTCTTCTTTATGGCTGAGTAAAATTTCATTGCATATATACATATGCACCACATTTTCTAGATATATATATACATGTGTGTGTGTGTCTGTATATATATATATATATTTTTCTGGGTTAATCCCCTGAGGAGCAGGTGGCAAAGATCTCTTATTCTTTAGGCTCTCTTCTCATACTCTTTATTTTCTTTGTTGTGCAAAATATTTTAAATTTGATGCCATCCCACTTACTGATTTTGGTTTTATTTCTTGTGATTTAGGATACTTGTCAAGGAAGTCAATGCCTATTGGAGTGTTGAGCCTTTATTTTTCTTAGCAGTTTCATAGTTTCTGGTCTAATTACTAGGTCTTGAATCTACTTTGAGTTGACTTTTGTGAAGAGTGAGAGATAAGGATCAAGTTTCATTATTCTACATATGGATATCCAGCTATCCTTGCACCATTTGCTAAAACAATATTCTTTTTTCTAACGTATATTTATGCAACCTTTGTAGAGTATCAGTTGATTGTGTCTATGTGGATTTATCTCTGTATTTCTATTCTATTCCATTGGTCTTCATATCTGTTTTAGTACCAATATGCTGTTTTTGTTACCAGTAATTTGAGTTCTTATATTGTGATGTTTCTAGCATTCCTCTTCTTGATCAGCTTCTTTGGTATTCTGGGTTTCTTCTTTTTTTTTAAATTTTTTTTAGTTGTAGATGGACACAATTTCTTTATTTTATTGCTTTGTATGTGGTGCTGAGGATCGAACCCAGGGCCTCATGCATGTGAGGCAAGTGCTCTACCACTGAGCTACAATCTCAGTCCCTTCTCTTTCTTTTGGATGAATTTTAGGACTGTTTTTTCTAGTTCTGTGAAGAATGTCATTGGTATTTTGATGGGAATTGCATTGAATCTATAGCTCTTTTGGTAGTATGAGCATTTTTGTGATATTAGTTTTGTCTATCAAAGAACATGGGAAGTCTTTCCACCTTCTAGGGTCATCTTCAATTTTCTTTGTCAGTGTTCTCACTTTCCATTGCAGAGGTCTTTTACCTCCTTCATTAGGTTAATTCTGTTCTGTGGAAAGATCAGAGATCACTGCATAGCTCCACTCCACCATCTTTCCGCATTCACTGAGCCAATTTTTACACAATGTGTCTAGTTAATTGTAAGCATAAACTTACTATAAAGATTTAACATGCTAATAATGCTTACTTTTATCATTTTTCTCTTCATAGAATGTACATTGGCCTATGATTCATTCTTACACTTGGGTTTTAATTACAAACATGTGCCATTTAAATCATATTAAACAAAAATCTATATACAAAATTAAGTGTATTTTAAAAAAGATAATAAATCACTCTGCATTTTCTTTGTTGTTCATTCACATTTGAGCTTTTAACAATGATAATTATTGTGAACTTTTACTTTCAAATTTTCACTCCTTCCATATGGTCAAACTGTGTAACCAAAATTATCGAGCTTAAATAATATTAACATGCCATGTAACATTTAGGTTACTCAAGAAGCTCTCCTTTGTAATCTTTTATCAAATCCAAATCCCTCTGGCCATTTTTTTTTCTCCATAGGTCAAAATAACTATCAAAGCACTGAGTAAAGATGTGACCTATTGTAAGAATCAATGTTTACCTTAATCTAAATTCTTTCAAAAGGAATGTGGTTCATACAGTGAAAGAACAGAAGCACATGGGGTTCAAGTTACCAACAGAGAAACCTGCAACAAGTAGGAATAAATATCTCTTTTCATGCAGCTTCTCTTGATTATTCTGAAAGGAATAAGCCACGATCCTCCTAAAATCAGTAAGCAAACTTCCTCTCCCAAAAGGGATGATAAGTGATTATAGTGTGCCTGCTTAATACTGTCATAAAGACTAGTATCTATGTAAAAGCTTAGATTTTATATTTTAAGACAGTCAGCCAGCTTTACAATCTGCCTTACTACATAATTATGCAATCATATAATTGGAAATTATATCATTTAATGGCCTATCAGTGAATCCTTGGTAGACAACCACCCAGGTTATTATTGAATACAAATGGGAAGGATATTACTGCTTTACTATCTCCAAAAAAACCTATTTCATTGTTGGACAGCCTTAACTACTTGCCAGTCTCATTATACAAACTTTCTTTTGTATATTTTTGAAACCTGACCTATTTAATTATCTAAAATATTTTGAAGAGTCTGCAGAGGTCATTTTGAAGATTTAAATAGATGATTTGATTAAAGAGCTTTTCCTACATGGTAAATAAATTTTAGTTAAAGTACATAAAATTTGTATGAGGATATCTGGTAATAGTGTTAGTTTCAAAAATTTTACCAATTTAAGAGAAATTCTTTTGATTTTCCAAAGCAAAGTCCTTTGGGTGCCGTTAAAGTGCAATTCTGTGGAACTAGGAAAACTTTTTGCATTCTGTTGGATAAAGTAATTACTTTTGCATCTTAACCCATGCACTAGCATTTACCTACTCCTGAGAGTGCTACACAGAAGAAATTTGCTCAAAGAGTTGGCCATTTCACAAATTGAATTCCAACTGTTCTTTACAGCCTAAATTGTACTGGCAGAGTTACAAAATAAACAGAAGATAAATTTGATGAAATGATAGCTAATTTTTACATGTAGTTATGGTTTTAAATAACTGAAAATATTAAGGTACTTAGTTAGACTGTTTATGAGCAGGATCATATTTAGTTTGTTTTATGTATATGCATTAAAACATGGTATATTGGGCCATCAGCTATTGTTTCTGTGCCTTTTAATTTAAGCTTTTTTAATTGACAAATAATGATTACATAAATTTATGGGGTACCATGTAATATTTCTATACATGTATACAATGTAAAATGACCAAATAAGACTAATTAACACTTCCTGTATTTCACACATTTATCCTTTCTTTGTGGTGAGAACTTTAAAATCCTCATTTAGAAACTTTTAAATATACAACATACAATTATTAAATATTGTCACTGTGCAGTGCAATAGAATACCAAAACCTATTCCTACTAACTGAATCTTTATGAGTTTTGACCAATCTCTCCCCTTTCCTTGTCTACCCTCCCCTGTTCCCTGTGGTGATCATCAGTCTACTTCTATGTGTTCAACTTTTTTAGATTCCACATATAAATGATATAATACAATATTTTTGTTTCTTTGCCTTGCTTACTAAAATTGCATAATGTCCTCTAGGTTCATCCATTTTGTTGCCAATAACAAAAATTGCTGCTTTCAAAGGTTAAATAATAATTTATTGTGTACATATACCACATTTAAAAAAATCCATTAGTCCATCAATGGGTACTACAGTTGTTGCCTCATCCTGGCTATTGTGAATAATGCTACAATGAACATAATGAATATGGGAATGTTTTGAAAAATATTTTGTGCCGCCCAAGAGAAACATATAAATTTAAGTGAACAATCTTGTAGAAAATCAGTTTATTCTTACACCTAAATAATACTAAAAAGCAATTGTGAAAAATATTGGTGAAATTCATAATATGCAATGTCACTTAAATATATTAAAATATTTTCCATCCTTTTATGGCATTGTCACAATTCCTTCATGAGCACTCAAAATCTGTAAAAAATTTCAAGCAAAAAGTATAGAAAAAATAAATTTAAACATTAAAATGTGTTTTAAATAAACTAAATAGTACAAAATTGTTTAAAATTTATTTATTCTACTTAGGTATACATGATAGCAGAATGGATTTTGATTAATTGTACACAGATGGAGCACAACTTTTCATTTCTCTGGTTGTACAAGATGTAAAATCACATCATATATGCAGTCAAACATGAAGCTAGGACTATGAAGTCCATCTCATTCCACTATGTTTACTGTCCCCATGCCCTCTCCCCCTCCCTCCCCTTTGACCAAAGTTCCTCCATTCTTCTTGTGTCCTCTCTGCCATTATGGATCAGCATCCACATATCATAACACATAACATTTGACATTTGGTTTTTTGGGATTAACTTACATCACTTAGCATAATATTCTCCAACTCCATCCATTTACCTGCAAATGTCATAATTTCATTCTCTTTTATTGCTGAGTAATATTCCATTGTGTATATATACCACACTTTCTTTATCCATTCATCTATTGAAGGGCATCTAGATTGGTTCCACAGTTTAGCTATTCTATGCTATCTGTATACATGATGAAGAAATAATATATAAATCAGTCATTTGAGCATTTTCCAGCAACACACATTCTGTAGTCATTTATTTGTAGACCTCTTTTTTTTTTTTTTTTTTTTGGTACTGGGGATTGACCTCAGGGGCACTCGATCACTGAACCACATCTCCAGCCCTATTTTGTGTTTTTATGTAGAGACAGGGTCTCACTGAGTTGCTTAGCGTCTCACCATTGCTGAGGCTGGCTTTGAACTCGAGATTCTCTGGTCTCAGCCTCCCTAAATTCTGGAATTACA
Organism: Xerus rutilus; assembly: GCA_028644305.1. Taxonomy (NCBI): domain Eukaryota; kingdom Metazoa; phylum Chordata; class Mammalia; order Rodentia; family Sciuridae; genus Xerus; species Xerus rutilus. Next base: position 95,893,855 of record CM053417.1, read on the forward strand.
GGCTTGTGCCACCGCGCCCGCGTTGTAGACCTCTTCTTAATATTACAAACCAATAATTGTGAAATAAAATTGATACTTTTCATAGAAAGAGATTTATTTCCATTTTTATTTACTATCATTAAAAATATACATTTGCCTTCAATATGGTATATTAGCTGTCTTAGCATTAGCAATGGCTTACCAATTAATATTGTCTTAAAAAATTAAGAGCAAGTACAATGATGACATCTTGACATGCATGGATTAAGTTTATTCATTAAATTGTTGATATATCACAATTTTAATATATAGTATAGTTACGTATGTCAAAATTTGTTTATGTGAAATATTTGTAAATATTTGACATGCATTAAAAGACTAAACTTTTATTACAAATGAAGATTGTAGTCAGCTTGGTGGATTGTTTAGTATAACCCTTGTTTGTTTCTGAACAGAAAAGCACAATATGTTTACTTAAACATACCACAAGAAATGAATCTCTGGAAAAATGGCATTAAATCCTGTGGTTTGGCTTGTCTCAATTTTGATGGATGCCCTACCACCTATGTTCCCATAAGTAAAAGAATTAAAATGAAATGGATATATTGGATGTTTTAAGGTTATCATGACATTAAATACAGATGGCATTAAAAAAGGATTACATTATATTTTAAAATAGAATGATATGAACTGACAATGAATGAAACAATTAAACTAAGGAAATTTATTATCACAATAATTCTAAGAGTCTTCAAGATATTTTAAAGTATTTTAAAAGTCAAGCAAAGAAGAAAGACTATGCAAAACTTATTTATTCAGGGCTGAGTGTGTGGCTCAGTGTGTGGCTTATCTAATGTGTAAGGCTTGGTTTGATCCCTGGCATAACTGGAAAAAAAATAAACCACAATAACCTAAGAAATGAAAAAGTCTTTTGGGAAATTTATAATTTTAAATGACCACAATTCCTATTGGATTCTCACTTCCAAATTAAAAAAAAATAATAATCTATAAGAAAAACAGACTCATTTCAAAAGAATTTTGATATAAAGTAACTAGTCACAGTATCACTTGGATGAATTGGATGAATATACTAAAATGAACAAAAAAATTTCATTAATCCTTTGCTATGCTTAGAATCTATACCTGGTGTTTGTGTCTGATTTATTACTTATGAACTTGAAGAGCTTATAATAGCATTGGATAAGTTTGTTTTAATTTTTCATATGTTCTACCAGAATAAAGCATACATTATTATTTTCAATAATTATTCCTTCTGGTTTTTTTTATTTTAAATTTTTTAAAATTTATTTATTCTACTTAGGTATACATGAAAGCAGAATGCAGTTTTATTCATTGTACGCAGATGGAGCCCAACTTTTTCATTTCTCTGGTTGTACATGATGTAGAATCATACCATATGTGCAGTCATACATGAACCTAGGGCAATGATGTCCATTTCATTCCACCATCTTTACTGCCCCCATGCCCACTTCCTCCTCTTCCCCTTTGACCAAAATTCCTCCATTCTTCTCATGTCCTCTCCACCATTATGGATCAGCATCCACTTATCAGAGAGAACATTCGGCCTTTGACTTTTGGGAATTGGCTTACTTTGCTTAGCATGATATTCTCCAACTCTATCCATTTACCTGCAAATGCCATAATTTTATTATCTTTTATTGCTGAGTAATATTCCATTGTGTATATATACCACAGCTTCTTTATCCATTCATCTATTGAAGGGCATCTAGGTTGGTTCCACAGTTTAGCTATTGTGAATTGAGCTGCTATAAACATTGAAGTGGCTGTGTCACTGTAGTATGCTGTTTTTAAGTCCTTTGGGTATAGACCAAGGAGTGGGATAGCTGGGTCAAATAGTTGTTCCATTCCAAGTTTTCTAAGGAATCTCCATACTGTTTGATTGGTTGTACCAATTTGCAGTCCCACTAGCAATGTATGAGTGTGCCTTTCCTCCCATATCCTCGTCAACACTTATTGTTGTTTGTATTATTTTTTAAATTTATTCTAATTAGACAGCAGAATATATTTTGATTAATTGTACACAAATGGAGCACAAGTTTTCACTTTTTGTACACTAAATATAGAGTTCCACCATATGTGCAGTCATACATGAAACTAGGGCATTGTTGTCCCTTGCATTCCACCATCTTTCCTGCTCCCATGTCTGCTGTATTTTTTAATATTCTTTAAAACATATTTTTTTGTCCTGTAGAATTATTTAAATTTATTAAAAATGAAATGAATGGAGATTACCTGATTAGGAGTAAACCATCAAATACACTCTATTTCATATTTCTAAAAATATCTGAACTAATACAAAATTGTATGGTACTTTACCTTGTATTTAGTAGTCAATAAATATTTATGAAAAAATAAAAACATTATAGTTCTATTTTGATAGACCTGTTAGAGACCAAAGAGGTTATTTTTCTGAAGCTGCAGTATAGTTGCAATAAACTGTACATTAATTATTTCCATTTAAGTGGTAGTAAGAGCATGTTAGCTAAAACTGTTCAGCATCTCTTTGTCACTGAAGAAATTGAGCAGAAACACATAAAAGAATAAATTAGGAAATGGGCTGTTTCTTATTCAGGGGAGAACTCACAGGAAATATATATCTTTTTAAAAAAACTGGAAGAGATGCAATCTACTTAAATTGCTTGATTTTAAACTGGTCTACCTGGAACCCTAAAACTGTGCTGTGTTCAGTTAAGAGTTGTGATAGCTGTGCAGGCTTAGTTAGATGTTCTCCTTTCCTATTCTTTCAACAAGTAAAGCTTCCTGTTTATTGGTTTCAAAGTTGATCAAACTTAAGGCAATGTGCCTGAAATGAGCTTCTAAAACAAGGGGCTAAATTACAAATAAAGATAAGTACCTATGTATATAGATTCATTCTTCATTTTCCAGTATAAATTTAGAATCTAGTGATATCACACAGAAATTCTGAAGGGCTTGAGCAACATATTAAATAATAAAAGTTAAAAATTTGAAAGGAGAGTTATCTCTCATGTACATACCATTGTAGTCCTCCCTGAATGATTTATCTAAGGTTTTATTAGCTATCTGCTCAATGTCAAGTAGCTTCTCTCTGTCTTTGCCAAGCTTGAACCTGGGAATCTTTTCCTCTGGGTTGATTCATGCTTGCTATTCATATCCCAGTCATTATGCACTATCATGTAAGTTACCTGGCAATATTCTGGGTTGTTGAGTGTAATCTGGACCTGACTCCACTACCACCACAGGTCTCTTCCAAATATGCCTCACTGAATTCGTACCCGAGCTTGAGCCCTTCAGCTCCATAAACACATAACTTTAGCCTTCTCATCCACCTCAGGACAGAATTTATTCTTTCTGAATGATTCTAAAACATAAAACCTAATCACTGGTCATTGCAAAGAGTGAAAGGTGAAGCTGTAAAAGAAAACCTAGATTCCTAAAGATTTCCATTTTCCTTTTTTACATGTACGTAGAAAACAGATTTGCTTTGTTTTCATCTGGTGAATCCACATTATCTGATGTAATCTAAGACAGGGTTACTTGCTTCATTCTCTTGGCATATCCAGTCAATTCTTATTATTCATGGTTGTTGTGCTCTATAGAGTCTCTAAACAAATTAAATTGGGGAGTACTGAAAGATTGCTCCTAGGTGAAATACAGAATTAGCTTTCCATGGTCAATATTCTAAAGAATATATATAAATGGCCAAAAATACATGAAAAATCTCAAATATCATTGATAAATACTTCAGCAACAAATGAAAATCAGTGTCACAATAAAACAGTAAATTTCGCCCACCAAGATGGAGAAAATGAAGAAAACATAGATAATAAAAAGTATTGCTAAGGGTGTGGAGAAATTAAATTTTAATATATTTCTGGTAAGAATAAACAATGAGACACCCATTTGGGAAAATAGGATAGGAATTTTAAAATAAAATGTTCAATAAGCTCACAGGAATGCAGTAAATAGAAAATTGAAAAAGAAAAATAACAGCATACACAAATATAAAACAAAAAGTGAAATGGCATATTTAAGCCCTACATATCAAAAATTACATTAAATATAAGTGTTATAATACACATGAAATACCTATATTGGCAGAATGAATTTTAAAATGACCCAAATATTTCTTGACTGCAAGAATTTCATTTTGAACCTAATTTATGTTGATAGGTGTCAAGTAAAGACTGGGGGAAACAAAAGACATACCATTGAAACATTAACTGAAAACAAGCAGGAATGGCTATATTAAAGTCAGATAGAGGATATTTAAGAACAAATAAGTTTAGAGATGGGATGCAGCATTTCAAAATGATAACAAGATCAATCCAAATGAAAGCAATCCTAGATGTGTGCACATCAAAACTAGCTGTGAGACATATGAATTATTATCTGACAGACTGGTAAAAAAGAAATAGACAAATACAAAATTACAACTGTGGACTCAAACAATCCTGTATCAATAATGGACAGGTTTATTAAATATAAAATCAACAATGATATAGAAGAACTCAAGATGTTATTGAACAGAAACATCTAATGACATTTATAAGACAATTCTTACCAATTATATGCAATCATTATACAAATTACAAGAGAAAGCAGAACTTCCCAACACATATTATGGAGCTAATATTACTCTGATATCAAAATGAGATAAAGACAGTATATTAAAAAAGAAAACTACACAGAAATATCCCCCCAAATATTGATGCAAAAATCCTAACAAAATATTATCAAATAGAAATCAGAAATGTAAAACAAAAAGTGTGCAACATGATTAGTAAGACTCCAGGAATGGAATACTATTTTGGCCTTTGAAAAATCAATCAACTAGTCCACCATATTCACAGGCAAAAGATTAAAAAATCACAAGATAATATTGAATGATGCAGAGAAAGCATTTGACAAATTTGATAAGATTGACAACTTTTTTAAAGAGAAGAAAGGGTACCTTGTTCAATAAGATAAAGAATATAATAATGGTAAATGACTGAAAACATTCCCACTAAGACTAGGAACAAGGGAAGGATCTGCTGTCACCACTGATACTTAAATAGTACTTGAAATTCCAGGCAATTCCATAAAGAAGTAAAAGGCATAGAAAGATGATATAAAATGGTCCTTGAGGAACTCATAGATTATCTGAATGAATTTATACACACACACATACACACACACACACGCACGCACACTCCTAAAACTCACTCAAGCAAGGTTGTAGAATACAAAACCAACATAAAATATCATTTGTATTTTTACATACTAGCAATGGACATGTGATCACCAAATTTTAAAAAAATACAATGTTGTGTAAAAGACATATGAGGATGTGGCTCAGTGGTTGATTGCCTCTGGGTTCAATCCTCAGTACCAAAAACAAAAACAAAAACAAAAGTAAATCAAAGATCTTATTAAATGGAGAAACATACTGTGTAACATGGATTGGAAGACTCCACATAGTAAGCATGTCAATTTTCTCCCAATAATATCAGGTTTAATATACTTTTGTTTAAAATACCAGGAAGGTTTTTGTAGATATATGCATATGTATCTGTGTACAAGTGTGGGGGTGTGTGTATGCAAAAGAACTAGAATACACACAGTTTTTAAAAAAGAATAAATGGAAGAAAATGCCTGCGTGATTTCAAGAATTATTTACAGATGTACTAATCAAGATTGTTGTCATGTTGACAAAGAACAGGCACACATATCAATGGGAAAAATAAAAATTATATGGCCATAACCAAACCGGTATGGCCTGTTTTTTCTTTCTTTCACAAACAATGCCTAGAGAAAGTTTTGCAGCCCAGGATTGATGAAGAGTTCTTACACATGACACCAAAAACACAACATGCAAAAGAAAAAAAGCTAATTTGGAATTTATCAAAATTAAAAATATTTGTGAAAATTGCAATTTACAGATTGACTTAAACATATCATAGACTAATATAAAACACAAACCACATGTCTAAAAGTGAAATCATATATAAAATATATAAAGAACCTTCAAAAGTGTAATAAATTAGAAAATCATTAAAGGAAGTTAAAAAATTCATTAAATAGGGTATGATAAAGCAAATTATAAAATGATAAACAATATCACATGGAATTATAGAAATTTCAAATTAAGATTACAATGAGATAACAATATATACCTATTAGCACATGCAAATAAAACTAAACAAAAACCAACCAAACAAAAAACCCTAACATCTAAAGTATTCAAGGATGTGGAGAAACTGGATATTTTTTTCATTGATGAGATAAATATGAAATGGTGAAGCCATTCCAGAAAATACCCTTGCAGTTTGATTAAAAACTAAACCAAATGTCTATCTAAATACAGAGCCAGTGCACTTCTTGACATTTATTCTAGAGAAACAATTAGTATATCCACAAAGACTTGTGAATTGTTGATAACCAACTTACTTGAAATAGCCCAGGATATAAAAAAAAAGTCTTTCAATTGGTTAATGGGTTAACAAGTTGTAGTACATCTATACCATAGACTACTACCAAGCAATAAAAACAACAAACCATTGGAATTACTGCAAGGAAATTAAGCTTACAAGAAGGCTTTTCACAATACCAGAACTTAAATTATACTACAGAGCCATAGTAACAAATACAACATAGTATTGGCACCAAAACAGGCATGAAGACCAATGCAACAGACAATACAGAGACAAACCCACAAAACACTGTTATCTCATACTAGACAAAGGCACCAAAAACATCCATTGGAGAAAAGTCAGCCTCTCCAACAAATGGTGCTGGGAAAACTGGAAATCCATATGTAGTAGAATAAAATTGAACCCTCTCCCACCTTGCACAAAACTCAACTCAAAGTAGATCAAAGATCTAGGCATTAGACCAGAGACCCTGTGCTCAGGAATGGACTTCCTTAACAAGAATCCTAAAGCACAAAAAGTAAAATCAAAAATCAAAAAATGAGCTGTAGCTCAGTGGCAGAGCACTTGCCTAAGATATGTGAGGCACTGAATTTGATCCTTAGCACCACATAAAAATAAATAAATAAAATAAAGACATTCTATCCATCTACAACTACAGAAAGTTTTTAAAAATCAATAAATGTGATGGTATTAAACTAAAAATCTTCTTCATAGCAAAGGAAATAATCAAAGCATGAAGAGAGAGCCTACAGAATGGGAGAAATCTTTGCCACTGGAACCTCAAACAAGGCATTAATCCCTAGGATATACAAAGACTTCAAAAAGCTTAACACACACACACACACACACACATCACACAAACACACAATAAATGGGCAAAGGAACTAGACACTTCTTAAAAGAGAAAATATAAATGGTCACAAAATATATGAAAAAATGTTCAACATCTCTAGCAATTAGAGAAATGCAAATTAAAACTACATGAGATTTCACTCACTCTAACCAGAATGGCAATTATCAAGAATACAATTAACAATAAATGTTGGTGAGGAAGCAGGGAAAAGGGTACACTCATACATTGTTGGTGGGACTTGAAATTAGTGCAAACATTCTGGAAAGCAGTATAGAGATTCCTCAAAAAACTACAAATGGAACCACCATTTGAACCCAGCTATTCCACTCCTTAGTATATATCCAAAGGATTTAAAATCAGCATACAACAGTGATGCAGTCATATCAATGTTTATATCAGCACAATTCACATTAGCTAAGCTATGGAACCAACTGAGGTGCCCTTCAACAAATGAATGGATAAAGAAAGTGTGGTATATATACACAATGGAATATTACTCAGCCATAAAGAAGAATGACTATGAGATTGATAGGTAAATGGATGGATTTGGAGAATATCATGCTAAGTGAAATAAGCCAATCCAAAAAACCCAAAAGTCAAATGTTCTTTCTGATATGTGAATGCTAACCTACATTCACATGGGAGGAGAAGAATAGAAGTTCAGTGGACTAGACAAAGAGGAATGAAGGGAAGGTAGGGGAATATGAATAGTAAAGACAGTGGAATTAATCTGATATAACTCTCTTATATACATATATGAATATACCATAGTGAATCTCAACATCATGTACATCCACAAGACTGGGATCCTAATTAGAATAAGATATATTCAATGTTTGTATAAATATATCAAAACAGATTCTACTGTCATGTATAATTAAAAAGAATAAAAATTTTAAAAAATAGAAAAAAAGAAGGCTGATCTTGAAAACTATATACTGTGTGATTACATTTATATACATTTCCTTACAATAAACATACTATTGACAGATGACTGGTTGTCATGAGTCAATGAGAGAAACACTTTTATAAATATAAAGTTGAGAAACTAAATTTAAAATTTACACAGAAATTTAAATGACCTATAATAGCCCAAAATGTCTTTTAATATGGTAATAGTAATGCACAACTTAGAGTATGTGTCATTAGAGCTACCAAAATCAAGACAATGCAGTACTAGCATAAAGGTTGAAAAATAGATCTACAGACTAGAAAAGTACAGAAATTGTACCACTGTCATATAGTTAACTGATTTTTAAAGAGAAGCACTGAAGCAATAAAATGGAGAAAGTGAAGCCTTTCCAAAATTGTTGCTTGAACAAATAGATATTCACATGGGAAAAAATAAAATCTATTATGCAAAATAGTAATAATAATAATTTGAGATAAGAGCCCTAGATATTAACATTAAAACTTTAGAACTAATAATAAGAATGATTTTGCCATCCTGAGAGAGGCAAATATTTCTCAGACAGGACAGAAAAATCAGAAAAAATATAAATTGCCTATAATTATTTCCTTTCCAATCCAAATACAGTGTTAAAATGAATAGGCATGGGGCTGGGGTTGTGGCTCAGTGGTAGAGTGCTTGCCTTGCATGTGTGATGCACTAGGTTGGATCCTTAGCACCACATAAAAATAAAATAAAGGTATTACGTCCATGTACAACTAAAAAAATTAAAAAATGAATAGGCATGCCACAGACTGAGAAGAAAACATTAACAAAATATATAGCTGACAAAGTTTTTGTACCAAGAATGTATAAAGAACTGTTACAAATATACACTAAAATATACAAAATGGGCAAAGATATACAAGTATAATGCAAAGGAAAATATTCTAATGATCTATAAGTATATTAAAAAATGATCCCTACTTCACACCATATACAAAAAATTAACTTAAATAGGTCAAAGACATGAATGCAAAAGTTAAAACTGTAAAATACTAACAAGTAATTAGAGGAGTATATCCAAATTTAATGACCCTAGATTTGGTAGTGGATTTTTAGATGCCACACAAATTATTAGCAACAAAAGAAAAAATACATAAATTAAATTTCATCAAAATTATAAACTTTTGCACTCCAAAGGACATTATAATGAAAGTGCAAGGACAGCTTATATGGAAAATATTTTTAAGTTATGTAATTGTTAAGGGTCTGGTATCCAGAATATGTAAAGAAAACATTGAATAAAGAAATATGGACAACTAAAACACAAACAATGAACTTCAATAGATATTTTCTGAAAGATGTACAAATGAGCAAAATATACACAAAAGTCTTCAGTGTCATTATTCTTCAGAAAAATGTAAATCCTGTCTTTCAGACATTATTTCACATCTGCTAAGATGGTTACATAAAACAACAATGATAGTGAAAGAATATAATTGTAAATTAGAATTTGGAAAAATTGAAATTCCTTCTACTCTTCTTGTTGGAACAAAAAAACGGAGCAGCTACTCTGGAAATAGTTTTATAGTTCCTCAAAAAGTCACATGTAAATATACAACCCAGAAATTTCACTACAATTTATACAACAAAAAAATAAATTGCAAAATGAATGTTCATTGCAGCACTATTTATAGAGACAATAAAGGAAAAACAACCTAAATTCCTATAAACTACTGAATAAACAAAAATGTGATTATTAGTACAATGGAATATTACATGGTCATATAAATGACTGAATACTATAATATTAATGTACCTTTTAAACATAGGCTAAGTGAAAAAAAACTAGGTACAAAAATGCAACACGATGTATGATTCTGTTTATATTAAATGTTCAGAATCAATAAATCCATAGAGGCAGAGAACAGATAAGGGTTTCTTTTTTTTTTTTTTTTTAAACATTTATTTTTTAGTTGTAGGTGGACAGAATATCTTTATTTTATTTTTATGTGGTGCTGAGGATCGAACCCAGTGCCTCACGCATGCCAGGCGAGCACGCTACCACTGCGCCATAACCCCAGGCCCCAGATAAGGGTTTCTAGCTATATGGGGAAGGATGTATGGGCAGTGATAGGTTGATGGCTATGAGGTTTCCTTTTAGGTTCAAAAAAACTGTTCTCAATTAAATGATGGTAATGATTGTACAGAACTGTCAATCTATTAAAAAACCACTGAATTGCATATTTCAAATTAAAATGAGTTCCATGTAATGTGATTTTTATCTTTAACAAAAAATTAAGTATGCACCTTCATTATGACCCATAATTCTGCACCTACATATTTATCCAAAAGGTAACAAAACATATGTCCATCAAAAATTGCACACAAGTGCTCATAACAGCTTTATGCATAATGGTCCCATTCTGGAAATAACACAAATGGCCACTACCTGGAAATTTCATAAATTCTACTCAGCATTAAAACTTTAATGAACTATAAATACATATATACTAGCATGCAAAAAACTAGCAGACATTATTCTGAGAAAATTAAGTGGAGCACAAAATTGCACAAAATACGGTTGCATTTTTCCAATTATATTATATTTTAGAATAATCAAAAGTAATCCATCATCATAAAATGAAAAGAATGCTTTACTTCCTAGAGGCAATCATTGGTAAGCGGGTAAAATAAACTTACATGGATGATTAATACCTTCAAAAATTTCAAAAACTTCATCAGATTGTATATAGATTACATATGCACTGGAATCCATATAAATTTCACCTTCAAAAAATTGCTATAAAATCATCTCATTCTCTAGTTAGTAGACATTTTTCTCATTGATGTGCTAGTTACCTATTATTAAACTTTCATTCTTTTATTCTTAAACCTTTTTATGTATTATATATTTAAGGAATATATATTTATGTATTTAAGGAATATATATTATATATTTAAGGAATCCATGAATATATAGAAGACAATGGGGAACTAATTTTCCCCTCATAAGTAAAGGGGTGTACACATATGAAAAGGGGAAAGACTAGAATATTCCCTGTGCTGTTAGACTGGATTTGGAGGGATTAGTATGGACAAATTTTTATTATGTATAGATGTGTAAATATATATATACATAGGGGAATACATTATATATGCTTTATTATATTATTTATAGTGTGTATATATAGAGTATATAGTATTATGTACAGTATACATATACAATATCTAGTATATAGTATTGTATACTCTCTATACACACACATATATGCATACATGCACATACACACACACTGTATCATTCAGATTTGCCTTACTACAACAGAATACCTGGGAAAACTAACTTCATAAAGAGGTTTATTTACCTCACAGCTAGGGAGGGTCAAAGTAAAAAATGATGAAGATTGGCGTTTGTTTGGCCTCCTGTGAGAGCAGTGAAGGTGGTACATCATGGCTGGAGTGCATATAGGAGCAACTGGGTATATGTTGGAGGGGAGATACAGAAATATAGAGAGCAAGTGAACTAAGGACCTCTAGTAGGCCCTACCTCCTAAATGTTCCACTAGACCTCCCAGTAGCTCCACACTGGGACCAAGACTTTAACACATGGGCCTCTGGTGATATTCAACATCCAAACCATAGCAAATAACTATATATAATTTTCTTATCTCTGTTTACTAAGAGGGTCCAAAATAATGATATCCTGTTGGCAATGAGCATACTTAAATTCAACATCTTAAATAATAATTTTCCTTTTCCCAAAGTTAGTAGGTTTACTTAGAGAAATCACTGCCTTTCCAGGGAAAGAAAAGAACAAGCCCAGAAATTTTTTTCCCCAAAAGTAAGGAATTGTCCAAAAATATGAGAAACCAGCCTAAAAGGGATCCCACTTTCCAAATATAGGGTAAAACATGCACGAACTGGATTATAATTGTAAAACTGATATCAAGTTGAAGAAAATAAAAAATTCATACTGATACACATATGCACACAAGAATGAATGAATAAGTAAATATGTAAATGGTGGAAAGGGAAGTTCTTTCTCATTAAATATGGCTTTTCAATTATAAGTGTCCAAAAATTATGAAATTAGAAAATCTTGTCAATGAATATAAAAAAGATTAAGAGGATATTTATGTAGTCTCAATGTATCTGCACATTTTTACTAATGATAAGGAGAAAATAGTAACTTTACAGGGGAAGAGTCCTGCAGACAGCATTTTAACCAAATATTTAAAGCTACCATTACCAATTTTTGATTCTCATGTAATTCTTAAATGATGTGCTGAATAGGACACAACATCATATTTGTGATATTCTTGCAAAAGTGAACAACCCAACCTAATCATTTGGAAACATTTCACAAAATGAGTACATTCTACAAACCAAACAACCAAAAATGACAAAAAAGAGAACTACATTCTTCAAAATGTAAAGGTCAAGAAACACAAGGAATGATTTTTTTAAAAAGTTCCAGATTAGAACTGAGCAAGTAATATAACAATAAATGCAATGTGTAATCCTGAATTGAGAAAGCACTGAGAAAAATAGATAGCTAAAAGGACACTATTGGGAAACTTGAGAAAATGTGAATGTGGGCTTCAAGTCAGATAATATTCTTGGTGTGCTATTCAATGGACACTTTAAAATAGAAACCCTAAATTTTATAGTTTATCAATGTCAATTCCCAAAACTGATTTTAACTATTAACCATTTAAAAAGGAGTTGCAAATTTCTATATCTAAGATAATCATTCAATTTCAACACACCATTAGAATAGTTATTCAATTTTTATAACTGTAATTGTGTAAGAGTTTCTTTTGCTCTTAGGAAAGCTTATTAAATTAGGAATAAAGGGTAAAATGCTTCAAAACTACTTAAAATGTTTTCAGAAATAATAAGGTGTTTTTATGTGTGTGTATACAGAGAGAACAATAAGGCAAATGGGGAAAATGTAAGTGATTTGTGAATCTGAAACAGAATATTTGGTGGATCCTCATATAGTTCTTATAACATTCTCACAAATTTTTAATTCAATCTTCAAATATTTGTATACATAGATACACATAATATATAAAAAATTTATACCAACTATAGATTATGTAAATTATAGATTATGTATCAATTGTTATTTAAAACTATGTATTATATAATATTCAAATACTTTAAAGAATGTGATGTAATAGAATGTGGCTATGGATGAAATAGTTACTTTAGAAACTGTGGTCAAAGAACAACTATCTGAGGTAGTGATATTTTAGTCAAAGTGTGAATAATGTGAAAACCAACCATATCCAAATCTAGTGCAAGACTTTATGCTGATAGATCAACTAATATAAACACATTAGAAGGGAACAAAATGGAGAAGAAAGCAGGTGTTTATGGCTTGAGAAGGAAATTATTCCATTGTAGATATGGGCAGGTCACGTAAAAGTCAATACAGGAGATATACATTTTATATATCTTCATGCATTTTAAATTATCTTTAATGGGGATGGAGGTCACATCATGAGTGCATTCACAGCAAATATTTGTGTAGTCCATCACCTTAGTAACATGCTTACAGTCATGAGTGAAAAAATACACTCAAAAAACTGTTGATAGTACATTTCTTGGTAATTCTCATTTCAGTTTAAACCAGATCACCTGTACTTTTATAAAAATGTTACATCTTTTAGAATATGTATCATATAGTTATCTTGGTTGATAAAATCATTTAATGAATTCTGAGATAAATATGGCATGAGTACATATAATCGTACTACTGCAGAATCTGATACTAGTTTATAGTTGAGAGATCATTGGATCCAATTAATGATGGCATATGCACCATCAAGGTAAATTTGTTCTTTATAGCAAAAGGAAGAGACTAGGCTTTGAAACATCATATTGGACCACATAAACCTGCACTTGAACTTCACTTATGCTGCTTTTAAGATGTGTGACCATAAGGTTATAATACTTAAACTTTTATATTAATTTAATTCTCATTTAGAGGTCACAATTTTGAGTAAACAGACCTGTGTGGAACAGGTTCCTGATAATCATGAAATAAACATCAAGAAAAATCTTGTAAAAAGATTGGACACTCACTGTGTCAGCAGAAACAGGTTTACTATCTTTTCCTCATGATACCTCAAGACATGATTGTCCCATAGATTATCATTCTAAATTCACTTTATAAATCAAGATCCAGTCATAGTTAAACTACCATCTAAAGGAAGTCAAAAACACTGAAACCACTATACTAAAGAAAGATTACTACACTTTACAAAGGATGTCTTAAGACCAATTTGAAACATTCTGAGGGATAGGCAATTGCTAACACATTCTCTTCACACACTGAACTCTAAAAATTTGTCCCTTTCTTTTGACCATTTGAGTTAATCTTTCTATTGCAGTGAAGTGAGGAAAACTCTGCCCCTTAGTCTATGACTACATACACTGGTCATCTGGGATATAGTTTATACTTTTCTAAATAAAAATGAATGCACTGAGGCCATGAAATATAAACCATCTCATTCACTATATTTACAACTACATGCTTATAATTTTTCAAATCACAAATATGATTATACAGTTAATGTTTTATTGAAATTTGAAACAAATGCATTTAGCATTGATGAAACAAGCCTCAATAAGATGTAAACTTTGATAAGATTTCACATTAGCTAATTGCCAGGGTAAAGTTTAGCCCACATTTCTTGCTTTCTATTCTTTAATTTGGGGGAAGGTACTAGAGATTGAATCCAGAAGCACTTGACCACTGAGCCACATCTCCAGCCCTATTTTGTGTTTTATGTAGAGACAGGGTCTCACCGAGTTGCTTAGTGCCTCACCGTTGCTGAGGCTGGCTATGAACTCATGCTTCTCCTGCTTCAGCCTCCCAAATCACTAGGATTAACAGGTGTGTGCCACCATGCCCGGCTTGGTTTTTTATTCTTGTATATCCTTTTTTGTTGTTTATTTTTTGAAATTGGGGATTGAACCCAGGGATTTGTGATTGTGTGGCAAATGCTTTGCTGCTGAGCTACATCCGAGCCCCTTGCATACCTTTTGATACTTTTTATTTTTTCCATTTAAGTCATTAATACTTTTGGAATTTATTTTTGCATATAGTGGAAGGTAAAATTTTATTCCTTTTTAATGCATACAGTCAATTTTGTCACTATCATTGAAGTATCCATCCTTTTTTCCTAGTGATTTCCATGTAAATTTTATCATCTTCTGAGTTCCTGTATTGCTGTTGGATCTGCTTCCTGGCTCTTTTTGTTCATTTGAGTAAGTATTTCAGTCCATGTTTCGATGACACACTGCTTTAATTACTGAAAATTTTTAATAACTCTAACAGTGGAATAATCTCATTTCTTATTCTATTTTAATGAATTGGCTGTGTCTATTCTTGGACATTTACTTTTACCCTTATGAAGTTTAGAATTCACCAACTTCTACAAACCTTCTTTTGAGATTTAAAAAAAATGAAATTGCATTAAATGTAGAGGCTAATTTGGAAAGAACTGACCTTCTTATAATGCTGAATGATGTCAGAATGAAGCTGAAATAATATTTCCATTTAATAAGCACCTTTAATTTTCACGTAACCCGTGATATATAATAGACTGTTCTTCCATTTCTACATCAGAAATGCTAGTGGTAGTAGGAAAAAACAAATATATATACGTGAAATATTTCAAAGAGTTTTTAAAGTAAACCAGCTAAAATATGGTTTGATTTTTTAAATTAAGAAGAAGTTCTGTACTCTTAATTATTTGAGCCTAGTTTTCCTATCCTTCTGATACTTAATAATAACTTCAAAGTGTATCTCTCTCTCTGTCTCTCTCTCTCTCTCTCACACACACACACACATACATACCCCATTGATCATTTAAGAGTACAATTATGTAGAAAAAGAAAGATAATTGAAGGAAACTCATACCTGATATTTTCAGATAGATCTCTGTTACACAAAAATAATTGTCTCTTAGGATCTGCAGCATCTTAACTGTATCACATAGATTGTTTCAATATGATCACCAACTTGAAAATTCTATCCATAATTCAATTTCCAAGCACTGCACAATAAAGCAAACTGCCCTTCAATTACTATAGCATGTCATTTTCTTAAGAGGTAATCATAATTTTTAAAATTCTTTTTTTGGATGCTTTTAATATTTAGTTTATGAAGTTTTATTTAGAATCTTCTTTAATCAATAAACAATGATGAGGCATTATCTCAATTATGCAAATGAAAAAATCAGAAGATTCAAGATTAAGAAACTGGCCCAAAGCAATGCAGCTAATAAGTGGGAAACAAAAAATTCAGTTATGTCTAACATTAAAGTCAATATTATTAAATACTTTTGTATACAATTATAAAAATTGGAGAAAAACAATTCTAATAAATCTATAGTTAAATGTTGATTCCACATGTACTTATTTGAGAGGGTATTTCAAGTTGAAACTGAAAATCAGTTGTTTGTATGAGCACATGTTTACTGACATGGGGAGACCTTGACAAAACTTGAGGCTCTCAGGACCATACATCACTATTTCTGCATTCTTTTACCAATGTTCACATGTGTAAAGAAGAGAAATTATCCCAGCTGACAAGTAAAAAAATGTAAAAACAGACATGTAAAACTAATGGCCTTAGAGTAAATAATACACTTGAGTCTTTAAGTGTGCTCCAGAGCATTTTGATTATTTTCTCCTATACAGAAGGAAGAATTGAAAAAGTATATTTAATTAGTTATAGAATATATTGTGAGTAGGTAAACTTACAGGTCATAAGTTCTCAAATAAGAAGAACCCATCAATTTAATTCTAGACTGAAGTAAGGATGCGATAATTTCAATTATTCCTGAAGAACCATAAGTAATTACCAAAACTAATTATATTGGTCTGGCCTGAGGTTAACAGCTGGCAAAGAGTGACACTTGGCTCTCCACAAAAGACAAGCAATTATAAATGTTTGCTTTAACTCATTGTGAATGGATGCAGGGAAATCAAATTTAAGTTAACATGCATAGAGTTCTGAATAAGCAACTTCAATGGATAATACATGAAATTTTAGGCTCAGGGTATCAGATACAGTAGAGATTGATAGGAAGGGATATCATATAGAAAAGATTATGTTAATTTTCCACTTTAATTTTCTTTAGGTACACATTCTTATATGTGAAATGGCACCTTAGGGCAGAAGCAGATGCAACAATTTTGAGGATAACTTAACTTGGGCACTTGAGTCCGTAAAAAGAGAACACAGATGCTGGTATCATAAATAATGCAAGGCAAAATCAATTTTTGCTATCAAATTTCCCCTTTGACTCAGATCTTGAGTCACTAAACAGAAATAACTTGCACCAATGGATGAAATACTTGTTTAAGGAAATTTTCATTAAAATTTTGCTCATGTTCTCCCTGTTCTTGGGGAAAAAGATGTCAGAAAGAAAGTATATTTTCATAAAGGAAGAAAGTAAACTTTCCTTGAGCAGTATTCTACCCCAAGTTTTCAAACTTACAATTTAATTGATTAATCACTCTCAGCCTTTCATTGTTTCTCCTTGAAACATCAATTTCCCCCAGTAACAGTCAACTAATCCATATATATATTCTCCCTCCTGGATTTATCCTATGCCTGATGCATTTCCCTAGCAAGTGCATACACTTCCTTGGTACACAATTATAGTTCACTATAGTGAAAGCTTTCACCATTGTTACGTCACAATATGGCAGGTGCTCTAAGGATTCCATGTACTACCATCAATGTAGTTCTTAATATTTGCTGGACTAAAAAGAACCATTTTGTATCTATTAGAGATTTGTTTTGGTGTTTGAAGATATGGAGCTGGAGCCAGGTACAGCGGTTCATGCCTGTGATTCCAGCCACTCAGGAGGCTAAGGCAGAAAGAGCACAAGTTTGAGGTCAGCCTCAGCAATGGAGTATGACCCTAAGTGACTTGGTGAGATCCTGTCTCAAAAAAATAAAATAAAATAAAAAGTGCTGGGGATGCAGCTTAGTGGGAAAGAGCCTCTTTGTTTGATTCCTGGTACACCAAAAAGAAAACAAAAGATACTGAGGATGGAACCCAGGGATTCTCCACCACTCAGCTACATTCCCAACCCTTTTTATTTCTTTATTTTGAGACAGGGTATTACCAAATTTAATGAGGCTGGCCTCTAATATGTGATACTCCTACCTTAGCCTCCCAAGTAACTAGGATTAGAAATGTGAGCCACAATATCCAGCTCCTATCTGAGTTCTGAAGGAAGAAAATAAAATGGAAGACAAGAAATATTCAGGGATCCCACTTAGTAATTTTCCAAAACTGACAAATGATGCCAGTCCTCAGAACAGGAAAGAATCCCAAGCAAAATCAGTACATACTTAGAGCAAGACCAAAGAGAAGCTCTTGAAGAACAACTTAAGGGAAAGATTACTACCAAATGAACTAGTTCGAAAACTTCTCAGCCATAAAATGGATGAAGATAGTACAATATTAGAATTCTATTAGTAAGTTATTAGAAGAAAATGTTAACATAGAATTCTATACCTTGAGAAGCTAATATTCTAAGAGTGCAAATGGGAAAGAATAGTTTCTTCAACAAGTGGTTCTGGAAAAGCTAGGCACTCACATGCTAAGGTGGACCCTTTCAACATGTAAACAAGTTAACTCAAATTGAGAGGATCTGGGTTTGATCCACAACACTAATAAGACCAAAAACAACAAAAACGAAAGGGTCAAAGAATAAAACTGTAAAACTTAGGTGAAAATAGAAGCAAATATTCATGACTTTGGATTTGGCAATGCTTTTTAAAATATGACATCAAAAGACAGGAAACAAAAGGAAAAAATATATAAATTGGGCTTTATTAAATGTGGTTTATGCATCAGAGGACACTATGAAGTGAACAAAGAATGGGATAAAATATTTGCAAATCATATATATGATACTAACTTGATATCCAAAACTCCTACAACTCAACCACAAATGATATCAATTTTAAAATGAACAAGAACTTGAGACATTTCTCCAAAAATATGCAAATGGATAGTAAAGCATGCTCAATATAATTCACATTCAAGGAACAGAAAATCAAAACAATAAATAGGTACCACTGAGTACCATTAGGATGGGCATAAAAGAGAAAAAGAGGGAAGGGAAGAGAAGTACTACTTTAGCATCTAGTTTCAAGCAGTAATCCAGGTACCAACCTTTGCAGTAGAAACTTTGAGACTGAGAATTGCATTCAGGAATGGTTTTCAACATCTTCACTTGCAGAGGATTGAAGCAGAGGGGAAATATAGGCTGTGATGCAGTCACAAGTAAGGCCTCAGTCAATCTCAGGAGGAGTTCTGAAGCCAGGATAGATCCTGCAGAGTACACTCCAAGTAGAACAAGGAAGTTATGTCTTTAAATTTTTGTATTGGCCAGTCATTGGATGTTGGTGTAGCTCTGGACCAGGCAAAACAAATCATCTGTTGAAGACACTAATTAGTTGGACTTACCTGAAAGCTGTTAGCACCTAATATTCCTAGCAGCTGGAGAATGAGTGCTTCATTACTGAAGGTGAAGGCTCTGCTGGCAGAACCCCACAACCACTGCAATTTATTTTTCTGCAAGTTTTAAATTTAGTAATTTTTAAATTTAAGTTTTTAATTTAGTAATTTAGTAAAGTTTTAGTTTTTAATTTAGTAATTAATTGTATTTTTCATGTGAAATAAGAATCAATGTTAAAAAATTGCTTGAAATGGAAGCATTTGTTATTATTCAGCAATAAAATACTAAATGTGGTGCTTTGAAAACTAAACAGCTTCAAAAACTAGATTAACTTTGTACCATCTTTGGTGTTATGTTGTGGTTTATTAGATAGCTAATTAACTAATTAATGTTTTTAATTAAAAAAATTTTAGTCATAGATGGGCACAACACCTTTTAATCTTATTTATTTTTATGCAGTGTTGAGGATCGAACCCAGTGACTCACACTTGCTAGGCAATTGCTCTACCACCAAGCCACAATCCCAACCCTAGATAATTTATTTCTGAACATGACAAAACTTTATATTTAAGAATTTAAATGATCATTTTGCAGAACTTTGCACATATTTTAACAATCATTTCATTTTTAAAGGAATTTGTAAAAATGTCTCATGAAGTTTTTAATAAATAATTATTTTAGAATTGATTTAAATTTATAGAAATGTTCCAGATAATATATAGATGTCTTTATGATTACATTTTATATGAAGCCAGTATGAAAAAATTAAAGAAAATATGATTGCTTTTTGTTGATTTAGCTGCTGATATTATCTGTTTTCTTTCTTTTCTCTTTCATTTATAATATGAATTATCTAAATGACCTCTTTGGATTTATTCTATTTTTTCTAAAAAAAACTGATTTATATAAAAACACAAACAATATAGATTTCAACATAATTTTCTATTGTTATTTTAAGAACATTTAAAGAATTATGTTATACTTTTCAATGACTGTGAAATAAATCAGTTCTTTCCAAAAATTTAAAATTGTCAAATACATTTAAAGTATATGACATCCAGAACAATTTTATTTATCAAAAAATGGAATTTCACAGAGGATCCTTTAAAGCAGTGTTTTATTTTCATTATTTAGAAGAGAATGGATAACGTTTACAAAGTTTCATTAATAACATTGATTGCTTATACATAAGCAATTTGTATAATTTCTTATTTATCTTTAATATTAAAAATGAGATATCTCCAAAACAAGGAATATAACTCTTCAACTAACAAATTGAATCACTTTATATGCTAGAGATTGAAACCAGATGCCTTTTATGATGTTAAATTACATAATTATGATCCTGTGTTTCCATATTTTGTGATCAACAGACCCAAGAATTTCCTGAATTGAATGAATATTTTACCATGTTAATATGAGGAAAATTACATTTTCAATTAGGTATTGCTGTTTTATTCAGATTACTTGTACTTCTGTCAAATAAGATATTTAAACATGCAAAACAAAAACAAAAATGACAGTCCCAAAGAAAAGAAAATACCTTAATTTTTCTTGATTTGAAATCTAGAAAATATATGTATCCTTTATTTTATCATTGTCTTTCAAAAACTACAAAGTATATAGGATGATGTACCCAATCCTGAAGTACCTGGTATTAATGTTGTTTTTAGTATCATTAGTTTTGCTTTCTTTTATTTATTTATATTTGGTACTGAGGATTGAACTTGGAGGCACTCGACCACTGAGCCACATCCCCAGCCTTATTTTGTGTTTTATGTAGAGACAGAGTCTCACTGAGTTGCTTAGCACCTTGCTGTTGCTGAGGCTGGCTTTGAACTCGCAATTCTCCTGTCTCAGCCTCCGAAATTGCTGGGATTACAGGTGTGAGCCACCCTGCCCAGCTTTCCTTTATTTTTGTTTCTTCTTATTGACTTTTCAAGTTCATTAGTTATTTTATGTCTACTACTGTGTAGTAAGCACTATGGGCCTTGAAGAAATCGAAAGTGTTTTGCATAGCATTATTCTAAGGAATCACTCCATAATTCCAATAACAACAATCAAAAAATAAACTTCCAAATAAATAGTGTCATTTTATTTCTGAATGACTTTAAGAGACATTTTGCACTTAAAAATTCAACTTCAACTGAAATTTTATTCAAACTTGGGCTTGAGGTATACGTCAGTGGTAGAGTGCTTGCCTAACAGGTAAAAGGCCCTCGGTTTTATCCAACATTGCAAAAATTAAATACATAAGTTATTTAAAAATACATATCAGCCCTCAAACTGTTGTAACACATTAAGCAAATTAATTCTCTTTATTATGCTCACTTAAGTTCAAAAGAGATGATCAAGATCACAGATCATTGAATAAAGTTTTTTAAAAAAGACTGATGCTATCATTAAAGCCAGCTTTACTTTTATTTAAATCACTCAAATGCAATGTTTAAAAGTATTGTCTTTTAAATACTTTTGTAAAAGAAGAATTAACTGCTTTCCTGTGCCTTCGTGTGCACCAAGATCCCACACATACAGTGCCCTTCACACAACATTGAGCTTACTACTCCAAGCTATGTGTCAACTGATGAAATATGCTAAAAAAGTTTATGCAAGAATTGAGTGTTCCCTTGGAGAATCCATTAGAGTTGTCAAATTTCAGTATATAAAAAAATAAAAGAAATAAATAAAACACTTAAGCCTATTTTGTTTAGCAAGCTAACTTTATATGCTAATAAAATAGTAGGCTATTATAAAGTCAGTCTTGCTTTATAACCCTGACAAAAGATAAATCTCAGCAATTTGAATAAATATTTATATTTATAATCAGATAGATTAATCATTTCTTAAATTTGTTGACTTCTCATTATCAACAAGAGATAATAGGGCATTTGGCAAAGAATTTACTCTTAGTAATTGAAGTGAATCATTGATTTCCTGAAGTTCTACTTATGTTTAAAATTTTTTGAGAACACTGACAATGTTGGTAATGGGCAGAGATAAAGGACTTAACAGCTAAATCATGAAAAATGTCCTTCTCTCTCTTATCTTGAGTAAGTGAAGAGAGAGACACATATTGAAGAGGAGCGATAATCTCTAACCAGGGAAGTCCCTCCTTGCAAGCCACAACGTCCAGGAAAGCATCTGTATTCAGAAAGTTGAATGTTCAGGGTAAAGAGGAGGTTTCTACAAGAAGAATGGAATGCAACAATTGTAGTGGCTGGCAAACACCAGGAGATTTTGAAGATCCTTATTGTACCAAGAACATTTCCATTCAGAATTGTTGATTCATTTATAAACATTTTGACTGAACTGAAGCTTACCTAAGATCACTACCTTAGGACTTAAAAGATGCTTATTTATTGCGGATGTTTATTTCTTAAAGATACTTATTTCCAGAGGCCTTTATTAGTATCTGGTCAAGAACATTCAGTCTAAGGTTCATATAATATCAGGTTAAGGACTATGCTAAGAGGTCATCCAGATTTGATCATGGCTCCTTACACTATGAACATAGTTTATCATACAGTTCTTTAAATTTAACAAGATGGACTGGGAATTATAAAGACTTCCACTTAATGTAGTGGCTAAACAAATACTATTTCTGCTCCCTAGCAGAGAGAATGCTAACAAGCTCAATTTATCAAAGAAGTCAATCTCTCTCGTCTGATACAAATGAGATTCCAGGTTTACCATAGTTTTTCCCGGGATATGATGATATAATATATAGTACATATATGCATGCCCCTTGACATGCATTGTTACGATAAACTCATCATGAGTTGAAAATGTCATAAGCTGAAATTACATTTACCATACCTAACCTACTGAACATTATAGCTTAGCAACAGTATAGTGTAGAATATCATTGATCACATGGCTGACTGGGAACTGTAGCTTGCTGCCACTACCCAGAATCACCAGAGTATATTGTAGCACATATCACTAGCCCAGGAAGAGATCAAAATCCAAAATTTCAAGTAATTTCTATATCTTTCACACTATCATAAAGTAAAAAAAAATGTAAATCAAGCTACTGTAAATTGTGGGTAGTCTATAATATACAAAGCACAAAAATGTTTTGAATTTTTAAATTTTCCCTTGGTAACAGACAGCTCCCAAATAGCTTAAGGTGAGTCCAAGTAGGTGCTGTATGACTCAAGCAATAGCACTGTCACATCAGCCAAATATGACAGGGTGACCAACAGGGCCATACTGAAATCATTAGTTTGAATGTTGTAGAAACAGATGGAGTTTGAGTAAGCTTGGATCATAAGTGAAATTTTCAGTCACTGGCTCAGGATTTCTATGGACAGTGGTATCATGGTTTTTCAACCAGATTATAAGCAATATTAACAACAAATAATAATAAAAACAGTGTTTTCACATATGCCTGTTTACAGAGGTTATAGGCTTGGATTTGGGGATCAGTGGTCCTTTCAGCAATCAGTATCACTTGGCAATATCCATTCATATTGGAGAAAACTTAAAGCAAGCAGGAATTAAGCTCTGCTAAACTTGATCTGTCTATTTGGCTTCCTAATACTTAACTTGTGTATCTGAATTTAGGACCCAGTTCCCAGGATGATCACTATGAAGTTGGAATATTCCTTCTAACATCCCTGGGATAGATACTACTTTCAGGGAAGAACATTTAATAATTAAATTACCTGACCTGTGGCAAAAGTCTAGCATCCCAATTTAGCAGTATACCAGCATCAGGACCAACAATTTCAGTTTATCTTACTCACTGATAGTACCCAGAAGATGAGAGACAACAGTAGCTGTGAAGCAGTATAGTTAAATGTTGCCATCATAAAAATCTCTTAAACCATGAAAAACTATAATTTTGATTTTTCATGAAATTTCTTGTCATACTCTTTCCCACAATGGCTACATTAATTTACATTCCCATCAGCATGGTACAAGGGCTTCTTTTTATCCATATTTTCACCAGCATTTGTTATTTTTTTTAATGATAGACGTTCTAACTGGGGTGAGATGTAATCTCAATGTAATTTTGATTTGAATTTCCCTGATGGCCAAAAATAGTGAACATTTCTGGAGTATCTATTGGTCATTTGTATTTCCTCATTTATGAAGTATTTATTCAGATTGCTTGTCCATTTATTGATTGGATTATTTGTGTTGGGGTTATTTTTTGAGTTCCATATATATATATTTTAATATATTATAATTTCTGAGTATTATTCTCTTGTCAGATGAATAACTGGCAAAGAGTTTCTCCCATTCTGTAGGTCTTTGTCTTTACCCTATTGATGTTTTCATTGCTATGCAAAGTTTTATAATTTGATTGAATTCTATTTGTCAATTCTTACTTATGTTTCCTGAGCTATTGGGATCCTATCCAGCAAATCATTCCTGTGTCAATATATTGAAATACTTTCCCTATGGTTTTGTGTGATAAGTCTTACATTATAGTAGGTCATACATATTGAGTTGATTTTTATATAGGTGAGAGATACGGATTTTGTTTCAGTCTTCCTCATGCTGAAAAGGCTGTCCTTTCTCTAATGTATGTTTCGGCACCTCTGTCAAGAAGTAGTTGGATGAAGATGCATGATTTTATTTCTGCATCCTCTATTTTTCCCTTGATCTATGTGTCTTTTTTGTGCCAATATGGTGCTATATTTGTTACTATGGATATGCAGTATGTTTTTAAATCAGGTGTTCTGATGACTCCTGCACTGCATTGCTCATTTTGCTTAGGATTGCTTTGGCCATTTGGGATCCTTCATGCCTCCATATGAATTTTGGCATAGTTTTTCTAGTTCTGTGAGTAATGACATAGGTGTTTTTTAATGGGGATTGCATTGATTCTATAGATCACTTTGGGTAATATGGACATATAAACAATACTAATTTTCCTAATCCATGAATGTGATTAGGAATCACATTGTGATTATAGGCCAATGTCCCTGATGAACAAAGATGCAAAAATTCTCAACAGAGTACTCACAAATTATATTCCTAATGTGATTAGGAATTCACATGTGTGATGTCTTTCAATTTTTTGTGTCTCCAATTTGCTTCTTCAGTGTTTTGTAATTTTCACTGTAGAGGTCTTTCACATACTTAGGTTATTTTTCCCTAGGTATGTATGTGTGTGTGTGTGTGTGTATGTGTCTACTGTAAAAGGGGTTACTTTTCTGATTTCTTTCTCAATGAGTTTGTTATGTGTGGATAGAAAATCCACTGATGTTTATATTTTGATTTTGTATACTGTTAATTTCCTGAATTTGATTATCATTTCCAAAGTCTTTTGGTAAAGTCTAGGATTTTCTATGGATGGAATCATATCATGTGTAAACGGATAAGTTGACTTCTTCATTTCCTCTTTGTATACCTTTCATTTCTATCCCTTGACTAATCACTTTGGTTAAAATTTCAAGTACTATATTGAAAAAGGTGGTGAAAGTGGACAACTCTGGTATTTTTCCTGATCTTATAGGAAATATTTTTAGTTTTTTCCCATTAAGTATGATGTTGTCTAAGAGTATTATGTTGAGGTATGATTCTTCTATACTTAATTTATTCAGGGCTTTTTTCATAAAGAGATGTTCACTTTTATCAAGGTTTTTCATACATCTATATAGATGATCATGTGATTTTTATATTTGATTCTATTTATGTGCTGTTTTATATTTATTGATTTGCATATGTTGAAGTATACTTGCATCCCTGGAAATAAACCAAGTTGATCATAGTCTATTATTTTTTTACTGTGCTGTTGAATATAATTTTTTTTCAAGTTGTCAATGGATCTTTATTTAATTTCTATGTGGTGCTGAGATTCGAACCCAGGGCCTCACACATGCCAGGCAAGCACTGTACCACTGAGCCACAACCCCAGCCCTGTTGAATATAATTTGTGAGTACTCTGTTGAGAATTTTTGCATCTTTGTTCATCAGGGACATTGGCCTATAGTTTTCTTGCTTTGTTATATCCTTGTCAGTTTATAGAAGCATGGTAATTCTGGCCTTCTAAAATGAATTTGGGAGGATTATTTCTCTTTCTATTTTGTGAAATAGCTTATGGAGCATTGAAATAAGTTCTTCTTTAAAAGTTTTGTAAAATTCAGCAGTGAATACATCTGGACTTGGGTTCTCCCTCATTTGGAGACATTTTATTACTGCTTCAATGCTTCATTTTCAATACTTATTATTAATCTATTTAGTTTTTCTCTATCATCTTGGTTCAATTTTGATAGATCATATGAGTCCAGAAATTTGTCCATTCTTTCCTGATTTTTCAATTTATTGGCATATAGTTATTAAAAATATTCCATAATGCTCCTTTGAATTTCAGTAGTAAATGATGTAAATGCTCTCCTTTTAAAACTCTTATTTATTTGAGTATACTCACTCTTTTCATTATCTTAACTAAGATTTGTCAATTTTTTTAAGAAACCAACTCTTTGTTTCATTGATCTTTATGTTTTTCTTTTAGCCTCTTTTTCATTTATTCCTGTTGTGATCTTGATTATTTAATTCCTTCTACTGCTCTTGGATTTGGTTTATTCTTGTTTTCTAAGACATTTAAATGCATCATTAGTTTGATTTTTTATGTAGAACTCTACATAATCTTCCATTTTGATGCTATTTTTCCTGTATCACAAATTTTGGTGTATTTTGTTTCCATTTTCTTTTGAATAAAATATTTAAAAAAATGTCTCCTGTGACTTTATCAGTTTTCTACTGGTAATTCTTAGTTTCCTGTTCATTCTCCATGACTTGGTATAATTTCTGCATTTTTTGTAGTTGATTTCTAGTTTTATTCCATTGTGATCACATAATATGCAAAAATTTATTTAAATTTTTTAAACTTAAGATTTGTTTTGTGACTTCAATATATTGTTTATTTTGGAAAAAAGTTCCATGTACTGATAAAAATAATGTATATTCTGCAGCTGTTGGATGAAATATTATGCAGGTCTATTAAGTTCATTTGATGAATAGTGTAATTTAACTCTGAAGTTTCTTTGTTCATATATTTATATAATTTTGATAGACAATTTTTTGTTTTACTTTTCACATTTAGATTTACAATTCATCTGAAATTATTTTTGTGTATGGGATGATGTACAGGTCAAATTTATTATTTTTTTCATATGGGCATTCAACTAATTCAGCATTGTTTGTTTAACATCATGAAAAAGAAATGACAAATATTCATAAATCTTTGTCATATAGTAAGTGATTGAATGTATATGTGCTTTGTTCTTTCTCTCTCTACTTATATGTTAGTCCAATTGAATATTTCTTACTCTTGGACAAAGAACACACTATATTAGTTGCTGAGACTTTATACCAAGTCTTTCTATTCTATAGACAGAATCCCCCCATTTTTTCCCACACTTACTATTTTTTTTTGGCTTTGGCTTAATTCTTTTAATTTCCATATAAATTTTGGTTTCCACTGGAAGGATCCTTGCTAATCTAATTAGAATTTTATTTGAAGTTACATGAATTTTTAAGAATTGATGACTTTATAATATTAGTTCTTTTAAAACACAAACATGATATATCCCTTTATTTTTATATTGCTTAATACTTAATAGATTTTCATACAAGTCTAAGACATCTAAAGATCACTGGTTAGATTATTTTGCATTTTTCTAGCCTTCCACAAACTAAGTTCATTTTAAATAAAATCTAAGATCTATATGTGGTCTATAAAGCACTAAATGATCCAAATATTGTCTTGTGGAGAGTGGTGACTTGGTTCATGGTCTCTGACTGCCTTGTGGCTGTGTTTGTGTTGGGAACTTCTTGTACAAAGGTGCAGATTAAGATTGCCTACTTACTATGTTGATGTCCTGCCTGAGGAGGCTCTGTGCAAAGGCATGGAGCTATATCAGTCTTGACCTTGAGCTCCAGCACCAGCTGCTGGGGATAGAGAATTCTGGACATAAGAAAACCACAATGTTTCACAAGTAACCATTACCTTCAAGTCTGCCTGCTTTACAGAAACTTTACCACAAATAACCTTTTGATGATGAAACATGTATAATAAATGTGCTGTACTAGCTCTAGGTCATTGTTCTTCCATCAGAGGACAGTGTCCCACCTGGTCCTAGCTTTCTGTTTGCCTTTCTTAATCCACCATCGCCCCTTGCGGGTTTTCTAAGGTTGGGCCTTGTAGATAGTGGCATTGTCCAGCTTCTTAGACTCATCTCTTACTGTTCTCTCCTTCACTCTCCATCTTCCAAACATATTGCCAATTTTTACCTTTTCCAACAGATTTCCCCATGTATTATTTCTATACCAAGATGTCTCCCCCTTTCTTACTTCCCACATGTAGCTAATTCATACTACTTATAAAGATCTTTGCCTATGATATGATTTTTATGTTGAAGAATTTTCTGCCTTTGTAGACTATGATAATTCTCATGTTATAATTATATTTTTCTCTGATGTTTTTCTTAATAGCCCACAGTACAAATGAGATTAAAGAATCTGTCTTATAATGATATTTTTTTTTCTTGCTCAAGTGCCATGAAGGTAATGATTGTTTCTTCTCTGTTCATTGATGTTTGTCTTCTTGGCTTATATTGCATCTGATACATCATGGGAAAATCAATAAATAGATGTTAAGTGTCTTAATTTGTTTTGTGCCACTAAAATAGATTATCTGAGACTGTATTATTTATAAAGAATAAAGATTTATTTATTTTAGTTCCAGAGACTGGAAAGATCAAGGTTGAAGGAGTTGTACCTGGCAAAACATTGTTGCTGCCTTATAAAATGACAGATAGTATCAAGTGGTAGGAAAGAGTAAATGGAAGAGAGAACAAGGAATCAAACTCACAGTACCAAAGAAATTTTTTAATTGGCAATAACTCCTTTATTAGGATGGAGCCCTAATTACCTGAACAACTCCCACTGAGCCCCACTTTCCAACATGTTGGTCTGGGTTTAATTTTCCAATATACAATTTTGGGGAGACACATTTACACCATAGCATCACAGAATAAAAATAATAATGGGATCTTGGAAAAGAAAGAGTGGGTGAATGAGCAAAAAATAGTAAGGGACAAAACTATGATGGAAATTCAGGCAAAAGGTCCACTTATGATATTAACATGAAGATTCAAAAGTAATCTATAGAAATTAGGCTAATTCAATAAGATGGAAATGGGAGAGGTATTCGAGAATGTGAATCTGTTTTTGGAAAGACTATCACATACCTCAGGACAGAACCACAAATACCTTTTATAAGATGCCTGTATACCTAGTGCTAAGACAAAGTAACTGAAGGCCTCCTGTAGGATAAAAAGCACATTCAAGGAAATTACCCATGAAACGATAAACAAAAATATAAAAAATTTGAAGAAACAAAGTTTCCTCATGTTCATGAATCTCCAGATACTTGAAACAGTTAATTATTGTGTCTTTTAGTCAAATAAAATGGCTCTACACTACGTCAGTGTGGAAATATATTTTATAAGTAAATATACTGACAAAATTTTCCTTGTTTATATGTTGCTAGGCCTCCCTTGTACCAAATACATGCTTTGATTTATTGTCATCAGGAAATGTAATTAATTAATATGCTTTTTCTCAGGGATTCTAGTTCATTAGAAGAGATATGTTGAACTCCCAATGACATGATAGACATAATGTCTATTCAAAATAAATTAGTGTCCATCAAATTTATGAATTGCAAAATAAATGGCAATAGTCAATTGAAACCATGAGCCATGATGATAACACTTAAGTTTCTCTTTATGGATATAAAGATTATCTGTTTATTAACTCCTTAATCATACATATTAATAACTTTGAAATAAATTAAGTGACAGGATATAATAGTATGTATTCAATCTTTTAAAACCTTGTAATTTAATTAACAGATGTAATTTAATTATCAGATAGACTTTAATGAAGAAAAAATCCTTTATACAATGTCAAGCTATCAAAAAGTATCAAAATTCTATTGATAAAAGAGATGATTTCTAATTTGCAATGGGATGTATTACTGTGACAGCATTAAACCTTGTATCAGCAAATTGTATCATTTTTCTTTATCTGCAATAGCAGTCTTTTGATGCTATGATACAAACAAGATTATCTGGATTATTGATTAATTCATTTGTTTATTTTAAGAGCTCCAATGTCAGCCATGTAAAATAGTCTTGGCAATAATTAGGTAATTAGCAGCCCATAAAATTTCCAACACGATTTTTTTTACAAAGGGAATTTGAAATCCTCAATAATTCAGATTCATAACATATATTTCAGTATAATTATATACACCTGGTCTTTTATCTTTCTGTTTGTTGATAGATACTTGAGAATATCTAATTGTGGCAACAAGAGTGTTACTAGTCTTTATAAGATAGAGCTGCAAAAACAAAGAAATAACATATGAATCTGACTCCTTACAAAAATTTTAAAGGGTAAGGCAAGAGAAAACATTTGGCTTTTACATAGTGTTTATTTTCCCATTGTGATTTTACTGAAATTTATTACTTTATTATATATTCCATGCCTATTCTGATGAAATAATAATAAATGTTTTTAATATGAATTTTGTTCTACCCAGACAAAATTATGTCATTTACCTTATAATATACATCTGGCTTTGTTAGAAATATACACTACTAAGTGACAGTATATTTTAGTGTATCTTACATTCAAGATACTGGTCAGTATTTATTTAGAATGGAAATGTCCTTGACATCTATATACACATTAACCTAAAAACAGACTAAATTATATTTTGAATGTGCATAAGAGAATTGTTACCTAGTACAAGCCTAGGTAAGCAGTGAATTGCTTAGAGGTGAAACCATAAATTCCTGTTAGTTAATTCACCAAATTAAAACATTGAAATTGAACTATATACTTTCTAAGGCTGGATGTATTATAATTTTGTGAATTTCATTTTCCCTCTGGCTATTTCAGCTATAAAACATCTTTCATAAGTTGCCATATAGAATAATTTTATTATAAAATTGTGAGTATGTCATTACGGATATTTATGTAATAAGCATACTATTTGTTTTCACAATGATCTTTGATCTACTGGAATAAAATAGGTGCAGTTATTATAATATACTGTATTTTAGAATTTATATAATAAAAACAATCTTTATTTTCATCCATATAAAAGTTTTGCTTGCCAAAAACATAAAAAAATCTCTCCTATCACTATGTTTCTCCCTCTCTCAGTCTCTCTACATCTCTCCCCACATACACATTAGTTATGATTACATAACAATTTATCCCCAAATTTATCAGCTAAAAAATACATATTATTTCATACAGCTTCTGAGGATTATAAAGCTTGGAATAATTTTTCTGGGTGTTTCTGGTTTAGCATCTCACATAAGGGTTAGTCAAGTTGTTTACTAGGCTATAACCATTTCAAGGTTCAGTATATGTGTACAGTCAAGTTTCAAGTTCACTTATTTAGATGCTAGCAGGCCTCAGTACTTCAATGGCAGTTGTCTAGAGGCCTCAGTTCCTTACTACATGGCCTTTCTATCATATTAGTCATAAGTGGTAGCCTATTCCCCAGGGCAGATAGATAATAAGAAAAAGAGAGAAACAGAGCCCCAGATGTAATTCATGTTCTTTTGACTTGCAAGTGACATGTGATTACTTCTGAGGATTTCTTATCATTAGAACCCTGAGTTACTAGGTAAATCTGCAGTGAAGAAGAAGGGGATTAAACTCTACCTTTTGAAGAAAGGAGTTCCAGAATGATGATGTGTTTTAAAACCCCAAAATATACATTTTAAAGAGAGATAATATTTAAATTTTACTGCTTTTACTTGCATAATCAAAGTGGAAGCAATAAATGAATTTTTTACAAAATGATCCTCAAGTTTTTCATCTGAATTTTTGCTATTTGATGTAGTGCCTTCTTTCATTTATTGTAATGCATAATATAAATATTAGTTCAGAAGTCAAAATTAAGACTTTCTGCTCTTATAAAAGAATATGATGTTGTCATATATTAATGAATTTCCAAGGTCAATAAGGAAATATACTGTTACACTGTTGTATAATTAAATATTTTGTGATAGCATTGTCTTCCTGGGAATATTGGAAAGTTGGAGATTTATTGTTCGGGAACTTCTATACAGTATCACCTGACATTTTGCTGGGCATTATTACTGTACATCTGGACGTTTTGCTTTCTTCTCACTTCCTAGGGAATGTAGCCTTGCTGATGCAAAGCTTGGCTAGAGAACAAAAAGGTCCCAGGTCCCCAAAGTCTGTTAATATTTCATATTAAGGATATTTTCTTCATTTATTTCTGAATGATACAGCAGGAAATAGCTACTCCATTTATGTAGGGCATAAATCCTGGTGGACATCATCTCACACAAATTCCTTCAGTAGGGATTCCAGAAGTCAAGGGAGGCTGCACTGAAGTACTGCTTTATTTTACTATGTGTGTCTTCAATTTTAGAGATGGAGTTGGCCTAATTCACTACAATGATATTTTTCTCTGTATGTGCATGTATGTGTTGGGGAGGAGACGTGTATGGGGGTCTTAAGAGGGGATCTTTGCAATAAATCTGTTGCATAATGAGTACTGAAAACAATTTTAAAGTTTAATAAATCAGTGAATGAAATTGAATAATTAGCAATGAAGAAAATTTCAAGGAATGAATATTCTAAAATTCATCCCATAAATCATGTTTTGGGGACAGGAAATATGGCATTAAATTTGTTCATTGTTCTTCAATTCTCACTACTAAAAAGTGTAAATAATCTGTCATTCTATAATGTAAAGAAAAAATTACAGAGATAGGGCAATCTCATAGAAAACATGAATGATTAAGGTTTTCATTGGGTTTCCATAAGATCAATGTCATTTTTTTTTTGGTACTGGGGATTGAACTCAGGGACACTCGACCACTGAGCCACATCCCCAGCCCTATTTTGTGTTTTATGTAGAGACAGGGTCTCACTGAGTTGCTTAGTGCCTCACTGTTGCTGAGGCTGGCTTTGAACTCGCGATTTTCCTGTCTCAGCCTCCTTAAGTGCTGGGATTACAAGCATGAGCCACTGCGCCTGGCTCAATGTCATCTTTAGTTATTATATCTTCATGTACTATTTCCCAGGTATTCCAAAGTATGTATTGTGTTTACAGTACTTAGAAAACAATAGATAAGAAGCCCAAATAAATTAACTGATACTGTAATGCACAAAAGGCCCAGGCTTAAATGACTTATAAAAGGACATAGATGTATATAAATGATTAAATGGGAGAATTAAAACTGATGAATGGATAAAGAAACTGTGGTACATATACACAATGGAATATTATTCAGCAATAAGAGAGAATAAAATTATGGCATTTGCAGGCAAATGGATGGAACTGGAAAGCATTATGCTAAGTGAAGTAAGCCAATCCCAAAAAATCAAATGCCGAATGGTCTCTCTGATTAATGGATGCTGATGAATAAGGGAGGTGGGAA
>CM053417.1:95928079-95940230 GCA_028644305.1 Xerus rutilus
CTGAGAAAGAAAATGTTGATAGACAACAAACAAATATAATCCTCATTAAGAATAAATATGGCCAGGCAGAGTGGTGCACCCCTATAATTCCAGTGGCTCAGGAGGCTGAGACAGGAGAATTGTGAGTTCAAAGCCAGCCTCAGCAAAAGTGAGGCACTAAGCAACTCAGTGAGATCCTGTCTCTAAATAAAACACAAAATAGGGCTGGGATGTGGCTCAGTGTTAAGTGAGTGCCCCTGAGTTCAATCCCTGGTACTGTCCCCTTCAAAAAAATATTTTCTATTTAGAGCAATGGCATTACTGGAGAATGAATTTAAAAGTAAGGGTGGAATTTCCATCAGGATTAGGCAAAGAAGTTCAGGGATGAAAAAAGAAATGGAAAAATCTAAATAGGACAGTAATTTCCAAGCATGTAAGAAATGACACCTATGAACTTTCATGTTAATTATTTTTAAAAACATTCTTAAAAACTTTTTTAGTTGTAGATGGACACAATATCTTTATTTATTTTTATGTGGTGCAGAGGATCGAACCCAGTGCCTGATGCATGTGAGGCAAGTGCTCTACCACTGAGCTACAACCCCAGCCCTTTCATACTAATTATAATAAATAAAACCATCAATTATTCCTTTCAAAAATTTTTAACAATAGAAATTTTTGTTTCAACATTTGGAGGATGGTAGTGTAAAAATCAAGCTATTAGTTGGACCACGATCTTTGATGGCTCTAGTGGAGAATTCTTCTGCCTCTTTGGTGGTATGTGTGGATAATTCTTAGTATTCCTTGGCTTGTAGATGTATTTTTTCTAGTCACAAGGTCATCTTTTCCAAGTGTACCATAATATCTTCTCCCCACTTTGCAAGCCTGTATTCACAAGATGTCTTCTCCTCTTGAAAGGACAGAAGTCTTATTGGTTTCAGGAACCATTTTACTCAAGAACAACTTTATTTTAACTAATCTGCAGTAAGCCTTTTCTGAGGTACAGGGGTTGGGGCTTCAACATACCTTTTTAGGGGGACCTAATTCAATTCATGACAGTATCTCTCTTTCCTTCTCATTCCTTTTTATGCTATTATAGACAAACACAATGAAAACACTTGTACTTCTTTGTGTAAATCAATGATGTATGCATATTTCTTTAGGTGGAGCCTTTGAAGAAGAATTACTGGATAAGTGACATGTACCTTGAAAAATTGTAACATACACCTCAGGTGTCTTTCCAAAATGATTCATTATTATACCATCTGCCCAACAATATTTCCCCACATCTATAAACACTGTTTTCATTAAACAATATGCCTTTCTTTTGGACAAAACATTATCTTAATAAAGAGGGAGGTAGAATATTTTCCTTCTGGTTCTAAAGTAGCTTTGATTGTATCCTAAAGCAAAGTAAATTCTGGAGATTTATTTCTGTAATTTCTTTTCAAAGAAGGGAAACAGTATCCCTTGGATCTTAGTGTGAAATGGACCCATTCCTTCCTGTCTTTTCATCTATCCTTTGTCTATTGTTCCAACCTTGAGTTCTTTGTTTCCTTTCCCAACTACAAACAAACAGAAATGAACTTTTTTAAAAAAACAAAACCTCTTGGATATATCAAAGGATGATTCCCTGAAGGTTTTTGGTTTTAAGACTTAAAATGTAACATATAAAGACAATACTTAAAATAAAACTTCCAAATGTTAATTACTATCTAAACACTTATAAAAGGTTTTGCATGATGGAGGTTAAATTTTGTCAGCTAAGGATAATATTCAAAGCAATCTTGAAAGTAATTTCTTAAACTTACATTACATGACTTCAAAACTTTTATCAAAATAAAGTAATTACAATAGTGTGGTACTGACCTATGAATAAAGCGTATGGATAAAACTGGTAGAGAGTACTGGAAAAGGTATACATGTAAATATTCCTTGATTTCCTTGAATTAAGAAGTGCCAAAGCAATGTAATATTTAAAAAAATAGAGGACTCTTGCTGGAACACAAGTATATTAATATGTGAAAAAAAATTAACCTTGGACTCTCCCTTATACAATTATCCAATAAGAATTTGGAATGGCTCATGGACCTAAATGTAAAAGTTAAAACTAAAAAATTTTAAGAGTTGGGCATGGTAGTGCACACCTGTAATCCCAGCAGTTTGGGAGGCTGAGATTGGAGGATCACAAGTTCAAGGCCAGCCTCAGCAACTTAGTGAGGCCCTAAGCAACTTAGTAAGACCATGTCTCAAAATAAAAAATAAAAAGGACTGGGGATGTGGCTTGGTAGTTAAGTACCCCTGGGTTCAATCCCTAATACCAATGTGTGTGTGTGTGTGTATATCTATGTCTATATCTATCTATCTATCTATCTATCTATCTATCTATCTATATATATGAATGACAATATCTTAATAATGTAATATTAATAATAGTTTCTTAGGCAGAACACAGAAATAAACAACCATAAAATAAAAAAATAACAAGTTAAAAACTTTGTTTTATTTTATTTTTGGTACCAGGGACACCTAACCAGTGAGTCACATCCTAAGCCCTATTTTTATAACTTAGAGACAGGGTCTCCATAAGTTGCTTTTAGGGCCCACTAAATTGCCGAGGCTGAGGGCTGGCATTGTAGTTTAGTGGTAGGGCGCTTGCCTCGCATGCGTGAGGCCCTGAGTTCGATCCTCAGCACCACATACAAAGCAATAAAATGAAGACATTGTGTCCATCTACAACTAAAAAAATATTTAACCAAAATTGCCTAGGCTGGAGGGCCTAGTCCTCCAGAGCTGCTGGGATTACAGGCATGGGCCACTGCACTGCATCTAGCTAGAAATTAGAAACTTTTTAAAATTAAAACTTCTTCTCACTGAAAGACTGTTAAGGAAATGAATAGGCAATTCAGACTGATGGAAAATAGTCATTGTTAAAGCACTGATAGCCCAAATATATAAAGAATGCATATAAATCAATAGAAATTCAAACAATTAAATTACAATATGAACAAGAGATTTGAACTGGTACTTCACAAAAGGAGGACGTATATGAATAAACAATATTCACTCTAAAAGGTGTTCAATATCATTGGTCATAAGGGAATTGTCAATTAAAATAAAATGATGTACCAAAGGGATAAAAAAGTCTGGCATTGCCAAATTATGGTGAGGTTGTGAAGCAACCAGAACTTTCATATGATGTTATGTTATGTTCTGTTACTACTTTGGGAAAAGTTATGGCATTTTCTTATCGAACTTAAACAGACACTGGGGGTGGAGCAAGATAACAGCTGTGATTCTCTGACAATCTCACCTCACAGACAAAGTAAGTCAAACAGCTTTTCATGCACCAAACTACCAGCACAAGAGCTAAAGAAATCAGGAGTTGCCATAGTGTCTGCTTTTGGAATAATAAAGTGAAAATAGCTTTGAAAAAGTCCCGAAGGAAAGAATTGTCCATGTTACCTCTTCCCCAATGCCAAGCAGCATGCTGCAAAGAGGTGCCTCCTGCTTGGAGGAGGGAGAGAGAATTAAGTCCAGGACTCAGACTTGAAACCCAGTATCAGGACAGCCACAACTAACCTAATGCTTCTATTCACACCGACTGCTAGGCCAATTACTGCAGACTGAGCCCTTGGAACTATATTAGGTTAGGTGGTCTTCCAACCTCAGGTGGCAGAGTAGAGAGCTGGACTCTGCCTGCTGGGAAGCAGGGCATTAAAATTATAGCAGGGCTTTGTTTCAGAGCCCAGTGCCTGGCCTGTCATGGTAAGAATAAGCATCAAGTAGAAACCAGAAGCCCCAGGTGCTGGCCAGAGCACACAGATAGAGCCTCTACCCTAGCTCAAGCATCAGGTAGAGATTTATGCTATTGTGGGACAGACGTGAGTTCTGCTCACATTAGTTCCAGCCTTGGAGTAAGGCTGGGGAACATCTGCCCCCCCCCTACTGTAAGCTGAGAGACACAGGTGCAACCCAACTTAGCATCTGCCTTGGTGGACAAAAGACTATCTTCACCATACATCCCCGAACCTTGGGTAGTACACCTATCGCCAGACCAGTTCTCACAAACGGCTTCCATAAGATCAGGAAGAGACTTATACTGTGTCAGCTGCAGTGTGGGCCTTGGTGTACCCCTGAGATTGTGCATGTCTTTGCAGCTATGAGACTCATGCAAGACCCAGCTTAGCATCATCTCAGATGTACGAGGGTCTGCCTTCACCAACACTATCTGAATGCCAGGCAGCAAAGTATGTGGTACATGGCCTCATTCTCTAGAGATAAAACAAAGTAGTAATCAGACTTTGCTCTAGAAATTAGTGCTGGGTTGGTGAAACCTAACAATGAACAGATCCTAATGGTTCCCATCCCCAGGGCTGCCCATAGTTGAAGCCTCTAGAACAGCTTCAGTGCTGGAGGATGACAGCTGTTGCTGGTTCTAGCAAACTTGGGCCACAAGTCCAACTCAGCAATAAGCAGCCCATAGAATTGTGAACCTTGGTCCTAACCTAATGTTTTGCTGGTCTTGGTGGGCTTAAGGTATGACACAGCTTGATGACTTTGGTAGCCAAAGGGTCTGCGTAGGAGCTAAAGTTTGGTCCCTCCACAGTGACTCTGTTTAGAGTCAGGCAGAATCGTGCTCTTTCAGACCACATGCTGGAAACTAGACAAGGCATCTGGGCCTACATAGGCATCTGAGAGAGGTTAAGGAGAAAGACAACACTCTTTCTAGGTATTCTCCTGTTTCTTTAAGAAAAGTTCACCAAAAGAGTATTTGGGACAAACCTTGGTTAAGGATTGCCCTCTAGTAAGGAAACAGTGACAACATATCAACAGCAGATTCCTGGCAAATCTGGGCCTGGGTGCCATCTAGAGCTACAATAGCAGAAGTGGCTTTGGCCTGTTTATTAAATGTGGAGAGAAATGGAACACAACTATAGAGTTTTCTTATGTTTATATTTTTTCTTATTTTTTTGTTAATTTCTTTGTTTCTATTCTTATAATGTTAAGTAATTGTCATTTCAAAATAGATTGTTCTAAACAAAAGATATTTTTTGTAAGCTTCACGGTAACCATAGAGCAAAAATCTGTAATAACCTACCAAAACTAATAAACAAGGAATAAAAACACCCTAGTAGAATAATTCAGTTAACCACCAAGGAAGATTATAAGTTCAGGAAACAAGAACTACAACAGAACTAGAAAGGAGTTTCACAACGACTATAGTAAGACCTTACCTATAAATAATTATCTTGAATGTAAATAGGATATATTCTTTAATTAAAAAAAATACAATAACTGAATGGATAAAATGCAAGGGCAATTATATTGCTTTCAGAAAACTTATTTCACTTCTCAGGACATACAGATTGAATGTGAACAGATGGAATAAGATATTCCATATAAATGGAATCCAAAAAATGCAGAAATAACCATATTAATATTAGATGCAATAGTTTTTAAATTAAAAGCAGTAAAAGTAGACAAGGAAGATTATTATATAATGAGAAAAGTTGTCAAATAAAGCAAGAAGAAAAGCAGTTCTAAACATACATGCACCTAATATTAAAGCACTCAAATATATAAAGCAAGTACTAATAGACCTAATTGGAGAAATACACCCACATACATAAACTCTTGGGGACATTAACATCTCACCTTCAGCAATGCATAGATCATCTACACAGCAAATCAACAAAGAAATAGCAGAGTTAATTTGTACTCTAGACCAGATCAACCCAAAATGTATGTATGGAACATTCCATCCAATCACTCTAGGAATGCACAATTTTTCTCACCAGTTCTTGGAACATTCTCCAGGATAAATCATATGGTAGGCCACAAAAACAGTCTCAACATATTTAAAAAATTGAAATCAAATCAATATTTTTTTAAATCACAATGCAATAAAGCTAGAAATAAATAACAGGAAAAGCTTTGAAAACTAGAAAAAATACATTGAAATTGAATAACTTACTTTTGAAGAACCAATAAATCAAGGTAGAAAACAAGAAGAAAATTAAAACCATTCTTGAAAAAATGAAAAGAGAGACATAACAAAGCATTACTAGGAGGGAAGTAAATAGTGATCAATGCTTATATCAAAAATGTCCAGCCAAGTGTGATGGTGAATGCCTGTTATCACAAAGGCTTGGGAGGTTGAGGCAGGAGGATCACGAGTTCAAAGCCAGTTGCAGCAACTTAGCAAGGCACTTAGCAACTCAGCGAGATCTTATCTCTAATAAAATATAAGACAAGGGCTGGGGATATGGCTCAGTGTTTAAGCACCACTGGGTTCAATCCCCAGGACTCCTCCCAAAAATAAAATGTCAAAAAATCTCAGATAAACAACCTATCACTTATATCTGAAGGAACTAGAAAAAAAAGTAAACTAAATCCAAAATTAGTAGAAGGGAGAGAAATAATAAAGACTGAAACTAAAATAAGTGAAATGGAGACTAAAATAGCAATATAAAAGATCAATGAGAAGAAAGTATATTTGCTCATTGGTGGATGAAATATTCAATATATGTCCTTTAAGTCCAAGTTATTGATTGTATTATTTAGTTCTACAGATTCTTTGTAGAGGTTTTGTTTGAAAGATCTGTCCAGTAGTGAGAGAGGTGTGTTAAAGTCGCCCAGTATTATTGTGTTGTGATCTATTTGATTCTTGAAATTCAGAAGGGTTTCTTTGATGTACATAGCTGCTCCGTTGTTTGGAGCATAAATATTTACAATAGTTATGTCTTGTTGATATCTATGCTATAACCAAGGCCAGCCTCATTATAAATGAAAAAAAATTGAAAGCATTCCCTTTAAAAACTGGAACAAGACAAGAATGCTCTCTATCACCACTTCTATTCAAGATAGTCCTCGAAACTCTTGCCAGAGCAATTAGATGAAAGAAATTAAAGTGACACGAATAGGAAAAGAAAAACTCATGACACGAATAGGAAAAGAAAAACTCAAACTATCACTAGTTGCCAATGACATAATTCTATACTTAGAAGATCCAAAAAATTCCAGCAGAAAACTTATAGAACTAATAAATGAATTCAGCAAAATAGCAGGATATAAAATCAATATCCATAAGTCAAATGCATTTCTATATATAAGCAATGAATCCACTGAAAGAGAAATTAGGAAAACTACCCCATTCACAATACCCTAAAAAAATACTTGGGAATCAATTTAACAAAAGAGGTGAAATACCTCTACAATGAAAACTACAGAACACTAAAGAAATTGAAGAAGATCTTAGAAGATGGAAAGATCTCCCCTGCTCTTGGATAGGCAGAATTAACCTTGTCAAAATGGCCATACTACCAAAAGTGTTATACAGACTTGATGCAATTCCTGTTACATTCCCAATGACATTCTTCATAGAAATAGAAAAATCAATCATGAAATTCATTTGGAAAAATAAGAGAACCAGAATAGCCAAAGCAATCCTTAGCAAGAAAAGTGAAGCAGGAGGCTTCATGATACCAAACCTTAAACTATACTACAG
Source organism: Xerus rutilus (assembly GCA_028644305.1). Lineage (NCBI taxonomy): Eukaryota > Metazoa > Chordata > Mammalia > Rodentia > Sciuridae > Xerus > Xerus rutilus. Next base: position 95,935,569 of record CM053417.1, read on the forward strand.
AGCTATAATAACAAAAATAGCATAGAATTGGCGTCAAAACAGACATGAAGACAAATGGAACAGAATAGAAAACACAGAGACACATCCACATAAATACAGTTACCTTATACTAGACAAAGGCACCATAAACATACATTGGAGAAAAGATCACCTCTTCATCAAATGGTGCTGGGAAAACTGGAAATCTATATGTAGTAGATTGAAATGGAACCCCTATCTCTCACCCTTCACAAATCTCAAATCAAAGTGGATCAAAGACTTAGGCATGAGAACAGAGATCTTGCACCTAATATTTAAATAGTAGGCCCAAATCTTCACCATGTCACTTGGGAACTGACTTCCTTAACAAGACTCCCAAAGCACAAGAAGTAAAAGGCTAGATGGCTTCACTGCAGAGTTCTATCAAATATCTAAAGTAGAATTAATATAGTTTTCCTTAAGTGACTCCAAAAAATAGAAAAGGAAGGAATTCTTTCAAACACCTCTATGAGGTCAGCACTACAATGGTATCAAAACCAGACAAGGATACAACAACAAAAGAAGGAAACTATAGATAAATTTGATAAACACAGATTGAAAAAATTCTCAAAAAATACTAGTAAACTGAATCCAACACCAAATTAAAAAGCTTATTCACCATGATTAAGTGTGATTCATCCCAGGACTGCAAGGATGGTTCAATATAAGCAAATAAAAAAAAAACTGTGATATATCCTTGCAACTTAAGAGGCTGAGGCAAGATAATCACAGTTTCAAAGCCAGCCTCACCAACTTGGCAAAGCTCTAAGCAACTTAGTGAGACCTTGTCTCTAAATTAAAAAAAAGGGCTACGGATGTGTGGCTCAGTGTTTATGTACCCTTGGGTTCAATTCCTGGAACAAACAAACAAACAAACAAACAAACAAAAAACCGGATATACTATAGTGACAGAACAAAGGACAAAAATCACATGGTTATCTCAATTTACATGAAAAAGGCATTGATAAAATTCATCATATTTTCATAATGAAAATGCTGTACAAATTAGGTATGCTGTACAAAGAAGGATGTGTGTCAACATAATAAAAGTCATTTATAATAAGCCAACAGCTAACATTATTTTACACAGGGAAAGGCTGAAATCCTTGTAAGGTATGGATCAAGAAAAGGTTGCCCACTTTCATAAACACTCTTATTCAACATAGAGTTGGAAGTCCTATCCAGAACAATTAGGCAAGAGAAAGTAATAAAGGACATCCAAATTGGAAAAGAAATTAAATTGTCACTGTTTGTAAATGACACAATCTTATATGTAGAAAACCCCCCCAAATTCCACCAAAAATCTTATTAGGACTAATAAAAGTATTCAGCACAGTTGCAGAAGACAAAGTCATATACAAACATCAGTAGTGTTGCTATATACCAACAATGAATTGTCTGAAATAGAAATCAAGAAAGTAATCCTATCAATAGTAGATTTTTAAAAAAGAAAAAAAACCTAGGGCTAGACACAGTGGCACATGCCTATAATCTCAGTGACTCAAGAAGCTGAGGCAGGAGGATTGAAAATTCAAAGCTAGCCTCATCAACTTAGTGAGGCCCTAGGTAACTTAGCAAGACTCTGTGTCGAACTAAAAAAAAATTTAAAAAGACAGGGGATGTGGCTCAATGGTTAAGTGCCTCTGGATTCAATCCTTGATAGAAAACAAAAACCTAAGAATAAATTTATATATTTAATCAAAGACATACAAGATCTTTACAAAGAAAATTATAAAACACTGATGAAAGAAATTGAAGAGGATACAGAGAAGTGGCAAAGCACACTTCATTCACAGATTGAAAGAATCATGATTATTAGAATGTCCATATAAACCAAAGGGACTTATAGATTCAATGCAATCCATATTAAAACACCAATCACAAAATGGGCTTGGTGGTACACACCTGTAATCCCAGCAGTTTGGGAGATAGAGGCAGGAGGATCCCAAGTTCTAGGACAATCTGGGCAACTTAGCAAGACCTTCAACAACTTTGCAATATCCTGTATCAAAATAAAAATAAAAAATAAAAGGGCTACAGATGTAGCTCAATGGTAAAGTACCCATAGGTTCAATCCCCAGTACTAAAAATATAAGTAAAGAGAAAAAGAAATAACAATGGCATTCTTCACAGGACCAGAAAAATTGTTTTAAAAATTCTGAAATTTTTATGAAACTACCAACATCCTGAATGGCAAAAGCCACTTTGAGCAAAAAGAACAAGGCAGGAGGCATCAGGCTACCTGAATACAAAACATACCAAAATGCTGTGGTAATTAAAACTGTGTGCTATTGGCATAAAAACATACACATAGCAGAATAGAGAGCCTGGAAGGATACCAATGCATCTACAGTCAATTAATTTTTGACAAAGGTGCTAAGAGCACATATTAGGAAAAGAAAAGTGTTTTTAACAAATAGTATTGAGAAAATTGTATGTCTAGATGAGGAGGAATGAAGCTAGAATCCTATTTCTCATAAGTTACAAATATCAACTCAAAATCAATTAAACACTTAAATGTAAGACCTGATACTATGAAAGTACTTGAGAAAAAAGGGAAATGATTTGGGAGATGGAAAGGACAAACATTATTTGGCAATATCCCAAAAGCACAGAAACAAAAGCACAACTAGACAAATAGTATTACATTAACTAAAAAGCTTTTACACAGCAAATACTCAACAGAGCATAGAGACAATTTGTGGAATGAGAGAAAATATTTGCAATGTATATCTCTGATGATGGGTTTTATATCTAGAGCATATACAGGACTCCATAAACTAAATAGCACAAATCAAATAACCTGATATAAAAATGGGAAATAAATCTAAATAGACATTTCACAAAAGAAGACATACAAGTAGCCACTGAGCACATAAAAATGCTGAACATCACTAATCATTAGGGAAATGCAAATCAAAATCAAAATGAGACCTCACTTGCCCCAGTAAGAATAGCTAATATCAAAATGACTAACCATAACAAGTACTGGCAGGGATGTCAGGAAAATGGAATCCTTGAACACTATTGGTGGGATATAAATTATTACCACCATTATGGTAAAAAGTAGGAAAGCTCTTCAAAAAATTAAAAATAGAACAACTATGTGAGATCCAACAATCCCACTAGTCAGTAATAGGAAATGAAATCAGTATGTTGAATAGGCATCTGCATTCTCATATTCATTGCAGCATAATTTGTGCTAACCAAGATATGGAAAAATCTAAGAGACAGTAAAGTGATTAGTTGATAAATAAAACGTGGCACATTTAGTTGATAAATAAACACACAATGGCTGTTTTAGTCAAATTTTCATTGCTGTGACAAACACATGAGAAAAAAACTTAGAGGAAGACAGTCCATTCCACTGTCCTCAGATTAATCTACTGAAGACATCAGCACCCTCATGATCTGATCACTTCCCAAAAGCACTACCTCTGAACTTTGCTGACTGACTTCGGAGGACGTTCCAGATCCAAACCATAACAATGGAACACTATTCAGTCATAAAAAGAATGAAACCTTATCGTGTTTGACAACATGGAGATCATCATGTTCAGTGAAAAAAGCCAGGCACAGGAAAACAAGTACCAAATGATCTCACTGGTATATGAGAGGGAAGGGAACAGGGGGAGGGAGGAGGGAAGAGAAAGGGGGAAGTACTGGGTCTAAATTAGAACAAATTATATCCCAATGATTTTATAATTATGTCAAAATGAAACCTATTGTCATGCATAACTAGAAAGAAACAATAAAAATCTGATCTTATAGAATTCAAGAGCAGAATGGTATAGATCAGAGATGGTTAACAGTAGCTAGGAGGGATAGGGAAATATTGATAAATGGTTACTAAAATACAGTTAGGAGCAAGAATCTCTGGGGTACTATTGCAAGGTATGGTGACTATAGAAAATAATTATGTAATATATATTTCAGAAAGCTAGAAAAAAGGATTTTCAAAGTTTTCACAACAAAGAAACAATACATGTTTGAGTAGATAAATATGTCTAACCTGATTTAACATTATGCAATATATACATGTATTGAATACTACTTGGTATCCCATTAATATGTACAATATTTATGTTTTCATATATCAGTTGAAAGAACAAAAATATACAGAGAATGCTTATTCATAATTTGAATGGAAATCACAACAAATTTGGAAAAGCAGACATTCATTTCCTAAAAAACATTCCAGAAAATGTTTATTAATTCATTACTTGAGATATCTTTTGCCTATCATTTTGACTGCATATTCTGACCCTATTTTTATAAGGCAAGGACTTTTAATGCTTTCTAGAGACAATAACTTAAGGATTCAGTCTTTCCTCTAGCACAGTGAGATGTGTTTTTAATGGTTGCTATAAAAGTGGTGTTTTTCCAGCTTTACCATTTTTACTAAAAATACTGTTTATATGTGTAGTGTCTTTGACAAATTTCAGAAAACTCTTTTAAGTGAACTATGAAATTTCAGAGTATTTTATATTTTCCTATTTCACAAGTGATCTTTTTTTTTTTCATATTAAACATCTTTATATGCACTTTCAATGAACAGTATATATATATATATATATTTTTATCAACCATCTTTACTATACCCATTCCCCTTTCCTGCCCCCCACCTCCCCCATGTCGCGTCTA
>CM053417.1:95940730-95988253 GCA_028644305.1 Xerus rutilus
CGCAGCCACGCCTCGCGGCTACCGCTGCCTCCTGTTGATCCTGTACTCACACACACGAGCGAAATTCCTGCGTGGGATGTTGAGCTGAAGAATGATGCCTGGAAGCTGGCTGGAAAACGGCGCCTCCACCACTTCCAGCCTTGGTCCCTAAGAGCCTAGCGCAGAGTGGACTGTCTACGCCGCCATCTTGGAACCGCCCCCTCACAAGTGATCTTAAATACTCTCTCATATAATGGTTGCTCCTTACTCAATATGAGGCCACTATCTTACTCTGGTGGCCTATGTCCTATGTGATCTTTTCTTGATGTCAGTATTTTCAAAGAAACCAGCTAGAAATTTAATTGTAGCCGGGCGCGGTGGCTCAAGCCTGTAATCCTAGCACTTAGGGAGGCTGAGACAGGAGAATCGCGAGTTCAAAGCCAGCCTCAGCAATGGCGAGGTGCTAAGCAACTCAGTGAGACCCTGTCTCTACATAAAACACAAAATAGGGCTGGGGATGTGGCTCAGTGGTAGAGTACCACTGAGTTCAATCCCCAGTACCAAAAAAAAAAAAATAGAAATTTAATTGTATTTCTTTATAATTCATATAATCCTTTCCTCTTCATTAATTGGCTCATCAGACAAATATAAGAGCCTGTCCATTTACTTTGAATAGAATTTTATCACTTTTTACTAATTTCTATTTTGATTGATGTTTTGAATTTTTGTTACTTTTTGTTATAGTTTCAATATGCGTTATGTTAAAGCTTTTTGTTTTATGTTATAAAGTTAAATGTATGCATATGTCATTATGCTTTGTGTTTATAAAGTTAATTTTTTATAAAATAATAAAATGAGTTACTTGTAGACAAAAAGTATTTAAACGGACAACTATATGTGACCCATTAGGAAATGAAAATATGACTACACAAGTGAGTCCAAGAATGGTCATACAAGAACAGGAGCTTTGCTGAGTGTGTACACTTGTAATCACAGCGACTTGGAAGGCTGAGGTAGGAGGATAGCAGGTTTGAGAACAGCCTCAGCAACTTAGTGAGGGCCTGCTGGGATGTAGCTCAGTGGTAAAGTCCCTCTGGGTTCAATCCTCAGTACTAAAAAACAACAGTAACTTTATTAATTTTAGCCTCAAAACCAGAAATGGTTTCACTGTATACAAGAGGAGCACGGATAAACAAACTGTAGTATACTTGTGCAATGAAGTACTACACAGCAATAAAAATGAAAAAAATAATAAAATAACAACATGGATGAATCTCAAAAGGATTGTGCTGAGCAAAAGTAGATAGAAAAAATGGTGCATACTGTATGATTCCATTTACACTAAATTCTAGAAAATGAAAAATAATAAATTCTGACCAAAAATATCAATAGTTGTCTAGGGAGTAAATGAAGAGATTGATTCCAAAGTGGCATGAAAATTTTTTTGTCTTGAAGAGACTTTTCAGTATTTTGATAGTAGCATTAGATTCCTATAGATATACTTATGTAAAGATTCATCAAATACACTTTGTTTATTGTATATGTACATGAAGTATGCTTCAATAAATTTGTAGTAAAAATTAAAAATATTGACCTCAAGTTAATAATATTCATGTTGAAGATTTTAGGGGAAAATGTTCCATGACTTCCTTGCAATCACATCAGAAAAATAAGATAAATTGACATATTGATTGGGAGCATGGATAGGCATGTATTAAACCATGTAGAAAAATTCTAATTATAGATTGTAGGTGGACAGTACATAGAGGTTAACCATAAGATCATTTCAGGTTTTTCTATGTGACTGAAAACTTCCATTATAAATGGAAGTTCCATTTATGAATTTTCATTATAAATATCATATTTAAAATGTTGGAAAAATAAAAGAATTATGAAAAGCTTGTAAGTATGCTTCTCATTAGCTCAGAAAATGTCTTTTTCTGATGCCTTCTTAGGTAGGTACCGAAAAATTATTTTTTAATTGACAGTAATTTATTTGGTCCAAATAATACTCAGGAAGATTACTCTGAGAATAAATTACCATATACTAAACAAGATCTGGAAAATGTTGGTATTTCAAGTCTTTGGACTCTATGTTCACTGCTCTGAGGGAGAACATATTCATTAATGGAAATGTACAAAAGGTTACATTTTGTTATGCCATTGAGATCTGTCAAATGTAATTACCAGGAGACCAACTTACTGTGACACATCTCTTTAAGCATTACATCTCATTCTCATCTAAAGGCTTCCATTCCATACACTTAATGTTCTCTGCTACACTTTTTGGCAAACACCAACTGTATTACACAGAATAAATGCCCATGATCTCCAGAAAAATCTCAAACTGAACCTGGGAGATAATAAGCACTAAATACATATTCATTGAATGAATAAATTAAATGGTTAATTTATCTCTCTTTTTTATATATCCATTTCACATGTCAATACCACTTTGTAATTCATTGGGGAATTTACATAACATTTACAGATACATATCTATATAAAACAAGTATATAAAAAGGTGTGATTTTTAAATTAGCCACTTTAATGCTTGTGTCCTATCTCTACTACTTACAGGATATGTGATCTTGCTTACGATGCAAAATTATTTCTGAACTTATTTTTCCGTAAAATTTAGAGAAAAATCCTGTTTTATAGATTGACCATATAAATTAAGTGGATTGTATTATCTTTATTCAGTTCAAAAAACTCAAATATGGTTTACCTAGCTTCCTTCTGGGGTTCAAAATCTTGTTTAAAAGTTTTAAAAGGACCATTCATTCAAGATATCTGTTTGAAACAATATTTGGATGTTATATTTAAAAATAGATGTATAAAGACAAAGGGAATTTTTGGGACAAAAAGAACCTCTAATAATGATTAATAGCTCAAATTAGCTTTAATTATAAACAGCAAGAGTGAACACCTTACTGTCAAGCGTCACTAAAGTATCCTGTTACCCTTCACTTAGGAGAAATTAAAAATCTTTCACCTAATATTACCAAAAGTGGAGATTCTTTTATGATTTTATTAGTGTACTATAGTTATACATACTATTGAGGATCATTTTGACATAATCATCATCATGAAATATGATCTCCTCCCATTTCAATCCCCAATATGTTCTCTTTCCCTCCACTTCTCGCTCCTGCTCTTCTCCTTCATATCCTATACTGGTCTTTCTATGTACTCTTTTTTTCCCCAGAAGATCACCACGCCAAACATTTGGCCTTATTTTTATTTACTACATATACTATAAAAATATATAACACATGCTACAAAAATTTTTTTAAAAATTTGACTGTCAAGAAAATGTATAGTGTTATACAATAGCGCATGTTCATGTTTTATTTAAAATTGGTTTGCTTATCACCCATTTTAAATCATTAATAGTGCAATGTTACTTGTGGAAAATTAAAAATTATCTATTTGCATTATTAACAATAAAGAACTCCAACAAATTAATAAGATTTAGCCATGTCCAATATTAGTATCCAAAAAAATGGGCTTTTGCAGAAACAATTATATAAAACATAGCAGCCAATTTCAGTTTATTTTGTGACAATGAATATGCACTTGAATAGGATTCTAGCATGTTTTTTAGAAGATATCTACAAGAAGTCCTTTGATTTCTTGATATCCAATAACTGCCACACCCAGCCAAATCCAACCCAACACTTTATGTAATGGCTCCAGACAACTAATCATTGATAAATTATTATGATTTGAGTAGAGTTGCATATTTCACTTTCATTTTAATCCTTTGTTACATGATGAAAAGAGACATTACAAGCCGATATCTAAGGCAAAGGAAAATATAAACATTTAAATCAGTTGTGAAAAGGTTCTCTACCAATATTTTAGATGCCATACTTTCAGGAAAATAAGATTTATCTATTTATCTATTTATAATTGGTGCTCTATGGGTATACATGAAGTTTCTTGTCATTTTTAAGCATATTCTGTTGATGACTCTACTTCAATGATATTCTTGTTCTATGTGCTATTATTGCTGATGTGACTTTTTCCCCTATAAATGTTTTTCTTTTCTAGTTTAAAGACTTTGTGTGTCCGGACTTGGTGCAAGTCTGTAATCCTAGCGGCTCTGGAGGCTGAGACAGGAGATCGTGACCCTGGGTTCAATTTCTGGTACACAAAATAAATAAATAAACTGTGTGTGTTATGTACATGTGCTATATTCGCTAGCTCACTAGAGAAAAAACCACGTTATTCATGTGCTGTGCCATCTGAAGGAACATAAAAAATATTTTAGTGGTAAAGATTATTTCCTGATTGCTATCCAACATGAGATAAATAATTCCTTTAGTCTGAAAAGCAAACACCACCATACAAAACCAGTAAGTATCCTTAATTGCAGCAGCTGAACTTTTGTTTCAGTTTAACTATTTCTTACCTCAATTATTTAGGCAGCTATATATTGAAAGAACCTAGTAGAATGTTTATTAAGTGGACAGTGGGTGAATAAATATCATCTTCTTCTTTTGCTTGTCAGCACTAAAAATAAAACAAGATTTTGGAGTTCACAAGAATTAAAAAGAGACCAAAAAAATCCATAAAGAAAAAAAAGATACATATAAAAACAAAATATAGAAAACAAATCATAAAATATCTAAAATATTGATTAAAGAAATTATAATTCCTTGCAAGTACATTTAAAAGGACCATGTATCTCAGTTCTACTTATGATTCAAGACTCAAGTGCTATAATATTTCAAAGGTCTCTCTTCTGTCTGAACATCTTTGATCTTGACATAGAGTGATATTTCTAAAACACAAATCTTATCATTTCACTCAGCTCTTTAAAATTCATCAGTGACATTTCTTGGTCTACAGGATAAAATCTAATAGATTTCAAATGACACAAGGTCCTTGATGATGTAGATATCCTCTATTTCTCCAGTCTTCTTTCTATAAGCCCTTAACATTAATCCCTTAAATTCAACTATAATTGCTTCTTACATTTTCCAGTATGCTTATGTTTTAAGCTTAGATGGAAATATGCTAGATGGACATACTCATGCCAATATCTTGGCCCAAGAATGGAAATCCTTATTCATCTTTCAATACTCATGACTTCACCTTAAATCATTCTGATTATCACAGATGAGTGTCTATTCTTACTATCACACTGTCAGATAATGATATGAATTGTTTGTTCACTCATATGGTAACATGTAAACCAGCAACTGCAATTGGAGAGGTAATATACTGTGACTACTGCTTTGGACTCATAACAAATATGGGAACTGGGAAGGTTTTCTTGGAGGAGGGGGTACTGGGGACTAAAATTGTTTTCCCTGGTACAAGGATTGAATCCAAGGACATTTTACCACTGAGTTACATTCTCAGCCCTTTTTATTTTATTTTATTTTTTTATTTCAGACAGTTTCTTAAGGCAAAACTAAGTTGCTAAAGCTGGCCTTGAACTTGTGATCCTCCTGCCTCAGCCTCTTGAGTCGCTGGGATTAGCAGCATGTGTCACCATGCCCAATGAGAACTGGGAAGTTTTGAAGTGGTTTCCTTTCTAAACAGTCATAAACATCAACATAATTCCTATCCTGGATACTCAGGATTCCACCCTCTATTTTGGGAACTTCAAAACTATATGTTACTGAAAGAGATTTGTCATCTAGGCAGATGAAATAGGATAAGCAAATCAATTATAGATGGTTCTGATTTCAGCTGGAAAATCTTTAATTAAAGCAGTCATAATTGGCTCTCAACAGTGAGTGTGACTACTTAACTATACATGAGCCTCATTCAAAGTCCTATGATTATTTATGGCCTGTGTCTTACTCTAATCCTCCTACTATAACAAATTAACACAGGCTGGGTAATTTGCAAATAATAGAAATTTGTTTCATGTAGTTGTAGAAAACAGGATGTACAAGATCAAGGTACTAGCAGATTTTGTGTCTATTAATGGTTTACTTCATGCTTCCAGAATGACACTTTGCTACTTCATCCTCCAAAGGAAACAAACACTATATCCTCATATGGTGAAAGAGAGGAAAAAGGCAAAAAGAGATTAGGGTGTTCCCTTCTGCCCTCATGGCTAGTCCTAAAGTTACCACCTTTTTAAACTGTTATATGGTGGTTAAGTTTTAGCATATGGGGGCTGAGATTGTAGCTCAGCGGTAGAGCGCTTGCCTTGCATGCGTGAGGCCCTGGGTTCGATCCTCAGCACCACATACAGAGCAATAAAATAAAGACATTGTGTCCATCTACAACTAAAAAATAAAATATTAAAAAAAAAGTTTTAGCATGTGAATTTTTGGAGACACATTCAGACCACACCTGTCTGCAAGTTACAGTGTGCATATGTATGATTTTATGGTGCTGTAAATAAGAGTGCTCAGTAGTGTTTCCATGCTAAATTTCCCATTCCATCCCTTTTCCACCAGATATGATTCCTTCCTTGCCAGTTTCTGTAGTCCTACTTAGCTTTGCTTGCTCTCCTATTTCCCAGCTTAGTATTCCTCTCCAATCTCTTCCAGAAGATTAGTTTGAGCTTTTGTTGATTTTCTCTCTAGTTTTCTGAAGTGTCATGTACTATTTTTCATATACAAGCTTTTGATTGTCAAGTATTTTTGATCTAAACAAATCTCATGTTAAAAATGTAAGTTTTGGCTTGCAAAACTGTCATCTGTACTCTATGTTTATTTTGGAAGGCAAAAGTTGAAAATTTGTATTGAAAATTTCATTTTCTTAGTAGGAAGTAAGTTCCCATTTCTGGAAAAGCAGGAAAAATGGAGCAAAAATTAATTTCAAGTTTTCTTACTAGCAGGTTATTAGGTCTGATATGTTAGAAAGAATATTTATTAGTTAAATAAATAATTTATTTTCCTTTACAAAAATAAAGAAACTGTTCTTATTGGAATATATAATAAATGTATTATACATTTTTCACTGATTAGCATCAATGTGAAATTATCTACTTGATAGTCCAATCTAAATTTTTTGAGGAAATTCCAGAACATTTTTCTGGATACTATTCCAATTTACATTCCCACCAGTATGTATACAAGTGTTCCTTTCTACATATCCTTACCTACAGTATCTTTAAACTTTTTTTTTTTTTGGTACTGGAGATTGAACTCAGGGACACTAGACCACTGAGCCACATCCCCAGCCCTATTTTGTGTTTTATGTAGAGACAGGGTCTCACTGAGTTGTTTAGTGCCTCGCCGTTGCTGAGGCTGGCTTTGAACTTGCGATTCTCCTGTCTCAGCCTCCTTAAGTGCTGGGATTACAGGCGTGCCCCACCACGCCCGGCTTAGACTTTTTAATAATGGTCATTCTATCAATAGTTAAGTGGTATCTCATTGTGGTTTTGATTTGCATTTCCTAATGTTTAGTTGTGTCAGACAGCTTTCCATATACATATTGGCCATCTGTACATCTTGGGAAAAATTTACTAACAGAATATTATCTTAACTATTTTCACTGCACCAAAAAATGGAACTATGAGATGATATGGATACATTAGTTAGCTTTACTGTAATAATCAATTCACTGTGTATATGCATATGAAATCATCATGCACTATATCCTAAATACATACAATTTCAAATTTTTTTAAAACAAAAAGAAGAAAAAAGTAGGAAAATATCCATTTTATTTCTTTCAGCTTTTTCATAACTTGTGATTTAGTTAAACAAACTTCATTTCAATGACACAGTGCATCGATTGATGCCTGTTGTTGTAACTCTCACATGAAGTGATGTCTGCAAACCCCTACTGCTTTTCATGTGTCTGGAAATCCCCTACTGCTCTTCATGTCTAGACAGGTCTTAGATGTAGATGGGATCCATTTACATCCCACCAATGGTGTTAGGGTTCAGCTCCAGGGGTATGGACAGATAATTATCATCAGTGAAATTTACTAAGTCCAATCATATAATTTATTTTAGAAAGGACTTTGAGGAGTTAAAGGATGGGAAATAAAAATTTTGCTCATAATTATGTTTGTACCCTAATGAATAGTCAATAATTGAACAAAAGTAATATAACATGTTAAACTCTTTAATATCATTGTAAACTTTCTCATTTATATTAAAGCTGATCCTTTTGGCACTTACCTGTAGTCCCAGCTACTTGGATGGCTGAGGTTGGAGAAAGGCAAGTTGAAGTTTAGCATGTGTAATAGCCAAAATAACAAGACACTCTCAAAAAAAAAAAAAAAAAGAAAGAAAGAAAAAGAAAAAGAAAAAGAAAAGGAAAAAGAAAAAAGGAAAAAAAATCCACATAAATTCATTTTAACAAGACTTCTTACTGATTCCTAAAATAATGTTTTTGGATACCTTACAAAGTTAGCCAATTTTGTGCCAAGTTGTGCTCAGCAGTGCTCTCCCAAATTGGCTATAAATGAATAATGAATACATGCAGTTTTATTATTAATATTATTTTTAAATTATAATTATTTTTTAGCCATATGTATTTGTAGAGCGCTATTGAATTTCAGAAAACATTTATGGAACTATGAAAATAATCCATCATTTGGTAAATGTTGAGCAGGTATTTCTTGAATGCAAAGATATTTCATTTTTTATATATTTGTTTTTGTATGTATATCAATACATGATTTGCAACTTGATTGAGATTTTGAAATTAGCCAGAAGTTACTATTTCTCCATATTAGCAAAATATATTTGTTTATGAAATTTTAGAGAATATGTCTAGTACATTGGTTTTATTTTACACTAACATTTTAAAAATAAGTATAGACAAATGAAAATGTTTTATGTCATAATTTGAACAGAAAACCTTAAGATTACTTTTGTTACCTAATTCAATTTCCTAACCTTGCTATTAATAAAAATTTGAGTCAACTAATATGTTTTGATTAATTTAAATAAAACTTTAGCTGCTACTAATATTATTTTACTTCAGAGTCATAGTGTTAATGCCAAGAGAAATTATAATTATAAATAATATCTAGATTTTATGATAGTAAATAAGTATTTTATTTAATATTTCCTTTATATTAATTTCATATCCTAAAGAAAAACATAGTTCTTTTCCTTAAATTTATTTTTAAGTCTTTTGAAAAATCTCTCCATTCTTAAAATCATGGTTGCACTCCTAGTACTCAAGTATTTTTGAGTTATCTAGTTCAATAATTATAATGCCTATTTTACGTCAGCCCATTAACCACATGTAGTAGATACTACTTATTATGTAGGATTTTCAATTAATAATTTTGGCTTTTTTTCTAGGAAAACCTTCAACACAATAATTATAGCTCTATTATGCCTGTTCCTTCAGATAGTTCAGAACACAGTCCTTTGTCTTATCAAAAATAATATTTTTTCACTGCAAGGCAAAATATTCCAGTAGAAAAACTAAGATGTTGCTATGATAAGGTAAGTTGGAATTAAAAAAGTCCAATTAAAAATATACTGTTTCTGGAATCCTATTCTATTGACTCAAAATTTAGGCACAAGACTCATTGTGGCATATGGTATATATGTTGTCACTGTGGACATTTTTAATTCATATTATAGGCTAATAATTTTAAATCCATCAGATTATTTTAAGTTTATAAAAATTTAGTTTGCCCATGAAGTTTCTGTCAGTCAAATATTTCCTTAATACTGCTATAAAGAAAACTAACACAAAACTCAGTGGATATGAATAATAAACATTTAGGGCTGGGGTTATAGCTCAGTGGTAGAGCACTTGCTTAGTATGTGTGAAGCACTAGGTTCAATCCTCAGCACCACATAAAAATAAATAATATAAAGGTCAATCAGCAACTAAAAAGTTTTTTTAAAAAAGCATAAACATTTATAACTCTTAAATTTGCAGTTTAACATCATCTGGTCTATGCTGGGCTTGATTGAACTTGGTTCTAGGCTTCCAGAGAAATTAAGGCCTGTTCCACACATCTTGTCTTGATCTAAATAACTATAAACAAAAAAGCAACACCATACTAAATGAAGGGCAAACATGGATATGCTCACATTCAAAAGGGGGAGAATGGGAGACATATAACAATAACTGGTCTATAAGAATTTTGAAATCTTGTTGAGCAAATGTTGCTAAATCATTCCATTTTGGATAGGTAACATTAATTCATGAGCCTCCAGTTTTACTCCCAGACAGTGGCTTAGTCTGTATCTCTTTGCTTCACCAATATTTCCCTGCTTCTATCATCTTTCTTGCTCTGCTCTAAAGAGGGCATTGAATAAGATGCTATGCTTGACATAAGATTTTTTTCTCTGTCTCCTGCCAGTAGAAATTTATATGGTCAATGATCTTTTAAAATCTCTACTAATGTGCCTCATTTGTATTTTCTATATATTCACTTTAAACATGAGGTTGCCGTGTTCTAAAGCTAGACGCACATCTCTCTCTTGAGATTTAATTATAAATAACTTAAGCCCATAAAATTTTATCTTTGTATATGTCTTACAGGCTTTGCTCTGAATTCGATCTGTTCCCTGAAGCTGTGTTTTGTTGTATAGTTTTTGTTTGTAAATCAGCCAGTTTTTCCTCAAATCATCTCTGCTCTAGTGTCTTATTATATTCTACTAGTCATAGCCAGTTTATGCTTTCAGATATTTGCCTGGAAATTTCTTCACTGAGTGTAAATGGTCATTCAGTCCATTTCCAATCTTATATCTTATGTTATAACAGTTACCAAATGTATTGCCTGTAAATAATATGAGTTGCCTTTACTCCAGCCTTCTAAATGAGTTTCCTTTTCCCCTACTACCTGGTTCAAAAACAAATTTTAAGTTTCTATTATAGCACTATCCTTCCTCAAGAATGAATTTCTGTTTGAGGAAGCTATATTCACCATAGCTCAACAAGCTTTCCCATACAGTGGCTTATAATAACAAGTATTTATTTCTCACACAAGTGGATTGTTTGGCATTGGGCTGATTTAAGCTGGTTTCATCTGTGTTTACCTGCAGGACTCAGATTTGGGTTGAAGTTTGCATGACATGCCTATAATTCTTCTCTGACCAGTAGGCTATGGGGCCAGTGAGCTAGACTTTTATCATGGCAATGATAAATCAAGTGGGCAACACAAATGCAAAAGAATGTTTCAGTTTCTGATATTGCCTTGCTGACTCACATAATATTTGCCAAAGCAAGTCATATAGCCAATTCCACAAGGTGTTTGAGGGAAGCTAACTGAAAGATGGGGATCATGATGGAAGTATGTACAGAAAAGTCAGAATACATGAAGCATATTTGAGATGCTTTATTATTTGCCTGAGCTTAAAAAGTTGACAATAAAGAAAAATTCATACTAGGAAAAACACTATGCAAAGTAAATAAAGCCTTATATTTTATAGCAATTTATACTTTATAAGGAATCTGCATATATTATATGACATCTGACTTCATAATAATTTACTAGGGTAGATGGGACTGGCAAAATTATACTCATTTTTTAAATGTGTAACTGAGGCACAACATGACCAGAATGTGGCAAATTGGATTCTGGGATCTTATGAGCACCTGTGTGTAGCATATTGCTTTTTCAATTTCAATTTCTAGAAGAGCATCCCTTAAGAAAACCACAATAAAGAGAAAGTATGGGAAAGTTGCCATGGAAAAGTATGTATCTTTTTTTCTTGAGTTTGTATCATCTAGGACATTTGAAGATTTATTCTATAGCAATAGGCACACTCCTGGGTTTTCCATTATACCTCTTGAGATTATCATCATCTCTTGATTTCTGCATAGTGATTTGTGTAATTTAATATTTCATTTGGGCTGCAAAATACCATTTTAAAGATTGTTACACTGATAATCTTCAAATAAATATTAAAAACTTATTCTTCTACTTGTTAATAAGAAGGATACATAGGTGAGCATATTGAAATTTCCAGTCGATAAATCTGCATAAATATAGAAATGTTAAATATAGAAATGTTATGATGTTAACAAAACACCATATTTCAGTTGTTTCCTCTAAACACTTTTTAGATAAAAGAAATGACAAAAAATCAGTTCAGAAATGTCTATCTTCCTTATGGACTGAACCAACATCCCTAACTATTCATTTCACACACACAAAAAAATATATATGTATATATATATATATGTTTAAGTTTGTGTATAGTGTTTGAGATGACAAAATTTTGTTTCTTTCTTTGTCTTATAGAATTTAAAGTTAGATTAGAAAATTGTTTTGAGTCACATTTTTTGATCTTATAAGTACTTGAATATCTTTTCATATTAAACACAAAAAATAAAAGCCCACATTATACTGTGAAGAAATAAATTTTGCTATATATGGCTTAATGGTTTATATGGTGTTTATATTTTCATAAAATAAGCATTCAATAATAAAATCATTTAAAGCAATGTCTTTGAATCAATCAGCTAAATTCTGATTGAGATATTTATAAGAAATAGAAAAATTAAAATTGATGAGTTGATAAAAATTTGTGAGTCATATATAGTCACATTTAAAAGGTAAAATGTATGTTAAATGTGAATGGGAGTCAATTCCAGGTGATGAGTAAGTTTTAAAAATTTGAATGTCAAGAGTGGCTCAGCAAGGTAGGTGAGCCCCAGGATATCAACACATGAACGCTGGGGAAATGTGTCCTATTTGCTTGCCACTCGTACTCCTAATGGATTTTTAAAGTGCATCCTGAAGGCTTCCACTGAAGAACAAACTCAAAGAAACTTAAAATTTGTGATTGCTTGAGCAGAATAAAAAAATCACATTGTAACTTCTGAAATGGAAGGTTAAGTAAATTTAAAGTTAGATCACTGCTTTATGCCATCGGTCTGAACATGATTTGGGGGGATTAGAGATAACTGAAGCCTAAGGCTGATTTAGATGAATGAATCTTTGGAAGCTGAGCCTGAAGAAGTCGAATGAAATACCTAAGCAATAAAACTATAAAATGGCACTGCAAAGTTATTTTCTTTTCTCTTCAAACTATCAATGACTGAGAGCAAAAAAGAAAAAAGAAAGAAAAAAAGAAAGAAAATTTGCTCAAGGTGCAAGGGGAGCCTATATTGGAAGTACATATAAATATATTGTCTCCGCTTGCTGGTCAGCTTAGTTCTAAATGAATAGGTCAATAAATTTTTAGAATACTTTGAAGGTGTTTTATGCATTTTAACTACAAATCTCAGCATTTTTCATCTAATATATATTATTCTATCATGCTATCTCAAATATTTCCACAAAAATTTTGTTTCATAGAATGAAAAGAATTTGAGTTTAAAAAGATTCTTCTTTCAGAAAGCATTCTTTCCATAGACCTAGTAAGTCATACATACATCTGTCTCAGATTGATGTCATCAGAATACAGTTCTCCTCAAAAAGAAATACATATTAAATGCATATCATATACAAAACATTGCACTATCCATTGTGGGCAATATAAAAATAATATAAATTATACTGGTAACCAATAATTTATTACTTATCAGGAGAAATTCCAAATGTATCATCCCTAATATTTCAATTACATCTAACAGCACTATTTTTCAGATACTATTATGCTTCCTACTTTAAAGTCAGCTTTAAAAATAGAAAACCATACTTCATTAAAAGAAAGACAAGATGAGAATCTAAGCTGTCAGGAATGAGAGTGAGCACTCTTAAAAATTCCTAAGATTGGTTTATAACTATGAGGCTTGTAGAAGAATAAGACAAAGACCTGTAGCACAGAATTACAAGTCTAAAACACAGGATATTCCTCAACCAATCTGACTTCAAAATAAGGCCATATTAATATCAAATATCCAAAATAAATTGGCCAATTGCTAAAAAGTCTATTTAGCAGAATGTCCAAACTTTTACAGGATCCCGTTTTTGCAAATATTTCAAAGCATTTTGCAACTTTGCTTATTCTTGCCCATGTATCAATTGCTTATGCACTTCATGGCACCTGCTTCCACCTGCCTAAAATGTACAAATATATGAGTCTGGACTGGGTATCAGTAAAGCACCTAAGGATTCGTACTTGTAGGTTCCACTTGTCTGTGCTGCTGTACAAATGCTGGTCTTTGGCAGATTCTGATCACAGTATAGAAGCCCTGGCCACAACACAAAGAAACAAATATGAGTCCTGACAAAGCCACACATTCCCCTAGATCCCACCATATCCATCATTTGTCAGTAGGGCTTATTTCTGCCAATTTTCCATGACTGAAATGATTCGACAAACTACAGCAGAACATGCTCAGTTGTATGCAATCAGCATGGCTCCACAGCCAAAATCACCAAACTGCAATTGATACAGTCCCTTAGTCTTAAAATCCATTTGATTACATGGCTTCAGGCATTTTTCCTGGCAGTCACATGAGGCAAAAAATATATGGGCAGGCAAAATATCCAGTAAGATTTCTCTAATCAGCCTTCACACTAAGACTCAGATACCCAGCCCCTAGTCTGGCACTAAACTCCCTCTAAAGAGTGACCACCAGAGAAAAGGGAAGATGAGGAGGTTGCTTTCCTGGCTGCTCCAGGGTATGAAACCAGGAAAGCAGATAGGCAACTTCTTACTAAGGTGGGTAAAAAAGGGAGGACTTTACTGAGAATTAATACCGGACATTCAAAGCAGATTGGAGACTCACGAGGTTGGATACAGAAAGTAAGAAATCCCTCATACCACCTCCATGGCCAGTGCCAGCTGGAGCCAGCTGAATCAGTCCCCCCAACTAGCAAAGTGGAAGGATAAGAGAATGAAAAGAACTTGCATTTTTAGGAGGCCTGAGGCCCGTCTGGGTATGGAGAGATCAGAGATCAAAGACATTGCCAGACTAACCTGAAATGTGCGCACAGTATTCTTGGGCAGGAAAGAAGGTACATCTCTCCAGGCTTCCCACAGAGGACAGAGGAAGGAGCCACTTTGTAGCAGTGCTGCAGAGTCTTGCAGCTGGAGGAACCAATTCCTGGCAAACCGAGGCCCAAACTATAGGCCTGGCAAACCCACACTGCACAACATAGAGTATGCCTAAGTGATGAGAAAAAAATCAGATACAGAGAGGATTTACACAGGGGAATATAGGTCATGGAGACCAATCTGGCTTCCCTCTACCCCTTGAGCCAAGCAGCTTGCAGGATTGACTGGGAAGGATGTTCCCAACCAGGAATTTGAAAGGGTGGGAGTGGGAGTGACTGAGATTGAAGAGTGAATCTGAGAGACCAGAAAATGCAGGGTCCTGGAGGAGGGGAGGATGGAGGGAACAAAGGATTGACTCCTCCACCACAGGAGTGGAACCCATGGGAGATTCCTGGGGCTCAGTCTCCCAGCATGAACAGACAACTTCTGGACCCTGGAAGTGCACTGATTTTAAATCTTCAAAACAATTCCATTTAATTGAAGAATCTGAAGGCTTTGTAGGCCTAAATACTGCTTCCAAGAGTTATGCCTACAGGAACTCCTCTCACAGAACACTTCAACAACCCCACTTAACACTGACCAGAAGGGAAGCCAAGAATTTTTGAACTCCAATGGAAATAATTCTTTAACTTTTCAGTGAGAACTACTTTTTTCTCTTTTCTCTGTTTAATTGTGAGCTGAATGGTTCATGGCCATATACATATTTTTCTCTTTTTCCCTCATTTCTAGCATTTCTTGAAGGAAGTTATTTTACATGGCTCAATCTTTTGAAGGCTAGGATGTTTGATTAGTATATTTCAGGTTTTTTGTATTCTTTTATTTTTTAAAATTTTAGATATATTTCTTTTTCTCTCACTTATCTGTTTCCCCTGATTCTCTCTCTATTCTTCTGCTAACAGCCAAACTCTATTGCTCTCTATTTCACACTTCTTTTATTTTTTATTTCTATTTCTCTTCTCCTTTCTCATAATCATCATATCACTTCTACTCTCTCCCTGTTCACCATTTGAAATTAAAAACCATTTTACAAACTTACTGTTTTTACTATAGGCAATAACTGATCACATCATTTATGTTTATTGTGACAATTAACATTGAAGATATCATAGTAGGAACTGTTTGGTTTAATGCTATATATTGTTTGCATTGGTTTTTGTTATTATTTGCCTCCCCTCAACTGTGAGTACAGTACTTAAGGTACTGTAAACCTTCTGGGTCACTATAAGTCCACAGAGTAGAAACACTACTGCCTCAGATTCATACTGTTAGACAGATAGATATACAAACAACAAGGGATCAAACCACCCCCAAAAAACCCCAAATACTTCAAAAACATGATCCATCAACACCACCATGGAATACATGTCAGAGAAGGAATTTTAAAAGTTCACAGTTAAATTGATCTGCAAGGTAAAGGATGATATAAGGGGTAAAATCAGAGAGAAATACAAAAAGTTAAAGATCAATTAAGAGATAGATATTCTGAAAAAATTAAGCAGAAATGAAGGAACCAATAAACCAAATTAAAAATTCAATGAAAAGCATTACCAGTAGACTAACAACTTGGAAGGTAGAGTTTGAGGCAACATAGACAAAATATATAGTCTTGAAAATAAAGTTTATCATGGAGAAAAGATGTTAAGAGACCATGAACAGAACTTCAAAAAATATGAGATAACAGGAAAAGACAAAATATAAGACTAATCAGGATAAAGGAAAGCTTGGAGATATAAACCAAAAAAATATACAAATTTTTCAATGAAATAATATAAAAAAAATCCAAACCTTAAGAATGAAATGGAAAATCAAATACAGGATGCTTACAGGACCCCCAATATACAAAATTACAACAGACTCACACCAAAGCACATTATTATGAAAATGCTTAGCATACAAAATAAGGAGAGAATTTTAAAGGAGGCCAGAGAAAAATGCAGGTCACATTTAGAGGGAAATGAGTTGGGCTCTCAGCTGATTTCTCAACCCAGACCCTCAAAGCTTGGAGGTCCTGTAATAATATATACCAAGCTCTGAAAGAAAATAGATGCCAGCCAAGAATACTGTAGCTACCAAAATTAATCTTCAGATCTGAAGATGAAATAAAAACATTCCATGATAAACAAAAGTTAAAATAATTCACAACCAGAAAGTCAGCTCTACAAAATATACTCAATAAAATATTTCATCAAGAAATGAAAAATAAAAGTGAGAACCACCAAAAGGAAGAAGTACACTAACAACAAAAAGAAAATTAAAAAAAAATCAATGAAAACAAATTAGTTCTTTCAAAAAATAAAATTGATAAGCCCTTAGCCATACTAACCAAGAGAAACAGGGAAAAAACTCAAATTACTAAAATTAATGATGAAAAAGGAAATATTGCCATGGATACTACTGAAATACATTCAATAATCAGAAACTATTTTGAAAATGTATATTCCAATAAAATAGAAAATGTTGAAGACATTGACAAATTTCTAGAGACATATGACCTACCCAAATTGAATCAGGAGGACACAGAAAATTTAAGCAGATCGGTTTCAAGCAATGAAATTGAAGATGCCATCAAAAGCCTACCCACAAAGAAAAGCCCAGGGCTAGATGGAGTCTCAGCTGAGTTCTACCAGAATTTCAAAGAAGAACCAACACCAATCCTCCTCAAATTATTCCATGAAAAAGCAAAAGAGGAAACTCTTTTAAACTCATTCTAAGATGCTAGTATCATCCTGATATCAAAACCAGACAAAGACATATCAAGGAAAAAAACTGTAGACCAATATCCCCAATGAACATAGGTACAAAAGTTCTCAATGAAATATCGGCAAATTGTAGAGAAAAACATATTAAAGAAATGTCACACCATGATCAAGTGAGTTTCATCCAAGGGATGCAAAGTTGTTTCAACATATGGTAATCAATAAATGTAATCTAACATCTCAATAAACTTAAGGACAAGAATCAAATGGATATCTCAATGGATACAGAAGAAGAATTTGACAAAATTTAACATCCATTCATGTTCAAAACACTAGAAAAATTAGAGATAGTAGGAACACATCTCAACTTTGCAAAAAATATACCTTTAAATCCAAGGCCAACATTATCCTAAATGGAGAAAAATTAAAAGCATTCTCTCTAAAAACAGGAACAAGACAGGGATGTCCTCTTTCACCACTTTTATTCAACATACTCTTTTAAACTCTAGCCAGAGCAACTAGGCAAAAAGAAGATCTCAAAATATCTCTATTTGCTGACATGATCCTATATTTATAAGACCCAAAACACTCCACCAGAAAACTTTTAGAACTTATAAATGAATTCAGCAAAGTAGCAAGATATAAAATTAACACACATAAACCAATTGCATTCCTATACACCAATGACGAATCAGCTAAAAGAGAAATTAGGAAACCTATCCCATTCAAAATAGCCTCAAAAAAAACAAAACCTTGGGAATCAATATAACAAAAGAGGTTAAAGACCTCTACAATGAAAACTACAGAACACTAAAGAAAGAAATTGAAACAGACCTTAGAAGATGAAAAGATCTCCTATGCTCTTGGATAGGCAGAATTCACCTTGTCAAAATGGCCCATACTACCAAAACTGTTAAACAGACTTTGTGCAATTCCTATTAAAACCCCAATGACATTCTTAATAGAACTAGAAAATGCAGTTATAAAATTCATTTGGAGAAATAAGAGGCCCAGAATAGCCAAAGCAATCTTTAGTAAGAAAAGTGAAGCAGGAGGCATCACAATACCAGACATTAAATTATACTACAGAGCCATAGTAACAAAAATGGCATAGTATTGCCAGTAAAACAGGCATGAAGACCAGTGGAACAGAAAAGAAGACACAGTAACAAACCCATATAAATACAGTTATCTCATCCTAGACAAAGGTGCCATAAACATACATTGGAGAAAAGATAGCCTCTTCAAGAAATGGTGCTGGGAAAACTGGATAACTACACATAGCAGAATTAAATTTAACCTCTATCTTTCACCCTACACAAAAATCAGCTTGGATTAAGTACCTGGGCATTAGACCAGTATTGTCGCCCGCAGGCAGGAGACAATAATCACGCCGTTATTCTCAGAAAGCAATCTTTATTTTTGTTGAGCGCTCTTCTTGCCTTCCTTATCTCTCTCTTGTTCTCCCTCGTTCTCTCCTTGTTCTCTCCTTGTTCCTCCCCCCAGCCTCCTTCTATCTCCTTTTTATACAGCAGGAAGTATTACAGAGCAGAGTTACAACCAATTAGCAGGAATAGCATTATCAAGCACGAGGGGAATGCATGAGCAGAATACAGGCGTGTATCAGAGCAGGCATTGCCCACAAGCCAAGCATGCACAGTGACGTTACCACCAGCCAATGCTGTGCACTTCCTTAAGTTGTCCACCTGTTTACTGCAAGTTTCTGGAATACACCCAGGTTGCCATCTTGAAAGGGCGGGGCAGCTCCCGGGCCCAGAGAGCCTGCCCCCAACAGACCAGAGGCCATGCACCTATTAGAAGAAAATGTAGGCCTAATACTACATTGTGTCAGCTTAGGAATTGACTTCCTCAACAAGATTCCTAAAGCAGAAGAAGTAAAATTAAGAATCACTAAATGGGAGGGTATCAAACTAAAAAGCTTCTTCACAGCAAGGAAACAATCAAAATCAAGAACATGATGACAGAACCCACAGAATGGGAGAAAATCTTTGCCACCTGCACCTCAGATAGAGCATTAATCTCCATGATATGCAAATAATTAAAAAAATTTAACACCAAAAATCAAATAACTCAATCAAAAAATGGACAAAGGAACTGAACAGGCATTTAACAGAAGAAGAAAATCAAATGGTCAACAAATAAATGAAAAAAATGTTCAACATTTCTAGCAATTAGAGAAATGAAATTTAAAACTACACTGAGATTTCATTTCACTCCTGTCAGAATGGCAACAGTCCAAAATAAAAGCAACAATAAATGTTGGCAAGGATGTGGGGAAAAGGGTATACATTGCTGGTGAGACTGCAAATTGGTGCATCCACTCTGGAAGCAATATGGAGATTCCTCAAAAAACTAGGAATGGAACTACTATTGGACGCAGTTATCCCAGTCCTTGGCATATATCCCAAGGTGTTAATATCAGCATACTATAGTGATACAGCCATGTCAATGTTTATAGCAGCTCAGTTCACAATAGCTAAGTTATGGAACCAGCCTATGTATCCTGGAACAGATTTTGAATAAAGAATATGTGGTATATATACACAATTGAATATTACTTAGCCATAAAAATAATGATTTTATGACTTTTGTCAGTACATGGATGGATTTAAAGACTGTCATGCTAAGTGAAATAAGCCAATCCCCAAAAATCAAAGGTTGAATGTTCTTTCTGACATGTGGATGCTAATACACAACAGGGCCTGGGGGGTAAAAATAGAAGTTTGGTGAATTAGACAAAAGGTGATGAAGGGAAAGGAGAGGGGAGATGAATTGGAAAAACAGTGGGATGAATCAAACATAAGTTTCTTGCGTTCATATATGAATACAACACAGTGAATCTCCACACTATGTACAACCACAAGTATGGGATCCTAATTAGAATAAAATCTATTCAATGCATGTATAATATGTCAAAATACACTCTATTGTCATATATATCTAAAGAACAAATATGAAAAGAGTGACCACCAGCCATTTCCATAAGAAGTTTGAAGTGGCATTATCTAACTTATAAAACACTTAAAAATCTTTACTTTTCATTTGTGGAAGGAGAGTTAAGACTCTCATTCAGTTATTTTTACAGGGAATACCCAGATCACACAACAGGTACCTTAAATCAGAATTTTTGGAGGTAGGGACTAGGAACCAGGCATCAGTATTTTTATACCCAGGTGATATCATTGTGTAGGAAAGTTTGAGAACCACTGTATTGTCCTTTTTATAAAACCAAGGAACAAGTTTGTGTCCATGTAAACTTGTTGGTGCAAATGCTGATCATCTTTTCTTATGGCATTTAGATCTAAAATTCATATCTCCATCCATCATTCTATTTGTAGGTTGTGTATGGGTTAGCAGTTGAAGTTTATTCTCATCACTCCATCCTCAGATTCTAGGACACTGTCTTAAATATTTTAAAAATACTAATTATTGAATAAATGCCTTAATAAGAATGAAAAATTCCATTAAACAATTCCATTTCAAATAGCAACAGCATTGAAGCTTCAAGTTTTATGAAATATTGTGTTTAATTCATGAAGAATTATAAAGAATCCAAAAAGAAAAGGATTTGAATCTACTCATGGAATCACAAAAAAAAATCATAAAAAGGATAACAATTGAACAGGTATTTGAATGTGGGTAATATATGGTATTTTCCTTGCTTTTTATTTGTCCTAACATTTATGTTAACATTTTATTTCTAATTTCAAACCTAAGAAATACTGGAAGAGCTCTACCAGGAGCTTACTAGCATTCCTATTAATTTTCAGAGAGCTGAACTTACTTTAAGTCTGATGGAAACAAGTAATGCATACACACATATATATTTTTAGCAAACCATTATGAAGGAGTGTCTGAATTGGGTGTTCCTCTGGGAACAGATGGTCTCAGCAAACAAGGAGAAGAAGAATTTCCTCCCAGAAAGTAATCTAAACAAGAGCAAAATCAACACACCTGGCTTCCCCTTGAACCAGCAAACAGAAAGCCCACTAGACTTATGAAAAGATTCTGTGGGTCAGATGTGGGAAACCTCATGGAATTTTCAAAGTAAATATCTTTTTTTAATGGCACAGATCAGTATTGTAGTCTCAACATATAGGTCATTGCTTCCTAGTATGTAAGAAGCAGTCATTAAATATTTGTTGAATCGAATGGGATCACTGGTATAGATTTGTAGTGAGAGAATAAAGGAGAGAGGTAGGGATGGAGAAAATTTTGGACAGCATTTATTTTCTTCACTTCTTTTGGAAGGTCAGGTGAAGTTTATTCTCATCACTCCATACTCAGGTTCTAGAACACTGTCTAAAATATTTTAAAAATACTATCTAATTCTTGAATAAATGCCTTAAAAAGAATGAAAAATTCCATTAAACAATTATTCATTAATCAAAAAAAATTTGTAGATCAAGAAGTATGTTGAAAATTATTCACTCCATTCCATTGCAGTTTGAATAAAACCAAAATTGCTACAATAGCTTAGTGAGGTCTGGATGTACTACCCTTGCCTGTGTTCACAGGTTCTCTTCCTAGAATGGAAATGTTCAGGCAAGTTTAGTGTGCAGCATGTTTATTAGGAAATACTCTTGGGACTCTTATCTGTACAAATGAGCAAAAAAAAAAAAAAAGCAAAATTAAGCAGAAGGAGAAATGGAATTCTTATGCAATCAATCCAGGAGATAACTCTGGAGAGTAGATTACCCATCAAAATTGTCCCACAATGAGTAAAAATGACTGGGCCTTATACTCCTATCTTCATCTGTCATAGGAACAACTGGAGGAGGGAATGCATTAGGGAAGGAGCTCTGTACAGCTTGAGGAGTTTCCTGAAGGAGATGAGAACTAAAGGCTCTCTTCCCTTTAATCCCATGCTTTATCCACACACTGCCTTTTCATTACAATTTATGCTTACATGTCCTTGTTACTCTGTTGTATCATTTATTTTTTAAAAAAGTTAGGGCCTCTAATAGGTTTATTTTATGTTTGTTTGTTTGTTTGTTTATTTGGGGGTGTACTCAGGATTAAACCCAGGGCACTCAACCACTGAACCATATCCCCAGCCCTTTTTATGTTTTTTTTTTTTTTTCACTGAAAACATTTGTTGAGGCAAATAGAAAAAATTGTTACAATCATAATTTTTCTAACTTTGCACAAAATTATAAGCAGATTACATTCTTCATATTAAACATCTTTATATGCACTTTCAATGAACAGTATATATATATATATATGTATATTTTTATATATATTTTTATCAACCATCTTTACTATACCCATTCCCCTTTCCTGCCTCCCACCTCCCCCATGTCGCGTCTAGTGTTTCTCTATTTCTCTTATGTTTCCCATTCCCACCTCCCTTATTCATCTGAAACTGAGACTGGAAGAAGCGGGGTGCCTTTTTATGTTTTTATTTTGTGACGGGGTCTCTCTAAGTTGCATTGTGCCTCACTCAATTGCTGAGGTTGGCCTCAAACTTGTGATCCTCATGCCTCAGCCTCGAGTTCCTGGGAGTACAGGCATGTGCCACCATGCTGTTGCATCACTCTTAACAGTTTTATTCTAGCTCTTACAGAAAACTTTAAATTTCTTTAAAAAATATATATAGTAGAGTATATTTTGACATATTATACATGCATGGAGTATCTCTTATTTGAATATATATATATACACATGTGTGTGTGTGTGTGTATATATATATATATATATATATATATATATATATATATATTCTGTCTTCTGAACTTGAATGTAAGCTTCATGTGGGCACTGACCTTGTCAATGTTGTTCATTGAATGACAAATAGGCAACACTGTACTAGATAAGATCATGAACCATACTATTAATAGAAGTAAAACATTATATCTTTCTATTGAATGAAATTTTCAGTTTTTTTTTATTGCATCCATATATTGGCTTACATTTTGTATATTTAATAGATTGAATTTTAAAGGGGATATAATAAAGGCTACAACTGGGTTGGGCATGTAACTCAGTGGTAAAACTCTTGCCTAGCATGTGTGAGGCCCACAGGGTTCAACTCTCAGCACCATGAAATATAAATAAAAAATTAAGTAATTAATTAAGACAGGCTATGACCATAACGGATATTTGTCAAATTTTATTTTTTATTTATAGAATACTTTGTTTTGTACTTCACAATTATATCCTTGTCACATAAAATTTTATGACTGCCATATGTAATTTGTGCATCATCTTTACATGATATTGAAATTTCTTTTTGGTTATGTTTCATGCATCTAGCTTTAATTGCATTTTTTTTTTTTGGTACCAGGGATTGAACTCAGAGGCACTCAGCCACTGAGCCACATCCCCAGCCCTATTTTGTATTTTATTTTAAAGACAGAGCCTCACTGAGTTGCTTAGCAACTCACTTTTGCTGAGGCTGGCTTAGAACTCACGATCCTCCTGCCTCTCCCCTCCCTCTCCTTTGACCAAAGTTCCTCCATTCTTCCCATGCCCCCTCTCCCATTATGGATCAGTATCCATTTATCAGAGAGAGCATTCAGCTTTTGATTTTTTGGGATTGGCTTACTTAGCTCAGCATGATATTCTCCAACTCCATCCATTTACCTGCAAATGCCATAATTTTATTCTCTTTTAATGCTGAGTAATATTCCATTGTGTATATATACCACAGTTTCTTTATTAATTCATCTATTGAAGGGCATCTAGGTTGGTTCCACACTTTAGCTATTGTGAATTGAGCTGCTATAAACATTGAAGTGGCTGCGTCAGTGTAGTATGCTGCTTTTAAGTCTTCTGGGTATAGACCAAGGAGTGGGATAGCTGGGTCAAATGGTGGTTCCATTCCAAGTTTTCTAAGGAATCTCCATACTGCTTTCCAGATTGGTTGCACCAATTTGCAGTCCCACCAGCAATGTATGAGTGTGCCTTTTCCCCCACAACCTCACCAATACTTATTGTTGTTTGTATTCTTGATAATTGCCATTCTGACTGGCAAGAGATGAAATCTTAGGGTAGTTTTGATTTGCATTTCTTTGCTAGAGATGTTGAACATTTTTTCATATGTCTGTTGATCTTCTTCTGTGAAGTTTCTGTTCAGTCCATTTATTGATTGGGTTATTTGGGTTTGTTTTTTTTTTTTTTTTTGGTGTTAAGTGTTTTGAGTTCTTTATATATCCTGGAGATTAGTGCTCTATCGGATGTGTGTGTGGCACAGATTTATTCCCAGAATGTAGGCTCTCTGTTCACTTCATTATTTCTTTTGCTGAGACGATTTTTAGTTTGAATCCATCCCCATTTATTGATTCTTGATTTTACTTCTTGTGCTATAGGAATCTCATTAAGGAAGTAATGTAATGTTCTAATCTGACATGATGATTTCTTTAATACTTTTGTTATATCTTTGATCCTGATATATCTTTTTACGTAACATACTTGCTATCTGAAAGTTTATAAGATTTTCTCTCAAATTTGGATTTGTGGAGTATTTTCAAATGGAGAACTTATTTTATATTCAGTTCAGGGATATTCCTATTATTTTAATCCTTCCTATATTCAACAGATCTTCCACCAATACATAATAGTGGAGACATATGTAACTTTGAGAGCAAATATTGTGATCTCAGAATTGTATAATTATTTAGGTTGTCTGTAGTATAATAAAAATATTCTGACATGTTATGAATTAGAAAAAAATAGTCTCTCTATTAATATATTAATAATATATTCTGGCTAGCCAAAATAGGATTTGAATTAAGATTTCTGGAATGGGAAATATGAGATATTGAAAAAATTATAGTGCTCTTATTTTTTGTACCAGTAACAAAATAAAGGTATTTATACAGTTTTGGTGGAGAAGGTTTATGTAAGTATAAAACAGCACAATAAACCACAAAGAGAAAGACTGATATATTGGATTGACAGCAGTAAAAGTCGAAGATTCTGTGTTATAAAATAATAAAATCCAAATGTAACACTAGTATTTTTTTGGAGCAATTAGTTCATTATGTTAGTTAGAAGATAAAGTTGAAGAAATTTACTGAAAAGATAGAATAAAATCTATGTAATAAAAAATAAAAGAAACAATAATAATAAAAATTGATGCAAATATAGCACTTGAAATCTGCAGGCACCATTATGAAGATTTTCATAATTCATTATTAACCTATCAGTCCTTTCTATCCATTTAAATGGAACTCCAGAAAAGTAAAGGAGATACAATTTTCAAAGAAAAAATATCAATTTTCCTACCATTGAAAGCCATATTTTCCACTAAGTACTCAGAACAATAAAATGAGTAAGATTCAAATTGAAGCATAGCCATATGTTACCATATTTGCTGTACAAATTTTAAAGAAATAAAATATGACAAAGATGAAATTCCTGAGTATCCCTTTTCAAACTCAATCACCTCCTACCTTCTTCCCTTCTTAGAGTAAACTACTGTCTGGAATTAGTATAACAAAATCATAGGCATGGTTTTGTGCTGTGATTAAACAGATATTTATCCCAAAACAATTGATTTTCTTGTTTTCAGTTTATTCATACATAATTCTATAATTTTCTAAAGGAAAAATGCAATATTATTTTTATAACATATTGTGTTCTTGAGTTTTATCTATGTTAATTTTTTGCTTTATCCTGGTACCTCTGTAGTACCAACAATAGTTTTTATCCTCACCCTCCAACTCTTTCTGTTTGGGAGTTCTTGAATCAAATAGTGAGAAATGGAACTCCAAATAGTTTTGTAGGCCAGCTAGTGATTTTAATTTCAATAAGTAAATATCTAGCCCCTAATTCACCTACACCCTGGACCAAGCCAAGACAAGCTTTGCCATTTCTTTGTGACACTGAGAATACTTTTTTTCTTGACCTACTCTTTTAAACCAAATAAGTAGACTGAATATTCTGATTTTGTTTACTACTTTCAGTTGCAACTTCTATGTAAGGGAAGATGATTTCCGTTTGTTTGGAATTTTTATAAAATCTTCAAAACCATGAATTGCACCAATGTTCTATCTTTATTTTCAACTGTGTTCATTACTTCCAAAAACAAAAATTTCTGGATGTCTTATACTAGGTTAGATTTCCATATTGCAGACTTAAAATATCTTCAGACCTGTCTGCGTCTATTCATCTTTTTCTTTGTGATTTTTTTCATTCTTATAGATATTGCTATGTATGACTTCCTAAGATCTAGGTGAAATATTTTAGTTAAGAATGCAGGATAGAATTCATTAAGATTCTTTTCTAAATAAGGATTTCATGTTGTATTTAATATTTTAAATTTGTTCAAAATTAATTTGGGGGAAGGATGTGAACTATCTAATGCATTAATTAATTTTAAAAAATATATTCTTTGCCTGGATGTGTGGCGCATGCCTGTTATCCCAGCAGCTCCGGAAGCTGAGGCAGGAGGATCCCAAGTTCAAAGCCAGCCCCAGCAAAAGTAGGGCACTAAGCAACTCACTGAGTCCCTGTCTCTAAATAAAATATGAAATAGGGCTGGGGATGTGGCTCAGTGGTTGAGTGCCCCTGAGTTTAATCCCTGGTACCCCCCACACATTTATATATATTATATATATATATTATTTGAATCATTTCATTTTGTGGTAGACATGAGGTACCATCCATATCCCCTTTCAAGGCAAATATGTTGCCCAACTGCTGGGAATGTGGTCAGCAGAAAGCTTCTTACTGTCAGGTGCTTTTTTTTTTTTTCTCAATTTTTGTTAGTTCAAATTAGTAGGGTTGGATTTTTTTCATTTTTTTTTTCTGAGTCTATATTTGCTACTGAAAATTGCCTTCACTAAGCCTCCACTTTTTCAGGGAAGCCCAAATCTGGTGTAAAATCCTGGACTTTTCTTCCCAATTTGGAAAACTGTTAGGTAAGCCTCCCTCCAGAGGATACTGGAGGGACTGCTGAGAATGTGTCAGATATGCAACACAGTTTGACTTTTCCCCATTTTCCATCCTGCTTCCTTGTCCTTCCCTTCACAGATATTGATCTTTAATAAACATCTTTTACCCTAAATATTACCTTAGCATTGATTTTCAAAGAAACCAATCTGCAACAATTATCAACTGGTCCATTTCATCATAACTTATTTATGCTATCATATGTTAATGTTTTTAGAATAACAAAAAAGTACATTTGCAAAAACTATTCTCTTTACCTATCAGTCTATTCATTCTCATATCAGTTCATATTTAAATATTCCAGTTTGTCATTTATAAAATGGTGTCTACTTTCACGCATTATTACCTTGATAGTGAGTTTTAAATTAATACTATAGTAGTAATAAAGTCCATTGAAGTCTATTCTGTGATTGCAATTAATTATAAAATAATATATATTTTACAGAATTGTATTTATATTAAAATATATATGAACATTCAGTAATGTTATTTCTTTCCAAATATCATATTGTTTCCATTGTCCTAAGAAATATTTTAAATATTTTGCCATTAAAACATTTCACATATAATTATTTATGTAAAGTTCAGATATTCTTCTTAATGTTAACTGAAAACATTTAAGTAGTAATCTTAAAATTACTTTAAATATATACTATTTCCAGTGTCTTTTGTCTATTTTCCTGATTGCTATTCAATGAATGACACTCTAAATTTTTATCATTTCCAGAGATTTCTTTTTTTAGAATGTCAAGGCATATCATGTACTAAAAATAACAACTGTTTTATTCAATATGTTTGTCCAAGTTTTATTATTATTTAAGTATCATTGCCTTGTACTAAACTTCCACATTAGCATTTTCCAAAATTAGTAATGGAATTCATCTTTGCCATTTTCCAGTTTTCAATATAATGTCAGTTAATGCTTTAATGTGGATATTTATGATTATGTTAATAAATATTATTTTGTCATAGCTTCAAAAGGTTTTGCTTTTTCTTAAATGCAATTTTTGGTATTACTGAGAAATATATCTTTCCAGGATCTACTATTAGCACATTAAACTTTAAATATATAAAGCATTATTTGATCCCTATTATACAAAATTCTTTGTTCTATTCTAACATAGACTATTCATTTTTTATGACTACAATAATCATCTAAGGTTTTCTGCATCTACATTTGCAATTACGCTTGGTCAGTTGTTTTCTTTGTTGTATGATTTTCAAATGTATCAATTTTTTAAAAAAACTAGATATCTTTCACTTATTCCCCCTGAATTATTTTTTAAATTATGATAATTTTTTTCAGTTAAACTTAAAAGTCTGAAAATGTCCATTCAATATTTAGTTTTAGAGGTGTTTATTTGATAGTTGTCCATTTCTTTCATGAATATCATTTTCTCCAGTTGTCCTACCTTTTATTTTAGTTAATTTTATGATTTCTGAAAGATCATCCATTTTATGAATCTTAAAAATTTATAAACATAATGCAGTTATAGTTGTAAAAATATTATTTTTAATGCTTTTTTCAGTTTGAATCATATTTATGATTGATTCCTTCCTGAGTTAGATTTTATATATTTTCCATTTTATTTATGTTTATTTTTTAAAAAAAACGCCTTAAAAATGAATTCATTAGTTATATGCTCATATTTTATAGCTTATTAATTTCTACAAGAAAAAGCAAGAATAATAAGCTTGGGAACCCCTCCTCTAAACTACTTTAGAAGTATTTATTTGCTTAACTTAAATGTTGTTTTATTTTGCTCATTTTGTTGTTTATAATTATCAAAATCTTTAAAATTAAAGTTATTTGTTATCTCCTATAATCTGTAGTTTACATACTTTTTTAAAACTAAATTCAGAAAAGTGCTTTGTTTTCCAGGTTCCAACATTTTACAATATTGATGATGTTTTAAGTTCATAATTAATATCTAATTTTAAAGAATTGTGGCTGATAATGTCTTGCACAATTTGTAGTTTATATGATAAATTACTGAAAATATCTGAAGATTAAAATACTTCATTTCTTATGGTGTTTAAATTTTCCTCTAATTTAGAAATATATATATGTACATACATATATATATTTGATTGATGCATAATTAAATATATTTATAAGGTACAATATGATGTTTTGACTTATGCATACATTGTATAATAATCAAATGATACTTATTAGAATACCCAGAATCTTAAACTCATCATGTCTTTATTGTGAGTACATTGAAAATCCTCTTTAAGATATTTTGATATATGAAGTGCATTATTGTTAAAACTATATTCACCTACTGTGCAATAGAATACCAGAAATTATTTCTCCTAACTATAATATTGTACCTGTTGACCAGCATCTCCTCATTTCCCCTCCTCTCTATTCCCTGCAGTCTCTGATATCCACCATTCTACTCTCAGTTTCCATGAGATCAACTTTTTTAGATCTCACATAAAAGTGAGATTCTGTGGTATCTGTTTTTGAGCCTGGCTTATTTCATTTAACATAATGTCCTCTGGTTACATCCATGTTGCTGCAAATGATAGGATTTCATTCTTTTTATGGTTGAAGAGGAGTCAGTTTTTAAAATAAGCCTATTATAATCCCATGGTTATTCAAATTTTGATGTTATTTTCTTGATTGTCTTGGTATGTTAAATGTTGAAAGAGATGCAATAAATCTCTTCAAAAATGTGAATGTTATTGACTCCTGTTTGCTTTAATTCTATTTTTATTGTTTTTATATTAATCTGTGTTTAAAGGCATATTAATGTCATGTCATCATTCTGAATAAGGCTGTTAAAGAATATAAAATGATCACTGTTTTCTGGTTTATACTACCCCAAATTACTTTGATATTGATGTTTTTACAATTGATAGGTGTTTTCAAGTGTATATTTTTATTTATTCTTTTATTTTGAAATATGTGTGTATATTTTCTTTTTATAATGTATTATGGGTTTATGTCTCAAGGAAATTCTAATTTGGCGGGGTGGGAGGAGGATGTGTAGGAGAGCTTAATCTGTCATCATTCTTCTCCTTAATTTGTCATCATTCTTCTCCTTAATTTGTTAACCTTATTTCAATACTTGATTATGTT
The DNA here is from genome assembly GCA_028644305.1 of Xerus rutilus. Classification (NCBI taxonomy): domain Eukaryota; kingdom Metazoa; phylum Chordata; class Mammalia; order Rodentia; family Sciuridae; genus Xerus; species Xerus rutilus. The sequence continues at coordinate 95,971,273 of CM053417.1, forward strand.
CTCTGTAGTTCATTTTTCCCTTGCCATTTTCTTTCTCTTTCCTTTTAGTCACCCATTTATTTAATACAAAAGTAAACATGAAGCACCTTAAAGTCATCATACATGTTCAAAATTTATATGAAATGCTTGTTCTTCCTATTACACAATAGAAAAATTTAACACTCCTCTTTTCCCCTGTCATTCCTGGGCCAAGATCCAGTCTTGAATAATTTAATTTTGAATTTTAAGTAATTCATTATTACAAATTTTTAAAATCATATCACTCAAGATTTTTGTTTTATTTTGTGATGAATTTCCTAATCATTTTATTCCATGTGTTTTTTCCCAAAACTACTATCAATGCTTAACAAAAATGTTCTGATGTTGTGAGGTTTTGTTTTTGACTTACTTTGGTAAATCATAGATTTGTAATGGAAGGAAAAAATCCAGAGTATAATATTTTTTGTTAACACACATCTCAGAATGTGTTTTTTCTGTATCTGCCAATCAGAGCAATGGTTTAATTATGTATATAACTATTAAATACAACTTATGGCAGTCAGGAAACACAGAGAGGGAAGGGAAGGGGGCCACAGGGAAGATTCACCCTTCCTTCCAAGACATACCCTCAGTAACCCACCTCCTCCAGCCATACCCCACCTGCCTAGAGTTACCACCTAGTCCATTCCAACTAGGATGACCTGATTATGTTACATCTCTCACAATACAGTCATTGCACCTTTGAACACTGTGGTAATTCAACACATGCCCATGCATGTACTAACCAAACCCAGATTCTCCCCACATTTCTCAGAATCACTTCTCTTAGCCTTTTAAAGGTCATGTGCCCATCAATATTTTTCAAAAATACCTAACAGATACATTCAAGTATTTTCATTTTATTTTGGAAAATCAAAAAACAATATAGTGTTGAGATATAATCCTTCGCTAAATCTTCAGAGAAAGATTTAATTTCCATAGGATGCTTGTGGTTGGCTTCCTTCCTTCCTTCCTTCCTTCCTTCCTTCCTTCCTTCCTTCCTTCCTTCCTTTCTCTTTCTTTCTTGCCTCCTGTCTCTCTTGCTTTCTTTCTCCATTCCTTATTCAGAAGCTCATACTATCAAATTCAGATATAAATTTAAGGACTAATTATTATCTACAGAAGTTATGTCAACAACAAATATCTGTCAGTCACTTGTTAAAATGGAATTTGAAGTGAAATTACTTCCACTTCCTGACAGTCCAAATTCATACAGAATACTCCTGCTACCATGATCCTTCAAAATTATGTCTCTGCCAATTGTATTTTATCTGTGAAATAGTACCCTTTCCAAAATGTTGTTGGTCATTACCAGTCTACTTCCATGATCCGGTTTCAACTACTTTGTTTATAGTGAATACAGAGAGAGCACAGTGAGGCAGCCTCAGGATGCCTTAAATATTAGTCTTCGTCAGAAAAATAGCTACATCGTTTCCATAATTTTACTGAAGCCAATAAAAGCATCAGAGAGAGGGGGGAGGGGCAGGGTAGCCTATGCAGTTTCTTTTACAACCAGTGTGTGTACTTGCTTTATATTTCTCAATGCTCACAAAAAATTTTTCAAGATTTTTGTACCAGATTAACCACCAAACTCATCTGTTGTTTTTTCTCTTTATTTTTATAAAGTATTTTAGTCAGAGTATGAGCATGCAAGACAGAGACTGCTAAACATATTTTAGATCAACAGGCTTCAAGATTTCAAGGTAATTCAAACAAAAACACAATCCCCAGTGATTTTTTGTCCAGAGAGAAAGAAAAAAAATCACCTTGGTAGAAAAATAAATTCATTCTTCAGAAATAGAATTTTATAAAAATGGAAATATGTCATGGCTACAGTGTATTTTGTTTCTTTAAAGTCTATAAAAGGCTATTTTGAGAAATTTCTCTCAAGGTAGACTGGCACATTGTGGGGATAGATGACAAAGGATGACTAATTTCTTCACTAATAAATAAGTTAAATGAAATAAAAACTAATTAATTTGGCTTGAGTAGTATTTAAAGGCTCTCTGCTTAGCTTTTCACTCTATTTCCTACTTTTCCAATATTATTGTTGTTACTCATAACCTTGTTTTCTAAATCTAATATTTTGAAAAAGAAATATAAATAAAGCCATTGATTAAAACTCAAAATTAAAAAGAAATTTAAAAATCCTCTGACAATATGGTTCCTATTACTTACATGGTCTAAGTACATTTAATAACATTGATAAAATCCACATTCTAATACTTTCTTCTCTATGGAAGCTGCTCTTAATACGATAATTTTATCTAAGTCCACCTTAAGTCCTTTTTGATGAAAACGAAACTCCAGAATAGATTTTGTACCAGTCCTCATGCTGAGAAAAATCAATGATACTTTCTAACTACTCAGAATGCACATTTTCATTCCTTAAGTGCAACTAAATTTTAAATGGATACTCTCTCTGATTTGCCCTGTTCTATCATGAACATATTAGTTCTGGAGGAAAGAGAAGTAAAACCTTGCAAGACAAACCAGTTATCAAAACCATGCAGTGATGCTCATTCTCTACAAGGCCAGTGAAAATTCTAACTGGTGAGACCATTACATACTTAAGTGTTTATCCAAATGAAATGGGATATATACTTGTAGCATGGGAAATAAAGTGAATTCCCAGCAGCAACAGAACAAAATTACTTATATATCAGCAGAGGACATTAAAATTACATATTTCATCAGTGGTTCAGAACCATATTGTCACACTATTACCAGCCATGCTTACTTATTACTGCATGCAATGTTTGCATTTTTCTATGCCTATTAATTCTGGAAGTTGATGAAAAACAGAGGGCATACCTATTATTTGAAATGGAATTTGTCTTAAAAATGTTCCTTTCATATTTTAAATTTGAATTTTAAAGCAATACTAAAATTGATATGGGCACAAAGGGAATTGTAATGCTTTGTCACTAAATATATATTTTATGTATGCATATATTTATGCAACTAAGCTATAAAGTCACCAATGTGTTAATGCTTATGGGTGAAGAGACAGAAGAATATAGATATGCTACTACTTTTGAAGAACATTAAGAACATTTTAAATTTCATTTTTCATTAAATTATATGAATATATTACCATCCTTAAGGGTTTAATAAAACTAGGAAGAATTAAAATAACATTTAAATCCTCATATCAGCCAGATTCTGGGCAAAAAATAGCCTTTACCAGGTAGTTCAACAGTAAACATGTGAAAATATAAGGATATGAAAATACAATAAAGGTTAAATAACCCAGAGATTGTCAGTGTTAGGAAGTTCTTACTCCTTCTAGGTCTGGAGAAGATAAAAAGGGTAAGGGGATGAGGTAGCATTTCAGCAAGCAGCTAGGACTGATCAGTATGAGCTAAGACCATGAATGTAGAACATTTCCATTGAAAGCTGAAATCACAGAGGAAACACTCTAAATAAAGGAGAGGGGACAAAAAGGATAGAAGAAATATCAGTGGAGTAGACAAAGGGGAATGAAGGGAAAAAAAAAGAGAGATGGGATAGGGAAAGACAGTGGAATGAACCTGACCTAACTTTCCTGTGTAAATATATGAACACACCACAGTGAACCTCACTATCATGTACATCCACAAGACACTAATCTTAAAAAAAACTATAAGTAAATGGCAGAAAAATAATTAGAGTAGAGAGAAGGGAAGAGTGAGAGGGAGGACGAGAGAGAGTGGGGAAGTAGTGAGGACTGAATTAGAACAAATTATATTCCATGCTTTTATAATTATGTCAAAATTAATCCTATTGTCATAGATAACTAAAAAGAACGATTTTTTAAAAGCAAATTCTTGTAGACATTGCTTAATCAAATAAATGTGGTGGAAATATTCTGACTTCTTCCTTCTTCACTTCTTTCAATCTGCTGCCTGTATCTTTCCTTGGTTGGACCTAACAGGAATACTTTTGGGAAAGGAACTTGAGAAATGTATTCTTTGATGCTAAATCCCTAGTAAATCCATGGTAGAACAAGGGAGACAAGAATGGATCTGGGAGCAAACAGGAAATGGCTGGTTCAATCCTTAAAAATATAAAAGGGGCAGGCTTTCAATAGGAAATCTCAGGAAATCATAGATGGGAATGATCGTTAACAAAAGTTCATATAACTTCAAATAGACAGTAAAGAATTAAAGGTAGATCTTATAATCACAATCTGATTTCCAACAATTTTGATGTAGGGGAATTTTTAGCACTGCAAATTTCTTTCATGCAAAGTTGGATGAGAGAGAAATAAAGAAATTTTTTTCTGATAGCTTTGCCTGGAAAGGAGGCATTTTCCTACTTAAATGCAAGGTTTCCTAAGGAGAAAAAAATGGACCCTGCTGAGATTCAGAATGGAAACCACAGAGAAGCTGAAGCTTGGACGTAATTACAGATAGCCCAGAAGAAGCATGAAAAATAGATAAGGAACAGTGAATTTCACTTATAAAGTTTACTTCTATGTCATATCTCTCTGAAAAGGTTTGAGCGGGCTTCAAGCAAAATCTATAAACAATAAAAATATAGTATGGGCACTGAATATTTGGTCAAAGGAAAGGAATAATTAAAATATCCCAGAAAATGAAAGTTTTTAACAAATGTGTTGTGTGGAGAATATTTGACTTTTTGGCACAGAAGGTCAAATAACACATATCAGCACAGCTCTCATAATCAGTATGAGAAAGCACATCATTTTTTCAGCTGAGTTATAAGTATTTCTGAAACTAAATCCTAAATATTCTTATTAAAAATCTATCAATAAAACATTTTATGATAAAATGTCCACTGACTGAAAGGACATGTCATATACCATAGGAATCTTTCTTATAATTGCTTATGAAAATCTGAACATATAACATTGAAGCACGTTTTTCAGAAAAATAAGTTGCTAGAGATACTAACCTGAGATGGTACAAATTAATGGTTTAACTGCACATTTTCCAAATTGTGCTCCAGGTTACATATATTCTGTAATAAAAAGGCATTCAAAATGTTCAGATAAATTGGTGGAATGCTGAATATTATTTTATAACCTTTGTATAATCCTATTTTATAATAGAACTATAGTTTCTATAAGTTGAATAAGCCCCTCACAAAGTAACATAATAAAAATTGTTCAAACTCGTGTTTCCCAAACACAACTCATCATAGAACCTATTTGAAACTAAGGATAGTTAGTATTCTTCAGGAATAGGCTTTCATCACTCTCACTTTGGGAAATTATAAGCTCATTTCATTACATGAATGGAATGGTTATTACCAAAAAGACAAAAAATAACAAGTACTAGCAAAGATGCTGAAAAATGGGAACCCTTATACACTGTTGATAAGAATGTAAATTTCCATTATGGAAACAACATGAAGGTTTCTCAAAAAAAATAGAATTACCATATGATCCAGCTATCCCAGGGTTGAGTATACATATCCAAAGGAAATGAATTCATTATAGCAAAGAAATACCTGAATGCCCATGTTTATTGTTGTACTATCACATTGGCCAAGATATGGAATCAACTGAGATGTTCACTGATGAATAAATAAATTTTTAAAATGTGGTACATGTATACACAATGGAATATTATCCAGTCGTAAAATGATAAAATATATTTATTTGCAGCAATTTGGAAGTAACTGGAAGATATTATAGTACTAAAAGTGTTGATCACATAGAAGTAAACTGTGAGAGGTCACTAGAATCTAGGAAAGGGGGTGAAGAAAGATGGTAGATAATGATCAGCCAACTGCAGTTAGAGGAGGGGAAGTAGTTCTAATGTTCTATAGCACAGTAGGGTAATACAGTCTACAATTAATTATACATTTCAAAATAACTACAAAAAAGGTTGAAAGTTTGCAAAACATAGAAATGATAATATATTAAGAGATGGAAATGTTAGTTATCCTTATTTGATCATTATACACTGTATACATGTATTGAATTATGATAATGTGCCCTATAATTACAAATATTACAAGGCAAATAAAATAAAAATTCAAAAATCAAAAATAGCCAGAGGCCTATAACCTCAGCTACTTAGAAGGCCGATGCAGGAGGATTCCAAGTTAAAGGCCAGTCTGAGTGACTTACTGAGACTATGTTTTAAAATAAAATAAAAAGGGTTGGGGATATGAATCAGTGGTTGAGTGTTTCCTTAGCATATGTCAGACCCTGGGATCAATTTGCAGCACAGAAAAAATTTTAAAAAAACAATAACTAGAAAAAAACAAATTAAAACTAAATTGTGTTATGAGCATATATAAAATAAAAAATTATTCAACCACAAAATATGAAGTACTGACATATGCTACAAATTAGATGACTCTCTCACTGGGTGTGGTGGCACAGGCCTGTAATCCCAGCAACTTGGAAGGCTGAGGCAGGAGGATTGCAAGTTTGAGGCCAGCCTCAGCAACTTAGCAAGGCCCACAGCAACCTAGTGTGTCCCTGTCTCAAACTAAAAATAAAAAGGGCTAGGGATGTAGCACGGGGATAAAGCACTTCTGGCTTAAATCTCCAGTATCCCAAACAAAATAAAACAATAAATTAGATGACTCTCCAAAACATCATGCTAAGTAAAAGAGGACAGAAACTAGTTACATATGCTTTTATTTTATTTTAAATTTACATATGCTTTTTAATTATTATTTATTTATTTATTCTACTTAGGTGTACATGACAGCAGAATGCAGTTTGATTCATTTTATGCAAATGGAACACACTTTTCCTTTCTCTGGTTGTACATGTTGTAGAGTTGCACCATATGTGTAGTCATACATGAACCTAGGGCAATGATGTTCATCTCATTCCACTATCTTTTCTGCCCTGATGTCCACTGCTCTCCCTTCCCTCTCCTTTGACCAAAGTTCCTCCATTCTTCCCATGCCCCCTCTCCCATTATGGATCAGTATCCATTTATCAGAGAGAACATTCAGCTTTTGATTTTTGGGGATTGGCTTACTTAGCTCAGCATGATATTCTCCAACTCCATCCATTTACCTGCAAATGCCATAATTTTATTCTCTTTTAATGCTGAGTAATATTCCATTGTGTATCAGTTACTTTATCCATTCATCTATCGAAGGGCATCTAGGTTGCTTCCACAGTTTAGCTATTGTGAATTGAGCTGCTATAAACATTGAAGTGGCTGCGTCAGTGTAGTATGCTCTTTTTAAGTCTTTTGGGTATAAACTGTGGAGTGCGATAGCTGGGCCAAATGGTGGTTCCATTCCAAGTTTTCTAAGGAATCTCCATACTGCTTTCCAGATTGGTTGCACCAATTTACAGTACAACCAGCAATGTATGAGTGTGCCTTTTCCCCCACAACCTCGCCAATACTTATTGTTGTTTGTATTCTTGATAATTGCCATTCTGACTAGCGTGAGATGAAATCTTAGTTTTGATTTGCATTTCTCTCATTGCTACAGATGTTAAACATTTTTTCATGTGTCTGTTGATTGATTGTATATCTTCTTCTGAGCAGGGTCTGTTCAGCTCCTTAACCCATTTATTGATTGGGTTGTTTGTTTTTTTGGTGTTAACTGTTTTGAGTTCTTTATATATCCTGGAGATTAGTGCTCTATCTGACGTTCATGGGAAAAAAAATTGCTCCCCTGATGTAGGCTCTCTGTTCACCTCATTGATTCTTTTGCTGAGAAGCTTTTTAGTTTGAATCCACCCCATTTATTGATTCTTGATTTTATTTCTTGTGCTTTAGAGACTTGTTAAGGAAGTTGGGGCCTAATTCGACATAATGTACATTTGGGCCTACTTTTCTTCTAGTAGGTGTAGGGTCTCTAGTCTAATTCCTATGTCCTTGATCCACTTTGAATTGAGTTTTGTGCGTGGTGAGAGACAGGGGTTTAGTTTCATTTGCTGCATATAGATTTCCAGTTTTTCCAGCACTATTTGTTGAAGAGGCTAGTATGAGATAACTGTATTTATGTGGGTTTGTCTCTGTGTCTTCTATTCTGTACCATTGGTCTACATGTCTTATTTTGGTGCCACTACCATGCCTTTTTTGTTAATTTAGCTTTGCAGTATAGTTTTAGATTTTGTAATGCCTCCTGCTTCACTCTTCTTGCTAACAATTGCTTTGGCTATTCTGGGTCTCTTATTTTTCCAAATGAATTTCATGATTGCTTTTTCTATTTCTATAAGGAATGACAGGATTTTAATTGGAATTGCACTGAATCTGTATATCTCTTTGGGTAGTATGGCCATTTTGACAATATTGATTCTGCCTCTCCAAGAGTATAGAAGATCTTTCCATCTTCTAAGGTCTTGTACAATTTATTTCTTTACTATCCTGTAGTTTTCATTGTAGAGGTCTTTCACCTCTTTTGTTAAGTTGATTCCCAAGTACATTACTTTTTTTTTGAGGCTATTGTGAATGGGGTAGTTTTCCTAATTTCTCTTTCAGAGGATTCATTGCTGATGTATAGAAAAACATTTGATTTATAGGTATTAATTTTATGTCCTGCTACTTTGCTGAATTCATTTATTAATTCTAGAAGTTTTCTAGTACAATTTTTTGGATCCTCTAAGTATAGAATCTTGTTGTTGGCAAATAATGATAGTTTGAGTTATTCTTCTCCTATTCATATCCCTTTAATTTCTTTCATCTGTTGAATTGCTCTGGCTAGTGTTTCAAGGACTATATTGAATAGCAGTGGTGAAAGAGGGTATCTCTGTCTTGCTCCTGTTTTTAGAGGGAATGCTTCCAAATTTTCTCAATTTAGGATGATGTTGGCCTTGGGTTTAGCATAAATAGCTTTTACAATGTTGAAGTATATTCCTACTATCCCTAGTATTTCTAGTAGTTTGAACATGAGTGGGTGCTGTATTTTGTCAAATGCTTTATCTGCATCAATTGATAAAATCATATGATTCTTATCTTTAAGTCTATTGATATGATGGATTATATTTATTGATTTCCATATGTTGAACCAAACTTCCATCCCTGGAATGAACCTCACTTGATCATGGTGCAATATTTTTTTAATATGTTTTTGTATGCAACTTGCCATAATTTTATTGAGAATTTTTGCATCTATGTTCATTAGGGATATTGGTCTGAAATTTTCTTTCTTTGATGTGTCTCTGGTTGTGGTATCAGGGTGATACTAGCCTCATAGAATAAATTTGGAAGGGTTCTTTCCTTTTCTATTTCATGGAATAATTTGAGAAGTATTGGTATTAATCCTTCTGTGTAAGTCTTGTAGAACTTGGCTGAGAATCTGTCTGGTACCAAGATTTTCTTGGTTGCTAGGCTTTTGATGGCATCTTCTATTTCCTTGCTTGAAATTGATCTGTTTATGTTGTGTATGACCTCCTGGTTCAGTTTGGAAAGGTCATATACCTCTATATGTGTGTTCATGGTTTTCTATTTTACTGGAGTATAAATTTTCAAAATAGTTTATAATTATCCTCTGAATTTCAACAGTGTCTGTAATGATATTTTCTTTTTCATCACAAATTTTAGTAATTTGGATTTTCTCTCTCCTTCTTTATTGTGTCTAAGGGTTTGTCAATTTTATTTATTTTTTCAAAGAACCAGCTTTTTGTTTTGTCATTTTTTGATTTGTTTCTTTTGTTTCAATTTCATTGATTTCAGCTCTGATTTTAATTTCTTCCTATCTTCCAATTCTTTTGGTGTTGGTTTGTCCCTCTTTTCCCAGGGCTTTGAGATGTAGTGTCAGGTCACTTATTTGTTGACTTTTTCTTCTTTTAATGAATGAGCTTAATGCAATGAACTTTCCTCTTAGCACTGCCTTCATAGAGTTCCAGAGATTTTGATATGTTGTATCAGAGTTCTCATTTACTTCTAAGAATTTTTTATCTCTTCCCGGATGTCTTCTGTTATCCATACATCATTCAGTAGTGTATTATTTAGTCTTCAGGTATTAGAGTAGTTTCTAGTTTTTAATCTGTCCTTGATTTATAATTTTATTCCATTATGTTCAGATCGAATGCAGGGTCATATCTCTATTTGATTTTTGTATTTGCTAAGACTTGCTTTTTAGCATAACATATTATCTGTTTTGGAGAAAGATCCATGTGCTGCTGAGAAAAATGTGTATTCACTTATTGATGGATGGAATATTCTATATACATCTGTTAAGTCTAAATTATTGATTATTTTATTGAGTTCTATAGTTTCTTTGTTTATTTTTGTTTGGAAGATCAATCCAGTACTGAGAGAGGTGTCACCCAGTAAGTTACCCAGTATTATTGTGTTGTGGTCTATTTGATTCCTGTAGTTGAGAAGTGTTTGTTTAATATACATAGATGTCTCATTGTTTGGGGCATAGGTATTTACTATTCTTGTATCTTATTGATGCATGATTCCCTTAAGCAGTATGAAATGTCCTTCTTTATCCCTTTTCATTAACTTTGATTTGAAGTCCACTTTATCTGATATGAGGATGGAAACTCCTGCTTGTTTATGCGGTCCATGTGAGCGATACGTTATTACCCACTCTTTCTCCTTCAGTCTGTGGATGTTTTTTCCTGTGAGATGAGTCTCTTGAAAGCAGCATATTGTTGGTCCACTTTATTGATTCAAACTGCATTATATATCTTTTAATTGATCAGTTTAGGCTATTCATATTCAGGATTATTATTGAAATGTGATTTGTAATCCTGGTCATTTTTTCTTTTTGGTTTTTTAACTTGACTTGGTTTCTCCTTTGATTGGCCTTCCTTTAGTGTAATTCCCTTCTTTGCAGATTTTCATTGTTGGTTATCATTTATTCCTCAAGAAATATTTTGCCAAGAATGCTGTGTAGTGCAGGCTCTCTTGCTGTAAATTCTTTTAACTTTTGTTTATCATGGAAGATTTTTATTTCATCATCAAATCTGAAGCTTAATTTTGCTAGATATAAGATTCTTGGTTGGCGTCCATTTTCTTTCAGAGCTTGGTACATGTTGTTTCAGGATCTCCTGGATTTGAGGGTCTGGGTTGAAAAATCTGCTGATATCTGAATTGGTCTCCTCTTATATGGAATCTGATTCCTCTCTCTTGCAGCCTTTAAAATTCTATCCTTATTCTGTATGATGGGCATTTTCATTATAATGTGCTTTGGTGTAGAGCTGTTGTAATTTTGTACATTTGGTGTCCTGTAAGCCTCTTGTACATTTTCCAATTCATTCTTCATGTTTGGGAAATTTTCTGATATTACTTCATTGAAGAGATTGTGTATTCCTTTATTTTGAAACTCTGTGCCTTCTTATATCCCGATAAATCTTAGATTTGGTCTTTTGATGCTATCCCATAGTTCTTGGATATTCTGTTCATGGTTTCTTACCATCTTCACTATGTAGTAAACTTTATTTTCAAGATTGTATACTTGGCCTTCATTTTCTTAGGTTCTGTCTTCCAAGTGATCTAGTTTGTTGGTGATGCTATTGATTTTTTTATTTGGTTTTTTGTTTCCTTCAAGAATTTCTGATTGTTTTTTTCACAATGTCTAGCTCTTTCTTGAAGTAATCTTTTGCTACCTGTATTTGTTCCCTTATCTCTTTGTTGGTGTGATCAATAGTTGCCTTTATTTGATCTCTTATCTCTTTGTTGGAGTGATAAAATTTTGCCTTTGTTTACTCACTTAAGTCATTCTTTAATTTGTAGATCATTTTAATTATGTACATTCTTAATTCTTTCTCTGACATTTTATCAAGTGCATTGTCAATGGATTCTATTATTGTAGTATCTTGGTTTGTTTGGTGCACTTTTGTCCCTTGAATTTTCATGTTGATTATGTGTCTTCCTTTTTGCAGTGCCGATCTGAGGTATTTCAGTTTCTATCATATAATTTTGTAGTGACCCTACAGATTACCTGTACTTCACCTTGGATTTTACTTCAAATTCCCAGCAGGTGTCCCCAGATGGGTGCTATTGCAACTAAAGATGGTGGTGGCAGTAGTGGAAGTAACTCAAGATAGTAGTGGTGGTGGCCCAAGATGGATGCAAACACTTTTAGAGATGGGGCTGAAAGGGTGGGACTTACAATGGCTTTGGGCTGAATCATCAGAGATATAGCATGGGGGTGTGCTGAGCCGTGGTGGGCCACTGCCTTCAGGCCCTCCATATTTTCCCAAAGTTGAGGCTACTACATGAGAGGGCTATGGTGATGGCTGCAATTTCCCAAGATGGTAGGGGAAGGGAATGACAGTGTAGACCTCCATTCTGCACAGGGGCTATCCTGGGCCTGGACTCTCACACAGGCCTGCCAGGGCAGTCCTAGGCCTGACCTTGTCCTGGGCTCCTATGGAGGTCCCAAGTGGTGATCCTGGGCCTGGGTTTGTGCGTGGGCTCCCTGCAAGTGGTCCTGTGCCTGGTTCTGGGTTCCTGCATGGGCTGGAATATCATCTGGGGCAGCTCTGGGCCTGACCTTGGCAAGGCTTCTGTGGAGGTCCCTGGAGGCAATCCTGGGCCTGGGCCTGGGCTCCCTCAGTTCGGAAGGGGTTCTGGTATGGAACCTACATATGCTTTTTATATGATATATCCATAGTAGGCAAATCCACAGAGACAAAAAGCAGATTAAATGTTACTACAAGATGGGATAAATATGGTGTGACCATTGATAGACATGGTAAATTTTTGTAGAATGATGAAATACACCTGAATCTAGAGAGGTTTATTGGTTATTCAACACTGTGAACACACTAAATACTACTGAAGTATATGGCTTAAAATGGTTAGTTTTATGGTATATTAATTGAACCTCGGCTTTTAAAAAGACATCCTTCCATTAATTGATCTATAGACTTAATGCAATCCCTGTCAAATTCTTCACTGGCTTCTTTGCAAAAATTGACAAGCTCATTAAAAAAATTTATATGGAAATTCAAGGGACTTAGAAAAGCCAAAATTGCCTTAAAACAAACAACAAAGTCAGAGGACACATCTTCCTCAATGTGAAAACTGATACAGTAATATACTTGAAGATGGTGTACTATTAACATAAAGATAAACATATAGCTCAATGAAGCAGAATGGAAAGCTCACAAACTCTCGCATATATAGTCCATTTGTGAAGGATGCTAAGGCAATTCCATGAGAAAAAATAGCCTTTTTAACAAATAAGACAAAAACAACAGTATTCATCTTATCAGTTATCTGATAAACATCAACTTCCAACTCCATATCTATGTAGATTCATTTTAAATTACATTCAATTAAAGCTTCTCTCTTCTACCCACCTACTGTTTCCCACCACATACCTCTACCCCTCTATGTACAACATTAAATCCATCTGAAATTCTTTCTTCTACCCATGACTAAAAATATTTTAAGATCACTTTTAATCTGCAGAATGTACAGGAATCTCACCTAGGTTAAGTAATTTTTATCACTCTCCCATATACTGTGAGCAATGTTGATGTTCATTTTTATATTAGAGCATGATATTTTGTATTTCATAACTTGTTTATAATTGCTTCCATTTCACCTGAGGTATACATTCTGTTTCTCATGATGTAAATTATTTTTATCTTAAGAACAAGGTCAATGTACTCTAATAACAATTTAATTTTATACTTTGTTTAGCACATCTTCATAAACACAATATACTTAAAATGCTTGTTAAGCATTATGGCCTGACTATTAAAACATTGGTAGTAAATACAGAACTCTTAAACAAACTGTAAAATAATGCAAACAAGAAAATAACTGAGCTGATAGCATTTTACCTATTATATCATAATCAGGAAACAAACCACAAAATCCTGAGAATTGTCAATAAATAAATAAGTGCATAAATTTTGAATATCTTAAAAAATGTATGAATATTAAATTCATTAATATCATTAATGGTAGATATAGTGCTGCCTCATATTTGATGTTACTGAGAAGATGATCAGTAGTGATACTAAGAATTACTATAACATACATCTCCCATAGGTAAAGTAGCACTTCATTTAAAACCTGCACTAGTGTTTTATATCTATGATTGTATTTAGCACAAGAAACACATGACAGCCCACTCAGAAGATGCTGCTTCCCAGCAGGTCCTTAGCACCGTATTAAAATGGGAAGACTGCTTCTGAGTGAGGGGCAAAACTAAGGGAACTAGCTGAAATTAAATACTGGATGGTAAAAGAAATCATAGGAATTCAGAAACTTGGAAACTTTGAACATAGGAAATAATTTGTTAGAGACATTCTGGCTTGGCTGGAAGTGGGGCAGCAGCTAGGGCTGATGAGGATAAAAGGAATAGAGGAAGTGAGAGAAGAAGGTGAGTTGGAGTAAAAAAAATTGGCTTGGGAGAATCTGTGGAATAGAGAGGGAGGTTAATCATAATGGACCAATAATCAGGTGGAGCAGGTTGTTGAGTAAAAAGCAACCAAAATTTCTTAGTTCCTGGGCAGATAGTTCAGCACGAACTGGGAACTCCAGTATGGGAACCATTTATAATCACTGCATGGCCAAGAGCAGAGGCAAGAGATCAGGAACTCATAAAGGAAATTGCCAGCTGCTCCTCTAGTATGAGCCCCAGACTGTACCTGGACCTGTGTGACTGAAATAGGCCCAAGGTAAATTGTGCCTAGGGCAAACCAGCTTTGGATACCAAGGAAAGAGACTTCCCTTTGTTTCTGGGGCTCCAGACATCCATCAGAAATTGGCATCTCCCAATGAATATGGGATGTTACTCAAAACTCAAATACCCACTGACAGAATTCCAAGAGTCAATGAAGATCAAAGCCCAGCTACTAGAACTTCCAATTTAGATGTCTGTACCATTCCCATTATGAGAATGTACAATTTGTCAGCATTCACCAGTCTATCCTACCCTCCACTGGGAGAAGAAAGCTGAGAACTCCTGAAGCCAGTTGTGGCTCCTAGCAACAACAGCTGGATGCTAGGTGAGGAACATAAAGATGTTGGACTTAACAACCCCTAGTCCTTGATCCAAGGGTTATAGAGCCTGGAAATAAATACAAAGGATGAAAATCTATTTTTGCTAGTGGTTTTGACCACTTCAGCAGAAACCAGTCATTTATTTCTCATTAAGATGTTTTTTCTCTTTTATTCCTGTATTTACCCCATTTTTACTCTTTTTTGTAAATTTAATTTTTAAACCTTTTTTCAAAAATCATATTACATTTTATTATTTTTTACTTATTCCATTCTGTGAGTTTGTGTGTGTGTGTGTGTCTCACTGTGCAGATAGGTGTATGTGTGTGTGTGTGTGTGTGTGTGTATACCTAAAATTTTGCTTTCATTTTAATTGCTTCTTTACCCATTTATTGTTTAGCCTTGGTTTGACTTAGGTGAGGTACAATTATGCATAGGTTTGAATTGTTTTGATTATATGTTTGTACCTTGTTTTTTGTCTTTCTTATTGCCCCTTCTTCACTTTCTTTCCCCACTAGTACTCAAAATTTCTTGTCTTCTTCCTCACTTTCATTTTTATTGCTTTTAGTTAATTTTTATGCCTCCTTTTATATAGCTACCATCTGCTACCTCCTTCTTCTCCTCTGTTCATTTGTTAAGTATTTCAAATTTTCTCTTGCCTTCCTACCTAAGTTCCTTTCACTTCAGAAACTGAAATCCCACTAAGAGAATTATATAGTTTATGTAGTCTTATCCCATTCATGTCACTGTGATTATTAATACAGTGGACAATATAGTAGGCACCTGTTGTTTAATGGTGGCTCTAGTTCATGTTTCTTTTTTTCTTGATGGTAATGATGTTACCATTCCTATATAGGCGGCAATTAGTGTTATAGATGTGAAAGTAGACACTGAACATTTATCTTAAGGCTATGTATCTCTAATTAACACTAATGCTATTCCTTTCTCTAAGAGGGGCTGGAGAATGGGATACTTCAAGATCACAGAGTAGAGATCCTGATGCTAAGTAATATAGTTCAGCCAAGTAACAGTGAATCTCACCACACACATGACCTGGCCCCACCTTAGCCTCAGCAATACTTCCACACATAGAATTGGGAAGACAAAAACCCAAACCCAACAACTAGGGCCCAAGGAGGAACAATCAGAAGGGAACCTCAAGACTCTCTCAGAAACAGAGAGAAATCCCAGAACAAACAACAAACAAACAAAAAACCTACATACAAAAGGACATGCATATAAAAGAACAGTGGGAATTATTAGCTGATGCACAAATCTGAGACCTTGGAAAATATGAGGAAACAGGCAAATAAATCTACCCCCAAAATTCGCAATCTCCCAAAAAAGATCCCAGAGATATGGAAGTGGATGAAATTCTCAGAAAAGAGTATAAGAATTGATTATAAAAATGTTCAATGAATCAATTAACGTAATACATCATGTCAATACACTTATCATATGATTCTTATCATATGATAAGAATCAATCAATGCAGAGAAGGCATTTGACAAAATACAACACCCTTTTATGCTCAAAACACTAGAAAAACTTGGGATAGTAGGAACATACCTCAACATTGTAAAAGCTATCTATGCTAAACCCAAGGACAACATCAGCCTAAATGGAGAAAAATTGGAAGCATTCCCTCTGAAAACGAGAACTAGACAGGGATGCCCTCTCTCACCACTGCTATTAAACATAGTCCTTGAAACACTAGCCAGAGCAATTAGACAGACAAAAGAAATTAAAGGGATACGAATCAAGAAAGAAGGACTCAAACTATCATTATTTGTGGACAACATGATTCTATACTTAGAGAATCCAAAAAATTCCACCAGAAAACTTTTAGAATTAATAAATGATTTCAGCAAAGTAGCAGGATATAAAATCAACACCCACAAATCAATTGCATTTCTATATATCAGTGATAAACCCTCTGAAAGAGAAATTAGGAAAACTATCCCATTCACAATAGCCTCAAAAAAAATAAAATACTTGGGAATCAATTTAACAAAAGAGGTGAAAGACCTCTACAATGCAAACTACAAGACACTGAAGAGAGAAATTGAAGAAGACCTTAGAAGATGGAAAAATCTCCCATGCTCCTGGATAGG
>CM053417.1:95988753-96014574 GCA_028644305.1 Xerus rutilus
AATGCAAGTCAAAACTACCCTAAGATTTCATCTCATGCCAGTCAGAATGGCAATTATCAAGAATACAAACAACAATAAGTGTTGGCGAGGTTATGAAGAAAAAGGTACTCTCATACATTGCTGCTGGAACTGCAAATTGGTACAATCAATCTGGAAAGCAGTATGGAGATTCCTTAGAAAACTTGGAATGGAACCACCATTTGAGCCTGCTATCCCTCTCCTTGGTCTATACCCAGAAGACTTAAAAACAGCATACTACAGTGCTGCAGCCACTTCAATGTTTATAGCAGTTCAATTCATAATAGCTAAACTGTGGAACCAACCTAGATGCCCTTTGATAGATGACTGGATAAAGAAACTGTGGTATAAGCTAGGTGCAGTGGCTCACACTTGTAATCCCAGCACTTTGGGAGGCTGAGACAGGAGAATCGCGAGTTCAAAGCCAGCCTCAGCAATGGCGAGGTGCTAAGCAACTCAGTGAGACCCTGTCTCTACATAAAACACAAAATTGGAAAAAAAAAATAAAAATTAAAAAAAATAAATAAATAAATTAAAAAAAAAACACAAAATCGGGCTGGGGTTGTGGTTCAGTGGTTCAGTACCCCTGTGTTCAATCCCTGGTACCAAAAAAAAAAAAAAGAAACTGTGGTATATGTACACAATGGAATATTACTCAGCAATAAAAGAGAATAAAATTATGGCCTTTGCAGGTAAATGGGTGGAGTTGGAGGAATATCATGCTAAGTGAAGTAAGCCAATCTCAGAAAACCAAATGCCGAATGTATTTATTGATAAGTGGATGCTGATCCATAATATAGGGAAGGACATGGAACAATGGTGGAACTCTGTTCTCAGGGGTTTAAGGGGGGAGGGGGCATGGCGACAGTAAAGGTGGTGGAATATGATGGTCATCATAGCCCTAACTTTATGTATGACTGCATATATGTTGTGATTGTATACAACTTACAACTAGAGAATTGATATATTATCCTCTATGTACAATGAATCAAATTGCACTCTGTTATCATGTAAGCCTAAATAGAACAAATAAATAAATTAAATATGAAAAATAATGTTCAACAAACTAAAAGAAGATATAAGGTACAAATTAGGGACACAAACAAAATGAAAGGCCATTTCAATACAGAAATAGAGATGATATAAAAAATAAACAGTATCAGAACTCCTGAAAATGAAAAATACAATGAATCAAATTTAAAATTCACTTGAAAGAAGTACCAACAAATTAGATTGTGTAGGAAATAGAATTTCAGCCCTGAAAGACAGATATTTAGGTCTTGAAGACAGGATATATGTGAATACTCAATATACAATAAAGGATAAAAATAAAAGATCATGATCAAAATATATAGAAACTCTGGGACAGCATAAAGAGAACAAATTTTAAAGTCATTGGGATAGAAGATAACATGAAGATACAGGCTAAAGACATTAGGAATATTTTCAGTGAGAGAATAACAATTTTTTTACATATTAAAAATGAGATATAGGAGGCATATGGTATCCCAAATAGACAACATTAAAACAGAACCTCTCCAAGGCATATCATAATCAAAATACCTAACATAGAGTATACATAAAGAATATGGAAATCTGTGAGAGAAACAAGTCAGTTTACATTTAGAGGCAAACCAAAAGACTTACCTCTAAGTTCTCAACTCAGAATCTAAAATAAAGAGGGGCCTGGAGTGCCATATTTCAAGCTCTAAAAGAAAACAATTGCCAGTCATATATTGCTGTGTGTTTCACAATCAATGAGGAAATGAATGCTTTCCATAACATGGATAAACTAAAAGAATTCATTACCACTAGGCCACCACTACAGATTACTGAAAGATACATGCACACAGAGGAAACTCAAAACAAACGAAAATCTTCCAAATAGATGAAGATCACTAGAAAAGCAACCAACTCAATGGCAAACAATACAATTAAATATACCAAACAAACCACAATGGCAGGAGACAACAAATACATATCCATAATAACACTCAGTGTAAATGGTCTCAACTACCCAATTAAAATACATTGATTAGCAGAATGGATCAAAAAAATAAGATTAAACACTATGCTGTTTACAATAGAGTAATCTCATAGACAAAAATATTCCCTGCTAATGAAATCTGAAAACAGTAAGATTACCTGTTCTCATATGTGACAAAGCAGATGTCAAGCAAAAATTAATCAGAAGATGTAAAGAAGGCTACTACATACTGATAAAGGGAGCAATCCAACAAGAAGATATAGTGATAGTAAATATATAGGCCCCAAATTTTAGTGTACCTAAGTACATAAAAAATATTTCTTGATATTAAATCCCAGATAGATCCCAATATAATAATACTGGGTAATTTGAACACACTCTTATTACTAAAAGATAGGTCATCCAAAACTAAAAACAATAAAGATATGTTTGACTTAAATAATACTATAAATCAAATGGACCTAATAGATATCTACAAAATACTTTACCCCAAATCAGCTGATTTCACTTTCTTCTCTGCAGCTCATGGAACCTTTTCTGAAACAGACCATATTCTAGGTCTCAATGTAATTCTTAATAAGTGTAAAAAAATTTATATAATCCTTTGCAACCTATCAGATCATAACGGAATGAAACTAGAAATGAATGGCAAGAAAAATAAGAGAAACCACATGAGCACATAGAGATTTAATAATATTCTTTTCAAAAGAATGGATCATAGAAGTAATGAGGGAAGAAATCAGGAAATTCTTAGAAACAAATGAGAACAGAGATACAACATATCAAAATCTCTGGGACAGTATAAAGCCATTCTTTGAATGAAATAAACCTGATTCAGAAAATCAAGGGTCTAATGTTTCCTCTCATATGCAGATGCTAAAGGAAAGTAAGGGAAAAAGTGGGGGTGATCTGATGTCATAAATATCAGTGAAGTAGAAAAAGGAGATCAAGGATGAGGGAGGAGGAATAGGACAGGGGAGGCAATGCGAAATGAATCTAATAAAATCAGGCTATGTGCATATATAAATAAACCACAGGGAATTTCACCTTATGTATATATAAAATGCACCAATCCAAAATATATAAATAAATGAGTGAAAGAAAGATTAGTAGAGTACAGGAGAGAGAATGGGGGAAGGGAAAGGGGGAGATTTGAAGGGACAGGAACTGAAATGGAGTAAATCAAATTCTATGTGTGGATGACTTTATCAGAATGAACCCAACTACTATGTATAACTATAATACTTTAAAAAGAAAAAAGAAAGGAAGGAAGGAAAGGAGGGAGGGAGGGAGGGAGGGAGAGAAGGAGGAAGGGAAAACACATATGATATCCTGGGAGCAATATATAACAAGTATTACCAGCTCTGTACCTTAACTGGGAAAATCATTATTATTGCTAACTTAACCCAACTTTTTCTAATTAATATAAATCTCTGGTGATCTTCACTGAGCCACATAACCTCATCTGCTGCATGGAAAAATATCTAGCTCAGGAATGTTGTGAGGATGAAATAATTGTTTGTTTTCAAGGACCTTTTTAAATTTTTTTTTGTAGTTGAGGATGGACAGCATGCTTTAATTTTATTTGTTTATTTTTTATGTGGTGCTAAGGATCGAACCCAGTGCTTCACACATGCTAGGCAAGCGATCTGCCACTGAGCTACAGCCCCAGCCCCAAGGATCTATTATTCTATAGTTTTTCACCAAATATATATTAAATGCTTCAATAATGTAAGGGTATAGTGCTAAGTAATAAAATGCCAATGCATGAGTGAACAATGTTTTGGGGAATTATAGATGAAAGCCTTTAACAGATGTTCCACAATCATTTATTTCTTTCTGCTTGTCTTTCACAGTTGCAGACAAGATAAATAAGCTTAGAGGTTCTAAATCCTACATGCACATTGAATTCTTCAGAAAAGCTTTAAAATTTAAATATAAAGCATATGTGAGACTAACACAAATCAATGAATCCAAATCTCTTGGGTAGCACATGGACATCAGTGTTATTTAAAAGCTTCCCACACAATGGTAGATAGAAGCTAAGATGGGAAACTGATTTAGTTTTAAATATAGTCTCAGGTAGAAGTACCAAAGAGTAAGCAGCAGGTGAGTGAAAATAGAAGAGATGCAAATGTACAAGAAAATGAAGACAATATAAAGGAACACAGCATTCAGAAATTATTGAGAAAGCAAAAAATCAAAATAAAATTATCAACTTCACTATTAGCATAATAATTTAATGAGAACTAGGCATTGAGATACTACTGACTAAATTTAAGCATCTTTAAAATCTAACAGAAATTATCTTCAATGGTGGTCATCAAATTTTGTTTCATAATTGAATTTGCTGGAGGATGGTATGCTGTGTCCCATAACAAACGAATCACTATTCCTGAGGGTGGTACCTTTGGTTTTTAGATATTAGTACTTGTAAAGCTCCACGTGTAACTCCAATATGTAGACCTAAATGTTTCTCAAATGTTTCCAAGAATCACTGAGGAATTTTGTGCAAATAAGCTACTACTTTAAAGAATACATTTTAAATAGTAAGGTTTGTTTGTAATAATGCTTCTCAAACTTGGCTGTATATTAGAATTACCTGGGGAAATTTTTTAAAAAATGCTTTTGCTTTGATCTCAACACCAGAGATGCTGATAGAATTGGTATGGACAAGACACTCATTAATATTTCTTTAATTGCCATTCTCTTTTCTTTCATCTTAATCTTTCTTACTTGTGATTTCTTAGATAATCTTTCAAATCAAATACCTGCACCATGTCCCATAGTCAGTAATCACTTATAGAAGAACCTATACCAAGAGCTCATTTTCAGTCTTGTAACACAACACATTCTGATGAAAGTGGTTTTTTTTTACTCTTTCCTCCTCTTTCAGGTTCAATTTTTTCATGAAAATATTTCCTCTATCCCCTCCAGTGTGATACTCTTTCAGTCTGACAGAAGAAAAAATTGAAACAAAATAGAAGCTGAGACATTCCACTTTTTTGTCACCTCATAACACTGCTCTAACACACTGTCAATAAATTAGACTGTGATTTTTATTGTTGTGAGTCTTGCTCTGAAAATGATTCTTTAGAATCCCATATGTCATTCTTAACAATTTTTTGCAAGCTTCAGCTCATTCTTGATTTACCCTTCACAATATTACTCCTAGGACTATAGGCCCTTGGTTTCTATGCATTCTTGGTCATTTTCTTAAGAGTTCACTACTGTGGTATTTTCAGAACTTCATAATGTAAAAACAAACAAACCAACAAAACACAGGTAAATAAATATGGAAAGTCTGTGAATAATACCAACAAAACACAGGTAAATAAATATGGAAGGTCTGTGAATAATAAAGGTCATGCACTAAGAATCCATTCATCTACCCTTCCATCCAATTATTTGCTCAATATTAATTAGATACTCTGTGTTTGGGAGGTATCTAAATACTGGGAAATAGAGCAAAAACGTGGGCAGACAAGCATTTATGACTAATTAAAATTTAGTGATGATATAGAAACAAAAGTGAAATAATTTTATATTGTGCCAATTATAAATACACGAGTGTGAGGTACATGGAACTGTTGAAAGATTCAAGTTTATAGACAGCACTCAGTGATATCTTCTCGGAGGATGTGACATTTGAGCTGAATTCCAACTGTTCAGTCAATTTATTTGTAGGAGAATGTTTTATGCAATCACTCACAATCCATTTTAACTGATAAGATACTTCCACTTACAAAGCCAGGTTAAATTAGATAGTGGAAAGGGCAGATATACCTATAAAAAAATAAGTGACTGTTAAAGAATGTAAAAATATCTAAGTACTGACCCTGGAAAATATCTATGATAATTTAATGTTACTTTTGAAAATCTGAAATTATATAAAGTGAATAAATGTTTTTATTTAAAATATATTACACACATATGTATTATATATATGTTTATATATAAAATCCTTATCTTGCTTTAGAATGTATGCATTTGGATACTCATGGAATATTGTTGAAAGGTTGTACAGCATACTCTAAGTAGTTACTTTTAAAGGGTGGGATTGAGGAAAAATAGTAAACAGATTTTGCTCCAGAGTAATTTGTGCACTCCAAGTGTGACAGACAGTACAATCGTTTGTTGTACTATCCATAATAATTACAAAAAATGGATGTTGAAAAATAAGGAAAAAATAAAGAAATAAATAGGTGATGATATACAGTATGGGTGGAAATTTAATAATAATAAAATTATTATTATTGGTACTGGGGATCTAACTCAGGAGTGCTTTACCACTAAGCAACATTCCCAGCTCTTTTTTCATCTTGAAACAGGGTCTCACTAAGTTGTTGAGGATCTCCATAAGTTGTTGAGGCTTACCTCAAGCTTGCAATTCTCCTGTCTCAGACTCCTGAGTTGCTGGGATTATAGGCACGCACCATTGTGCCTGGCTATAAAATTAATTTTAAAAAGGCAGCCCATTTATACAAATTTCTGAAGTACAGGGTTTAAAAAAAAAACATTTTAACCTATCACTCTGAAAGACCTGATGGTAGAAACCCATAACTGGAATTTGATCAATAATCTTGATTTTTTTTTCCTTGAGATAAAATCTTTTTAGAAATTACATGTTACTCTAGGAAGTATTTTTTCACAAATATTAAAATAAGTAAAAAATATATGGCTACTTATATGAATGTTTTAAAATTATAGAAAATGAACTCAGAAAGGTAATCTCATTACTTGACAATGAGAAATAATAGTGAAATGTAGGTACACCATGGTCTACATAGTTTTTAGACCCTAACTATTCCTCCTCATTATTGATAGGACACAAATTGTCCAACATTCAGCTATTAGTTCATGAGGTCAATTCCTTCCCTTTTAAAGATTATTATCAACTATTTATTCCCCAAATCAGCTAATCTTTGACCTTATTGCTCGAGCTCCAAACAAAATCTGTTCTTCCCCTAAGTGACAATATTTTGGAGTCTTCTCATGACACACATTTTGAAATCAAGGCCTAAGTTTAAAGAGTTTTTGTTGAGTTTATTCCAGATATATGTTTAGTATAAAAAATAATTTAATATAAATATAGAAATATAGAGAGCTTGAAATATTATAATTTAATAATATCATAAATGTAGACATGAATAAAATAATACAATATGAACATAATGATATTAATGGTATTGTGACACAAATTTATTATGTTACAGTCATGTAGAATGGAAGTCTAGGTTAGCTCACCTAGTCTCTCAGTTCTTTTTCCACATTCACAAAGCTGAAATAATACTGTTGGCTAGTTGGTCTCTTACCAAAGGCAATCAAGATAAGTCCATTTGTTTTCACACTTAGAATCTCTTTGACTTTCTCTTCATTTTCATTTCTTTTCTGCCTCTAGCAAGAGAAGATCTCTGCCTTTATAAGGGCTCTTGTGATTAAGAATAATGTATGATAATTTGCCTATTTTAATGTCCATAATATTAATGACATATGTAAAGCCCATTTTGCCACGTGAAGGAGCAAATTCACAGTTTCCAAGGATAACAGTATGGACTATACAAGTTTATGAATAACATAAACTTTATTACTACAAAAGCAATATGCATATATATGTTCTAAACGCATGTATAGAAAAATTATAAAGGTTATACTTTATGTATGTTTATTTTTTATGAATTAAAAATAAACATTTCATTTGTAATCTTTAAAACTTAAATATTATTAAAGCAAAAGGTACAGAAAAATAAAAATGCTTTCATTTAAAATTCATAGTGATTAAATCTTTAATTCCATATTTGGAATAATATTTGCTATTATATTTCCTTTTTGTGGCAATCAAACAATTTAGTAGCAAAGTGGCTATATAATATGTAAGATTATAATACCCCAATCCAATAATTTTCTTGTTGCTATGGAGTGAGGATTAGAAAGTATTATAAGATATGTGCTGTCTTATAATGTATAAAGATATATTATACTATCACCAACATGTAATACAGTATAATCTTCTTGTAATGTAAATTCCTACTAATTCCTTGTAGATACCAAAATAATGTTTCAAGTTTTATAACAAGGAGAAACAGAGTGGTAATAAAACTAGAAGCTCTGATTATATAGTTAACATTTTTTAACCACATGAACTACATCATCATTTCCTCATGAGATAAGGATATTTTTTAAAATATTTTTTTAGTTGTAGATGGACACAATATCTTTATTTTATTTATTTTTATGTGGTGCCAAGGATGGAACCCAGTGCCTTATGCATTTGAGGCAAGTGCTCTACCACTGAGTCACAATTCCAGCCCCGAGATAAGGATATTTATGTACTTTGTATACATGTTTCTTTCGATTTTATTCATAGGATTAAAGAAAATAGTTAAAAAAATGTAGAAAACATAACTGTTAATATTTGAAACATTAAGCATTAAATAAATACCCATTAATTAACATTTTTAAGGACATGTTTCTGTGCATAAAAGTCAAATGTCCAATAGTAATTGCCTAGGTAAATATAAATTTAATTTTTCTTCTAGAATAATGTTACTTTTAGTTAAATCTAAAATAAAAGCAGGGTTAATATGAAAAAAATACTAATTTCAAGGCTAATTTTACATGATTTGGGCAAAGGCCTTTGCAATATTTGCAGAGTAATATTTCAGAGTTAAGTGCAGAACTCAGTATTTGATCCTGAAAATATTTAGTACTCTATAAAAAAAATCAGCAAACCACCACACTGCCATGAAGATGCAACTGAAATAAATAGTGTCTAAAATAAATAGTGCTGTGGTTTTTAAACCAGACATATTCTCAGGGGAAAAATGTATGTCTTTAGTAACTAGACATTTCCAGATTAAACTTAAAATTAGGCAAAGCGATCATCAAGAAAATTGTGAAATAAATCTAGATAAATAGGCCCAGATGAAAGATAATGAGGCAAATCACACTTTAGAGTGCCACAAATATATTTCCTAGGTTAAAGGATAGCAACTGCTAATCATGGCAGTGACTGTGGTCTAGAATTCAGTAGTGCATTTTTAATCAGCAGCAAAGAACAGATTACCCTCAAAATGAATACATGGTTGCTAGTATAATTGGCTGTACATTAAAAATATGATTAGTTTAGACTCAATTCACATGATACATAGAAATAACTTCTAGATGGACTAAATATCTATATAATAAAATTATTTTGAAAAAAATTAAATCTCAATGTAAGAAATACCTTACTAAACATCACAGAGGAGTGACAAATGAAAATATTAACATACTTTAATATGTACATAAAGAGCATAAAACAGAAAATTTGACCTAGGAATAAATATCTGTAAGTAATTTTATAAACAAAGATTAATATCAAAGAAACATAAGGAGCTCTGACTTATTTCATACAAAATGACAAGAAACAATAAAAATGGGACCCACAAAATATAAACAGGTGAATCAGAAAATACAAAACACATATTTCCAATAAACATAAGAAAATATATACAAGGTCATTAAATAGTATCAAAGAGAATATTAAAATATTTCAAACTACAATTTTTCCTAGATATATTAAAATAAGATCAGTAACATGAGGTGTTGAGAATGTGGGAAAAAGGGCAGATTAATTTAATCTTATTGTAGTACATTTGTTGACCAGTTTCGGAAAGTAATTCATCAGGATCTGTCAAAATGCAGAAATCCAGGGCTAGGGTTGTAGCTCAGTGGTGGAGCACTTGCCTTTCGCATGTGGAGCAGTGGGTTCAATCCTCAGCACCATATAAAAATGAATGAATAAAATGCAGGTATAGTGTCCATCTACAACTAAAACTATAAAACAATTATGTTTAAAAAATGTAAAAACTCCATACTTTATGACCATACAATTCTACTTATAAGAATTTATTTCATAGGGACCCTACACATCTATCCAGTAATCAATGTTCAAGACTTTTATGCAGAATTGACTGTATGGCCTAAGTAAACAAATGATTTCAAAATAACCATTAGGAGTGTGGTTAAATACATTGCATAACATGCTCTCAATGTAATACTTCATAATGATTTAAAATAACATACTATATATATTAGGGAAATTAAAATTATTAAACACTGTTATAAGGAGCAGGATATATATGGGTTTTTATTGTTTTATTTTTTTGGTACTGGGGATTGAACTCTGGGGCACTCAACCACTGAGCCACATCCCCAGCCCTATTTTGTGTTTTATGTAGAGACAGGGTCTCACTGAGTTGCTTAGCACCTCGCCATTGCTGAGGCTGGCTTTGAACTCGCGATTCTCCTGTCTCAACCTGCCTGAGTGCTGGGATTACAGGCTTGTGCCGCCATGCCCGGCTATATATGCGCTTTTATATATCCATGTGTAATAGAAAAATAAATGGACGACAGCCAAATAAACTTGGACAAAGATGATTCTCTGAGTAGTAGAATACCAGAAGGAAGGTGAATACAAGCACATATATTTCTCTCTTTATACTTCTGTATCATTTGGATATTTCACACGTATTTATTCCTGTAATACTTGTGGAAGGAAGAGAAGATGAAGGAGAAAAAGAGGAAAATAGTGAGGAATGATGAATTCCTGTATTACTTGTATAATTTAAAGGAGGGAATACATAAATGAAGGAATAAAAATGGAATGAATAAAAGATTAGTGGCTAGTCTGTTTTAAAGGCAGAGATTAAGGCTTTTTGTTCCTAGTACATTGGTTCATTATAAGCACATGTGTGTGTGTGTGTGTGTGTGTGTGTGTGTGTGTGAGAGAGAGAGAGAGAGAGAGAGAAACAATGAAAGGGAAGGAAAAAGGAGGAATGGAAGAAAGAAAAATTGATTTTTATTATTTTTTTTCAAAATCTGGAAAATAAGAATAATAAGGTTTGTGATTGATTGTTTACATTTATCTCAAACAGGGTAGAATATTTTTCTAATATACACTATTCTTGACTACTTATTTAAATAGACACATAAATAATAAAAATAGTAGAATTTTAGAAATCATATATAGAAACAAGATATCAATTCATATAGATCATTGTTTTGATTTTTGTTTATAAGACTGTATTTCTCTTGAGAGAATTATTTGGAAACTAATAATCACTTTTGTTCATATATATTTTCTGCCAACAATGGCTAATATTTAAGTGTTAAATATTTTCTTAGTCATAATTACTGTCAAACTTATAACTTAAAATATATACAAAAGAGATAAAAATATGAATAAGAAAGTAATAAGTGATAAAACTAGGTAAAATAATATTTTATTATAATAAACTTTTTGTATCATACCTTTACCATGGCTTCTACCATTTCATGTTTTTCATTCCTGAATTTATATAAAATTATCAAGAAAATAAATATTAGCCTATCACACTTTAATCATCATAATTAAATGTAATTTCCTTTTAATTCTCACATACTTTGGTCTTTATTTGTGATATTTGCATTAGACCTGTAGACAAATGATGGCATGTTTAGCTGTCTGTATAATATAAATGAACATTTTAGTTTTATTTTCCCAATGTTTACTTATGTTCTCTTTTATCTTTTTATTTCTTTAAATTATCATATATCTTCCAATATGAAATTTGATAACTCTAATCAAATAATTATGATATCTAATTTTTGTGTTTTAACTACTTAATTTAACAAATCAGTGAGTGCTTTATATGAGTGCTTTATAAGTACTTATTACTATTTTAGAAGTAGAGAGCCAATATTTTCCCCAAAATCTCTGTCATGGAACTTCTAGTGGGAACTAACAGACCAAGAACATAATAAATTAATGTGTGCTACATAAGGTTGTACTAATAGCTATAAAATTTCTAAGATAGGATAAAGGGAACAGGCATTGCTTGTAACAGGCTAGAGTGAACCTATCAGAATGATGGAAAGGTAAGGGAGAATGTCAAGGGAAGAAGTTTCTAGTGGAGGAAACCAGTCCAAATTACAAGGCAAAAAAATGCATGATGACTATTCCTAGAAAAGTAAATTGGCCAGTGTATTGAAATGGAGTTGGATAAGAATGGATGGATGAGGGATAAAGTCATAGGAGGTGGGAGTGGATGTGATTCAGGTCACAGAGGCCTCACTGTAAGCAGTTTTATTCTGAGATGGAATACCATTATAGGTTATTAAAAGAGGTATGGCATAATTTGTCATGCATTTATAAGGATCCCTTTGGCTGCTGTTGGAAGGAAGACTTTACTGGGGTGAAAATGGAAGTAAGCAATAAGGAGGCTATGTTATATTCCATGGAGATGATGGTCCTTGGACCATAGTGGTCATTTGTATTATGTGAGACCAGGTTAGAGCCCATAAATCTTTTCATAAATACAGACTAGTTGTGGTGGGGAGAGAGGGAAGAATTAATGAGTCTTTTGATGCAAACAACACAAACTCACTCAGTTTAGCTCAGCAAAAATAAGATATGTCATGAGAATGTCCACGAGCTGAAACTAGAATAGGTGGAAGTTTCATCAAGATATACATGGTCAGCCGGGTGCGATGGCACAAGCCTGTAATCCCAGTACTCAGGGAGGCTGAGACAGGAGGATTGCGAGTTCAAAGCCAGCCTCAGCAACAGTGAGGCGCTAAGCAACTCAGTGAGATCCTGTCTCTACTTAAAACACAAAATAGGGCTGGGGATGTGGCTCAGTGGTCGAGTGCCCCTGAGTTCAATCTCCAGTACCAAAAAAAAAAAAAAAAAAAGATACACATGGTCGGGGGCTGGAGTTGTGGCTCAGTGGTAGAGTACTTCCCTAGCATGTGTAAGGCACTAGGTTAGATTCTCATCACCACATATAAATACATAAAATAAAGATCCACCTACAACTAAAAAAACATTTTAAAAAAAGATATACGTGGTCCTTTGATCTATTTCTTCCTCTTGTCATTTATGCTTGTTTGAGTATTTTTCTCTGTTCTTCTGCAACCACATGGCTTCCTCTACTTCTAAAAACATTTCTTCTTGTTATTGAAAATAGCTCATAGAATATCATAGTGATTCCTGTCTTTTACTCTACACCATATATCTCTTAATCTTCAGTTCTTACTATTAACTGCCACTTTCTATTAACATTATACAATTCAAAATGCTAATGCTAACAGAGTGAAATGTTTCTTACCAGACACTGCTGAGGTTTATGGAATAGTTGTCCTTTGGGAGAAAAAGCACAGAGTAAAATGTTTACCTACAAAAATAGCTAGGCCTATTATCTCTGGGTGGGCCAGTTTGTTATACAAGAAGAAAATATGGGTGGCATTCTGAAATGGTGCCTGCTATCCCAGAATTTGTTTTATATTGTGTTGTTTACTTTTGTTATTGTTTTCCAATTGTTTGACTTGATTTTCAAATGGTTTTCTGAATATAATGGATTTCTATACGATATCACATAATACTTGAAAGTGCATTAGAATGATCTTGAGAACAAACAAAGAAGTAATGACTAATCTTGAAAGTAGCAGTCAAGAATGAGAACATAAACATGCAAAATAAAAACTCAGCAAAAGAAAATGGAATAGACTTGATGGTGGAATAGACTTGATGAAATACTTTAATGCACCACTATATTGAGCATGGCAGTTACATACTATGACATTTTCATATTTAAATTATTTCTACTGGGTAGCAAACATTTTGGTGGTCTTAAAACGTCAGCTCACCCATTACCCAGAACGGTAATGACACAAGGCTTTTAGTAACTGGTTCAAATGTGTTTTTATTATATCAAATTACAAGCTCAATTGCTGTCCTTTATGTGGGAATTTGTTGCTTTTCTCTATCCAAAATTTGCTACTACTGTTAGTAAAATCATTTCTATATTTTAATGCTGATAAACTTATTGCAATAAATCTAAATTCTACTACAAATTCTTGAGTACTATTCTTCAGGGTTTATTCTCTTTGTATCCAGTGGTGAG
This sequence comes from Xerus rutilus, assembly GCA_028644305.1. Taxonomy (NCBI): domain Eukaryota; kingdom Metazoa; phylum Chordata; class Mammalia; order Rodentia; family Sciuridae; genus Xerus; species Xerus rutilus. The sequence goes on from CM053417.1 coordinate 96,002,686, forward strand.
TGTTCAATGTTAATGCAGACATTTTAATCTCTGAAGTGTAAGAGATTTGTAAGCATATCTACATTCAGTGTAAGAATAAATATTTGTCTAGATTCAGGCCTAATACCCAATAACAACATCCACCATATCATTCTTTATAAAAATCTCTACACTGAAATAAGTTAATTTTATAGCCAAAGAAAGAAATACAATTTAAAACACCAAGCGTTTAGGATATAGAAACAATAAAAAAAATCAATGGGCATAAAGGTAATGAATAGGGCTGTATTGAAAAACAATAATTTTAGTGGTTATATTTTTTGTGATTTTAATTCTGTGACATCTTTCAGGAGTTTTAAAACCAAGACTCTCAAATAGATGCTTAATAAATATTCCTGGCAGGAAGCTTTAATTTCATGGAATTTTTTGTAGTTTTTTTCTGGTCTCCTTGACTTTGAAATAATACAAAACCACATGAAAGTTTGCTATATTAAAAAAGGATGTGTGAGATATATAGGAAGGAAAATAGTATTTTATTTGAATTATCTAGTTTCCTGTCCTATTACCTTGTTGAAGAGCTAGCATCATATGTATCCACTTAATGCTATCAATAACCTCTCTGAAGAGGTTATTTCTGACACACAAATTTAGTATGGTAGGTTGTACTTTATTAAATATATTTCATTTATTGAATAAGTTGAATTTTTAAATGAATGAATATAAATCTTATACTTTCATAAATCTTATGAAAGTATACTTACAATATTGAAAATACATATAAATAAATAAATTGCCCTTGAGGATCTTTTCACTTTGAAATTCTAGAGATTTCATTAATCTAGGAAATCACACCTATGAATAAAAGAATCAAAAGAATGCAGGAAACCTACAAGTTACTAAAAAAATAGTAGAATTAAAGAGAATTTTATTGCCATTAGTTGTGATGTTATAGAATTTGATTATAAGTAACATGTTAAAGAAAGATAAAAACCCAAGTTTTTAAATTTTATTTAGAATCTATATTCAAAATTTATACACAAACATACATACAAAACATAAAGCTGAAACAAACACCTAGAACATAAGTTTTGCAGAACAATAATAAAACCAAAATGAGTTTCTCAGAGACATTAAATTATTAAATATTCTTGTTCAATTCAATGCTTAAATGTACATGAAAAATCCTTATTTCTGATTTCTATTGATAAAGATGATATTGCATTTTGCAGTAAAATGCAGAAAACAGGATTTTATGGGGAGAGCATTTTCTTTCAAGTAATATAATCTGAAATAAGTGGAGTTATTATTTAGTGGTGGAAAATACCACTTTCTCCTACCTCTCTTTAAAGGATACACTTTCCAACCTGATTCCCAGCATTCTTCTACAGGAGTCACCTCTTACTTTTCAATATGTCTGAGAAAACTAAAATGAATTCACACTGAGGTGTTGATGACTGTATCAGTATGGTATCTTCTCAAAAATCTCCTCTTTCTGACTGTGAGTTACTTAAAGGCAAGGATCATGTTTTATTCATGATTATTTTTAGGACCTCTCATGGTGTTAAGGTTAGAGTATAGTCCCTATCTCAACAATTCAACAAAAATAATTTCTTATAATGCTGAACAACTCATCTCTTTCTTATTGTGAACCCTCTATTTTCTGAATTTTACAGAGGGATCTGAAGAAATAGAAAAAGTAAGAACAAAATAGAGAAATTGGAGTGATGTCAGAAAAGAAGAGTGGGTATTAAACAAGGTACAAGGGCAAAAATCATGTGAGGCCTATTTCATTCAGGTTGTTCCCCTTTAAAAAGAGGAGAAAGAGTATTTAAAGAAAAAGGAAAGTGACGCATAATGAGAATCTCAAGCAGATGCTCCTCTAGCTATTAATCCTCATCATATTATTCTTTGGTATTGTTAACTCTATTTCACAAATGGGAAAACTTAGGTTCATATTATTAGCTAAGGTCATATATATGGCAAGAGGCAGAATCGGGAAGACAATTTATATCTTTTTAAAACCTGATTTTGTCAAAAGGAACACTACTATTACTCATAATTGTAATGCACTAATAAAAAACAAAAAACACGTGTCAAAGGAAAGACAAAGATTACTAAAACATGAGAAAATAAATGTTGCAATTTTTGTTTGCTTGTTTGTTACACTAGTAACTAAATTTATGGTTCTTTTATATAGAAGTTTTTGGTTTATAGAAAAACTGAACAGATAGTAAAGAGAATTTCCAAATTTCCTTCTCTCTGCACATTTTACATCACTAACATCTTAAGTATTGTGATAAATTTGTTAAAACTGATGAACCAATATAGATACACTATCATTAACTAAAATTTAAGAACAATGTTAGGGTTCACTCTTTGTATTGTAAAGTTCTATGATTTTTGACAAATGCATCATATCTTATACCACCATAACAGTATCACTCAGAATAGTTTTACCAATGTAAAAATGTCCTATCCTTAACCTATTCATTGATCCCTTCCCTCTCCCCCAATACCTAGAAACTTTTTTGAATTATTTTACTCTCTCTATAGTTTCATCTTTACCAGAATATTATATAGTTGAAATCATACTATCTGCAGACTTTCAGATTGTCATCTTTCACTTAGCCATAGCCTCCAATGTCCTGTTTTTTATGATTTGATAACTCATTTATTTTTATTATCAAATATGTTTTCATTGTATGGATATAGAATAGTTAGGTTATCCATTGACCTATTGGGGTCCATCTTGATTGTTTCCTGATTTTGGAAATTATTAATAAATCTAAAATAAAAATTCATGTTGAGGTTTTTGTGTGACATGTGTTTTCAACTCATTTTGGTAAATATTTAGATGAGTGACTACTGGATTGTATAGTAAGATTGTTTAGCTTCATAAGAAATCACCAAACTCTCTTCCATCATGGTTGTACCATATTAAATCCTTACCAAAAATGAATGAGGGCATCTGTTGGTTCACATCCTCCTAAGTATTTGGTATTATCAGTTTTTTTTTAAAATTTCAGCTATTTTCATATAGAGTGTTTGAGTGTTATCTTGTTTTAACACACAATTCCCTAATGAACTGAAAATATTTCATATGCATATTTTCTGTCTGTTTAACATCTTTGATTAACAACTTAACTTAGTTTTGTTACCATCTGTTGTAGGTTGTCTGGTGGTATCTGTTCAGAGTTTCTGCTATTTTTATGTCGATAGTTTGTTGATATATGACTCCCTGAAATTCATAGGTTAAAACCCAATCTCTAATGTAATAGTGTTATGAGGTGGGGCTTTGGGTAAGGTGGTTAGGTCATGAGGATAAAACCCTCATGAGTGGAATTAGTGCCATTATAAAAGAGGCAAAGGCTTGACTTGGTGGCACATGCCTGTAATCTCAGTGGCTTGGGAGGATGACGCAGGACGATTTCGAGTTCAAGGCCAGCCTCAGCAACTTAGCAAGGCCCTAAAGCAACTTAGGAAGACCCTGTCTCTAAAGAAAATATAAAAAAGGGCTTGGGATGTGGCTCAGTGGTTAAGCGTTAATCAATCCACAGTACAAAAAAAAAAAAAAAAAGCAAAAGGAACTTGTGTGCACTCCTTCTATCATGTCAGGACACAGAAAGAAAGTGTCATTTATGAGAAAAAGGGTCCTTACCAGACATCCAATTTTCTGGAAAGTTGATCCTGAATTTCCTATCAATAGAACAACAATAAATAAATTTATTTTGTTTATAAATTACTCAATAAATTACTCAATAAATAAATTTATTTTGTTTATAAATTACTCAATTATTTTTCATGGTGACTTCAATGAACTAAAGCAAGTATTTTCCAGTGTTTTGAAAGTTCTTCTTTAAATTTTTTGAATATGTCTTTGATCATTTATCTTTTGAAAAGAATTTCACCAAGTCAGTAGCTTGTGTTTTTATTTTGTTAACATTGTCGTTGAAAAAGCAGAAATACTAACTAATCAGAATGAATTAAAAAATAAAATAAAAAACAGAATTATTTAATTTTTTAAAAATTCAATTTATCATTTTTTTTTCTGCTATGCACTATACTTTTGGTGCTGTGTCTAGGAATTCATGCCAGTATTTAATAATTGTTGTTGGGAAAACTAGATATCAACATGAAAAATAATGAAATTGAATGTGTAACTCTTACCACACACAAAATAAACTCAAAAAATGATGAAAGACTTAAATGAAATACCTGAAACTACAAACGTCCTAGAAGAAAACTTAGGGGGAAACTCCTTTATATTGGTTTTGGCAATGATTTTTTTGGACATCACACCAAAAGCATAGACAAAAAGTAAAAATTATGCAAGTGGAACTACATTAAACTTAAAATCTGCACAGCAAAGTAAATAATAAATAAAATAAAAAGGCAACCTATAGAATGTGAGAAAAAATTTCCATACTGTATATCTGATAAAGCTGCAGTAATCAGCTGGGCACGGTGGCTCACGCCTGTAATCCCAGCACTTTGGGAGGCTGAGATAGGAGGATCGTGAGTTCAAAGCCAGCCTCAGCAACAGCAAGGCACTAAGCAACTCAATGAGACTCTGTATCTAAATAAAACACAAAATAGGGTTGGGGATGTGGTTCAGTGGTGGCATACCCCTGAGTTCAATCCCTGGTACCAAAAAAAAAAAAAAAGCTGCAGTAATCATGATAATCATGATAGTTCAGTATTGGCAAGATAAAAGGCAAATAAATCAACGGAACAGGGCAAAACCCCAAGAAATAGACCCACACCAATATAATCAACTGATCTTTGATCAAGGAACAAAGTCAATTTAATGGATTTAAAGGGTAGTCTATTCAAAGGGTAGACATTAAAAGGATAGTATTTTCAATAAATGGCACTAGAACAACTAGACATCCATATACATAAAGAAAATTTTAAAATATATGCAGACTTTCTACCTTCTACCACATTGTTCATCTTCTTCAGTACTGTGTTGGCTATTATGACTTGTTTGTTTTTAACTCACCAGTCAAGAGCAATCTAGATAATGCAGAATAAATCCATTTGTCTATACTTGGTTGATTAACGGAGATTCTAATGTTCATTTTTCTGAAAAGAACCTTAGTAGTAACCATTATGTCACTCAAACTTCTCTTCAAGAGAGAATTTGAAAGGAGAATATTAATTATCTAAGAGCCTCCTACTGACACACACACTGGATCGGTATCAGATTCCACACTAAAGTCATGCTCTCCCTAGGACAGTCCAAGACAGTGACTGAATACAGTGAGTATATGAAAGCTAGGATATCTCTGCTCAACACAGTACTCATTTAATGGACATCTATGTTCTGGGACTAGGACTTTCCTAAAGCTGCACCAAGGTCTGAGTTTCTTTCTACCAAATCCTCTTTCTTCTTCTCCTCTTTGACAAATGTTAAACCTGAACTGGATTTTAAAGTCTCTCCCCTTTACTCATATTCTTATCATTTCTTCCTTCAGAGAAATTTCTCTCGATAAATCTCACACATGTCCAATACCATCTTATACACTGGTTCTCAGAGGACTCAATTCAACAGAGCCTTCAATTAGATGTGTCTGGATAAAATTATTAAATTTTTTCCAAATTTCATGGATTTAAGGCACATGATAGAGTGCTCTGAAACTAAACTTTGCTCCCAACCTAAGTAGAGTTCGCCATTCAGCCTACATATACATAAAGGAACCCAAATGCACAGCTATTCAATTGAATCTAAACTAAATCAGGTGATCTCCAGGGGATGAAAATAATAAATGATTGTTTTATTCCATTATATTTGGGTTGTTTATTTCATGTAGTAAAACTACCTGATTCCATGTTTCTCACCAGACTATTATCACCATTCAAAAATAATAGAACAAAATGGTTCAAATGCAGATAGGATAATTTATAAATAAGAAAATAAAGCTAACTTCATAGTGTTTTTTCTAAGTTACCAAAATCAAGAGAAGCTTTGGCACAAAAACAAGCCTAATAAAGGAAATCTAAATGAAGGTTCACCTATAGCACAAAGATGTAATCAAAAATACAAGACTAATTCAAAGAGGCAAATTTAGAGCACTGGAGAAAAATTTCAAAGGAGTCAGAATTCAATAGCAATGTGTTTAGTAATACAATCTATTCCATGCTCAGCTCCTGCCAAGATAAGATATATTAGATTTCTAGTATAGGAAGTAAATAGAATCACTATTTACTAGGAATTCTAAAAAAGTTCTAATAGGAAAAGCCCAGCATTAGGAAAACAGAGGGAGTAAATATATTGTGCACACACAATGCCAAACACCAGCAGGAGGTTAACAAGAGGGAAAGATATTAAATTTTTCTTTCCTTTTTCACTGAAGTCAGTGTTCTTATTCTTCCACCCCCTTTATATATTAGGAGAAAGTTGCCTTGCACAAAGGACATAAAAAAGGAAACAAATAACTCAATCTCATACATTCATTATGATTTTACTATTGTACATTCTGAGCATTCTGATATCACATTACATTATTTGTGAGAAAATAGACATGAACTCTTCAAAATGTTACTATTGAAACAAACACCTGTGTGGGGATTGATAATGACAATAAAAGGAGAAGACTAAAATGATGTAGGTATGCACAAAATTATATCAGGAGCAAAAGAGTGATATTTGGCCTTAGGAAACATTGAGAAAGGAGTAGTTGAGATAGCTACCTGGAAGAAGAGAAAAGCTACCATTTCTTTTGTGGGGACTTAACTTATGAGATAGAAGTGTTAAACGTGAGTAAAAAATAGTAAGGCACCCAGTCCTTAGACACCTTGCATACTGTACTAATGAAAGTAGACACTTAATGTCTTTAAGGTTATTAAGGAATCAACTAGTAACTGCAAAAATTGTATGTGTAGGAGAGGGGGTTCTTGGATCGTAGAAGAATTACATTGAAAATTTTAATTTATTTATGGTACAATACAAATGTCAGATAAAATGACCTTAACAATATATTCCTTTTTAAAGAAGCTTAGGGATCTAGCAAAATTCAGACAAAATATCTTTCCAAAGATTGAGGTTGCAAAATAAATTTGTACCTGAAGAAAAATTCATAAGTGAACTGATGTGCTAAAAAATGCCTAAATGTAAGTTCAATCCCCAGTACCAAAAAAAAAGCCTAAATGTGGAACGAAGTTATTATTAATATTTTCTCTGAGAACAGATGAAATTTTCACTCAAGAGAATAATTGAAAAGATAAATTAAAATTAATTTTCAGTGAATGTAAAATTCTCTATAGGCCAAATCACATCTAAAATTTAGAGAGAGAAGGAAACTAAAAGGAGATTCTGTGCTGTATTTTCTATATTGTCTTTAATAATTATTCACTATTTTAAATTAAATCCTCCAAGGTGAGTATTTGACAAGGAGGTAAGTTTTTAAAACAAATAAAATCATTTTGGATATATTAATCAATGTCGAATGTAAGTTTAAATTTTTATAGAAATAATATTTGGTACTTTTTTATTTTTGTTTTTTATTACCTGATAATATTTATAAAATTTTCCTATTAACTTTTGTTTACTGAGATGAAATCTAGAAATAAACCTTGTAATTTTGAATTATTTTTAAGGATATCATGAAGTTTTAAAATTTTAAGTACTTAGGGTGATAATCAGTTTAATACACAGTATCCTGTTCATTTTATATCTTTTGGACTGTTAATTTAACAACTTTGCAGAGATAGTTCTATTTTATGGACATGAGATGTCATTACTTAGCCCATGAATACACTTTTATCTTAAATCTATTATTTCTTCATGAATATTTGTTTCAGGAAAAATAAAACTATTGAAAATGAAAAAGTTTTAAAATGAAAATTTAAACTTTGAACATGTTGCAAATACCACTCTCTTTAGAATGTGTGAAGTTTTGTTTTTCATTTATTTGAATATCTGTAAAAGCCCAACAATCAACATATGTAAAAGGGAAATGTTTGTAGCCCAATACTTCGAATATAAGTATGAATACCCCAATAAGTTTTGCTTGGGAGGATTATTAAATGGTAGTTTTCATTTTTATTTGAGATTTTGTACTATTGTATGCTAGAATATTACTCTAAGTAAATTACTATCATAGTAGTTGGATATTTTCAAATCAGAATAAACTACTATAAAAATGTATTGTGCCTTAGCCGGGCACGGTGGCACACGCCTGTAATCCCAGCACTCTGGGAGACTGAGATAGGAGAATCGCGAGTTCAAAGGCAGCCTCAGCAATGGTGAGGTGTTAAGCAACTCAGTGAGACCCTGTCTCTACATAAAACACAAAATAGGGCTGGGGATGTGGCTCAGTGGTCAAGTACCTCTGAGTTCAATCCCCAGTACTAAAACAAACAAACAAATAAACAAAAAAAAACATATCGTGCCTTTATGAATAATATGGTTTGCTATTGATGTTTCTTGGTGTTTAAATATGATAATTGAAATTATTTTAAATAAAATATTAATTTCATGTATTAGTAAATTTCTCCTTTTGTTAAAAAGATGAGAAAAAAGTAGATAATGCTATAAACTGCTGAGTAGTATCTGGCACATACTAAGTGTTAAAAAATGTAAGTAATTATTACTGCTACTTAAATATTTGAATTGATTTACATTTGTTTCCTTTTCATTTGTATATTAATTGTTACTAATTTCAACTTTGTTACAGACTTAGAGATGTCCAGTGCAGTGATTTGAATTATGGCCTGTTGGCTTGTCTGACTCATGGCTGTGTTTGTGCTGGGAGCTGCCTGTGCGAAGGTGCAGTTGCCCCAGTTGCTAGGGTAACCCTGTCCAAGGTTGGCTATGTGCAAAGACGCCAGACTCTATCAGACCATGCCTTGAGTTCAGCACTTTCTCCCAGGGACGGTGAATTCTGACCAAAACAAGACCCTAATGTCTCACCATTCCTGCATCTTTCAAATTGTCTGCTTTGCTGAAACTTTCCCACAAATAACCTTTTGATGATGAAACATATATAATAAACTTGCTTAGGTGGCTCTGAGTCTGTCAAGCCTCACCAGGGCTTGGCTACCCAACTTGGCTCCAGCTTTTTCTCCCTATATGTGTTTGTCTTTTATTGATCCCCCATTGCCCATTGGTATCTCCTTAATTAAGGGCCACAGCTCTGAGAGATGAGAGGGTCATGGCATAGAGATACACCATTTATACTTCAATAATTTGCTGTCCAGCTCTGAGGATTGTGATTAGTTGACAATCTCTGGCTGTTAGTCTTATCAAGTGGGTTCTTCTGGAATAGTTTGTCAATGACTGAGAAAGTACTGAGTTTAGAAAACTCAATACGGATCTCCTTACTGAGTAATTTTTGCTCCAGAGCTCCCAGATGAGCTGTCAGAAATTTTGTCAGGTCTAAATCATATTCTGACAACTCCTCATGTCTAATTCTGTTTTCTCCCTTTTATTTCTACATCTGTTACTCCACAATAAACAATTTCACTTTTATTTCCATCATATCATATACTAGAGAAGTCTACCATCAAAAGACCTTGAATTTCATTTTGCTCATATCTGAATGAAATGGACAACATGAAGTTTGAAGTTGATGGTCTCTTAAGCATAATCATAAAAATAGCAAATTGAGAAAGAATATATTAAATATTTATTTGGGGGACCTCTAAAATCACAGAGTTATAGTTTGGAAATTTAAAACCATGATTCTCATATGTTAGGGGTTATATAGTGTCCCTCCAAAATTTATGCTGAAGTTCTACTCCCCAGTACCTCAGAATATTATTGTATTTGAAGATAGAGCCTTTAAAGAGGTGGTTAAATTAAAATTAGGTCATTAGGGTGGGCCCTAATCCAAACTGACATCCTTATCACAAGTGAAAATTTGAACACACAGAGACACCAGGAGCAGAAGTCACAGAGCAAAACTATATGAGTACACAGCAGGAGAGAAATCATCTGTGTCAAGGAGAGAGGCTCTAGGAGAAATCAAACTCGCCAACACATTGATCTTAGCCTTCTAGCCTCTGTAACTGTGAAAAAATAAATTTCTGTTGTTTAATCACCCAATATGTGGTATTTTGTTTAGGAAACCATAATAAACTGATACAATATATACATGTAAAGAAGCATATTTATCAAAAATGTATTGAAGTTATTAAAAAGTCACTTAGTATAATGATAAGTCTCATTTAAAGTACATTGGAGAGTATTGAGATTAAAGACTTGGAATAAGATTGCTATATGTAGATGCAAAACTACCCTACATCCTCTACATCCTACCAAACAATAAAATCATATTGTTTGATTCTGCCAGATAGAAATCATTCACAAGCCTATCACATAAAAAATACAAATTAACAGTTTAACTTCAGAGCATGTATGTGAATAATCAATAGTAATTCAATAAGTGTACATTCCATAGAGAATTAAATGATACCTGGTACAGCCTAACAATTGTATCCTAATAATTGTTCCAGTATATTATTAAAAGAATACATACCTCAGGGGGAGGGAGGAGGGGAGAGTAAATGAGGTAATGGGAGTAAAAATGATCAAAGTATGTTATCTGAATGTACAAATATGCCACCATGAAATTCACTATTCTGTATAAATAATATGCACTATCAGAAAAAGATACATATTTTCCTTTTGTTATTTTCAAGTTTTAAAAATTGTTTATTAATAGATCTATATGATTTACTATGTATTATGACATTAATTGAGTTTTTAATGTTCTTTTTAAAAATTTTTATGTATTTTTTATTTTTATGTGGTGCTAAGGATCAAATCCAGTGCCTCACATGTGCTAGGCAGGAGGTCTACCACTGAGCTACAACCCCAGCCCTCATTTGGTTTTTGAATTTAGATAAATCTTTAATACAATTGGATGCTTTCTGTTAAGTCCCACTTTAGTCAAACCACTCTAGCATAGCTTATAATGCCTCCATTCTGTTTAATTTCTCTGTGTACAAATCATACACGTTCTCCATCTTGTTAAATTTAATGGATTTGTCTCTTTTCTCCATTCTTATGTTATGCCTCTAGGATAACATTGCTAAGATTCAACCTTCTCTTTTTAAAAAATAAATAGCCTCTGTGGGGGCGTGCCACAAGATGGCACCGAGCAGTCAGCTCAGTACTGACCACGCTGCCCTGAGAAGCCACCTCCCCGCACTCTTATTGGCTGACCTCTGCTCCCATACTGCTTTAGCCCAGTGACCCTATACTGCTTCCAGGTGGACAGCCCCTTCCGATTCTTTAGCTTGGAAACCAGATACCACTGGTCCCTCCTTCTATATAAGCCTGTGAACCCCCTCAATAAATCGGTACTTGCTTAGACGAGACCCCCTGGTTCATGGTGAATTGACCAGGCAGCCTTCCTCTCTCAGTTCGACCCCCACCGGAGACACCCAGAGTGCCTCTCCCTCACTCGCTGGCCGAAAAGGGAGTTTGGTACCCAGCTGGGCCCGTTTCCTCCACATATTGGCGCCCAGAACAGGCACGGAGGAACCTGGAATCTCGCAGGGACCTTATATATGATTCGGCAGACTGAGTAATCACAGGAGGATCGAGGTAGGCATCCTCGTATTTTTTTTACAAATATGGGGCAATCTCTTTCATCTTCTTCAAAAGTAGATGATTCTGCTTTTAAAGCGCTGAAATACATGCTTAAGAGTAGAGGTCTAGAAATTTCAGATACTCATGCCGAAAGAGTTTGGGAGGGACTTATAGGCGTTGCCCCGTGGCTCCCTGGGGCAAATTTCTTTAATGTAGATACTTGGAATAAAGTGGAACAATTGGTCCGCAAGCGAGAAAATGATTCAGGCGAGAATTCTCCTGTAGGAATGTATCCCATGCTTATGGCTCTAAAAGGTTGTTTTGCACCTGACCCACCTCCTAGAACGAAGAAAGGAAATTCAACCCCTCTC
>CM053417.1:96024699-96054819 GCA_028644305.1 Xerus rutilus
TCTTTAGCACTAATTTATAAGTTCTATCTTACTTAAAAATAAATTTGATCCTACAAAACTCTTTTGTCAAAACAAGTAATAAGAAGAATGCGGGCTGGGGTTGTGGCTCAGTGGTAGAATGCTTGCCTAGCATGTGTGAGGTACTGTATTTGATTCTCAGCATTGCATATAAATAAATAAAATAAAGTCCATTGACAACTAAAACAATTTTTTATAAAAAGAAGAATGCTAGGTGTTCATTTCAGAAACTTTATCAGTCACTTGATTGAGAGGATAAGTAATTGCTTAGAAATGACCTATCTCACACAGAGTGCTTGGTATGGTATTAATATTTGATATTTAATCAGTGTTTGGTTTAGATGTGGTTTGAATGTTCCCCAAGATTTATATGTTAAAATTTAATCATCATTGTGAGGTATGAATAAGGAGGATATTTTTTTGACTATGGGTTTAGAGGAGAGTTTGGAGGAGGTACTTAGCATTAGATAAAATTTTTGGTGATCCTGATCTTGAAAATCAGGAGGTCCTCAGGTCCTTTTTCCCTGGGTGTTGAAGTTTGAACACCTGAGAAATGCTGAGAAAAGAGCAGAAAGTTTTATTTAAAGGATAGGATAGGATAGGGAGAGAAAGAGGAGGAGGAGGAGGAGGGCTCCTTCTGAGAGGAGGGGCCAGAGCTGGTGCCCATGGGAGAGGGTATATCTTGTCCTCTTATAGATTGCCTCCTCTCATCCAGCCTATGTGGTCAAAAGGTGGGAAAGGAGCTATCTAGGAGGTACCTTTTCCTATTTTCCATATCTGCCCAGAAAGGCAAGTAGGGAGCCACGCAGGGGGTGGCTAACAACTAACAACTTTTGTTATAAACAAAAGTTGTTAGTTACTAACAACTCCTTGGTGAGAGGAACAGTTCCCTGGAGGCAGGTGACCTTGGTAACCGGTGAGGAGAAGAAGGGAGTATTCTGGAGGTATTAGCATTCCATTTCTACCAGATCATCTATCTACACTGACTGCCTGTCCTTTGTTCTTATCCCATTAGAGTGGAAACCCTATGACAGAGTCCTGGTGGCTTTATAAGAAGGAGAGACCAAAAGGCACATACTTCACATTCTCTGTCTCTTACCATAAAATGCCCTGTATTATCTCAAGACTCTGCCAGCGAGAGGGCCATAACCAGATGTAGCCCTGTCAACCTTGAACCGCTAGAACTCTGAATCAAAATAAACGTGTTTTATTAACTCAGTCTGTGATATTGTGTTAATGGTGACAAAAACTGACTAAAACAATCAACTTCTCTAGTATTTACACTTTCAAAACCATAATTGGGCTAATGTGCCCTGTAGCAGGACAGTAGAGAGTGGGTAGCATTGCCTTTCTTAAATCTTCCAATTCAGGAGTTTTATCTTCCTTTCTGTGAAATTATCCATATCCATAGCAAATTGGAAAAAAAAATGTGTCAATACAGGTAACTTCTCTGTGAGTGTGTTTGTGCATATATGTACACAGTGTAGGTATGAAGGCCTACAGAATTTGGTAACTTTAGGCTCAGATATAATATTAATTGGTCTCAGAAATTTGATTTTAAAAAAACATTAAAAACAACTCTGTTCCTGAACATGTGGCACTAGTTGAGAAGCAAATTACACATCTGACTATATTTGTCTACAAGATACAGCTTGACTTACAGTGTGTATTGAATATGATTTCATCTACATTTAAATTAGGAATGAGTATTTATATTGATATAGAAGTAGACAAAGGTTTGTTTACATAATCTGTCTACTAGAATTGGGTACTAAATAGAAATACGTTATAATTTGTTAAATCTGTCAGGAAAAGTGGTTTTTATGTTTGTTAATAGGCATTCCCTGGAGAAATTCTGGTTCCTTTATAACAAAAGTAATTTTATCTTATTCATACAGTGCTTATTGAAGGGTAAAAATTATTAAAGGGTTGTGCCTGGTCATGTCAAGAAAATCTATGGTTGAAAAGGAAGGAATTACACTAGTTTTAGAAAATGTGTTTTTTTCAGTACTTGAACAAGGATTTTACAAAAATGACATGCGAAATGAAATCGTATTTCACTATGTAATGTCTTTAATAAAAATGGATAGAATATTGTCCTGAAGTACTGATGAATAAAAGAAGGCTCTAAGTATACTATGCATCCTGCTCCCACCCTAAAATCTAAATTTCTTTTCTTTTTTTAGTACCGGGGTTGAACTTGGGACACAACCACCGAGCCATGTCCCCAGCCCTTCAGTTTGTATTTAGTTTAGAGACAGGGTCTCAACGAGTTGCTCAAAGCCTTGCTAAATTGCTGAGGCTGGCTTTGAACCTGCATTCCTCCTGTCTCAGCCTCCTGAGCTGCTGGGATTACATGCATAAGCCACCACACCTGGCCTAAAATCTGAATTTCATAGGTACTTCACCTGAATCATCTAACTAAAACGAAAAAAAAATTAAAAACAAAAAGAATCACACAATCACAGGAACCATGCAAATTTACTTCTGCTCTTTAATCCGAGCAGTGTACCAATTAGGTTACTAGAACTGATACAATAATGCTAGTTAGACAAACAGTTCATTTTGGGTTATTCCTTTAGTGACAGAAAATAGTAAGCTAGCCAAATAACTAAACTCTGGACAGTTGTTCCTCAGAATGATGACCTAATTTGAGCATTTTTTGGAGTGATCAGAAAGAAATCAAGAAATCTCAAAAGTACTCACCATTTACTTCCTCCTTTTCAAAGAAAGAAAAGAAAGGGAATAAAAGAAGATATGTTTCATGTGCAATGCGTATTAGAAATGTTTTTATGAAAAATTACTTCTGAATTGTTCCTTTCCATAGATTCTCTAAAACAGTATATTTGCATGACTTTTCTAAAAATCTCAGTCCAAGGATGTCCTCATAATTGTGATACAAATAGAAAAGCTGTTGCTAGCTGATACTTAGAAACATATTATCTAGAAAAACATTCTGTACTTGTCTGCTGAGGCTGCACCATTGGTTGGAGATTTTTTAATTTTTCCACTTTGGAAATAAAAGCAGAACTCAAAAGACATTTAAATTTAGTACAAATCACAGCATAGACAGTGAAATATTTGGTTCACATATTTACTATAGGACCCAGGAAACTTAGAGTCTAGTTTTACTATCTTTCTTTCTTTCTTTTTTTTTGACAATACAAAAATGATTTGGCATCTTTTTTTTCATTCGAGTAAAAATATTTGTGTTGCTTTCTTTAATTGACATTAGTATTTATTGAAGACATTATAATTAATGACAGTATGTCACACTAATTTTATGCTGGTAAGAGATTTAAAATAGTAAGTACCTGCCTTTAAAAAATGTTTTTATACTGAAATATTCCTTCTGTCCCAATGTAGGTTATAACCAAGGATTTAGCAAAAAGATGAGCACCAACTCCAGCATTCATAAGAAATCATCTCCAATAATTAACATAATCTTTGACCATGGAGAATTATGCTTTGCCTATCTTTAAACCTGATTGATAGTAAAAGCATGTGATTTCATCTCAGGAATTAGAGTGGCAAGAGAAGTATGTCTTTGCATGCAAGAAATATTTAGAGGCCTCATAAAAGACCACTACTCTAGGGAACACCATTCTTAGCACTATGACATTAGCAATACCTACAGTTTTGTAATGCAGCTGTCTGCTATGGCACTGACTGTGGTAGTGGAGATAAGAAACTTAAAATGATATTAAAAATGGAAAACAAATCCACAGGGACTATTTCTACATTCCAGAAGAATATTCTAGATCAATGGTACAAATTGCCAAAAAGCTTTCTTTGGGAGCCTTAACTCATCCTGAACATCTAATATATATTGGCATTTTAAGAACTGAAGGAGTAATTTATTTGGTACAATTTTTTGTGTTGTGTTGGCATTACTCTAAGTGGTCCCTGATCCTATCCCCTTACATTCTCATATAGATAAAGCAATAAAAAAAAAATGACGCCTGTAATCCCAGCACTTTGGGAGGCTGATACAGGAGAATCGCGAGTTCAAAGCCAGCCTCAGCAATAGCGAGGCACTAAGCAACTCAGTGAGACCCTGTCTCTACATAAAACACAAAATAGGGCTGGGGATGTGGCTCAGTGGTCGAGTACCCCTGAGTTCAATCCCCGGTACCAAAAAAAAAAAAAAAAAAAAAAAACCAACGACTCATTCAGAGATCAACTTTTCACACGACAGTTCGAGAAATTCCTCTAACCTATTCTCCAGCACAACTGAAGAAGATGATTTAAAAAACATTTAAAGCCTCTCTAAGTGGTTCTAAGGGCAAACTGCAAATGAAGAAATACCTACTAAAGAAAATCTACTAAAATTCACAGGCTTCTTTTTTCTTTGACTACTACTCAGCTTCCAGACAGAGAGTTTTCTTCCTAGGAGGAGTAGGATTTCTGCATTTCTCATCCTATCCCCCAGTGCCTGTTGTAGGAGCCAAGTGTTGAATAAGTGTTTTCAATAGGTGGGGACTCCCTCTTCTATGCAGTCTCCACTCCTAGAATGAAAGTTATACATTGGTTGCTACATGCTGAGAATACTGAGATTCTGATAGCCTTTACTTGAGTTCCCAAGGTGATTGTTCCATGGCAAAATTTCAAGTTGAGAGGATCTCAAGTTACTGTTCACCCTCCACCAAGCACTAAGCTTGTAGAGCAGGGAAGTCACTCAGAGACTTGTTGGGCATTTTCCCCATCACTAGGGCAATGGCTTAGAAATTTTGCCTGGGTGACAGAGGCAGGCCATAACTGTTTCCAATCTCTTTCCAGTGGAACTACTTTTATTGAGTGTGAAGAAGGTTAAACCTAAAGAGACCCTCACGAACAGAGGATGATGATGTAGTGGAAGGTGTTTGAGAAGGGATTCTTGGATCTAATGAAGATATAGCCTAAAGACCACTGGGTTTACAGAAAAGAACTGGAAATAAGACAACTGGGAGGAGCCCTCCTGTGGTCAGAACAAATATCAAACATTAACCTCAGAAACTAACCTGTAAAGGTGCCACAATTTAATTGAATTCCTTCATAAAGGAATTATGTCCCAGAGTGTTGAAAATAATATAGCAATCTCCCTGCAATTAATGGAGTTATACAGCTGAATGTGGTCAGGGAGGTTTCTACCACTATCATTCCAGAATGATACCTGTGTATCCCTGAGGAGCAGCTACAGAGGCTTAACAAAGTATATGTAGACTTTACAAAAGTTATCCAGCCAGTCATTAACAACCAAACAACAACAAACCAATGTCAAATGACAAATGATAGTAAGGATATCCTTACTATTGGGGAAGCAGCAGTGTCTTGAGTTGCTACAATTATATAAAATATGTAGTTTCCAACAACAAAAGAATGTAATAGAAACTTCTGTAGGAGTGACCAGATGTTGGATTTAACAAAATATAATTTTAAAGTAGTAGCTATACATGTTCACATAACTAAATGTAAGCATGATTAATGATGTAAAAAAAGGTAGGATAACAATGTCACACCAGACACATATTTTTTTAATAAAGAGATAGATATCATTTTTAAAAACAAATTGAAATTCTGGAAATGAAAAGTATAATAAACGAAATTAAAAAAAATATTAGAGGGAATCAACAGTAGATTCAAACTGGTAGAAGAATGAATTAACCAAACAAAGATAAATCTACAGAGATTTTGCAAGTCAAAATTCAAAGAAGAAACAGAATGAAGAAAAATGAACAGAGACTCAGAGAATTGTGGGGCAACATTAATGTGCCCACAAACATATTATAATGAGAATAAAGAAGAGGAGAGAAATAAAGGATCAGAAAATATGTTCAAAGTACTAATGACTAAACACTTCTCAAATTGGAGAAAAAACACTGTCTGGGTGACTGAATGCAGGGGAAACAGAAAACCCACAGATGCATTATTGTAAAAATGCTAAAAATCAGACAAGGAGAAAATCTTGGAACCAGTGAGAAAAAAATGACACATTTACAAGGAAACTCCAATGAGATTAATAGATAGCTGCATAGTAGAAACAATGGAATTGAGAATGCAGTAGAATAACATATTTAAGTACTCAAGAAAAAATTTATGAAAACAGACTTTTGTTTCTAGTAAAGCTATGTCCCACATAAGCAAAAACAGATAATTTGTTGCAAGAAGAGCCAACTTATAAGAAATACTAAAGGGAATTCTTCAGGCTGAATGCAAGTGACCAAAGACAGCAATATGAATTCATATGGACAAGGAGTAAGGTAGCTATATTATTATAAGTCACTATGAATGCATATTTTACTCCTTTCTTCCCTTAGAATACTTAATAGTAATTTATAAAATCACATGCATATAATGTATTGTTGGCATTACATACAAATATGATACATGTGTAATATATTTGTTACAAACAGTACAAAATAAGTGTGTGGGAACACTGGAAATGGACTAAAGGAATGATAATAGATGTTAAATTGATAATTATAACAATGTATTCTTATTTTAGTTACATGAACAGATGTGATTTGCATAATAACAATGCCACAAAAAGGGGAAAATGGAATAGAACTAGATAGGAAAATATTGTCTATATATTATTAGCAGTAGTATAGTATAAATCTGAAGTCAATTCTGATTAATTAGGATGTATATGTTAAACACAAAGCAAGCAAGAACATGCACACACACACTATCGATTAATATGTTACATTACACAATATCTATTCAGTGCAAATGAAAGTAGTAAATGAGGAATATAGGCACAAAAAGACATTAGTTATCCACAAAACAAAAAGCAAATTATCAGACATATCAATCTGTGTCAGTAATATTATACATTAACAGATTAATTATTTCAATCAAAAGGTAGATATTTTTAGAATGGGTAACAAATCATGATCTAAAATATATTGTGTACTACAGATGAATGTTGAAATCATCAAAGTAAAATGACACATGTCACAAACTACTACCACATATTAATGATTAAACCTATATGAAAGGAGACAGAAAGTTGTTTAGTTGTTGCTTAGGGCTAGGGTAGAGGTATGGGGGAAGGAGATAAAGGACGATAGGTAAAGGGTGCCAGATTTCTTTTTGGGGTGATGCAAATATTCTAAAATTGCATGATGTTTTAATATATCTATGAACGCACATGAATCATTGAATTGTACACTTTAAATGGGTGAATTGTATGGGATGTGAATTACGTGTTAATTAAACTATTTAAAAAGAAAGTCAATGACTCCTTTTCATGTTAGGCCTATTTAGATGATTTCAAAGTGACAACTGGACTCTCTTATATATATCCTGTTATTTGGGGGAACATTGGACTGTTGTCTGGTTCTCTATAGGTAAATCTAAAGGTAGGAGGTTCTGACTATTGGACAATGGTAGCAGGCTAAAAATGCGGAAGGCTACTTTGGGGAAAATCCATTTTAAGGGCAAGGATGATAGAAATAGAATTATACTACATCATCTTTAATTTTATTTTTTCTCTTTGAAAGGATATCTTACAATACTTGAAGCCACAGTGGGAAACTAATAGAATATGGTAGGGGATGGACTTCTGAATGCTCAAAAGCTTATGAATGGAGTTGTAAAAAATCTTAATGGAGAAATGTAACTATCGACCTCATAGGAATTTCCATTGAAAGTTCACAGCAGAGAAGTCTCTCAGAAATTTACAGTTAAAAATACTTCATGAAAACACTAGGCAAATTTGGTCATCTTCCAAAAGCCATACCATCACACAACTGCCCTTTCTCCCTTTTTTCTATCAATTCCTGAGCCCAGACTTAAGAGTTCAGAAAGCATAGTCTGTCAATTATGGGGAAAAGTGGTGCTCTGTATGGATTTACAAAAGAAAGAGAAAAGTAAAAAACACAAGCAGATTTATTTTATTTTCTAGATTTTGTTTCTGAGAATAAATCAAGTGGAAAAAATGAAAAAAATTAAATTTTCCAATGAAATTTAAGTTTTGATTATAAAACTAGATCCTTTGATAAATGTGGCAAGTTTTTGACAACTGTTTCTTCCAATGTTCTTCCTGCCCCATTCTATCTCCCTCTCTTATTCTGATTTGGATTCCCACAATACATAAATTGGTCCTCTTGATGTTGTCCCATAGGTGGTCCCTGAAGTTTCATATTCTTCATTCATTTTCCATTTTATTTCAGACTACAATTTCAATGATCTTATCTTCAAGCTCAGGTTGTCTTATTTCTGCTCAAAACTCCTCTTGAATGCATCCAATGATTTTGTTCGCATTTTGGTTTTTGAATGTTTCTGTTCCAGAATCTCTACTTAAAAAAAAAAAAAATTCTATCTCAGTTGAGTGTGGTGGAATACGCCTGTAATCCCAGCAATTTGGGAATATCACAAGTTTGAGGACAGCCTCTACAACTTAGCAAGACTCTGATTCAAAATTTAAAAAAAAACAAAAATTATTGCCAGGTATGTAGTGCAATGCTAGAATGCCCCTGGCTTTAATCTCCAGTGTCAATAAAATAAAATAGAATTTCTATATTGATAATCTTATATTGTCTATACGTTGTTTTCCTGAGTTCCCTTATATCTTTTCCCATGTTCTCTGTTAGTATTTTGAACATACTGAAGACAATATAAAAGTCATTGTCTAGTAAATCCAGTATCTGGGATTCAACACAGTTTCTATATACTCATTGGCCATGCTTTTCTTCTCCTCTGTATATTTTGTGATTTGTTGTTGAAAATTAGACACTTCAAAATTATAATGTAGTAACTCTGGAATCAAATTTCTTCCTTCCCCAGGGTTTACTGTTTTGTTTGTTAATATTGACTGTTGCAATTGTCCACTAGTTTAGTTAGTATGTATTCAATGTCATGTATCACCACTGAAGTCTCTACTATTTTGACAAAGTTTTCCTTGAATTCAAGAAGCTTCTAAAACAATTAAACAGAAACACCTCTGTCAGTATCTGCAGATTGTTTCTGCTGGTGTTCTTCAACATTTATCCAGGCTTTCAATGAGCCTAGCATTCATCTCAAGGTGTTTTCTGAACATGTGTCTTTGCCAGGACACACAAATAATTTTCTTTCTTTTTTAATTGAAAAATAAAATTGTACACATTTTTGGAGTAAAACATGATGTTTTGATATATGTATCCACTATGGAATTGTTTAATCAAGCTAATGAATATATGCATTAATGCATAAACTTATATTTTGTAGTGAAAACACAAAATTTATTCTCTTAGCAATTTTCAAGTATACAACATGCTATTCTTAACTACAGTCACCATGCCGCACTGTGGAGGTCTTGAACTTATTCCTACTGTCTAACTGAAAACTTTTGTGCTTTGTCCAACATTTCCCCAGTCGCTCCCATCACCCCACCCCAAACCTGGTAAGCACCATTCTAGTCTATATTTCTATGAATTCAACTCCTTTAGATTCCACATATGAGATCATATGGT
Source organism: Xerus rutilus (assembly GCA_028644305.1). Classification (NCBI taxonomy): domain Eukaryota; kingdom Metazoa; phylum Chordata; class Mammalia; order Rodentia; family Sciuridae; genus Xerus; species Xerus rutilus. The sequence goes on from CM053417.1 coordinate 96,034,152, forward strand.
ATTTATCATATCGTGCCTGATTTATTTCACTTAACATAATATCCTCCAGGTTTATACTTTTAGTCACAAATGACTGGATTTCCTCCTTTTTAAAGGCTTAGTGGTACTCCAATGTGAATATATACACATTTTCTTTATCTCGTCATCCATTAGTAGACAATTAGCATACCTTGGGTATTGTAAACATGGATATACAGATATATCTTTGACATTTAGATTCAATTTCCTTTAGTTATATACCCAGTAATGGGATGTCTAGATCAAATGGAAGTTCTACTTTTAAGTTTTTGTATTGATTTCCATGATGATTGTCACTAATTCACATTTCTACCAATAGAAGATAAGAATTTCTTTTTTTCCATGTATTCACCAGCACTTATCTTTTTTTTTTCTTTTTGGTTGTAAGTATCCAATTAGATGTAAGGTGGTATTTCAGTGTATGTACTTGGCTTTCTAAATGTTTGCTTATACCTGGGTATTTTTGGTTATGCCTACTTTCCTAATGAAATCCTCTTCAGCTTTTCCTCCAAGGCCTTAGGCAACTTATGTCTAAACTTTAATCTTTTGTTATAGGAACTTAGGATTTTGCATCTGCTCTACAATGTTTTCAAGTAATGCCTGCCTCTTTTCAAGCCTAGTGAGTTCCAACTTAGGCAAAACAGAAATCAAAGTCTTCTTAGATTTTCATGAAGCCCCAGACAGGTTAATGCAAATATACATCATAGTTCATGCGTAAAGAGTGTCCTGCTCCCTCTAGAAACAGGGGCCAATATTCTACATTGGAAATGTAGTCTTAAAGACAGCTTCTGCTGAACCTGGGAGAGGATGAATTCTGGAGAAGTAAAAGTGTCACAAAGCTTTCCTGTCATTTTACATTAACTTTTACTTTTTTTCCATATTTTTATTGGTACATTATAGTTGTACATAATGATGGGGTTTGTTGTTACATATTCGTACATGCAGACAATATAATAATATAATTTGGCCAATATCACTCCCCAGTATCTCCCCTTTTCCTCCCATCCTTCCTCCCCTTAATTCTTCCCTCTGTTCTACCAATCTCCCTTTTGATTTTCATGAGATCATCCTCCAACCTTTCTTTTCCTTTTTTCTCTCTAGCTTCCACATATGAGAGCAAATATATGACCCTTAACCTTCTGAGTTTAACTTATTTTGCTAAACATAATGGTCTCAAGTTCTATCCATTTTCCTGAAAATGAAATAATTTCATTTTTCTCCACATGGCTGAATAAAACTCCATTGTGTGTGGGCATATGTGTGTGTGTGTGTGTGTGTGTGTGTATCACACATTTTCTTTGTCCATTTATCTGTTGATAGACACCAAGGCTGATTCCATAATTTGACTATCATAAATTCTGCTGCTAGAAACATGGGTATGCATGTATCATTATAGTATGCTTACTTTAATTTTTAATACATACTGAGGAGTGGTATAGCTGAGTCATATGGTGGTTTGATGCCTAATCTTTTTAGAAATTTCCATTCTTATTCTCATAGTAGCTGTACTAAATGGCAGTCCCACCAACAGTGTAAAAGTGTTCCTTTTTCTCCACATCATCTCTAGCATTTATTATTGTTTGTATTCTTGATGACTGCCATTCTGACTGGTATGAGATGTAATCTCAGTGTGGTTTTGATTTGCACTTCTCTAATTACCAACAATTCATATATTTGTTGGTCACTTGTTAAATTGCCTTTTTCTTGATTCAGTATTTAGTTCCTTGCTATAAACTACTGACAAAGTTGTTTCCCACTTTGTTTTTTGATGTTTCTGTAAGGGTACAGAACTACTTACTGCACCATTTTGCTATGGCTTTCTACTTACAATAAGATTTTGGTGTATTTACTAGATTTACTAAACAAATTTAACATTTGTTTTGTCAATCACTAAAAATTTGTTGCTGTACTTTTCACTTGGATTGTATGGATCATTATGAAAAGAATAAATTTTTAAATAATATCACTCCCGTATCCAAGACCTATTATCTTAATTTATTTAGATCTCCTCAATGTAATCCAGTACTTAGTATAGAATATTACCCTTCTTTCATTAAATATATTAGTAAATACTTTATTATTTGGCATTATTTGTAATTATAATTGCTATTTAAATTATTTTTCAGTTGAATTGCCTATAAAGTAATTGATTTGCACACTGATCTTACCTTCTAAGACTGATATATTCATTTATTAGGTCTAGCAAATATTTTGTTTTATAGATTGCTTGGAATCTTCTACACAAAAGTTTTGTGAACAGAGACCATGCTATTTCTTTCTATCCATTTTATATGCCACTTTTAGGGTACTTTTTATTTTATTGAAAGATGAAAACTTCCACTAAAATACTAAATAAATGAAGTAAGAATGAGATACACAATTTGTGCCTAGAAAACATGGAAAATTTTACCCTTAAGTGAATGATATTCTGCTTTCAGAAGACTGTGTTATAATCACAATTATAACAATTTCAAAAAATATTGCATAGGAAAGTCAATATGCTGAGCTGTTGACTCTGACAATGTACCTCTCAAATTTGACCAAAAATGGTTCATTATGATATTGAAATTATAATTTCAAATAGGAAGACCTCCTAATAATGACTTTAGCTTATATAGCGGACATTGTTGGTAATCCCTTGTAGCCATGCACACTTGAAATTCTGAACCTCTCTTGCAGTTAACTTGTCAAATAACTAATTTTGGCCAATAGAATGTGGGCAGAAGAGACGTTGGGGCCAAAGTAGTTAATTATCTAGTTTGCCTTCTCTACTTTTTCTTATCTCTTCTTCCTAGCAAGGCATCACCAGGGACTTCAGAAGCCCCAAGATAGTGAACTGTAAAGTGGACACCCTCTTGGACTGTAAAATTCATACAATTGATATATCGTTGTAACACAGATTTCTATGCTGTTAACACAATGAGATCACTTGTAATATTTTTCAAATAGGTCAGAAATTTTTCTATCTTCATTCTGTAAATATCTTCAATTCTATAATGTTGGTGTCTATAGTGAGAGGAAAATACAGCAACTAAGTTTATAAATATTCATATATTTTGTTTTCATCTTAAAACAACACAGTTAGTTGTGAGATAGAATATGTAAAGGTAATATATTTTGATAACACAATAGACATAGTAAGTGCTCAATAAATGTTAAAAATTACCATTTTGTATGCTTAAGAACTGAGGCTTTAATTTATATTAAGTACACTACCTAAAGTACACTGTGTCCTCACTAAGTGTTACCAATTATATTGGTAACTATACTATAAAATAAAGAGCTAAGACTTTAAGTATTCAACTAATTTATTCCAGCTTGCACAGCTACTAAGAGTGGACTAGAGAATGAAAACTTGAGTCTCATAACTTAAAGTCAAGCGTCTTTACATTACACTAAAGTTGTCTTTTCTTTCAGTGTTCTTTTAAACAGGCTTGGGCTTTAATTAAGCTTACTTGAGTCCAGGCTGGTTTGTCTTTCATATGGTATTTAAATGATCAATCTTCACAATCAGAAATAATTCATAGAAAAAATTATGAATGGAAAATTTATTTTTTAATATAAGTTTATGTATCATCAAATATATAACAGGCAAATACTATAAAATGGTTTTGATTAATAAGTTCTTTGTATGTGTTCAGGGTTTCTTACTTTTCTAATCACATGGCATAGATGGCAATCTACTTAACGTGAAAAAATAGATAAATGATTTAGAAATTTTCTGAACCATGATGCCAAGATAATTAATGTCATTAAAAAGGTATGGAAGTTGGTATTATTCTAGTTCTCTTTCCTCAGCCTGATCTGTGAAGAGTTAAAGAATTGATTATAGGGCTTGAGTTGTGGCTCAAGGGTAGAGCACTTGCCTGGCATGTGTGAGGCCCTGGGTTTGATCCTCAGCAAAATAAACAAACAAACAAACAAACAAACAATCCACTGACAACTAAAAATATATCTATGTATAAAAAGCATTAATTACAATGAAATTTCTTTAAGCGAATAGCTCAGCATATTCTCTAAATTAGTGGTTCTCAGAATGTCACCCCCAACATTACCATAATCTAGGAACTTATTAAAATGCAGATGTTCAGATCACATCCTAGATGAAGTGAATCAGAAACTCTGTAATGGTGTCTAGCAATTAGTGTTTTCACAAGCCCTCCAGCTAATTACAATGTCACTGAAGTTTGAGAACCTATGCTCCACATATCCATAGTCCAAAAGAGTAGTGACTAGCCACATATGGAAATATGGCTTGTTATAATTGAGATATGATGTAGGTGTAATGTAAATACTGGATTTCAAATATTTGGAATGAAAAGGATAATGGAAAATATTTCATTAGTGTATTTTAATATTGATTAAATATTTATATAATGCTTTGGATGTATTAAGTTAAAATAATATGTAATAATTAATTTCATCTATAATATTTTATTTTCCAAAATGTGATCACTATCAAATTTTAAATTTTACATGTGGCTTACATTATATTTGCACTGGACACCAATGTTCTAAAACATCTGGTTGCTTCAAGTTCTTTCCCCAATCCTTTAAATATAAAAAAAGCACATCTCTGTCAATATACATCCTGAGGAACTGTTTCCTTTTTTGATATCTAAGCAAGTTAGGATCAACTATGGAGTCTCTTTCATCTGAACCTTATAAGCTTTAATTCATAATTCAACTTTATATTCTATAGTTGGATGATGTTTCCGTCAGTTTTTTCACTGCTGTGACCAAAAGACCTGACAAGAACAAATTTTGAGGAAGAAAACTTTATTTGGGGCTCATGATTTCAGAAGGTTTCAGCAGGTTCCATTGCTCTGTTCCCAAGTGAGGCAGAACATTATGGCAGAAGAGTGTGGTGGAAGAAAGTGACGCAGGACATGGCCACCAGGAAGCAGAGAGCAACAGCTTCACTCTCCAGAGACAAAATATATATCCCCAAAGAAAGCCCCCAATGACCCACCTTCTTTAGCCGCACCCTACCTGCCTACAGTTACACCCAGTTAAAACCTATCAGAGGATTAATGCAATAATTAATGCAATAATTCAGACTCCCACAACCCAATTATTTCCCCTCTAAACTTCCTTGCATTATCTCACACATGAGCTTTTGGGGGACACCATAATAGATTTTATTTGTGAACTTCCTTAGATACTATTAAGAAGAATTTTTACTAATCCTAAGTCTCAGGATATTGGTGTAGTCATACCTCAAAATGCTATAACTTGATGGAATTTCTTCTTAGTCCTAGACAGTCTGGCATAGCAGTGATAGTTAAAGATTGTATTAAAATTAACTTATAATACATTTAATATTCACTCAATATTAATAATACTATTGTCAAATAATATGTACAAGATATTTCTGGTTTTTTAGGTTTATTAAATGTCCACAATCATGTTTTTTTAAAATTTTTTTTAGTTGTTGAATCTTTATTTTATTCATTATTTATATGTGGTGCTGAGGATCGAACCCAGGGCCTCACACATGCTGGGCAAGTGCTCTACCACTGAGCTACAGCTCCAGCCCCCACAATCATGTTTTTATTATCATTAAAATTATTTCAAACAGTTTGCTCTGTAAGATATATAATAGGAAGAGAACGAGAAGAGAGAGTGAGAGAGAGAGAGAGAATATGATTAAGTTAATAGGAAAGAATAAAAGAATATTAGGCAATAGATGAACCAGCATAAGGACAATTTGGCATTATGAGAGGAAAGATCTCTATATAAAAAGGAAGAGGCATTCAGATGGATAATATGAGACTAACTGAAATAATAGAAGGATTGAATCTGAAGATCAAAACCATCTGATCCACATCTATCAGGCAAAATCATTCAGAACAATCACGATCAAGGCACATCCTGTTAACTTACTGAATTTCAAAGGATAAAGAAAGCATTTGGCTGCAATAGGAATAAATAGAATATTCACTAAGGGATAAATAAAGTGAACTTTAAGAAATATCCACATTTCTGCAGAAATCAGAATAAAAATGGACAAATGTCCTCAATATTATGAAAAAATAAAATATACTTTGAAAATAATTTAGTTTCCACATTTCATTCAAGAATAAAGGTGGGCTGGGGTTGTGGCTCAGCAGTAGAGTACTTGCCTCACATCTGTGAAGCACTGGGCTCGGTCCTCAGCACCACATAAAATAAAGGTATTGTGTTCATCTATAACTAAAAAGAAAAATATTTTTAAAAAAGAATAAAGGTGGGGCTGGGGTTATGGTGCAGTGGTAGCGTGCTGGCCTAGCATGCGGGAGGCACTGGGTTCAATCCTCAGCACAACATAAAAACAAAATAAAGATATTCTGTCCACCTACAACTAAAAAATAAATATTAAAAAAAAAAGAATAAAGGTAATGGGCTGGGGTGGTGGCTCAGTGGTAGTGTGCTTGTCTAGCACATGTAAGACAGTGAGTTCAATCATCAGCACTATATAAAAATAAATAAATAAAATAAAGTTATTAAAAAATAAAGGTAGGAGTATCATTTTCATGTTATATGATGCAGACAATGAAATATAAGAAAATTCAGCTGATCTAGAAATGATCAAACATAATTTGTGAATGAGGAAGCAGAAGTAAAACAATAAATGAGGTGAACTGTTTCCATTTTAAGATAAAACTCTGAAAATAGCAAAATCAAAGGTAAAAGTGCAAACATACGAAATGCACAAAGTGAAAATAAAAGTACTGCAATATTTAAAAGTCTAGACTTTAAGAGCTACCTCTTTTGTAAACAAAAGTTCATCCTACTCATTTTTCAAATTATTTTTTCTTAACTGCCTCATCTTGGGCCCAGAGCAATGGACTTGGCTGAGAATGTACTATAACTCTGAACCATGAGCAAAAATCAACTTTTTCTCTTCTAAGCTGTTCTAAGCTGTTCTTGTCAGGTATTTTGGTCACAGCAACTCAAAGGTTGCCTAACACAGCCTTCCTCCTTCCATTTAATTTTAGGAATACAGATACGATACACAGAGTAAGAAAGTTTGCTTAGCTTATTATGATGCCTGGGTAGATGTTTTTATTAGAGCAAGAGACTGATGGATAGTATTCAGCATATCAGATAGAAAAAATCGACTAACAAAGTAATTTATCAACAGATGAACTGTTGTCAATGGTTCCTTTTTCTCTATAAATTACTCCCCACAATGCTCTTCTACCACATGTTTTTCTCTTTAATAATGCTGCTTTGAAAGTTTAATGAATTCCTAGGTGCTCCAACCATTACTTTCATGAATTGTTTGTTTTGGGAAAATTTACCAAAATTTCACAGGCAGAATTAGTCTTAGGTTACCATAGAAAAATTTCTTCATAACTCTATGTATAGCTTCATCATAGAGTTAAATAACTCTATGTATAGCTTCATCTATGTATAGTAAATAACTCTATGTATAGCTTCATCATAGAGTTATTTAGAGAGATCATGTCTCAGGTGCTGCCTATTATGGGTATGCTCCTTGCTACATTATTATGTAATTTTCATTTTAACAATGATTATATCTAAAAATATTTGGTTTTCTCAACCACCACCACCCTCCCTAGCCCCTAGTAGCCATCATTTGAATTTCTACTTATATAAGTTCAACATTTTTATATTCCATATATAAATAAGATCATGTGGTATTTTTATTTCTGTACCTGGATTGTTTCATCTAACATAACTCCCCCATATTCCCATAATTTATCTATATTATTGCAAATGACAATTTCTTAAATAGTATTCCAGTTGTATATATAACATTTTTTTTTCCATTTATCCATTCATGGACAGTTACATTGATTCCATTCTTGAGTATTGTGAATAATGCTGCAATGAACATAAAAGACATATTGGTTTTGACATACTGATTTAATTTCCTTTGGATATATACCCAGTAGTGTGATCAATGCATCATGTTATAGGCATGGTCCTTGCTACATTATTATGTAATATTCATGTTAACATTGGAGATATCTGAATAATATTTTAACCAAAATATATAGCATGAAAATTTTTAATTTCACAGGGGAACGTGATTGTGCTAGTTATAAACGTTTTTAATTTTAACAATGAAAACCCATCTTTACATTCAGGTAGAGATTTAGCAAAAAGCCTGGAATTAAATGAAATTTGGAGAGCAAAGATGATTGTGGTAGCTATCTCTGAAGTGTAACTTTTTTGATAAAATGTTAGACAAGCCATTGTGGAGTATAGATTTTACATTAGAAATGACTTTCCATTAGTCTATGATGAAATATTATAAAGAAAATTATTTACAGACATCAAAATGGTATGGAAGATCTCATGCATAAATAATGTGAAGCCCAAGATCTCTCCATTGAAGTAGAAATAAAAGGGTACTGTCACAATACTGCAAATAAAATTAATCCCACCCCATGGTCGAGAGAGAGAGAGAGAGAGAGAGAGAGAGAGATTAATTTCATTTATTGTCTAGTCCATTCTTGGGTGTAGTTAACATGTTTATAAAAAATCACTGAGTCACTGGGTTCTAGTAAATTGTGTGCCTTAAATTGAATGTAAATACAGCATTTAAAAGAAATGTTTGGTTAGCCTTTTAGTCACATTTTGAAACAACAAGAAGTTATCTCTTGTCCTTGAAATAATTTTCTTATGTAATATTTCGGTAGATGATCTTTTTTGACCATTTGAGTTTTTACTGGACATAACCATTGTCAATTTTATGCACAGCTTGAGATTTGAGTGTTTTTTATTTACTTCTTAAATAAAATTAGGCAATGAAGCGCAAAAATGGGCGATTACATTGGGTGTAAGCACTGATTAGCCCTTTCTTACCCAGAAGAATGTGATGTGTGTATTACATGCTGTCTTGTGAATAAGAAGTACATACCTTAAGTATTCATTTGGCATGTTATTTATATTCTAATATTATGATTCAGTCTACTTTAGGTTTTCAAAGTTATGGGATACTTTGAATAATAAACAACGTTACAAAATAAGTGAACCATAATCATGCTCCTATATAACTCATTTGTCTATAAGTATACAATTTTCTTCATTATTTATCAAATTGAAACATAGTAATACAGTTCTTACATGTTCCCACATGCTTTCATACTTTTTCCCTAAAATCTCACATTCTCTTGAATTTCATCATTAAATGTGCTAATGTATAGTTTTATTCTAAGAGCTTAGTGGAGTTAAATATGCTTTATACATTCCAATGTTTCTTATTGCCTATTGATTTTAAAAGCTGAATAATCAATAAATCTACAGGAACTATGCAGTCACTTTATAAATTTAATATGCAAAGCTATGAGTGTTTGGTTTTTGAAATATTTAGTAAATTTGCTTAATAGTTTTTCTACACTGTCAAATTATGAGTTTCAAAATTCAAGGAACTGCAATAATGAGATAAAATGGGGTGGAAAAAAGATGTACTAAGGAAAATCTCTTGGGTTTTTGTTTATTGATCATTTTGTTAGTTAAGCAAGAACATTGCCTTTCTTCTCTGTCTTTCAGTACTAATGATTGTCATTTTAAATAAATTTGTAAATAGCCTGCAAGTGCTTACTTGTGTCTTGGATGGAAACTTCATGGCTGCCCAAACCTCAGCCCTTACAACTTAAATCCTTTTACTGTCTGAACAGCTGGATGAGAACTCAGAAACTGGCAAGGAGTCAATTCTTCCTCTTGGCGGCCCCATGAAAACAGTGCTTCGGTATTAAGGAGAAAGCAACAGCAGATTTGCTCTATAGCTTGAACAGTTGGTATTGAAAATCTTGCAAGCATTCTTTCTGTTTCCTTCCTCCCCACATATTGACTCATCTGTAAATTATTTTCATTTTGGAACTGTGTTTTTTGTCTGCACCTTAATTCATCGCACTAGGATACCAGTTCTTTGAAAAAGTAGGATATTTCTCACATTAAAACTAATAAAAGGGGTTGGGATTATGGCGCAGTGGTAGCGTGCTCGCCTAGCACGCATAAGGCACTAGGTTCGATCCTCAGCACCACATAAAAATAAAATAAAGATATTCTGTCACCTACAACTAAAAAATAAACATTTAAAAAAAAACTAATAAAATTTTTCTTGTTATCAGAGCAAGGAAAGTGAAAAATGTGTACTTCAAAACCACCCTTGCTTTCTCCTAAGTTATTATTTTTCTTATAATTATATATGTAAACTTCATTTCTTAGATTTGCAAATCATCCTTACCCACTGAAGTCTAGGATTCTTATAATAGCACAGAATAGCACTGAATATCTTACTAATAGATTCACTGTCAATTCCACTTTTCAAAAGCCTATCATGATCATAAAATGAATAAAAATTCCTCTATTTAGCCTATAAAATTAGTTCAGAATTGCAGAAATATTGCAAGAATGGAACAAATAATTCTTGTGTACCCTTCACCTAGATTCCTCAAGTTTTAATATATTGCTGCATCTTCTGTTGCTTGCTCTTATGTTGCAGACATAACACCTTTGTATTTCTAATTGTTTTCTGTATTTCTTTTTTTTTTTATTTTTCTAAAAATATGGAACGCTTCACGAATTTGCGTGTCATCCTTGCGCAGGGGCCATGCTAATCTTCTCTGTATCGTTCCAATTTTAGTATATGTGCTGCCGAAGCGAGCACTCTGTATTTCTTTTGAAAGATAAGAAGACATTCTCTCACTTAACCATAGTACATTATCAAAATCAGAAAATTAGCACTAAAACTATTGTTATCTAGTCTACAGACTTTTTCAGATTTCATCGATTGGCTACATATCAATTATAGCTAAAACAAAAACACAACTTCTGCTTCTTCCTATGTCAGTATCCACATCACATATGTTTGGATATTATATCTATTGTCTCCTTAATTGGGAAGAAGGCTTTCTGTCTTTCATGATCTTATTTTTTAAGAGAGTAGGCCAATGATTCTATAGAATTTCTCTCATGTCATTTACTCCAATAGTCTACAGTAGAACATTATAAGATAAGCAGGAATATAAAATCTTATTTTGACTTTAACTATCATTCTGTTAGTTTAATATCTTTGAACTTTCCTTTAAGCCTAATTTTATATAGGCATCTTACTCAAATGAACAGCAAAATTTTATGTTATGCCTACCATGTGATAGGTATTTTATTATATGCATCAAGTATTGATTTAAATAAGACATGGTTACTGTCCCTGAGCATCACATGACTATATACACAACCATATATTTTTAAGTGTGGTATATAATATACATCTTTCCCTGCTCAATTTTGGGGAAGTAAATATATGTAATTCATTTGTTTGTTTGTGATGGTTTTGCTAGTAGTTTATTGTTTTTCTTAAACCTAATGTCAATATTTGAGATATGAAAGTAGAAGAAATTCTCATAGTAAATAAATTGACTGGATGTCCTGGTATGGAAGAAGAAACATAAAATTTAATATATCTGAGAAGCAAGACTGTAGGACTCAGAATATCCTTTTATGATGCCTCCATTCATTAAAATGATTTACTGACTTCTTACAGCAAAAATCTTCAAATCTATGACATAAGATGCCAAATAGTAAATCATCATTTGATTTCTATAACAATTTTAATGTAATGATTCAAAAGAAATCTAAATGTAATTAATGTACTTAGACATTACTTTCTACTCTGAAAGGAAAAAGAAAAAAAATAAATGTACCATAAAGATGGTTGATAAAAAATATATATATATATATACTGTTCATTGAAAGTGCATATAAAGGTGTTTAATATGAAGAATTTAATCTGCTTATAATTTTGTGCAAAGTTAGAAAAATTATGATTGTAACGATTTTTTTCTATTTGCCTTAACAAATGTTTTCAGTGAAGAGTGTGTACAGCTTCTGAAAATTTGTTTTTTTCTGTTATGTTTGATAACATGTATTAAAATGCAATTTTTGAGAAAAAAATAATAAGTGTACCAAACTACCTGTCATGTGTACAAGATCAAAATTACTTACTTGGAAAACATTGATATGTTTGTTAAGAATTTTTAACCATTCTCTAGGGGAATTTTACAATCTCTACCACTGTTTTGCCCTAGAATTTTGCCTTTCCTTGACACTGAAATGAAGTCACAGGATTGTAGGTGAGCCTAATATTGAAAACATTTGTCCTGTTCTACACACTATTGTTTTTTCCAGTATCAGGATCCATGTATACTTTCAATTCTGGGAAATTTTCATTCATGATTTTTTTCAAATATATTGAACATTCTTTCAACTTCTCATTCAGAAATTTTAATAGTAAACTTCTGGAACTTCTGGATCTGTATATCTCCAACCTTTCCTTTCATAGTTTTTTTTTTTTTTCATTTAGCCAAATGTAGTAGCACAGATCTATAATCCCAGTGACTCAGAAGGCTGAGAGCAGGAGAGTTGCAGGTTGAAAGCCAGCCTTAGCAATTTAGGAAGGCCCTAAGCAACTCAGTGAGAGCCTATCTCTAAGTAAAATATTTAAAAGGAGCCCGGCGCGGTGGTACAAGCCTGTAATCCCAGCATTTAGGGAGGGATTACAGTATGAGTGTTCAAACACTCATGAGTTCAAACCCAGCCTCAGCAAAGCCAACCCTGTCTCCACATAAAACACAAAATAGGACTGGGGATGTGGCATAGTGGTTGAGTGTCCCTGAGTTCAATCCTCGGTACCAAAAAAAAAAAAAAAACTTAAGAAGGGCTAGGGATGCGGCTCAGTGGTTAAGCATTCCTGGGTTCAATCCCCAGTACTCCCCCAAAACAGTTTTTGTTTAAATGTATCTCAAATATTCCTATGTTTAACTTTTAGCCAATTAATTTATTCTTCAGTTGTGTTCATTTAGGCCAAAATCTATGCTAACACCTTTATTTCAACATCATTTTTTGAAAATACCAAACTCTTTTTCATAACTATTTACTGCTTCCTTACTCATCTATTATCATAATTTCTAACTAATATGAAGAACATGATCCCTTTGTTTACTTAAGGTATTAAATTTATTTGTTTTTAGGTTTGTACATATAGCTCTAATGCCCCCACTGCCCCAGCATAAATATCATATATTGAGGTTTTTCTACTAATGATATTGGTCTTCCTTGGATAATTGGTATTTCTGGTTTAAGTATTCACTTCAGAGTGAGAATTCTTTCTTACACCTCTTTATTTTCATCCTGGATTATGGCTGCCTCCAAGCCATGCTGTTAGCATCAGTTGCAACTTTATGGCTTCTAAATCAGCCTTGTTTTGAGGGGGAACATCAATCTGTACATAAATTACAATTTTACAACTTCTTTGTTTTCTTTGTTATTTTATTATATTTATAGAAATGTCTTTCCATTCCTATTTCTTTCTTTGGAGTACAACTCTGTGTTCATATGTGTGTGTAATATATATTATACTATATAAATAATGTCATTGCAAGCTCCCCTGAATTCAATGTGTAAAAAGTGAAATCTGAACCGTGTCAATTTGATATAACTGTGCTGTTGTTTTAATCTCAGATTTCAGGCTAAAATTGTCATGACAGCATGCTCCATGGCTTGTGTAATTTTTACAGTTATTATTCATAACTTCACTCATGTGTCAATTTTTCTTCTAAATTTCCTTGTGGCTGCTTCTAAAAATGAAAATTTCTCCTTCATTCTGTAGTTTGTGGCTGGTTTTTCTTAAAAAAATTATTTTGAAAAACAAAAGACCAGCATTCTAGTTAGTCATTGTTTTAATACAATCAAGATGTGCGACATTAAGTAACTTAATGTCCCCATCTTTAAAAGTGGGAAACCAGTAAATCTTCCATCAACTTCTGAAGTGAGATAATTTTGATTTGAAATAGTAGGTTGTTGTAAGCTGGTTCAGATCCTACGTAAAATATATTAAGCTCCAAATAAGTGAACAGACTAAAAATCATTAGTATTTTAAGGGTCCTGTTGCAGACAGCTGGTACTTAGTAATTTTTACTGACTATACTTGTTAAATATGTTCTGAAATCACTAATCAAAGTTGCTAATCAAAAATTATTGATGTCACCAAAGAATGAAAGAGTTTAGAAATAGTGAGGTATATTAAAAATAAATAGGACAAGTGTTTATGATATCTACTGGATATGTTTGTATTATAAATCTATACATAGCCTTTGTCTCCCTTGCTAACATGTCCTTGTCTCATTTACCTCACAGGTTTCCAGCAAGATTAAGTAATACTACAAATTTTAAATCCATAAGGCATCTGATGAATTTTGTCTCCTTTTCCTAACCAATCTGACTGTATTTAATGTTGTTTTGCTTTTTTTTCTTTTGGCTATTGTTGTTTATTATCAAGTATCCTTACTCCATATTTTTAGGCCTCTGATATTGTAGATAAGAAATATGACAGTGATACAATTGATTTTCTTTTGTGGGGGCTCTGGATGCTTCTAGTTCATTTGTTTGTTTTGTTTCTGTATGAAATCATTTAAATATTTTATCTTTTCAATTTCTATTTCATCATTATGCCACTGGTGTAAGTAGTTACCATTCATCCTATTTGCCATCCAACTGACTATTGTGCAGTTTAATCTTAAGGACAGGCCTTTTTTCAGGTCTGGGCAATTTTTTCCATGATTTAGTTTATTTTCCTCCTCCAAATTTTCTCTCATCTCCCACTTTTTAAATCTAACTAGAACAGTATTGATATATATGGACCTAATTTTCCAAGGTTCAAGTTTTTTCTCTTACTTTCCAACATTTATTCATTCAATCTGCCTTGATAAATGATTCTTGGATTCAATGTTCCTTGGTAATTCATAGTTCTTTCTAGTCTTAAGTCATGCAGTACTATCTTTTTCCACCTTTGTAAAAGGGAAGTGTTAAACCTACTGTTGCTTTACTTTAGTTTTACTTTCTATACTGTTCTAGTTTACCTCAAATATTTAATAATTTATATTTGTGTGTTCAGTATTGCTTTGAGCATTTCTGTCTCCTTCATAATCTCTTCACCATAATTTGCCCTGCCTGAATGAAGGAAAAGGTAAGATACTCCTGATTTAGGTGTCATCTGATTTTGAGAGCATACTTGCCTCTTCTGAGCATCAAAGGCAATCTGAACCTTGCTCTTCCTTTCTAAGCTTCAATACTCAGACTGGGTGTCAGTTGCTCAGCACAAGTAAAGCATGGAAGGGAACAATAATCATGGCTTTTCTAAAAAGTTCTTTAGTCAATCACTCTGTGTATATTTTAGGATCCTCTTATATTCCCTTATAATCTTTCTCTGAGCTTGGAATTTCCACAGAACCAGTCTTGCCTACAAGTAGCCTCTTTGTATAATTTGGGATCTAATTTCCTTTGTTAATGCTAGTCTATCTACTTTCTATTTTTCACAAGTCTCTCAATATTTCTGGACCACTGATAGTACCTTTCCTTATTTTCCACTGCTTAAATACTTTTTTCTCCCTGCAATGAATTTTTGTTCATATTTCTTGAAAATTCTTCTGACTTGGAAATAGTAATTTGGCAAGTTATTCTTATAATTGGTAAACATGCTGTAATGACATGTGTGTTGGTTAGTACTGCCATAGCCCACTTTGCCCAGAAGTGCCTAGGAAATAGTTTCCCTCACTACTCTCCACTCCCAACTCTCCAGAGAATTCTTAACAAATGATTTTCTATATAGGTATAAATATGACAGCTCTAACAGTCTCATACCTGGAACAACATAGAGGCATGCATTTTTTCAAGTTCCCCTGTAGGATTAACATTCAGTTGTAATTATAGTAGTTAGCTCAAGAACATACTCATTGTCACCTGCCTTCCCTTTCTTGTCTCATATCTGTATATATATTTTAGTGCTCACTGTCCCTTCCAAATAAACCACAAATGATGGTCAACTCTCCATATCCACAGGTTCTGCATCTGTAGATTCACCAAATCATGAACAAAAAACATTTGAAAAAAAATTTTAAAACATGATAAAAATTTTAAAAATGCAGTATAATAGATACTTCTATGATGTGTACATTATATAGGGTATTATAAGACATCTATCAATGATTTGAAATATATGGTAGAATATGCATGTTATATACAACTATGACCCCATTGTGTATAAGGGATTTGAGTATCCACAGATGTTTGTATGTGTAGTGGGCCTCTGAAACAATTCCCTGCAGATACTGAGGGGTGACTATACTTACACTTAAATCTTTACCTTTTGGGGGATTCAAACTAAACAAATCACCACACATCAAATAGCCATTGCATTATTAAAATATGTCCAGTTAGCATTTATCTGAATATTATATGAAAAAAGTAGTAATCCAGATATACAAATAGGAAGGAATCATGAATTTCCCTCATGTATCACGACTATTTGAACATAAAAACCATAAAAATTATAAAAAGCTTTGTTATATAGCATATAGCAAAATATTCAAAGTGCTTTTTATAGCATAATAGTATGGCAAATATTTAGATAATAATGGATTTTTTCATAATATAATTTTTACATGGTATATGTTTCTCTTAGAAAATTTCAGGGCATATGAACATTTTAAAAGTGAAGACAAATTCTACAATAAAAGAAAAATAAAAATTGGAAGTTTTATTTTGAAGTAATTTGATGTAAATTTGAAATTACTATTTCCTCAAACTAATTTGACCAGTAAAATTCTTTCTAACATAAGTTTTATTGATATCTCATAAAATCACTGTTTTGTTGAGTTTAATCTTTATCAAAACAATAAAAATATGGTATAGTTATCTGTGGCTAGCTAACTGACTTATACTATCATCAGAGATAATAAGTAATCACACAAACTGTAGAGACATAAATAATTATTAAATTGATTGGCTTCATTTGAAAGTGGTATTGCTTGAGTCCTTTCTAAATTTCATTTATGATTCAGAACAAATTATACTTCCTAGACCCATAGTATTTGTGATGTTTTTGATATTTTGCGCTAATTTCTTATCTATTAGAAACTTGTTAACATAACATATAAAGAAAAAGAATCTATGTACATTCCATCAATGACCATAAGTAATTTTATAGTTGGATAAAAAGAGAGATCTCTTTGATTAGGCCAATAAATAAATTTGTTAGATAGCCACACTTTATATTGCTTCAGGGATTAATAATAGTCTTTAGCCGGGCATGGTGGTTCATACCTGTAATCCCAGCACTTTGGGAGGACGAGACAGGAGAATCGTGAGTTCAAAGCCAGCCTCAGCAAGGGCGAGGTGTTGAGTGATTCAGTGAGACCCTGTCTCTAAAATAAAACACAAAATAGGGCTGGGGATGTGGCTCAGTGGTCTAGAACCCCTGAGTTCAATTCCCAGTACCAAAAAAAATAGTCTTTAGACATTAATTACTACATATAATATAATTCTCAAATAATGGTATTTTTGAGGCAGTTGTATATAATTGATAGCAAGAGTCATTTCATTATGCAGGCTTTGCTGTTATTTAGAAAATACATAAAACATTGGCTTCTAATTTCCCTGTACCTTGAATGCTGGTGCATAACTGGACTCTGGTTTTGGATAACTGCTTAAGTTAACAGAGATTATAGTGGAAAGCAGTTCAAATCCAAAAATAAGCAATATATATTGAAAAGGATACATAGGATGGACACATGACAATCTGAAATGAGATAACCTTTCCTAATATATCCATGACTCTTTATAAAATTGTTGTCTAAACCTGTAATTAAATAACATCTCAGGAAAAAGGAGAGAAAAGGTTATGTTTTCTAATGTATAAAATCTTGTATTTAGTGAAAAACCACATACTGAATTAATACTTTTACAGAAACAATTAGGTTAAGTTATGTCCTATTGTGTTGAAGAGTGTCTCAACAGAGATCTCTATAAATTATAGAAAAAGAAAAGAAAATTTGTCCACCTGAATTGTGTACTATGAAGTATATACCTGGAATACATCCACTATGTCTTAAAGAGAGTCATTCAAAATTGCAGATGACTTTTCCATTCCTTATAAGTTTGGAGAAATATATAATATTGAAAATATATCACAGTGTTACATATACATACTTGATCAGTAGGTAATGATACCAACCAGTCAAAATTAAGTACAAAAATGAAAGATGTATCAGTAGTATTATCAATGTATAAAATTACTTTAAATAGTGAAATTTATATTGTGTGCAATCCTGATATACAGCTAAAATTAATTGTTGGTTCCCATCTTTTAAACTCTTCTATAGTGGTATATAAGATGAATTTGGCTTGCTAAAAGGTAAACAAAAGTAAATAGAAGTGAGCTAAAATGGATATATTAGGAATACAAAAGAAATACAGAATACTGAAAATAAGAAAAAATGTTTATAAATATCTATACTGGAGAACAAAATGTTGGGAAAGATGAATGAAATACAACTGAATCTGAGATTTCACACTTAGTTATATGAGTAGATTCCATTGTATTGCAGAGTTGGGGGAAGCCATGATTTGGAGGAAGATCACAGTCCTATTACAGTCACAGGATCAAAACTTTAAAGAAAGAAAAAAATTGATCATTTTAGTCATTCTAATAGTTTTAAAGATTATAAAACAGAATTCAATAACACACGTGTACTTCACCCTAACACAATACTTTCTATTAAAGTTTCTCTGATTTTGTTTTTCTATTTAGCATTAACCCTCTGACATTTGTATGTTGAAAATAAGTGTATATTATTATTCTTCTCTCATTAAAAAAGTAAGTTCCATAAAGGCAGAACTTTTTGTTTGTTTGTTTTTGTTGGCATTGGTATTTTTTTGAAATGTAGTTTTTTATTGATTTGAATATCCTCCATACAATATTTGTCCTATTCTCCAACCCAAAAATTGATCAGTAGGATGTTAGGGATCGAGGAAAAAGGGGAAGACTTCAGGACAGTATATGTGGCCTGGGCTTATGGTATTTTGTTGCTGTTGTTGTTGTTTTAATTATTTTCTAGTTATGTCATGGTAGACCCTTGTTTATTTTTTTTCATAATTTATTTATTTGTTCTATTTAGGTTTACATGATATCAGAGTGCAATTTGATTCACTGTACACAGATGGAAGATAACATTTCATTGCTCTGGTTGTAAGTGATATAGAATCACAACATACATGCAGTCATACATAAAGCTAGAGCTATGATGGCCATCATATTCCACCACTTTACAGTCACCATGCCCCCTCCCCCTTACACCCCTGTGAATAGAGTTCCTCCATTGTTCCCATGTCCTTCCCCACATTATGGATCAGCATTCACTTATCAATGAGTACATTTGGCATTTGGTTTTCTGAGATTGGCTTACTTCACTTAGCATGATATTCTCCAACTCCATCCATTTACCGGCAAATGCCATAATTTTATTTTCTCTTATTGCTGAGTGATATTCCATTGTGTATATATACCACAGTTTCTTTACCCATTCATTTATTGAAGGGCATCTAGGTTGGTTCCACAGTTTAGCTATTGTGAATTGAGCTGCTATAAACATTGAAGTGCTGCATCAGTGTAGTATGCTGTTTTTAAGTCTTCTAGGTATAGACCAAGGAGTGGGATAGCTGGGTCAAATGGTGGTTCCATTCCAAGTTTTCTAAGGAATCTCCATACTGCTTTCCAGATTGGTTGCACCAATTTGCAGTTCCACCAGCAATGTATGAACGTGCCTTTTCCCCCACAACCTCGCCAACACTTATTGTTGTTTGTATTCTTTTTTTTAAATTTTTTTAGTTGTAGATGGACACAAATATCTTTTATTTATTTATTTTTATGTGGTGCTGAGGATCGAACCCAGTGCCTCCTGCATGCAAGGCAAGTGCTGTACCACTGAGCTACAATCCCTGCCCCTGTTTGTATTCTTGATAATTGCCATTCTGACTGGCATGAGATGAAGTCTTAGGGTAGTTTTGATTTGCATTTATCCAATTGCTAGAACTATTGAACGTTTTTTCATATGGCTGTTGATCAATTGTATACCTCCTTCTGTGAAATTTGTGTTCAGCTCCTTGGCACATTTATTGATTGGGTTGTTTGTTTTTTTGATGTTAGGTTTTTTGAGTTCTTTATATATCCTGGAGATTAGTGCTCTATCGGATGTGTGTGTGGCAAAGATTTTTTCCCAGAATGTTGGCTCTCTGTTCACTTCATTGATTATTTCTTTTGCTGAGAGGAAGCTTTTTAGTTTGAATCCATCTCATTTATTGATTCTTGATTTTACTTCTTGTGCTATAGGAGTCTTGTTAAGGAAGTATGGTCCTAATCTGACATGGTGAAGATTTGGGCCTATTTTTTCTTCTATTAGGCGTTGAGTCTCTCGTCTGATTCTCAGGTCCTTGATCCACTTTGAGTTGAATTTTGTGCATGGTGAGAGATAGGGGGTTAGTTTAA
This sequence comes from Xerus rutilus, assembly GCA_028644305.1. Lineage (NCBI taxonomy): Eukaryota > Metazoa > Chordata > Mammalia > Rodentia > Sciuridae > Xerus > Xerus rutilus. The sequence continues at coordinate 96,054,508 of CM053417.1, forward strand.
TTTTGGTGCATATGGATTTCCAGTTTTCCCAGCACCATTTGTTCAAGAGGCTATCATTTCTCCAGTGTATGTGTTTGGCTCCTTTATCTAGTATAAGGTAACTGTATGTAAGTGGGTTAATCTCTGTGTTCCATTCTATACCATTGGTCTACATGTCTATTTTGGTGCCAGTACCATGCCATTTTTGTATACACTATAGCTTTGTAGTATAATCTGAGGTCTGGTATTGTGATGCCTCCTGCTTCACTCTTCTTGCTAAGGATTGCTTTGGCTATTCTGGGTCTCTTATTCTTCCAAATGAATTTCATGATT
>CM053417.1:96055319-96074681 GCA_028644305.1 Xerus rutilus
AATAATAATAAAATTATAAAAAAAGAAGGAGTAGAGGGAAGAATGGAGGTACTTTGGATTAGACAGAAGGGAGTGAAGGGAGGGGAGGGATATGGGGGTAGGAATAATAGTAGAATGAATCAGACATTATTACCCTATGTGCATATATGATTACATGACCTGTGTTACTCTACATCATGTACAGCCAGAATATGAGAAGTTATACTCCATTTATGTATGATGTGTCAAATGTATGTTACATGTATAACTACTTAGAACATATTAAAATATTAAGTAAAAAAATAAAAAAGAGTTCCATTTGGATATCTGGTGGTAGGGAGATCATATGAAAACCTTTCTTCCTTAAAGATGTTGTCAGTCATTCATTTTCTAAATTCATATGTAATCCATAAATGAATTTGCATATCCCATCTGAGTGCATGTACCAGAATCACTACTTGAAATTTGATATAATTCCTTATCTATTGACATTTGTCTTGTACAAAAGGAGACAAAGAAGATATAAGAGTGGGCTTATGTCCATGGCATTTGCTGGTTTTACCATGAACTTATCACTCAGAAGCAGCTGGCCTGAACAGGTGAATAGAATAGTAGTATACTCAGAACTTGGTTGAAGTCACCAGTTCAGGATGACAGTTTGGATTTTGAAGTGCTGTCCTTCAGATTGTGGTATATGCATCAAACTGTGGTGTGTGTATTTTACTAGAATCACACAATTATTATGTTGTATGCACTGAACTAACATAATGGTGTAATGCTGATACACAGTAATGTGGCCTCAATAGTAGAAGGAATATGTTTGGAACTAAGAAAGGAACCTCTTCAACATCACCTCCAATAATAGTTTGAAGAATTTGTGTTTCTAGAAATTCTGGTTCCTGGGGATGGATACTAGGGGTAATGAACATTTCATTTAAGGGTACCAATGAAAATTTTATTATACTAGAAACTGTGACTAACATCCAACAATTTTTAGCTTTTGATGACAATAAATCAGAAGACACAAACAAGAAATGATTTATGGTATTGGCTAACTGATCTTTATAATCATTAGGACAAAGGCTTTGCTCAAATGTAATGGCAGTAAGAAGAATTATGCCTGAAATCTGAGGAGCTATTGACGCATTTCGTAGCATTGCTTCCCACTACATTTTTTCCTACTATGGTGGTACAAGTGATCGATCCTTCTATCAGATAGAAGCTCCTCCACCTATGTGGCTTCCATCGTCCTACAAACTTCTCATTAAGATATACCGTCTCCTAGACCTTCTATTCAATGTTACATTTCTTTTCCATTCATAGCCACATTTCTTAAGCAAGATGTTTGTATTCCCTGTATACATGCTATTTTCCTTCATTACACTTTAATCCACTGCTTTCTCCAAATTCATGAATGCCTTCTTAGGGATGCATATGATGGACATATTTCAGGCTTCCTCTGCTTGAAATCTTGAAGTTTTAGGACCTTTTGATTCCTTCCTGATACATTCTTTCTTCAGTTTTCCTGACATTAAAATTGCCTGGATTTCACCCCTGTTCTCATGAATGCCCAGAACAAGAAATATAAAAGGCATGCAATAAGAAATTAAATTAATAAGTAAATATAGTATATTATTTAAGTTATTAATGATGTCACCATTTATTATATGTTCTTTCCTATTTTTATCTTTATAAAGACATGATTCATGTATGTTTAGTTATCAGAATCCTTGTTGGGATCCTTCCTATGGATAGGGTGCAAAGGAATTCAAATGATTCCTTGGTGCAATATAAAAGATGCATACATTTGGTCACAAAAATTTATCCATATTGAATTGCTAACTAAGTCAGCAAAGCATTCTAAATTATACTTCTACATGATCTAATACTTCAGATTTTTTAAAATCTGTAAGACATTCCTCTTGAATTTTAACTTTTTAAGCTAGAGAATCATCTGTGTAACTATAATTAATCATAAATGAACAAATATTTGAACAGGACAAGCAAACTTCATGCATCACTTCTAAAGATTGTATATACATAAAAGTGAAACATACATAACACATTAAAATATTGTTTATAATCCCATAGATAACCTATTTTCATCCTTTCAAACATAGAAATTTATCCTCTGAAGAAGATTCTATAAACCCCATAGAGATTGTAAATTGAATAGAATGAGCTAAATTTTCTGAGAAATTATTAAGATCCTTTTTTGTTAATAGCAAGGCAGCAACTGAAAATGGCTCTCCACCAGCACAGATTGTAGTGTTCCACTTCTCTGTTCTACACACAATGCGTTAACAACCATTTGCTATAAAAGACCTAAACATATTTTTAAAACAATGGCCTGGAAATGTTGGAAGGAACACCATAGGAAGCCACTAAGGCTACCATTAGCAGTGAGATAATGGCCTACCAGCATCCCAACCAACAAAAAGCAGCCCAGCGTGTAACTTATGCTCTAATTTGATCATAGAGATGGAATAGCAATACATTTCTGAACCAGACCCCATAAAATGAAGCATTTTATGGAAATACTATATTAATTCTAGAAAAAATTTGTGCTTCTCCAAGATGTAGTGTTTGGGGTTGATGATAGTTAACACTTATCAAATAACTAAGTATAGCATTAAACTAATGGGTCATTTACTTCAGATTATGAATTTGTTAATAAGTTAAAATGACTTAAATGACTTGAGATTAATCCCTAGAAGCCACATAGATGTACTTCATCCTAGAACTCACCTAGAAGCAAATATTAGCAAAGACAAAGAACCAAAGGGCCTTAAAATTAAAATGAAACTGGGTCCAGGAAATTTTATCTCTAAGGTATAACTTTACAATGGGATTTCTTCCAAAAATTTTGGCTTGGTCTAAAGTTGTAGTTAAGGGACTAAGACAAAATTTATCCAAAAGCTCTTCTAATAAATTTTCTGTCCTTTTGAACCCTATATTCAGTAATTTAGAAGCAAAAACCTTTTCAAGCCAATATATAGTTTGTTTGTTCATTTCTATAATTTGAATCTAGATCTTTTCCTGATACATAAAACTTGCATTTGGTTTATTAAAGAATAAGTAGGGATAAGATCAGTCAAGGCTTTAAGATAATTTAATAAATTTTTAAGTTTATACTGAGGATAAGGGGATTAATACTACTAATAATTAATGTTTACTCAATATTATTTGAATACTCACTACATGCAAAATTTTATGCAAATTTTAGGCAACAAGGGTTGCCTTATTTAATTTTTTATAATAACCTTATAAAATAGGTAATGTCAGTCTTTTTATAGATGAAGAAGGAAAATTTCATTTAAATAACTTGCATAAGGTTACAGTGTGTGTTCAAGTGGAGTTTGAACTATGGCTATTTGAATCCCCAAACCATACTCCTAATAACTATTGATATTATTTTTGCACTTCTGTTATATATGGAATATTTCACAATAAAAATTATAAAAAGACCAGACTGTCACTGGGTGCGGTTGCATATGCTTATAATTGATGAACCCATTCTAATTGTATTTTAAGATTGGGAGCCATCTCGACCCGAGGTCATAAACAGTTTATTTCTGTTTTACTTGCTTGGACCATGTCTGGCTTTGAGTAGAAACTGCTCTCCCTGAAATCTCAGTTTTGACTAAGATAATTATGTCTGGCTTTGACTAGAGCCATGTGAATCATTAATTTACTATCTGCTTCTGTATTACACTTGCCAGAACCCTGTCAGCTGTAAATTCCTAAGATACCTACCTTTGTATCTCTTTGTGTTATAAAAACCTCCCTGCTCTTGGACCAGGTGCTGTCTTCACTTTTGGGTGAGACAGCCGCTGATCAGCTCTCTTATGTACACAATATAAGCTTGCTTAATTTGATTTAAAATTGGAGTCGGTGGTCTTGTCTTTGTGTCCTGGGTTCAACAACAATCCCAGTGGCTTGGGATACTGAAGCAGGAGTTCAAGGACAGCCTCAGCAACTTAGCAAGGGCTATTTCTAAATTTAAAAAAAAGGGGTGGGAATGTGTCTTAGTGGTTAAGTGTCCATGGGTTCAATCCCCAGTACAAAAAAAAAAAAAAAAAAAGAAAAGAAAAGAAAGAAAGAAAAAAAGCACACCTAAGCTATTCATATGAAAGCTCCAACAGGACATTTAAAATTATTTTAACTGAAATATCACATTTGTACACATTTATGGGGTACAATGTAATAATTCAATAAAATGTGTATTGATAAAATCAAGGTAATTAGCATTTCACTCTACTTAAAAATTTTTCATATAGGTTGGGAATCTCTGTAATCTTCTAGATATTTTGAAATACATAATAAATTGTGGTAGACTACAGTTATTTAATTTTGCTGTGGAACTGATTGCTCCTATTTAACTGTATCTTAGTACTGCTATCTAACCTTTCTCTATTCTCCCTCTATTCTTCCTAGTCTCCAGTGACCATTTTTCTTCTCTCTGCTTCTGTAAGATCAAGTTGTTTAACTTCCACAAATGAATGAGAACATGTGCCATTTGTCTATGTCTCACTTATTTCACTTAACATGATATCCAACAGGGAGTTTTAAAATTAATAAATGATTCTAGATTTATATGGTAGAATAAATTGATAAGAAAATCTGAAGTTATATTAGAAAAGAACAAGAATGAAGATGTCTTTAAATGAATCAATCGTATTATAAAACTAAAATATCAGATTATAAAATTAAAATATTACATTAGGCTTAGAGTAATTAACAGTAATATAAATGAAACATAGGGAAATAATATAAAATGTTACATGAGAGATACTTGTATGTATGCATATTTACTACATATAGTGTGAGAAAACAGCTTTTACAATCAGAGACTGAATTCAGTTACCTCACAATTCTTGGAGAACAGGATTTATTTTCTCACGAAAGAGTTTGTTTTGGCTTTTAGCCTGGCTAATATCTTAACAGACTTTCTGTTGAAAAGAGAGTAATCCTTCTCTTTCTTCATCTACAATGGCATAATATGTACAAAATGAATAAAACAAAGAAAGGGTTAGTATTTTAGAAAATATCAAGAATTTGAGAGTTGTTTCTTGAGTGACAAGAGAGAAAAGTGCCATAAATGGAAAGTACTGATATCAGGATTAATTTGCAATTAATTTGCAGTGAGAGACTATGTTAGATCAGGATAGGAAGCTAAGCACTTAATTATAGTCACAGCTAATGAAAAATTTCAGTTGCACATAAAGGATGCCAGTTGTCAATGAAAAATGAAGACTGATAATGTATGTTAACTTTGTATTACAATACCCAAAATATTCAGTAAAACTGATAACTTTGGTTGTGTTTGGTTAGTATCATTTTTCAAGGAACAAGGGAAATATATAGCTAGTATAGGTCAAAATGGGACAATTATGGTAAATAGATGTTTCTAGCCAATGAAAATAATATAGTGTCAAGAATAATGACTAATTTGATGAACTAATTGGAATCAAATCTCAATTCATTGCTTGATTACTGTGATGATTTAATCAATTTTCTAACTTCAATGTGCTCAGTATCCACATTTGTGAAATAGGGATGATAATAGGGTTATTGTGACTATGGTGTATGCTAATTAATACAAAGAATTTATAAAGTGATTGTCACATAGTAAGTACCTACTAAGTGAGAGATGATACTATTGTTGTTCTAACAATAATAATATCAAGAGAACAGAAGATGGCAGAGCAAAAATAAAGTGAACAGTGATTCAAGAATAGACCTGAAGAAACAGACTCTGTTTTGCCAAAAAAAAAAAAAAAAAACACAGGAGGTAGGTGGTCCTGAAATATCAGGGATGGGAAAGCAACACTTGATGTGGTAGTACGTATGCTGTGTGCTCATCAAACTATTTCTTTTTATCTCTTGGCACAGAAAAAAATACATTCTTCTGCTTTTTCTTATAGGTTAGATTATCTGGAACAGACCTTGAGATAAGTGTTTGGGGTAAATGATATTGAGCAGGATGAATATCTACAAAAGAGAGAGGGGGAAAGTGGGATTGTGCAGTGAAAGAAACCCATGGTGTGATTCTTCCAATGAATTTTGTCATAATTCTCACAGCTCATCCCTCTCCCACCAATACCGGAGAAATGTTGAGCAAGTGTGGAAAGCAAGTTCTATTTAAGAAAAGGACAGAGATATACTTCTTCAAAGAGAAGAGGCCCCAGAGTGAGGTGTCCAAGCCCCTTCTCTTCATTATAGACCCCGAGCCCCTTCTCTTTATCTATTATTGCCTTCTCTTTCTTTTGGTATGTACCTAAGAGTAGGGATGTGAGGTTAATTGTTAGCAACCCAGAGTGCCCAGGAGCACAATTGCAGAGGTAAACAATCTATTTTCCTCTGTTTGATAACCAGTGATACCAGTCTGCATCCTCTCTCACCCCCATCATTTATAACCTACACTGACTGCCTGACCTTTGCTCCTGCCTACGCCAGGCAGGGCTGCAGGCAGATTGCTTTTTGGCAAAGAAAGCACGTGAGGGGCTCAGCACAGTGGGCCCATAATAATTTTATAGAATTATTCTCTAAACCTGTGTTCCACCATTCTCATCTATCTGTCTACTAACACTATTATCATCCAGCTTCCATATAGTTTACCAGACTAGAAAATTAAATGCAGATATTAAGGAGATAACCACCCTGAGTCCTTTCTATTTTGAAAGGAGACACTAATTTCTGTCACACACCCCTCCATTCAGGATGCAATATTGTTTTTTATTTACTATGTTGAGTGATGCGAGGGCAATTTCAGAAGCTTCTATTTAGCTTCCCTGTTATGACAGCCCTCTCCAGTACAGATCAAGTACTATATATGGGAATTGTGCTAATTCCCAAGTATATCAATACCATTTACACATTGAGTTACATGGGAAATGACCCCCAGGTAGATTTATGGACCCGGTGTACCCACTGTAAGCCAGACTGCAAGCAGGTGTCTTACCTATTCACCATATGCCCTCACTCAAACAGGAGGGGTGTGGATAATGATGTATTACTTGGTATTACTGTCCATTTAGACTCTATTCAATAGCTCTTATAATTGGTTATTCTTCTAAAATTTTTAGTTGTAGATGGACACAATACCTTTATTTTATTTATTTTTATGTGGTGCTTGGATTGAACCCAGTGCCTCATATGTGCTAGGAAAGCATTTTACCACTGAGCTATGCCCCCAGCCCAATATTTGGTTATTCTGTAACCAAATACTGGAGGAGGGAACTAAGACGACCATTACTACCTGTACTTCCCAAGGTATTACATTTTTCCCCACCTGGAGGCGGATCTTAATATTTTATGGATCTTAATATTTTATTTCTTTTGGTGGTACAAGCTGAGAAATACCCTGTTTTGATACCAGAATATATTTGCCCCTAAGTACTCCATGATTTCTTAAGCTTCTCAAAAGGTCACAACTCCTTGGTTGCCACTCCCAAACATCTACCATATAATGATCACATCTACCATGCTTTTGCCAATTAAATGTCTCTACCTGACCTTACTGATGCCAGTCTTATCATATTCATTGTCACAAAAATATAAGAAGATAACACTGCTCATAAATAGAATGGTAAGGAAGAAAGACTATTAGAAGATTGGTATTTAGGAGGTATCTTAGGAGATTCAAAAAGAGAGTTCTACATAATTTTAGCAAAGTATTTTTCAAATCCTCAAATACTGTGTGCTATCTATCCTAAAGTTGATTTGTATGAGTGATGGTGAGCATTAAGTTCAAGGCATCATCTTGGCTCCCACTTTATATTCACTTTCACCTTTTTCCTACTTTACAAGAGAAAGGCCTCTTTGTTATTTATCTTTCAGTCTCTGTAATAAAATACTTATGAAAAACAAAGGAGTTAAAGGTGTATTTTGGCTCATAATTTTCATAGGTTTGGTCAGGTGACACTGTTGTTTCTGGGCCTGTTGTGAGGCAGAACATCATGGCAGGGTTAGTCTAGTGGGGCAAAGGTGCTTACCTCGTGACTACAAGAAAGAGAGACAGATAGAGGCCTGGGACAAAATATACCCTTCAAAGTGAACAACCTTTTCCAACTAGGCCCCACCTCCTAAAGTTTCTACCATCTCCCAATAGCACCAAATGCAGGGGACCAAGATTTTAGCATGAGCTTTGGGGAACATTCTATAACATCCTGTCTTTTTAAAATTTATTTTTAACTGGACATAAAACATAAAATCTATACATATTAATGGCTTACCATGTAATTTCTTGATACATGTATGCATTGCATAATGTTTAAATCAGGTTAAATATATATTTATCTCCTCAAACATTTATTATTTTTTATAGTGAAAACTTTCAAAATCCTTTCTTCAAGCTTTCTGAAATGGACACTGTGCATTATTACCTATAGTAATCCTACTATGTAATAGTGCACCAGAACTTCTTGCTTCTAAGTTCTCTTTAACTAATCACATTAGAGTTGTCCAGTGGTATAAATGCCTATAGATTTTACAATGGAACAATTAAAAAATTGCTATCTATGTTGAGAAAATTAATACTAATAATGACAAGGTATGAAACTTTTGTAATTTGGGTGACTTACAATCCTTTGCTTTCAACAAAACCAGAGGGGACCTCATTTAGTTACCTAATAACTCAGAAAGAGTACAACATATAGTAAGACATTTCTGTAACATAACTCTATTATCATCTATTTATGCTTATGAAGAAGTATACTCAGCACTTAAATCTATGAAAATGCAAAAAGGAAGGAGAATTGATGTTGCATTTTGACTTACATAGCAATAATCAATATGAATCTACAGATAAATAAACCAAGTGAAAAAGCAAAAAGTATAAATCATCCATCTCATTTAGAAATATCATACTACTGATAATTTTTTACATTTTAGTAGTTGTTTTTCTTGAAATTTAGAAAATATTGCTTTGTTTTGCTTTGATATATTATATACAATTAATATTTACAACTGGTAAGAAAACAGAAGAAAATTTAGTATTTAGAGGTTTGTGATGACAGAAAATTTACAAAAATAATTTCATTGTAGTTACATTTTATTTTGCTGCAGAAATGTAGGTTACTATGATCAATATAAATAAGACTTTAAAATACAAATATGTATTATGTTAAGATTATGTGGAAGAAGTATAATGGTAATATAATTATAAGGAGAAAACAGATAATAAGAAAATTTCTGATTGTGAAAGAAGAGTTTATTTATGCATTTACTTTTCATGATGGTTTGGTTATATCAGACCATTGTGGTATTTGGATGCTAAGAGAGACTTTGAAAAATGTCATTGTTTATAATATGTGCAAAATTACATCTTTTGCAATTTGTTAAAAATAATAAAAACATTTCAATATAAATATATCATGTTTAAAATATTTCAAAATCCATTTAAAGTGGATATGAACAAAACTTTCATGCAACTGAAAAACAGAGGAACTGAGCCATCGAAGAAAAACCTGTGCCTGCCTCTATGTTCTTATTATTTGAAGTGTTTGTAGTGCTGTTTAAATACTTCAACCTATTCTTCCTATATGTTTTCTATTTTGCATTGATTACTATTCAGTTTCAGTATATATTCAACATAGTGTAAGAACGTAGACATTTCCTTATTAGGTTTTATACATGGCTCAACATCACTGATAAAAATAGAACTATAAACAAATGGAACTATAACTGCTAAAATATTCTATTTTTACATTCCCATGCATAAATAACTTACATGTTTTATATTGCTTATATGCATCTTTGTGAATCTGTGTATGTGTATGTATGTGCCTGTTTATAATAGTCTATTTTATCTAAGCAAAAATAAAAATAAAAATGAGATATTTTCATTATTTACAAAAAATTCTTGAGTGCTCATGAATTTTGAATACTTACACTTGAAAAAAATTTCTAGCAGTATTGAATTAGAATAGTCAATGGTTATCAATCAGACATGATGGGCCCCAATTGAGGTCTTGTTCAAAAGCAAAGACCATACCAGGAATCCAACCCATAGAAATATTCCTGAGCACCATCAAGGCCTATTTCAAATGTAAAAGGCCATGGTATTCATCTGTGCAAACAACTCCTTTGTCCCAGAGGTGAGAAAGATTAAATTTCAAAGGCCATGGCCCTTGGTGCTGTTTCGAATACCTGTTTTACATAGATTTTGACCAATGATTTTAGTACTTTCTTCAATGTCTGTTTTAACATAGATTTTGCTCCAAGTTCTACCCAGAACCATATAATCTCCAAAACTATCACACCAAAACTGGTTTTTCTACTATCTAGTCTCCTCCCATATACAGGGAATTCTCTCTCGCTTAAATAAATCCTGCTCCATTTACTCTTCCCTTCCAGGATCATATGTGGATTTTATTCTTCAAATTTGTGCTACAAGAACCCAGAAGGAAACTGGCAAAGTGGGGAATCTAGTTTCATCTCAAAACTCTGGTTTCAGTATCTTACTACATGGTCCAGGCTGGCCTCAAACTCCTAGGCTCAAGCAATCCTCCCTCAGCCTCCTGATATATTAAATTTTAACAAAATTCAGAATACTCCAGAATTTTATTTTAAACTTGACAATGTAATTTACTGTAGTTCAAGTTGGTCTTTAATATATTAATTACTCAAGTGAAAAGAATGATGCTCGGCTTTTATTTATGTCATATCTTCACCTCAAATTCCTTCCACTTGAATGTGTCTCTATGTAACTGCCTCATCCAATATGTCTGTGGAGAAATAGCAGCATTCAGTTAGCTCACTATTAACATATAATACCTTTTCAGAAATTACATCCAAGTCATTTATCATTTGTTTTAAAGCCAATTCAAAACTTCTAAAATTTGTCAATTAACATTTTATTTTTAGAAGATTATTTACATAAATGAATGAGTTTAGCTATTTTACTGAAAATTTTATTAAGTAAAACTATAAATTATGTGGAAAATCATTCATGTTTATTACAAGTTTGTTTACTGCTTCTGCATTTTTAATGTAACTACAATTTTATCTAAATACAAATAATTTTCATACCACCTGTTCCATCAGCATGGAAAACTCTGACACCATGACTTTTGTCCAAATGTTACTTAGTCCATATGCTATGTCTTCCTTCAAGCTTCCCTTAATGCTTGGCACCACCAATACTACCCCACAGCCAAAAATAATACTTCTTCTGAATTCTGCAGTTGAAAAAATTTTCCTTGATTTCTTAAAGCCTTAATTTTTTATCTGCAAGTATTACTTTCTATGCAGACATAATATTTATACACATATTGCATATATTAGTCCTATGAGATTTGATGAAAAAAGCAATGTTAAACTAATTTATTTTTCCCCAAACCACAAAGGACACTGTAATGTAGTATTGAAGCTGAAGTTTTGAGATGAGGCCAGATTCCCTGCTTCAGTTGGTGGATGGAGTTTGTGCTAGCTGTAGATCTCTGGAGCTGAAATAGGCTGCTTTCCTGTTAGCAGCTACACACAGCAGGAGATATCTACCTGCATCAGCCCCAAGGGTGGCAGCCAGTAAAACCTGATTTTTCCTGCTACTTTTGAGCAGCATGCTGCAGCTCTTGGTATCACAGTGAACCCCCAGTAATTCACTGGCAATTTATTTCTGGCTCTTCTATTGCAAATTTGAAGAATAAAATTCACAGATAATAACAGAAGGGAAGAATAAACTGAGTAGGATTTATTTAAGTGAGAAGAGAAGAGGTAGAACCCCTGTGATGCAGGAGTAGACCTGAAAGCAGGATACCATTTTGGTGTGCTAGCTTAGGGGCTTACATGGGTTTTGGGTTTGAGCATCCATCAAAACCTATGTAAAATAGGTACTGAAAAAAAACACCAAAATTATTGGTCAAAATCTATGTAAATCAGGCATTGAAAAAGTACCAAAGTAATTGGTCAAAATCTATATAAAAGAAGCATTGAAAATAAATGCATCAAGTCTATTGCTTTTGAGTTTTAATCCTTCCTGGAACTCCCATCCTGTTCACATCCATGTTCCATTTTCCCTACATCTGAGACAAAGGGCTGGAGTGTTCCCACAGGTGAAGCCTCATGATATTTTACATTTGAAGGAGGCCTTGATGGTGCTCATTAATGTTTTTATGGGTTAGCCTTCTAGTGTGGTCTCTGCCTTTGAATGGTATCCATTACCCTGACTGTTTGGTCATTTTATCATCTATTCTATTTTCATTTACTATGACACTACTGAGTTTTTTTAGTACATTAGTAAAAATCAATGCATTAATGATTGATTTCATTCCTGTTAAATTTCAATGGTTCCTAATGTTTTTCCAAACATAAATACTAATTATAAGAATATATACTCATTATATATTTTTATTTCAAATAATTCATACTTTACTTCTTGTAGTTTGATTAAAGTATATAATTTTCCTCTCCAATATTTTTTAATAATTACACAAGTACTGTTTTAGACCTAGACAAATACATAGAGAAAGTAAAACATCAATTTTCCTGGAGTTTCCATAATCTTCAATAAATATTGCCATCCCTTAGGAATCTAGCAGAGTTCATTCTTTCCAACTAGCCTTATTAAAAAAAATCTGAGCATCATACAAACAAAATATTTATGAATAAACAAAATATCATAACTTCTCAGGAAATTTACCAAATAATTTCTATAATTATGAAAGTTTAGGCAACATAAAATAATGATAATAGCATTGTTACTATTATAACTAATATATCTAGGAAGAGTTTACTATTTATAATGCTTTATAATGTAAAATTGTACATATGCTTTATACAAATTAGATCATTTTATTTTAATAGAAATCCCAAGTACTATTATCCTTTTCACTTATCATAAAAAGAAAAAGGCTCACAAAGTCAAAACCTCTCTCATCTCTCTGGTTTCCTTGATGAGACATGTTTACTACATCATTCTGGCTACTGCTCTACTGGTTTACCTCTTCATAGTGGGAAATGAGCTATCAGGTTGACAAAGGTAGACCTTTGTCTGAATTTATAAATTTGATGATGCCAATGAATAAAAATTCCTAAATTTTGCCAATTCAAACTCTACCTTCTTTCTCAAACTCTTTCTCAAACTCTTTGTCCAGTGAGAGGTAAAAATCCTTTGTGAATCCTTCCTACAGACTTGAACTTTTCCAGCACTGGATTGTGCCGACATCTAAACCAGTATGTCAAGAATATCATGAAGTTCATTATTATCATACATCTAATCCAGAATCTCTAGTCCATATTTTATTAGTAATTAAGCTGATATATTGATGTCTGTCTGTCAAACTTTTTTGACTGTCTTAATTTTTGCTATTTATGTGTAGCCATAAAACTACAAAGGTTACAAATAACAAGTGGAAAAAAATCATGACTCATGCCCAAAGACTGAAATTAAAAATTGTTCCTTCATGGCCTTATGGACTTATCCTTTTTTTTTTTTTTTTGGTACCAGGGATTGAACTCAGGGATACTCGACCACTGAGCCACATCCCCAGCCCTATTTTGTGTTTTATGTAGAGACAGGGTCTCACTGAGTTGCTTAGTGCCTCACCTTTGCTGAGACTGGCTTTGAACTCGAGATTCTTCTGTCTCAGCCTCCCAAAGGGCTGGGATTAAAGGTGTGCACCACTGCACCCGGCTGACTTATACTTTTAAAAGTATTTTCAGTTAAGCAAGAGTTAACAGAAATCTGAAATTTCATAATTATGTATAATTTTCCATGAGAAATCCTTTTTTATTTTCTTGAGTATACTATTTAAACCTTTATGCCTTAAAATGCACATCCTATTTTGATTTGATTTTGAATGTTAAAAAAATAAACAAAATATCAAAGAAGTTAGGGGATCTTTCAGATGCCTGAGATATTGAAAGTGTTTTTTTTTTTTTCATGTTGATTAGAATGGCCCAAAATACTAAAAGATATAGAACTCAAAATATATAAATGTATATTTAACAAAACTAGAAGTTTATTTCACACTCTCTCAAGTGTCAAATGCCTGGGTGGTTCTCCAAACTAAGATCCAATGAGCAAGGCTCTTTCTATTTTGTTTCTCTACCATTATCTAAACCATTGCTTTTTGTTAGCACATTTAGCAATGATGAGAATATAGTATTTATACTCTGAAATGTGGCTAATATGAACAGGACACTAAATTATTAATTGTATTTAATCATAATTACTTTAAACTTAGATGGCCACTCATGGCTAATAGCTACAATATCAGACAGACCACATCATAAACCTTATCATCATAAATATCCAGTCAATACAAGGAGAAAAACCAAATAGAAGGAGTCATTTTATTTCCAAAACTTTAATTCAGAAGTGGCACTCATGTCCACATAAATTTCATTGATGGAAACTAATCATATAGGCATATGCAGATGGGTACTTACAAATAAGGACTTTTTATAGCCAGCTGCTTTTCAGTTATAGCTGTACACTGTGAAAGAAGGAATATATTTTATTGACCAGTAGTAGGCTCTGTTATGCATGACTAGAAATAATTTATCTATTTTTTAACTAAAATTTGTTAATAAAAATAAAGTAGAAAAATTAGAAGCAGAGAATTAGAGAAGTGAAAGAGTCATGGAAATAGCCATGGTGATGGCCATGGTCTTTCTCTATTTTTCTGGCCTAAATAAGAAAAGAAAAGAAACAGAAAATACATGAGAATAGAGAATTGGTAAAAAGCTCAAAATAGCGAGGGCATCTAGAGTTTTCTGGCTCTCTGTATGAATCCCCTAAAGCAAAATAATCCCATTTCTGTAATAAATTGCAAGCAGATGGCTAGATACATTTGATGCTACTGAATCCACAAAGTAGTCATGAAGTTGCAGAACTGACAGAAGTTGTACTTAAGCAAAAGGACCCAGTAGTATTGGTATCCCAATACATAAATAGTATGAAAGTAGATGTTTTCACAAAGGAAGTAGTAGTAGCAGAAGCAAGAAAAAAGACAAGGAAGTTTAAAATAACATGTTTAAAGAAAGAAGATCGGATATTGGTAATATCAGGCTACTCTTGGATCATTCACTAATTAGTAGAGTATATGAGATAATTTCTATAATTTCTCTCAAGTCAATTTTATCTTTTGTAAAATTAAGAGTATTAATATTATCCATTAATCAGAATCCTTTCTGTTACACATGATATAAACTCAGCAGAGTAACTTATACAAAGAAGGCATTTTGTTAGTTCATGAAACTTTGTAAAGCCAGCCTGTGGTATTTAAAAAGTAAAACTATATCATCAGGATTATTTCTCTTTCTTGGCATTCATATTGATAAGTAAAATTGGTAAAGCTTAGGTCATATGGCTATTTCAGTGATCAAGAGGCAATTTATTGTAATTCATAGCTCAATGAAAACCATATACAATGGGGAAAGATAATGAATTTAAAAAATAAAACAAGTCCAAAAAAGGATGTGCAGTAATGTAAATAATCTTTAAAATTATAAAAGTGTAAATTCATTTATGAATTTGACTAGTTAAGTTTCATCAGACAAATGCACTGGTTATGTTCACAGGTGTTCAATTTCTTTAATCCAGTCCTACATGACATTTACTTGCTATTGCAAGTGAAAGAATTGATTCATCACACTCTAATTTTCAGTTTCAAAAGGGTCTTATTTTATATTATATCTCTTGATCTAAATATGCTTTCATATGATATCACCTTCTTAGTGTGCTTAATTTAACATCTATGCTTTATTAAAATACTAAAATCCTAGTTCACATTTAGAAAATGTGTCACTTTTCTTTTACTTGGAAAATGAGCCATTAAAAAGACATATTTATGAGTGGTAGAGGCAGTATGATAACTTTATCAGGATCAAAAGTATTAGAAAACAAAAGCTTCTGAGATGTAATATAAGGATGCTGTCTTTAATATTACATGCTCAAACACTGGAAATTCATTCTTACAGCAAGGATATTTTCTATTATTATTAATTCATTCACTCAATAAATGTATGTTGAACAACTGACAATGTCTTAGTTGCTCAAGAACAGCACTGAATAAACGTGAAAGTAATCTTCCCCCGTCATGGAGCTCTATATTAGTGGGGAAGATAGTAGTAATATATTGTTATCATCCTATAGTTGTAAAACCATATTCCTATTGGAAACATTCAAGAAAGGAATAAAATAAAATTCAGTGCAAGATGCAGTTACTGGTATGCCTGTGGCTAAACTGGAAACTGTATACCCCAACCCAAGATATTCAAACAAATCTTATTTTTAAACATTGTACCAGGCACATAAAATAGCTACTTGGGGAATCAGATAATGATTGACCAAACCTAGATTCTTGCTTCATATCTGAATGCAAACTGCAGCATCAAAATGCAGGCTCTCCTTGGTCAGGAAAGTAGATGTAATTTACTCTAACTTCCTCCAATGTAACATCTCTATATGACAATAGACTTTCTCTAAATATCTTGTGAGGTGAAGACAAGCCTCCTTTCCTTTCAGATTAGTTAAAAAATGGAGACATTTTTAGGACAGAATTCATCCCAAAAATGAGGTTAAACACAAAATAATCAAAACAGAAGGATAAAATATAATGAAATTGATAAATTGAAAAAAAGTGCCTATTCATAAAGGAACAAAAATCTAGCCAGAATTTGACTTGGCTGACACAGTTTACTGAACACAGCAGTGCAAGTCTTCTCTTTGACTCTACCTTGTCTGGACGTGATCCATCTATTCAGATTCTTAGCCTGAAGTACACTTAGGTTTGCTATACTTCTATGGCTTTTAGAAAAATGTTAGCCCCTGTTAGATTCTATTTAATGTTTTCTTTCAGCTGCAATCCCAGGTTATCTACATTAGCTTTCAGCTGTTCTGTGATTCGGTACAATAGCACCACTGGCCCCTAGCTCTTTGAATGAAAGTCACAGTGCCTACGGTAACTACAGATGTCTATTTAGGATTCAGGTGATTATTTACTGATGTGGACTTTAGCTACTTGGCCTTTCTTAGTGATTCTTACAGATTCAGGTATCTGGAAAGCCATAATCAACCATTTTTCTTCCCCTCTCTGATTTGCATGCAACATATTCATGAGTTATTTCATAAGACATGCCATATCATCAGGGAGAACTCTGTCTCTTTAGCTGTTATCCTTAATTAAAATACATTTCATATTTTCCAACAATAATACTGCATCTTATCTATTTTGAAGTTTAGCTTTCAAACTGAGATCAAAGTTGATCATTAGTAGTAGAAAGATCATGATGTAAAACTTGTCATATGGGCTAGAAGGTAGGTACTAATTACAAATATTGTTGGTACCAGTTAATGCACTATACTCAGAAAACTAAATCACCACTACTTTAATTACCATATCAGATTTAACCTTAAATATAAGATAGTCCCTCATGTGGAAATGATTTGTACTGGATATGCTTCTGTCTAAAATCTTCAGTAAGTGGTCTTCCCCACCAATGTTTTCTGCTAAACAGTACTTTCCCCAAGTGTCTTTTATTAGTCTCTATTCTGTACTTGACAGAGAGAGACATGGTCACTTGCTGTGATCAGCTCTGCTTAGACCATTTTTCTAGCTTCCTGTAACATTTCAAGTAAGCATTATCCTCTGTTGACTCCCCACCAAGCACAAATCTATCCCAAACCTTGGTACTACTAGGGGAGGTTCTGCTACTGAAATTGGACTTACCTCTCTGAAAATACATTCAGTTCTTTCAAAAATATAGAGTTAAGAAAGACAATTAAAAGATGACCCTTTCCTCTATGATTCTATGCATATATAGCATTGCAAATGAAACCATCTGTTTCATAACTGTAGCCAAGGCCTCACATGGGTTCTATCACAAATTTTAGTTTAGAAGTGTTTTCTAGCCAGTTGTTGCATATCAATTGTTGCTGCATTCAGATTCTTACAGTCTAGCCCTGACACACTGTGAGATCACAAATGCAATATTACTACACTCACATGTGCAAAGAAAACAGTTTCCATATTTAATCTTCCTCATGTTTTTGTCCCTCACACAAAGACACCTTTCATAACACAGGCAAATTTGGTTCTGTTCATCTCCTCTTACAGACAGGGCTCAATCCTATTGCTTCTGAGTTTTCAAAACTTCCTCAATTCCAGTTTTAATTCTGGGTTACCTTTCTGCCTTGGATATAAAGTAAATTCCTTCTCAACATTTAAATCAGTCAAACAACTGAAGTCTCTTGCTCACCTTGGGGGCATGTGGAAATTTCTTGAACCTTATATCATCCCACCCTTGCTATCCCTTCAAAAATCAAGTTCAGTCCATGGATATCAAATTGGACTACTTTTTTAATCTAACTATTTCATTCTATGAATTTTTTCTCTGCTAATGCTCTTATCCTTGGTCCAAGTATTTGCTGATCACATAGGCTTGGAAACCCCTCTATAAGGCAATGCCTAGCAAAAGATCATCCCTACTTTTTCTGATCCCTAGGGCAGATCAGGTATTTCACAGGTCGCTGTGCAGGATGGGGGGTAGGCATGTGTATTTGATTGTAAGCTTCTACTCCTTCCCTCCTTTTTTTTTAATCAACTGGGATTCAAAGCCTGGAAGTTCCACCCCACCCTTATTATAAGACCTACTCACATTTCACATCCTCCTTTTAATCTGAGGCCACTTACTTTCATGATTCATCCTTAGGGGTGTAAGTCATGGTCTAACTACACAATGGAAGAAATGTCTAAGATATAGTATATCTAGTTAATCAACTAAGCCTGGTTCTGCGATTGTTAAAAGTGTGAGATTTAAAAATCCTTTCCTCCTCTTCACAAAGGTTATCTTTTCTTTATTTTGTGAGAATAGTCAAATTTTAGAGTCAAATCGGTTATTTCACCTCTTTATTCCCAGTGGTACATACTCCCTTGTTGTCTGTCTGTGCATTTGAATGATAACTTCATGATTCAACCTTGGGGGTGGCTGAAAAAGAGGACTTAAAGGGAAGTGAAAATATGTCTGTTGAAATGTTAAAGTATTAGAACTATTTCAAAAAAATTTATCTGCTACACATATTTCTCTAGAATTTCCTGATTAGAAGTTTTACAAAAACCAGTTTCAATTAATCTGAACTGTAGAATATTTTTAATTATATGATATGGATTTGATTTTTACTTTGCTGTCCATGATCCAGTAAGATATGCATTTCAAACATGTGTAGTATTTACCTGAAGGGATTCAGGGCATTGTCTAGAGAAAGGAAAGAATACTCTTTTTAGGAAGACAGAAAGAGGAAAGAGAGAGAGAAAGAGAAGAAGAAGAAGAAGAAGAAGAAGAAGAAGAAGAAGAAGAAGAAGAAGAAGAAGAAGAAGAAGAAGAAGAAGAAGAAGAGGAAGAAGAGGAGGAGGAGGAGGAGGAGGAGGAGGAGGA
>CM053417.1:96075181-96144964 GCA_028644305.1 Xerus rutilus
ATTGGCTTACTTCACTTAGCATAATGTTCTCCAATTCCATCC
Organism: Xerus rutilus; assembly: GCA_028644305.1. Taxonomy (NCBI): domain Eukaryota; kingdom Metazoa; phylum Chordata; class Mammalia; order Rodentia; family Sciuridae; genus Xerus; species Xerus rutilus. The sequence goes on from CM053417.1 coordinate 96,075,224, forward strand.
ATTTGCCTGCAAATGCCATAATTTTATTTTCTTTTATTGCTGAATAATATTCCATTGTGTATATGTACCACAGTTTCTTTATCCATTCATCTATTGAAGGGCATCTGGGTTGCTTCCATAGTTTTGCAATTGTGAATTGTGCTGCTATAAACATTGAGGTGACTACTTTATTGTAGTGTGCTGTTTTTAAATCTTTAGGGTATAGGCCAAGGCGTGGGATAGCTGGATCGAATGGTGGTTCCATTCCAAGTTTTTTAAGAAATCTCCAAACTGCTTTCCAGATTGGTTGCACCAATTTGCAGTCCCACCAGCAACATTTGAGTGTACCTTTTTCACCACATCCTTGCCAGCACTTATTGTTGCTGGTATTTTGATAGCTGCCATTCTGACTGGTGACTCACATAGAACTTAATAGAAGGGAAATATATAATAAACCAATGAACACAATAACTGGATTTTGTAATAACATCCAGAAATGAAATACATGGGATGTTGAAATACACAGAAATATTATAGTTAGTGATGGACACTCTGAGCACATGCCCTTTGAATTAAGACTTTACAAAAGAGGATGAACATAAAAGGAATCAATATAAAATTTTGAGAAGTTTCAAAGTACAGAAAAGAGTACAGTTAAATAAACTGAAGCAATATCAAATTGGCAATACAAGTTTTATAGAAAAAAAATCACTATTTTAAATTTTTTAAAAAATCCAAAGTAGATAGTTAAGAAATTTGATCTCATCTACCACAAAAATTAAAATTAAAGTACATTTTAATTGTGTCTTTACCATGTATAATGCCTAAAACTTTATGAACTTGTGCTGCATATATACTTATTTTCTGAGAACCTAATATATTCTCAAAGTATCATGCTAGGTCCTGAGTATCAAAAGAGCAAGAAGACAAATACACCTATTTTTTTTTTTTTGGTACTGAGAATTGAACTCAGGGGTACTCGACCACTGAGCCACATCCCCAGCCCTATTTTGTGTTTTATGTAGAGACAGGGTCTCACTGAGTTGCTTAGCGCCTCGCTGTTGCTGAGGCTGGGTTTGAACTCGCGATTCTCCTGTCTCAGCCTCCCTAAGTGCTGGGATTACAGGCTTGAGCCACCGCGCCCGGATTACACCTACTATTTTTATTAAATGGATATACTGGTGAGGATGGCAGCATTTAAATGATAATTTAAGCAAAACCTTATCAGTGATTTGAGAGGGACAAGGTGTAAAAGAAATATACTATACAGTCTTCCAACACAGTCCAGCAGATTTTGGAATTACTTTTTCAGAATGAAGCTAGTTATTCTAGAACAAGGAGAATCTCTGGATTTAAATTATTTTATAAGGTAAAATTTTTTTAGGTTAACAAACAAGATATTTTAATGGCCAATGCAATTAGTTATGTTCTAAAGATTACAAATATAATTTTTACTATAAATAGTCTAATTTCTAAGTTGAGACATTGAATTTATATATCTTTGGCCAGATGCAGTGGTTTATGCCTATAATCTCAGCTACTCAGGATGTTGAGGTAGGAGGAAAACAAGTTTGAGACCAGCCTCAGTAACTTAGTGAGACCCTCTCTTAAAATAAGAAATAAAAAGGACTAGGATGTAATTCATTGGCAAAGTACCCTGGGTTCAATTCCCAGTACCAAATAAATACATTTTAAATAGCTTTACAAACAATCACGCATATAAAATAATAATAAGCATACAGATCTGAACACATTCTAATGTTTTTAATATATTTCCTGGAAATCTTATCACTATCAAGATCTAATCAATAAAGCTGCTCAAAATCTGCATAGAATCAATGAAAGTTTGTTTTTTGTGTTCTGTAACTTTATATTATTAATTAGTAATGGCCTTAAGTTCTTTTCATGACACCCATTTTTCCCTAAATAAAATTTTGATTAAGGGCTTCCTCACTCTTTTTAAATTACAAAGTAAAAAGTCATCCATCTAAGAGAAAGTCTCTCATTATTTTTGTGGACACCCTTAGGGACTATAAGATTAATAGTTATCCTATATATTTAGATGAGCAATTAGATATCTTCTTTCTGCAATTTAATTCTCATGATGCTTAGTGAGAAGATTTCATGCATCCCAAAATAATTTCTATTGTTTTTTAAAAAAAGACATTTGTGCAGATGTATAATAAAGTACTTTTAAAAACATATATTGCTATACATAAACCTATAGGTTTAATGTCTAATGTACTATCAATATAAAATGGTAGGGTTAATAACTATTTTAAGAATATAACATAAGCTTTATTTTATTGTCCAATAATTGGACATTTGTTTAAACACCCTATCCATCCATATATCAAACTGTTCAATAATCAGGGTAAGTCCAGGTAAACAGTTACTTAGAGAGGCCAAAAACAGAGTATTCATATGCTTTTTAACTTAATCAAGATTAGAGAATGTTATCAATTATTACACTGGTGTAGACAGTAAAAAATAAAAGGAAAATACATCTAAATTAAAGAGCAAACACAAGATACAGCCCATTTTCTTTGGAAGTTTGCATAATATGAGTATTGCTAGGTAAATTTCCCAAGCAGGAACATTACCTGGGAGCATTATAGAAAGAAGGAATTTCAGTCCATGTCCAAACCTACTGAATCACATTTCAACAAGGTCCCAAGTTATACCTATGCATATTAAGTTTGAGAAGTGTCACTTTAGAGGATGCTTCAGGTGTAATTAACATCAAAGTCTCCGTTAAAATCTCTTCTACTTGGTACACATGGTTTTTCTTTGCTTTTTAAGGAGTGTAGAAACTGTCTAGTTATCATTGCCATATTTTCTCAATGAATGCTTAAATTACAAGTACATCATCATATACAAGCTGATAAATCTAAAGAAGGACTTTGACTTCTCTCCTCATAAAGTTTCAGCCTCCCTAACTACAAGAAGAAGCAAAACTGCAAACATTTGGTACTGTAAACAAATGATGTCACCTTTCTGTGGGATACCACATAATGTTCTAAAGCACAATCTTTGTTTTTAAATATTTTTTTAAAAATTGTAGATGGACACAATGTATTTATTTTATTGCATTGTATGTGGCATTGAGGATCGAACCCAGGGCCTCACGCATGTGAGGCAAGCGCTCTACCGCTGAGCTACAATCCCAGCCCTCTAAAGCACAATCTTGAGGTATTTTGGCTGCTTTGTGGAAATACTTACACATTCCTTTCTTGCTGCAAGACACTTCAGCTAAATGCAGACACAATCAAATTTCTGCTTGATTATCACCAAACTAACACCTGCAACTTCAGATACCTCTGTCATCTAAAACAAAGTGCCTTTTCCAAATGCCTAGGCCTAAAAATTAGCACATTTAAGAATACAATTTTAAAAGACCCAATGAGAAGGTTAAATGAAAATAGTTGAATGGTTTTACCAGAGAAATTTATTTTCTGAAAATTAAAAATGTTTATATGTAAAATGTAAAATATAAAATACAATGCCTATGTACCTTAGGTTTTTCAATGATGGTTGGGCTGCTATTCATGAATAACAAAATGAATCCTCAGAAAGTGATTTAGACATATTTTTTTCTATACAGATATAACTAACACAAAATGTTACACTAGTGACTACTTTTACTCCTGTGAAATGTAAGGCATGTAATTATATAGAAGTTTTTGTCTCCTGTGGTAGTTCATAAATTTCTGCAGGGCACAGATACTTTCTATATACTTCTATTCTCTACTGCTTCTCAAAAAACATTCAAAGGGGCTGGGATTGTGGCTCAGTGGTAGAGCACTTGCCTCGCATGCATGAGGCACTGGATTCGATCCTCAGCACCACATAAAAAATAAATAAAATAAAGATATTGTGTACATCTACAACTAAGAACAATATTAAAAACATTCAAAAATATTTGTTGATAAATATATCTCACAAGATAGTACAAGATTTCATCAAATTACTCAGAACAGCATGCAATTTAAAACTTATGAACTGTTTATTTCTAGAATTTTCATATATATATATATACAATTATTTTTTTGGTACTGGTGGTTGAATCTCCAGGGTCGGTTAACCATTGGGCCACATCCCCAGTGCTGCCTCCACTTTTTTACAGAGAATAGAAAAAGATTTACTTTTAAAACTTTTTAATTTATTTGTTCTAATTTTTTATACATGACAGCAGAATGCATTTTGATTCATAGGAAACAAATAGGGCACAATTTTTCATTTCTCTGGTTGTATACAAAGTAGAGTCACACCATTTGTGTCTTCATACATGTACCTAGGGTATTGATGTCCATCTCATCTCATTCCACCATCTTTTGTACCCACATGCCCCTACCCTTCCCCTCTCTCCCCTTTGCCCTATCCAAAGTTCCTCCATTCCTCCCATGCTCCCCGCCCCCCATTATGGATCAGCATCTACTTATCAGAGAAAACATTCAGCCTTTGGTTTTTTGGGATCGGCTTACTTCATTTAGCATAATATTCTCTAACTCCATCCATTTACCTGCAAATGCCATGATTTTATTCTCTTTTAATGCTGAGTAATATTCCATTGTGTATATATACCACAGTTTCTTTATCCATTCATCTATCGAAGGGCATCTCGGTTGGTTCCACAGTTTAGCTATTGTGAATTGAGCTGCTATAAACATTGAAGTGGCTGCATCACTGTAGTACGCTGTTTTTAAGTCCTCTGGGTATAAACTGAGGAGTTGGATAGCTGGGTCAAATGGTGGTTCCATTCCAAGTTTTCTAAGGAATTTCCAGACTGCTTTCCAGATTTGTTGCACCAATTTGCAGTCCCACCAGCAAAGTGTTCCTTTTTCCCCACATCATGTTCAACACTTATTGTTGCTTATATTCTTAATAACTGCCATTCTGACTGAAGTGAGATGAAGTTTTAGAGTAGTTTTGATTTGCATTCCTCTAATTGCTAGAGATGTTGAATATTTTTTCACATATTTGTTGATCAATTGTATATCTTCTTCTGAGAAGTGTCTATTCAGTTCCTAAGCCCACTTATTGAGTGAGTTATTTGTGTTTTTGTGTTTTTGGTGTTAAGTTTTTTAGTTTATATATATCCTGGAAATTAGTGCTCTATCTGATGTGTGTGTGGTAAAAATTTGCTCCCATTCTGTACACTCTCTCTTCACCTCACTGATCGTTTCTTTTTTTTTAATATTTATATTTTTAGTTGTAGGTGGACAGAATATCTTTATTTTATTTTTATGTGGTGCTGAGGATCGAGCCCAGTGCCTTGCACGTGCTAGGCGAGCACGCTACCACTGCGCCATAACCCCAGCCCGATCGTTTCTTTTGCTGCTGAGAAGCTTTTTAGTTTGAATCCATCTCATTTATGGATTCTTGATTTTATTTCTTATGCTTTAGGAGTCTTGTTAAGGAAGTCAGGGCCTAATCCAACATGATGAAGATCTGGGCCTACCTTCTCCTCAATTAGGCATAGTCTCTGGTCTAATTCCCAGGTCCTTGATCCTCTTTAAGTTGAGTTTTGTGCATGGTGAGAGATAAGGACTTAATTTCATTTTGCTGCATATGGATTTCCAGTTTTCCAAGCACCATTTAAGAGGATCTTTTCTCCACTGTATGTTTTTGGTACCTTTGTCTAGTATGAGATAACTATTTATGTGGGTTTGTCTCTGTGTCCTCTATTCTGTACCATTGGTCTACAAGTCTATTTTGGTGCCAATTACACATTGCTTTTGTTACTATTGCTCCGTAGTATAGTTTAAGGTCTGGTATTGTGATGTCACCTGCTTCACTCTTTTTTCTAAGGATTGCTTTGAATATTCTGGGTCTCTTATTTTTCCAGATGAATTTCATGATGGATTTTTCTATTTCTATGAGAAATATCATAGGGATTTTGATTGGAATTGCATTGAATTTGTATAGTGCTTTTGGTAGTGTGGTCATTTTGACAATATTAATGCTTCCTATCCAAAAACAAGGGAGATCTTTCCACCTTCTAAGGTCTTCTTTAATTTTTTTTTCTTTAGTGTTCCTGTAGTTTTCATTGTAGAGGTCTTTCACTTCTTTCATTAAGTTTGTTCCCAAGTATTTTACTTTATTTTTTGAGGCTATTGTAAATGGGGTAGTTTTCCAAATTTCTCTTTCAGAGGATTCTTCACTGATGTACAGAAACGCATTTGATTTTTGTGTGTTGATTTTATATCTTGCTACTTTGCTGAATTAATTAGTTCTAGAAATTTTCTGGTGGAATTTTTTGGATCCTCTAAGCATAGAATCATGTCATCAGCTAATAGTGATAGTTTGAGTTCTTCTTTTCCTATTCATAACCATTTAATTTCTTTTATCTGTTTAATTGCTCTGGCTACAGTTTCAAGAACTGTGTTAAAGAGAAGTGGTGAAAAGAGGGCATCCCTGTCTTATTCCCAATTTCAGAGGGAATGTTTTCATTTTTCCTCCATTTAGAATGATGTTGGCCTTGGGCTTAGCATAGATAGCTTTTACAATGTTGAGATATGTTCCTATTATCCCTAGTTTTTCTAGTGCTTTGAACAAGAAAGGTGCTGTATTTTATTGGATGCCTTTTCTGCATCTATTGAGATGATCGTATGATTCATATCTTTAAGTCTATTGATGTGATGGTCTACATTTATTGATTTCCATATGTTGAACCAACCTTGCATCCCTGAGATGAAACACATTTGATCCTGGTGCATCTTTTAATATGTTTTTGTATTCGATTTTCCAGAATTTTATTGAGAATTTGTGCATCTGTGTTCATTAGAGATATTAGTCTGAAGTATTTTTCCTTGATGTGTCTTTGTCTGGTTTTGGAATCAGGGTTATTTTGGCCTCATAGAATGAGTTTGGAAGTGTTTCCTTTTTTTCTATTTCATGGAATAATTTGAGAAGTATTGGTATTAATTATTCTTTGAAATTCTTATAGAACTCAACTGTGAATCCGTCTGGTCCTGGACTTTTCTCAGTTGGTAGTTCTTTTGATGGGGTCTTCTATTTCATTGTTTGAAATTTATCTGTTTAACATGTCTTTTGTCCTGATTCAGTTTGAGTAATTCATATGGCTTTAGCAATTTGTCAATGTCTTTGATATCTTCTATTTTATTGGAGTACAAATATTCAAAATAGTTTCTAATTATCTTATGATTTCTGTAGTGTCCATCATGATATTTTATTTTTCATCATGGATTTTAGTAATTTGAGTTTTCTTTCTCCTTGTCTCCATTAGTGTGGCTAAGGGTTTATCAATTTTATTTATTTTTTCAAAGAACAAACTTTTTGTTTTGTCAATTTTTTCTTTTGTTTCAATTTCATTGATTTCATATTTAATTTTAATTATTTCCTGTCTTATACTACTTTTGGTGTTGATTTGTTATTCTTTTTCTAGGGCTTTGAGATGTAATTTCAGTTCATTTATTTGTTGACTTTTTTTTTCTTTTAAGGAATAATTTCCATGCAATGCACTTTCCTCTTAGTACTGTCTACACAGTGTCCCAGAGATTTTGATATGCTGTATCAGTGTTCTAATTTTTTAATCTCTTCTCTGATGTCTTCTGAAATCTATCGTTCATTCAATAGCATATTATTTAGTCTCCAGGTGTTGGAGTAGTTTCTATTTTTTATTTTATCATTAATTTCTAATTTCATTCCATTATGATCTGATAGAATGCAGGGTAGTATCTCTATATTTTTGTATTTGCTAAGGGTTGCTTTGTGGCATAATATATGGTCTATTTTAGAGAAGAATCCATGCACTGCTGAGAAGAAAGTGTATTCATTGTTGATGGATGAAATATTCTATATATGTCTGTTAATTCTAAATTATTGATTATATTATTGAGTTCTATAGTTTGTTCAGTTTTTGTTTGGAAGATCTGTCCAGTGGTGAAAGAGGTGTGTTAAAGTTACCCGGTATTATTGTGTTGTGGTCTATTTGAGAAGTGTTTGATGAATGTAGATGCTCCATTGTTTGGGGCATATATATTTATAATTGCATGTCTTGTTGATGTATGGTTCCCTTAAGCAGTATGAAATGTCCTTCTTTATTCCTTTTGACTAACTTTGGATTGACATCTACTTTTTTTTTTTGTACTAGGGATTGAACTCAGGGGTACTTGCCCACTGAGCCATATCCTCAGCCCTATTTTGTGTTTCATTTAGAGACAGGGTCTCACTGACTTTCTTAGAGCCTCGCTGTTGCTGAGGCTGGCTTTGAACTCGTGATTCTCCTGTCTCAGCTTCCCAAAGTGCTGGGATTACAGGTGTGTGCCACTGCACCTGGCTTGAATTCCACTTTATTTGGTATGAGGATGGAAAGCCCTGCTTGTTGACACAGTCCATGTGAGTAATATGTTTTTTCCAACCTTTTACCTTCAGTCTGTGGATGTCTTTTCCTATGAGATGAATCTCTTGAAGGCAGCATATCATTGGGTCTTTTTAAAAAAATCCAATCTGTCAGTCTATGTCTTTTGATTGATGAGTTTAGGTCACTCACATTCAGGGTTATTATTGACACATGGTTCATATTCCCAGTCATTTTTGTTTAATTTTGTTTTTTTTTTCTTGGTTTCTCCTTTGGTTGCTTTTTCCTTTAGTTTAATACCCATCTTTGCTGATTTTCATTATTGTTTTTCATTTACTCCTCATGGAATATGTTGCCAAGGATGTTCTATAGTGCAGGCTTTCTAGTTGTAAATACTTTTAACTTTTGTTTGTGATAGAAGGTTTTTATTTCATCATCAAATCTAAAGCTTAATTTTGCTGAATATAAGATGCTTGGTTGGCAACCATTTTCTTTCAGAGCTTGGTATATATTATTCCAGGATTTTCTAGTTTTGAAGGTCTGGGTTGAGAAATCTGCAGAGATCCTAACTGGTTTCCCCCTATATATAATCTGCTTGCTTTCTCTTGTGACTTTTAAAATTCTTTCCTTATTCTGCATGCTTGGAATTTTCATTATAATGTGCCTTGGTGTAGATCTGTTGTGATTTTGTATATTTGATGTCCTGTAAGTCTCTTGTATTTGATTTTCCAATTCATTCTTGAGGTTTGAAAAATTTTCTGATATTAGTTCAATGAACAGATTTGTTTTGTAACACTATGCCTTCCTCTAGCCCAATAATTCTTAACTTTGGTCTTTTCATGTTATTCCATAATTCTTGAGTGTTCTGCTCATGGTTTGTTACAATCTTCACTGTGTAGTCAACTTTATTTTCAAGATTATATATTTTGTCTTCATTGTCTGAGGTTCTGTCTTCCAAGTTATCTAGTTTGTTTGGATGCTTTCTATTGAGTTTTTAATTTGGTTTATTGTTTCCTTTATTTCAAGGATTTATTCTTATTTTTCAGAATCTCCATCTCCTTATTGAAGTAATTGTTTGCTTCCTATATTTACTTATGTAACTCTTTGTCAAAATGAGCTTTTGTTGCCAGTGTTTGCTCTCTTATATCATTCTTTAATTCACAGAACATTTTAATTATGTACATCCTGAACTCCTTTTCTGCTGTCCTGGCTATGGATTCTAACAATGTCATATCTTGGTTTGTTTGAGGCACTTTCTTCCTTTGTTTTTGCATGTTGTTCATGTGTCTTCCCCTCTAGCAGTGCAGATCTCATGTGTTACAGTTAATACCCTATAGACTTACAGTGCCCCTGCAGGGTTCCAATACCTCTCCTTTAAGGAGGATATCAATATTAACAGATCTCAATACAACCAATATAGAGCCTTAAACCAAATAGCTCCTATTAAGATATTTATGATTTTGTCACAATAGACAGAAATGGTGAGTTCAATTATTATCTACAACATAAATAGTAGGTTTGCAAAAGAGTCTATAGTTTATAATGGTGGACAAAGAGAATGGTAGGGGTGTAGGATGAGATGTTGAGGTAGGAGGTGAGGATATAGAGTTCTTAGACCTTAGGAAGCATGAAAGAGGAATCAAAAGAAGTTGATTAGCAGAAGTAAAGAGAAAAAGAGATTTTGGGAAGACAAGAGAGTACAACAAACAAACTAATGTGAAAAATAAGAAAAAGAAAAAATGTAAAAAAAAAAAAAGTAAAAAATATACAACACAAATGTAATATACTATTCAGACATCCCAGTCCTCAGTAGCCTATTGCATGATTAGTACTTGGTTTCACAAATGTTGGGGATGTGAAGGCAAGAAAAGGGAGAGAAATAAGGAAAAGAAAAGAAAAGATAAAAAATCTCAAAGGAAAATTTAAGGATTGTTTTTGTTGGAGTTCAGTATCTTTCCTGCTTCCCTTTTCATCCAGTAGGTGGGGTTGTCTATTGTTTGCTGGTATCTCCACCCTCAGGATGGTGAAGGTTGTTAGGATGGAGGGTTGGTCATGGAGGTGGGGTATAGATGTTACTTGTCCCTGTTGGAAAACTGCACTCCATGGATCTCCTTTGGAGTTAGCTCGTGTGATGTCGGTGCCAGGTCTTACCACCTTATATCACTTATAGACCTCATAATTGCTGGTCTTTAATTTAGTCTCTAAACTGTATCTCACTCACTCCTTCCCTTTATACTTTCCAATCAGGAACCTCTCTGTCTGGAGGACTTGTGGGCTGCACTCTGGGACCTGTCATCATTTGCAGAGAGCTGTTTTGTATCTGGCAGATTAGAATCAGGCTTTGTGAGCTATGGACTGGCCACATAGCTATAAGCACTGTGCCGGGTTAGTAGCTATGGGGGACAGAGTGGAGTTTGGGGACTATAGGTACCTTGATATTGTTTCTAGGCCCTAGCCTGTGTCCCAAGCTAAGAGTTGTCCCAACTAAAAACGGCAATGGTGGTAGTGAGGATAACCCAAGATGGCAATGAAGTTGTCTCAAGATGGAGGAGGCCACTTTCAGAGATGGGGCATCAGGGTGGGCCAGGCAATAGCATCAGGTGGCATGTTCGGAGATGTAGCTCTGTGGTGTCTAGTGCTGTGGCTGGTGGCTGTCTCCAGACCCTGTCCAGTGTCCCTAGGTGCATGTTACTGTGTGGAGGGAACTATGGCAGTTGTTGCAGTATCCCAAGATGGAGGCGACAAGGGGAGCCCCATATTGGTAGATGGGGGTCAGTACCAGAGCGGCAGCCAGGGTTCCTGTGCCAGTGCTGATGTTAGGGGCCCTGCTCAGGCATGGTGGCCAGGGGTCAGTGTAGGCAAGTGGCAGGAGGTTGTGCACAGACACTGAAGCCAGAGGACCTGTGCAGGCATGGCAGTCGGGGTTCCTGCACAGGAACAGCTATCTGGCGTCCTCTAATAACTCGCAGAGAAACAGTATTCCCATTGCTTCAATCCCAGGTCATGGAGTGACAAGGAATGTAGCCTTCCTCTAGCCTGCTATCTTGGATCCTCCCCAACACTTTATTTTTTTACTTTGAGACAAGGTCTTGCTAAGCTACTGAGGCTGGCGGCTCCATTTAATATTTTTATGCTACACTGTAAATGTAAATGAAGCCATGGAAAGAAAAACTATGGATAAAAAGAACTACTATGATATACATAAACTAGTTGTGTATGTATATATGTGTGTGTACACACACACACACATATATATATATGAATAAAAAATCACACATACATCTTATCTCTATATATGGATAGAAAGATATCTCTCTCTACACATATACATATACATATATGTAGAGAGTTAGAGAAGGATGAGGAGAGGAAGAACACTGCAGTCAAATGGCAAAGGAAAAGAAGCAAAAAAGGGAAATTCAGGAATGAATATATAAAATAGAAAAAAATCTGTAGGTAATATGAAGAGGAGAGTGTAGAAAATAATACTAGAAACTGAAGACAGATTATAAAGAACCTATAATTCCTTGCAAAAAAATTAGAATGTATACTGTATGCCAACAGTTATCAAACTTGAGTCTGCATCAAAACCACTTGTCCATTTGTAATTTTCTAGTTTCTGATCCCATATATAAAGTACTAAGAAATTCCAGAAAAAAATCTCTGGCACATGCAGTGGGAATGTAACACTTTGAAATAAGTCCAGATTTCTAAGATCTTCTTAACAAAGGCTTGACCTCAAAGGAAAGTATTTTACTAGAGCCCAACTGACTTGGCTTTTACTAGAGCCTAATCCATCTGGTAGCAAACACTGATGGAACAAAAAGGAGGAATAAATTGTAATAGAATATAGTATAAAACTTCAATATTCCACTTTCCATAATGGATAGGACAATCACACAGAAAATCAATAAAGAACACTAGATTTGAATAACACTGTAGACCAAATAGATACAACAGACCTGTACAGATCATCCCATGCAACAGAATAAAAGTAAACCTTTTTTCTCAATTAACATGGAACATTCTCCAGGATAGATCACATGTTACTTCACAAAACAAGTGTGTTTATTTTTTTGTAAAGAAGATTGAAGTTATAACAAATACCTTTGCTGACCAAAAACAAGATAACTAGAAATTGATAGCAAAAGGAAATATGGAAATTCACAAATATGTGGAAATTAAGCAACATATTTTCTCATAGAGTCAAAGAAGAAATCAAAAGAGAAAATATCTCAGAAGATATCTTGAGATATAATAAAGCGAAAGTACAATATACTCAAAATTATGGTTTATAGGAAAAACAGTTCTAAGAGGTAAGTTTAGTTAGTGCCCACATAAAAAGATCAAACTAACTGTACCATTTAAGGCACTACTAAAAGTAAATTTAGCCAATGTTAGCAGAAGGAAGGGAATGATAAAGATTAGAGCAGAAATAATTGGAATAAAGAATAGAAAAAAATCAATAAAACTAAGAGTTATTTTTTAAAGATTAAAAAATCTACAAAATTTTTGCTAGACTAAGAAAAAAGACTCAAATAAATTCATAAATGTAAAAGGAGACAATACAGCTGATACCAGAAATGAAAACAATAATAAGACTGTTATAAACAATTATATGCCAACAAACTGAATAACATGGAAAAATGGATAAATTACTAGTAACTTACAGCCTACTGACAGAGAATCAGAAATAGAAAATTTTAATAGACCTATAACTATTAAGCATATTGAATCTATAGTCCTAAACCTCTCAACAATGAAAATTCCAGAACCAAATGACTTTGCTGGTGAATTCTAACAAACATGTTATGAAAAATTAACACTTATAAATTCCAGTTATTTTCAAATATCTGAAATGGAAGGAGTCTACACATCCAAAATCATTTTCTGAGGTCACTATTACCCTGAAACTAAAGCCAGACAAACACAGCAAAAGAAAAGAAAACTAGGCTAAAATTTGATGAAAAACTCTTAACACTAATACTAGGAAACTGAACCCAATGACACACTAAAAGGAACACACATCATGATCAAATGAGATTTATCTCTGAGATGTAAAGATGAGTCAATATATGTAAATAAAAGAGTGTGATACACCACAGTAGCAGAATAAAGGATAAAATCACAAGATCGTCCCAATAGATGCATAAAAATCATTTGTCAAAATTCAATATACTTTCATGATAAAAACTCTCAAAAAACTAAGAAGAGAATAAAATTACCTCAACACAAAATGGTAGTATATGAAAAGCCAAGAACTAATACCACACACAGTGAAAGCAACTGGAAGGTTTCCTCTAAAATCAGAAAGAAAGCAGGCATGCCTATTCTCATCATTTCTGTTCAACATCCTAGTGGATGTCTAACCAGAGTAATCAGGCAAAGATCAGAAACAAATGCCATTCAGATCAAAAAGCAAGAAGTAACTTTGGGCCTGAGTTCCTACCGACCAGCAGGAGCACAGGCCAGGGCCCAAAACCCCTTCAGGGACCATTGTGGGAGTCCAGACAAGGGCAGACCTGGGACTGCTAGCTGTCAGCCACAGGGGAACCCAGACCCAGGGGAAGGACTGCCTCTGGGGACCCCTGCGGGAGACCTGGCCTAAGTGAGGCCTGGACTGCCCCCAGTTCTGTGTCAGAATTCCTGCCAACCAGAGGGAGCACAGGCCAGGGCCCAGGACCACCTTTAGGGACCATCAAAGGAGCCAAGCCAAGGCCACTCCCACTGCCATCTTGAGTTACCTCCACTACCACCGCTACCATCTTTAGTGGCAGTAGTGTCCATCTGGGATCACCTGCTGAGGACTGGAAGTAAACTGCAAGGTGAGATACAGGTAATCTGTAATGTCACTATAAGATTATAGGATAGAAACCACAATATGCCAGATCCCCATTGCAAGAAAAAAAGATACATAATCAACATGAAAAAACAAGGAAAGAAAGTGCTCCAAATAAACATAGATGCTAAAATAATAAAATCCATTAACGGCACAGTTGATGAAATGTCAGAGAAAGAATTTAGAATGTATGTAACTAAAATGATCTGCGAATTATAGAATGACTTAAGTGAGCAAACACAGGCAAAAATACATTACTCCAACAAAGAGATGAGAATGAATAAAGGCAACCACTGATTACTCCAACAAAGAGATAAGAGAGCAAATAAAGCCAATCATTGAACACCAACAAAGATATAAGAGAGCAAATAAAAGTAGCAAAAGATTACTTCAAGAAAGAGCTAGAGATTGTGGGGAAAAAAGTCAGAAATTCTTGAAATGAAGGAAACAATAAACCAAATAAAAAACTCAATAGAAAGCATCAAAAACAGACTAGATCACTTGGAAGACAGAACCTCAGACAATGAAGACAAAATATACAATCTTGAAAATAAAGTTGACCATACAGTGAAGATGGTAAGAAACCATGAACAGAACATCCAAGAATTATGGGATAGCATCAAAAGACCAAATCTAAGATTTATCGGGATATAAGAAGGCACAGAGTTTCAAAACAAAGGAATGCACGATATCTTCAAATGAAATAATATCAGAAAATTTCCCAACCATGAAGAATGAATTGGAAATTCAAATACAGGAGGCTTACAGGACACCAAATGTACACAATTAAATAGATCTACACCAACGCACATTATAATGAAAATGCCCAACATACAGAATAAGGATAGAATTTTAAAGGCCACAAGACAGAGGAATCAGATTACATATAAGGGGAGACCAATTCAGATCACAGCAGATTTTTTATCGCACACCCTTAAAGCCAGGAGATCATGGAACAACATATACCAAGCTCTGAAAGAAAACGGATGCCAACCAAGAATCTTATATCCAGCAAAATTAAGCTTCAGATTTGATGATAAAATAAAAACTTTCCATGATAAACAAAAGTTAAAAGAATTTACAGCAAGAAAGCCTGCACTACACAGCATTCTTGGCAAAATATTCCATGAGGAGGAAATGATAACCAACAACAAAAATATAAAAAGAGAAGAACTACACTAAAAAAGGGCAATCAAAGGAGAAACCAAGTCAAGGTAAAAAACAAAAATAAACCAAAATGACCGTGATTACAAATCATATTTCAGTAATAACCCTGAATGTGAATGGCCTAAACTCATCAACGAAAAGAAATAGACTGACAGATTGGATAAGAAAAAGACTCAACAATATGCTGCCTTCTAGAGACTCATCTCACAGACAAAGACATCCACAGACTGAAAGTGAAAGGGTGGGAAAAAACATATCACTCACTTGGGCTGTGTAAACGAGCAGGAGTTTCCATACTCATATCAGACAAAGTGGACTTCAAACCCAAGTTAGTGAAAAGGGATAAAGACGGACATTTCATACTTCTTAAGAAAATCATACATCAACAAGACATAACAATCATAAATATCTGTGCCCCAAATAACGGGGCTTCTACATATATCAAACAAATCCTTCTCAAATACAAGAATCAAATAGACCACAACACAATAATACTTAGAGACTTTAACACAGCTCTCTCACCAATGGATAGATCTTCCAAACAAAAACTAAACAAAGAAACCATAGAACTCAATAAAACGATCAATAATTTAGACTTAACAGACATATATAGAGTATCCCATCCATCAACAAGTAAATACACTTTTTTATCAGGAGCACATGGATCCTTCTCCAAAATAGATCATATGTTATGTCACAAAGCAAGTCTTAGCAAATAGAAAAAAAATAGAACTACTACCCTGCATCCTATCTGACCACAATGGAATAAAATTAGAAATCAATGAGAGATTAAAAACTAGAAACTACTTCAACACCTAGAAACTAAATAATACGCTGTTGAATGATGCATGGATAACAGAAGACATCAGGGAAGAGATAAAATATTCTTAGAGGTAAATGAAAACTCTGACACTACATATCAAAATCTCTGGGATGCCATGAAGACAGTGTTAAGAGGAAAGTTCATTGCATTAAGATCATCCATTAAAAAAAGAAAAAGTAAACAAATAAATGACTTGACACTACATCTCAAAGCCCTAGAAAAAGAGGAACAAACCAACACAAAAAGAAATAGAAGACAGGAAATAATTAAAATCAGGGCTGAAATCAATGAAAATGAAACAAAAAAAATTCAAAAAAGTGAAAAAACAAAAAGCTGGTTCTTTGAAAAATCCTTAGCCAGCCTAATGAAAAGAAGGAGAGAGAAAACCAAAATTACTAAAATTTGTGATGAAAAAGGAAATATCATGACAGACACTGCTGAAATACAGAGGATAATTAGAAACTATTTTGAAAATCTATACTCCAGTAAAATAGAAAATCCTGAAGAAACTGACAAATTTTTTAGAGGCATATGACCAAACTGAACCAGGAGGTAATACACAACTTAAACAGACCAATTTCAAGCAAGGAAATAGAAGATGCCATCAAGAGCCTGCCAACCAAAAAAAGCCTAGGACCAGATGGATTCTCAGCTGAGTTCTACAAAACTTACAAAGAAGAATTAATACCAATATTCCTCAAACTACTTCATGAAATAGAAAAGGAGGGAACCCTTCCAAACTCATTCTATGAGGCTAGTATCACCCACATACCAAAACCAGAGAACCATCAAAGAAAGAAAATTTCAGACCAATATCCCTGATGAACATAGATGTAAAAATTCTCAATAAAATTCTGGCAAATGACATACAAAAACATATCAAAAGAGTAGTGCACCATGATTAAGTGGGGTTCATTACAGGGATGGAAGTTTGGTTCAACTTATGGAAATCAATAAATATAATCCATCACATCAATATATTTAAAGATAAGAATCATATGATTTTATCAATTGATGCAGAGAAGGCATTTGACAAAATACAGCATCCTTTTATGTTCAAAATACTAGAAAAACTTGGCATAGTAGGAACATACTCCAACTTTGTGAAAGCTATCTATGCTAAACCCAAGGTGAACATCATCCTAAATGGAGAAAAATTGGAAGCATTCCCTCTAAAAATGAGAACAATACAGGGATGCCCTCTTTCACCACTGCTATTCAACATAGTCCTTGAAGCACTGGCCAGAGCAATTAAATGAAAGGAATTAAAGGGATATGAATAGGAAAAGAAGAAACCAAACTATCATTATTTGCCAACAACATCATTCTATACTTAGAGAATCCAAAAAATTCCACCAGAAAACTTCTAGAATTAATAAATATATTCAGCAAAGTAGCAGGATATAAAACCCACAGCCATAAATCAACTGCATTTCTATACATTAGTGAAAAATCCTCTGAAAGAGAAATTAGGAAAACTAACCCACTCAAAATAGACTTTAAAATAAAATCAAATTAAATACTTGGGAATCAATTTAACCAGAAAATGAAAGACCTTTAAAATGAACACTACAGGACACTAAAGAAAGAAATCATACAAGACCTTAGAAGATGGAAAAATCTCCCATGCTCTTGGATAGGCAGAATCAATATTGTCAAAATGGCCATACTACCTACCCAAAGTTCTATACAGATTCAATGCAATTCCAATTAAAATCCCTATGTCATTCCTTATATAAATAGAAAAAGCAATCATGAAATTCATTTGGAAAAATAAGAGACCCAGAATAGCCGAAACAATCCTTAGCAAGAAGAGTGAAGCAGGAGGCATCACAATATCAGATCTTAAACTGTACTACAAAGCTATAGTAACAAGAATGGCATGGTATTGGCACCAAAACAGACATGTAGACAGAGTAGAAGACACAGAGACAAACCCGCATAAATACAGTTATCTTGTACTAGACAAAGGTGCCAAAGGCATACATTGGAGAAAAGATAGCCTCTTCAACAATTGGTGCTGGGGAAACTGGAGATCCATATGCAGCAAAATGAAACTAAACCCCTATCTCTCATCATGCACACAATTCAACTCAATATGGATCAAGGACCTGGAATTAGACCAGAGACCCCACGCCTAATAGAAGAAAAAGTAGGCCCAAATCTTCATCATGTCAGATTAGGACATTACTTCCTTAACAAGACTCCTATAGCGCAAGAAGTAAAATCAAGAATCAATAAATGGGATGGATTCAAACTAAAAAGCTTCTTCTCAGCAAAAAAAACAGTGAAGTGAACAGAGAGCCAACAATCTAGGAATAAATTTCTTCCACATGCACATCAGATAGAGCATTAATCTCCAGGATATATAAAGAACTCAAAAAACTTAATACCAAAAAAACAAACAACCCAATCCATAAATGGGCCAAAGATCTGAACAGAAACTTCACAGAAGAAGGTATAGAATTGATCAACAGACATATGAAAAATGTTCAACATCTCTAGGAATTAGAGAAATGTAAATCAAAGCTACTCTAAGATTTCATTTCATGCCAGCCAGAATGTCAGTTATCAAGAATAAAAACAACCATAAGTGTTGGCAATGTTATGGGGAAAAAGGCACGCTCATACGTTGCTGGTGGGACTGCAAATTGGTGCAACCAATCTGGAAAGCAGTATAGAGATTCCTTAGAAACCTTGGAATGGAATCACCATTGGACCCAGCTATTTCACTCCCAAGTTTATACCCAGAGGACTTAAAAACAGTATACTACAGTGACACAGCCACTTCAATGTTTATAGCATCTGAATTCACATTAGCTCAATTGTGGAACCAACATGGATGCTCTTCAATAGATGAATGGATAAAGAAACTGTGAAATATATACACAATGGAATATTACTCAGCAAAAAAAGAGAATAAAATTACGACATTTGCAGGTAAATGGATGGAGTTGGAAAATATTATGCTAAGTGAAGTAAGCCGATCCTAAAAAATCAAATGCCAAATGTTCTCTTTGATAAGCGGATGCTGATCCATAATGGGAGAGCGGACATGGGAAGAATGGAGGAAATTTTGTCAAAGGGGAGGGAAGGTGGAGGGGGCATGGGTACAGTAAAGATGGTGGAATAATTTTGACCTCACAGCACTAGCTTCATGTATGACTGCATATATGATGTGATTCTACATCATGTACAACCAGAGAAATGAAAAGTTGTGGTCTATCTGTGTACAATGAATCAAAATGCATTCTGCTATCATGTATACCTAAGTAGAATAAATAAATAAATAAGTCCAAAGGTAACTTTGTCCCTATTTACAAGTGACATGATCTTTTGTATAGAAAATTCTAAAAACTATTTTAAAAATAGCCTGGTATAACAAATAATAATACAGTAAAACTACAGGATATAAAATCAACATGTGAAAAGTTACATTTCTACAAATAATACAAAATGGAAATGAAGAGAACAATCATATTTACCATAGCATCAAAAAGAAAAAGTACTTAGGAACTTTGAGTATAGCAAAGACTTGTACACTGAAATGTACATAACACTGATGAAAGAAACTAGAAAAATAGAAAGGAACTAGAAAAGTAAAAATACATTTCATGTTTTTGGATTGAAGAGTTAATATTGTTAAAATGCCCATACCATCCAAATATGTCTCCAGGTATAAAACAATTATTGTCTAAAACCTAATGACATTTTTACAGGAATGCAAAAGAATTTAGAATTCACATGAAGCTGCAAAAGACACCAAAAACACAAATTAATCTTAAGAAAGAAGAATGATACTGGAAGCATCACATCTCCTAATTTCAATGTACCTTTCAGAGCTGCATTAATTAAGGTTACTGGAATAAAAACTGACATACAGTATAATGAAACACAATAGAGATTTCAGAAATAAATATATGCATACACAGGCAACTGACCTTCCAAACAAGTGCCAAAAATTCACAATAGGGCAAAAATAGTCTCTTTAACAAATGGTGCTGTGAAAACTGGATATCCACATATGAATGAATGAAATTGAATCCTTATCTTATACTACATACAAAAAATCAACTCAAAATGGATTAAAGCCCTAACCATAAAATCTGAAATTGTAAATCTCCAAGAAGGAAGCACAGCAGAAAATCTTTATGACATTGGTTTTCGTAATGAATCCATGGATATGAAACCAAAAACACAGGCAACAAAAGCAGAAACAGACAACTGGGACACCATCATTAAACTCAAAGCTTCTGCACCATGAAGGAAAAAATGAAGAAGGAAAAGGTAACCTGAAGACTAGAGGAAAATAGTTGCAAGCCAATTATGTGATAATAAGTATATTTCCAAAACATATAAAGAATTCCTGCAACTCAAAAGAAAAATAAACAAACAAATAAAAGATGATAACCTAATTTTAAAATGGACTAAAGATTTTAACTAATGTTTCTCCAAAGAAGTCATATGAATGACCAACAGGTTTATGTTTAGATGTTCAAATTCATTAATCATTAGAAAAACAAATCAAAGTTACAATGAGATATCTCCTCACATATTTTGAGATGGCTATTATCAAAAACTCAAAAGACTACAATATTGTCAAGGATTTAGAGAAATTGCCACACTTGCATACTGTATCAAGGAATGTATAATTGTGCAGCTGCTGTGGAATAGTGTGGAAGTTCCTCAAAAAATTAAAATATAACTACAATATGATGCCACAATCACAGTTCTGAGTATTTATACCAAAGGATCAAAATCAGGAGTTTGAACAGATATTTGTACTCTTATGTTCATTGCAGCAGTAAATAATGATAGCTAAGTTGTGAAAACAATCTAAATGAGCATGGAAAGATGAATGGATCAAGAAAATTTGGCATATACATGTAATATTATTATGTTTTAAGTTACCCACTTTATGACAATATGTATGATTCTTGAAGACATCATGCTAAATGAAATAAGCCAGGGGCACGAGGAAAGATACTGCATGATTTGACCTATATGAGATTTCCAAAATAGTCCAACTCATAGAATCAGAGTAGAATGGGAATTACCAGGGGCAGCAAGTTTGGGGAATGGAGAGATGGAGTTGCTAATCAATAGGCATACAGTAATGCAAGATGAATAAAACTTAAAGATTTTTATCTATAATTAACAGAACTGTATTGCACAATTAAAATTTTAAGAGAATAAGTTTCATATAGTGTTCTTAACACAATAAATTTTAAAAAATTATAGTATGTCATAATTGGTCATTGATTATAACAAATACACTATACCAATGTAAAATGCTAATAGTAAAAAAATATATATGTATGAGGAAATTGTGGTATATGAAAACTCTCTCTACTTTCTACTCATTGTTTTTGTAGACCTAAAACTGCTCTAAATTTAAAGTCTCAATAACAAAATCAATCAATCAAACAAACAAACAAACTGGAGGGCTTTATCAAACTTATATTACTGGGCTCAATCCCCCAGAATTTCTGCTTCCATTGGTTCTGAATAAGACTGTACAAGTAATATTTTTAATAAGCCCCCAGTTGATTTTGATGTTGCTGTCCTTGGGACTGCACTTTGAGATGTAACACTTCAGACAAATAGGATTCATTGAAAAATTTTAGGTAGTATCTTAAAAATTAAAGAACATTTTAGGAGTGTAAATATGGCCACAGTATGCAAAATAAATGGGGGGATGATACTGGAAGCAAATTTTTAATTTAATTGATGGAATTAATAGAGAAAATGGAAAAAGAGAGAAAGTGGTAGACTCGATGGCATTTAACCCATCAACTAGATGTAGGAATGAGTGAACTAAAAGGGAAAAATTAAGTGGTTTTCAGAATGGGCATGTATGGGGTAACAATTCTATTTCAAATACTTGAATAGAAAGAGGAAAGAAATATGGAGAAACAACTAGAAAGAAAATAGTATGGGTTTGGTTTTTAATGTGAATCAGAGAAAAAGTGCATGCTAGGTTTCAATTTTTAATTATATTACTCAATGCAGATGACTTTGCCCTTACATAAAGAAATGAATCACTGCCTTTTCAGGAATGTACATTTAACTTCCATTTTTCATATTTTAAGAGAATTAAAGTAGAAAGGTACTTGTATTTTTATAGCTACAAAGTAAATTTCATATTCCATGACTTAACTAAGGTATTCATCCATCTTGTATTCAATGCCTATAATACCATTGTGTTTCTATTCCAAATAATCTCCCTATGTATATTTTTTCCTGAAGCCAAGCTGTAACATTCTGATAGATGTAAAGGATGCATTGTTGTTTAACCATTTTGTCCCAATTGGAGAGCAAAATCCTGCATAACTCATAATTACTTGGCAAAGTCTATATTTAATTGTGTATTTGGTGTTATTGTTGTTAAATCTGTCTGGCACAGTGCTGTGTTTTGAAAACAATTGCATCAGTATATATATATGGTTGGTTCAAATGAAAATGATGGAGTAACTATACAAGATCTCCTTTTAATAATCACTTCATTCTTGAAAAATGAAAACTAAACCTTTGACCTTCTTCACTGCTTCATTTCTCTAAACAATTTTCTTTAAATGACTGTATGTTATCCTTATTGTTCATGCTCTGTACTCTGTTCAGTTTGTATAAATTACAAATACAACATGGAATCCAGTGAAATTTCACAAAACTAGTGATGACTATAAAACAAGAATATCCTACTCCAGTATTCTTGTGGTCTACTGCACTCCCTCTACACATTGAGTAGTAAAACTGGACTATCATATGTAGTAAGATGTTGGTGAAGACTGGCTGCTTGTTATGTCATTGGAATTATTGGATGGTTACTAGATCAATTTGACTTATGTCTCACTGTAGTTTGTGTGCCTAAGGGATACTGTAATGATTAATCACAAGGAGAAAGAACATGTTACTTTAACTTTGGCAAAATATATTACATACATACCTAGATTACTTTTCGCATCTCAAATGCCTTCATTTTCAAGTTTAATCACTTTTTAATGATTATTTTATCAGTCTTGTATGCATTCAATCTATCTTCTAATAAATTAATTTAAATCTGCTGTGGTTGACCCCCCTTTCATTTTTTCAACAAAAATTTAAATGTCTCATCATTGTCAGCA
Source organism: Xerus rutilus (assembly GCA_028644305.1). Taxonomy (NCBI): domain Eukaryota; kingdom Metazoa; phylum Chordata; class Mammalia; order Rodentia; family Sciuridae; genus Xerus; species Xerus rutilus. The sequence continues at coordinate 96,098,479 of CM053417.1, forward strand.
TCTCTCAAGTACATACTTATATGATTACTTGTAATTTTTATTGCTTCCTAAAATGCATAGATGGATTAACATGAGAGTGGTATCAAATTAAAATTCCATAGGATGGATACATCCAACATTAGACAAAATCAAGGGACTTGGATTTGCGGGATTTGCTGCATATGTCACATCTACTGTCTGGAGTTGTTTTATTTCCAGTATTCATGAGCCTGGAGCTGGCCATAGAGGAAAACAAAGGAGATTTAGTGTCCTTTTCATATTTTCCCAAGATATGAAATCATACCCAATCCCATCTGCCTTTTGAAATATGGCATCTATGTTGTGTGCTCTGAGCTTTCTTTTCCTGAATAATATTAGCAAGACCAGTTAAATGTGTAGGTTCATAGAAAATAAGCAATGCTCAATGATAAAATTGGCTTGTGCAGAAGCACTTAGTTCAAATACAGAAAAATCGCTAGTATGCTATAGACTAAGAAGAAAAGCACACATTATAAAGTAGTTACATGCCAGTTATTCCTTACTCCTCTCATAATAAGATACCAGATGCTTCTTAGATGCTATCATATATCTTAAGAAGGTAAATTGAGGAATCAATACATTACAGCAAGGTGAAGGAAGGCATTATTAATGTGTTCAGTGAAAATGTTAAGTTTTGTAAATGTAGAAGCACCTGAAAAATAAAACTCAGTATGTCAGAACAAGTGTTTGAGGATATTTAAAGAAAATAAATGTGGTAATTTCACTATTTATAACAGTAAGGATATGGACATTTCACCAGTAAATATGTATCATTTATTCAAATTACCTTATTCTGTATTTAACTCAGATAATTTATTTGTCAAACATTTCTTCTATGTAATGACAATAAAAAGGGTCTCATCAAACTGCAGGTGTTTCCAGAAGAATCAGTTTAGAATCACTGAAATTCTGAAATTTAACCTCTACAAAATGTTAGAGAGGCTGGAAAACAGAGCCCTTCCTTGACTGCCAATAAAGATTAACTATAACCAAATGAGAAAGAGCTGGAAAAAAAAGAAATAGATAAATCAATCTACCTTGTGGTAATTGGTAACTGATTTGCTCAATTTGAAGAAATCAGTGTGAAACCAATAAACACCTATAATTTTCATCTGACATGTACAAATGGTTATATTCTGGCCATTGGTTTCCTGCATGCATCTTTTGATTAAAATGAAGAATGCCTAAAAAATAAAATAAAAAAAAGAAAAAAAAGAATGTCTCCTTCCCTACTCTAGCCCTCCCTCCCTCCCTCTTGCTTCCGTTTTTCTATTTTTTATTCTTTCTTTCCTTATTCCAAACTGAGAATAAGGTAGGTTTTGCCACAGTAATAAATAAGTGCTGAAACCTCACTGGTATGTATAATAAACAAAGCTTTGTTTCTTTCTCATAACACTTGACAATATAGGTTGGGTGGTTTGCCTGTATGGTACTGGTTACTCGAAGTGGTGATTTAGAGGTCTAGGTTCCTTGTCTCATATGACTAAACCAATTAAAGCACATGACTTCCAAAACTGCCATGGTTAGGGGAAAAAATAATGTAGATGAATTACACTGGCAGTTTTGTGGCCAAGCCTGGGAGTGACATTTGACCTTAATTTAGGTATTATGGAGGCTAGGAAACAATGGTTTCATCAAGAAAATGAAAATGCAAAAAAATCAGTAAACACATAGCATTTTTTTGTGACACAGTATCCATTCACCCATTATTTTAGTTGATCTGTATTATTTTAGGCCTATCTCACAAAATAATAGTATATATTATTTTTTAATAAATGGTTACCACTTTGTTGGAATTAATAACTAAGATTAGCACTTTGCAAATGAATGTATGAATGGATATATAAAAAATAATCAATGAATATAAACAACCCCAATTCCTTTTCACTCTAATCTTATATCTTCTGGCTTTATTAATTTAGGTTCTAGATTGTACTTTACATTAATACACAAATTAATTGTGCTTTTTGTGTAATTCCTTAAGAACAAGAAAATATAATTTTTAGTACTTAATGATCATAGATATTGGGAAAAAGGGATAATAATTATAATTTATTTATGTTTCACTAATAGCCCATCCAAAAGGAAAACTCCATGTCATATCTTCTCGTAGTGACCTACATATCCATATGCTTAACCATGTACTAAAGCCACCATGATATTATACAGATCCCTCATATATTATACAGATTCATTCAGATATTAAATAGGTCATGTCTTACTGAAAGCAGGGTTTAAGGATCTGATGAGGTGAAGAAACAAATACAAGAGTATAAAAACAGAAGTAGTGTAAAGTAAAATATATGTAAACTCTTATAAGTTGGATTAAGCAATCATGTAAAAAGGACATAAATACTTGGAGAATTTAAATTGTCCATCAATATTGTCCTGGTCATCAGTTTAACTAGATAGAGTGTATATGGTTGACTAACAAAATGAGATAAAGAAGATCCAATTATCTCTGCAGAGGAGCCAAGGACATGGCAAAAATTTGCACAAGTAGACTGATGTTGTGAAAAAAGATTCAACTATGTATGCTTAGTTCCTGGTCACCATGGCTACAGCCTGGCATTGTATTCATATTATAACAAGAGAATCCACATGCTGATGAGATTAGCAGTAAACAGAATAGTAGCCAATACTTCAGTTCCAACTTGGAGGGTTGTAAGGAGAAGGGGAAAATTTTGGGAATACAAGAATAACATCATAGGAATGGGGTCTTGGGGTTATAAACAAAAGTCAATTTAAAGAATTTGTATGATGGTTATCTATAAATTCAGCAGACCTTTCTTCCTCTAATCTGGTATCTAGATGAATGCAGTGTTGTGTTTATCACAAGTGCTCAAACTTCCTACGCAGTAGGCATTGCTTTCTGAATAATATTCATACTATCTCTGAGATGTATCCTGAGCAGATTTCAGCACATCAAACACCTACAGAAGAGTCATATTAGGCTATAGCATCAGCATCTCTAAACTGAAGGATTTCAGTAAATGCCATTGGTCCCTCTTTTCAATACCCATAGCCTATGCTCTTTTCTCTCTCGCTGGCTTCCAGAGAGTCCCTTTTTAAAAGTTCAGTCATAACATGCCATTTCTCCATTTAAACTCTTCAGTGAATTCTCATTGAGCACAATGAGAAGCCTTTACCATGGCTTATACATTTCTACTTGATTTCACACCTTGAAACATATTTGAAGTTACTCTCTGCTTCTTTCTTTTTTTTTTTTTTTTTTTTTTGGGTACCAGGGATTGAACTCAGGGGCACTCAACCACTGAGCCACATCCTCAGCCCCATTTTGTGTTTTATGTAGAGACAGGGTCTCACTGAGTTGCTTAGCGCCTCGCCGTTGCTGAGGTTGGCTTTGAACTCGCGAATCTCCTGTCTCAGCCTCCCTAAGTTGCTTCTTTCTTCACAGGTGGCTATACTCAAAACACAAATTGGTCTCCTTGTTGTATTCCTCAAGGAGATGCCAACAACATAGTCACCTTAGTCTCTGCACTGGCTCTGAGTCTACTTATAATGTTCATTTTTCAGATTCTCACATGGCTGACCATCTTGTTTTATGATAGGCTCTTCTTAAATAATAAATTAGCAAAGAGGCCATTTGTGACCTCACTATACAAAATGGTAACTCACCTCTGGAACACTCTATTATATTATCCTGCTCTATACTGCTACATCTATAGCAATCACCATTTCATACATTTATAAATTCTACTAAATTTTTGTTTGCCTTCTCTATGTAGAATATAAACTCTATCAGAATAAGAATGTTTGGCATTTTCTTTATATCCTTACAACTTATAACAGACCTAGCATGTTGAAAATATTCAACAAATCTCCATTAAATGTAAAAATAAATGTAAAAGCAACTGAATGGTTGGAGAAGTAAACCTTATTTTCCTTAAGTGGTAATGTTTAGGTTATCCAATGCTACTTAAAAATTCACACTATAACTTGGTGTATTAAAATTTTTTCTTATCTCAAAAATTGGCATGTCAGAAATTCAAATAGGGCCAATGGTGAGTACAGAAGTCTCTTGATGGTATTTATCTGATATATAGCCTGATCTACTGAAATAGTTTAATTTATATCTGTTTGACTAAGATAGCCAGAAGGCTTGTTCAGTGGATTATGTCAGTGGGAACATAGACATGGACTATCTAGCATGATAACCTCTGGGTATTCTAAGTACTTAAGTGGTGACTCTGGGATCTTAGAGAAAGTGTTCCAGCAAACAAGGAGGAAGCTACATGTCCTTTTATAAACCAGCCTTAGAAGTCACACAGCATTGCTTCTAACATAGTATATTGTTTCAAACTTTCCAAACCAACACAGATTCAAGGATAAGGTACACATACATTCAAATTTTCCAATTAAATAGGCATTAAAGAATTTGTGACCAAGTTTAAAAACCCTTCTAGGTCCAGGCCAAGGCTCAGGACTGCCTCCAGGGATATCTGCGGGAACCCAGCCAAGGTCAGGTACAGGACTGCCCCACCCCCTGCCATACACCAACCCAAGCAGGGAGCCAGACTCAGACCCAGGACCACCACCTGGAACCCGCAGGAGCCCAGGCCAAGTCAGGCCTAGGACTGCACCACAGGCCTCTGTGAGAGTCCAGGCGCAGGACTGCCCCTGCCCAGAGTGGAGGTCTGTGCTGTCCATCCCTTCCTATATCTATCCTGGGACACTGCAGCCATCACCATAGCCCTCCTGATGTAGTAGCCTCAACCTTGGGGCAACAGACAGGGCCTGGGGGCAGTGGGCTGCCAGAGTTCAACATGCCACAGTGCTGAATCTCTGATAAATCAGCCCAAAGCCATCGTAAGTCCCACCCTTTCAGCCTCATCTCAGAAACTGGTTGCATCCATCTTGGGCCACCCCCAATGCTATCTTGAGTTACCTCCACTACCACCGCCACCAACATCACCACCACCATCTTTAGTTGCAGTGGCATTCATCTGGGGACACCTGCTGGGGACTGGCAATGAATTCCAAGGTGAGGTAGAGGTAATCGTTAGAGTCATTACAAGATTGTAGGATAGAAAGCAATAACTCAGATTGGCACTTCAAGAAACAGAGACACATAATCAACATGAAAAAACAAGGAAAGAAAGTGCCCCAAATAAACGTACATACTACAATAATAAAATCCATTGACAGCACAGTTGATGAAATGTCAGAGAAAGAATTCAGAATGTATATAACTAAAATGATCTGCGAATTAAAGAATGACTTAAGTGAGCAAACACAGGCAAAAATACATTACTCCAACAAAGAGATGAGAGAATGAATAAAGGCAACCACTGATTACTCCAACAAAGAGATAAGAGAGCAAATAAAGCCAATCATTGAACACCAACAAAGATATAAGAGAGCAAATAAAAGTAGCAAAAGATTACTTCAAGAAAGAGCTAGAGATTGTGGGGAAAAAAGTCAGAAATTCTTGAAATGAAGGAAACAATAAACCAAATAAAAAACTCAATAGAAAGCATCAAAAACAGACTAGATCACTTGGAAGACAGAACCTCAGACAATGAAGACAAAATATACAATCTTGAAAATAAAGTTGACCATACAGTGAAGATGGTAAGAAACCATGAACAGAACATCCAAGAATTATGGGATAGCATCAAAAGACCAAATCTAAGATTTATCGGGATATAAGAAGGCACAGAGTTTCAAAACAAAGGAATGCACGATATCTTCAAATGAAATAATATCAGAAAATTTCCCAACCATGAAGAATGAATTGGAAATTCAAATACAGGAGGCTTATAGGACACCAAAATTGCAAAATGTACAAAATTACAACAGCTCTACACCAAGGCACATTATAATGAAAATGCCCAGCATATAGAATAAGGATAGAATTTTAAAGGCTGCAAGACAGAGGAGTCAGAACACATATAGTGGGAGACCAATTTGGATTTCAGCAGATTTTTTAACCCACATCCTTAAAGCCAGGAGATCATGGAACAACATATACCAAGCTCTGAAAGGAAATCAGTGCCAACCAAGAATCTTATATCCAGCAAAACTGAGCTTCAGATTTGATGATAAAATAAAACTTTCCATGATAAACAAAAGTTAAAAGAATTTAGAGTGAGAAAGCCTGCACTACACAGCGTTCTGGGAAAAATATTCCATGAAGAGGAAATGATAACCAACAATGAAAATCTGCAAAGAGGAACTACACTAAAGGAAAGGCCAATCAAAAGAGAAACCAAGTCAAGGTAAAAACCAAAAATAAACGAAAATGACCAGGAGTACAAATCATATTTCAATAATAACCCTGAATGTAAATGGCCTGAACTCATCAATTAAAAGACATAGACTAACAGACTGGATAAAAAAAAAGACCCAACAGTATGCTGCCTTCAAGAGACTCATCTCACAGGAAAAGACATCCACAGATTTAAAGTGAGAGGGTAGGAAAAAAAATGTATCAGTTATATGGACCATGTAAACAAGCAGGGGTTTCTATCCTCATATCAGATAAGGGGACTTCAAATAAAAAGTACTGAAAAAGGATAAAGAAGGACATTTCATACTGCTTAAAGGTATCATACATCAACAAGACATAACAATCATAAATATCTATGCTGCAAACTAAGGGGAATCCATGTGTATCAAACAAACCCTTCCTAACCACAAGAATCAAATAGACCACAACACAATGTTACAGGGTGATTTTAACACAGCTCTCTCACCACTGGATAGATTTTCCAAACAAAAACTAAACAAAGAAACCATAGAACTCAATAAAACAATAATTTAGACTTAACAGACATATATAGAATATGTCATCCATCAATGAGCAAATATACTTTTTTCTCAGCAGTACATGGATCCTTCTCCAAAATAGATCATATGTTATGCCACAAAGCAAGTTTTAGAAAATATAAAAAAATAGAGGTATGACCCTGCATTCTATCTGACAATAATGGAATAAAATTAGAAATCAATGACAGATTAAATCTAGAAACTACTCCAATACCTAGAGACTAAATAATACACTACTGAATGATGCATGAATAACAGAAGACATCAGGGACGAGATAAAAACATTTTTAGAGGAAAATGAGAACTCTGATACAGCATATCAAAATCTTTGGGACACTATGAAGGCAGTGCAAAGAGGAAAGTTCATTGCATTAAGCTCATTTATTAAAAGAAGTAAAAGAAAACAAATAAATGACCTGACATTATCTCTCAAAGCCCTAGAAAAAGAAGAACAAACCAACACAAAAGTGCACCTCAAAACTTCTAGAATTAATAAGCGAATTCAGCAAAGAAGCAGAATATAAAATAAATACCAATAATTCAAATGCACTTCTATACATCAGTGATAAATCCTCTGAAAAAGAAATTAGGAAAACAACTTCATTCACAATAGTCTCTAAAATTAAATTAAATTAAATACTTGGGAATCAATTTAACCAGAAAAGTGAAAGACCTTTAAAATGAACACTACAGGACACTAAAGAAAGAAATCGTACAAGACCTTAGAAGATGGAAAAATCTCCCATGCTCTTGGATAGGCAGAATCAATATTGTCAAAATGGCCATACTACCTACCCAAAGTTCTATACAGATTCAATGCAATTCCAATTAAAATCCCTATGTCATTCCTTATATAAATAGAAAAAGCAATCATGAAATTCATTTGGAAAAATAAGAGACCCAGAATAGCCGAAACAATCCTTAGCAAGAAGAGTGAAGCAGGAGGCATCACAATATCAGATCTTAAACTGTACTACAAAGCTATAGTAACAAAAATGGCATGGTATTGGCACCAAAACAGACATGTAGACAGAGTAGAAGACACAGAGACAAACCCGCATAAATACAGTTATCTTGTACTAGACAAAGGTGCCAAAGGCATACATTGGAGAAAAGATAGCCTCTTCAACAATTGGTGCTGGGGAAACTGGAGATCCATATGCAGCAAAATGAAACTAAACCCCTATCTCTCATCATGCACACAATTCAACTCAATATGGATCAAGGACCTGGAATTAGACCAGAGACCCCACGCCTAATAGAAGAAAAAGTAGGCCCAAATCTTCATCATGTCAGATTAGGACATTACTTCCTTAACAAGACTCCTATAGCGCAAGAAGTAAAATCAAGAATCAATAAATGGGATGGATTCAAACTAAAAAGCTTCTCAGCAAAAGAAACAATGAAGTGAACAGAAAGCTGACAATCTGGGAATAAATTTCTGCCACACACACATCATATAGAGCATTAATCTCCAGGATATATAAAGAACTCAAAAAAACAACCCAATCAGTAAATGGGCTAATGAACTGGACAGACATTTCTTAGAAAAAGATATACAATCAATCAAAAAATATAAGAAAAAATGTTCAACAACTTTAGGAATTAGAGAAATGCAAAACAAAGCTACTCGAAGATTTCACTTCATGCCAGCCAGAATGGTAGTTATCAAGAATACAAACAACAATAAACGTTGGCGAGGTTGTAGGGGAAAAGGCACACTCATACATTGCTGGTGGGACTGCTCATATATTGGTACAACCAATCTGGAAAGCAGTATGGAGATTCATTAGAAAACCCAGAATGGAATCACCATTTGACCCAGCTATCCCAGTCCTCAGTCTATATCAAAAGGACTTACAGGGGCTGGGATTATGGCACAGTGGTAGCGTGCTCGCCTAGCACGCATAAGGCACTGGGTTCGATCCTCAGCACCACATAAAAATAAAATAAAGATATTCTGTCACCTACAACTAAAAAATAAACATTTAAAAAAAATATTTAAAAAAAAAAAAAAAAAAGGACTTACAGTCACACAGCCATTTCAATGTTTATAGCAGCTGAATTCACAATAGCTCCATTGTGGAACCAACATGGATGCCTTTCAATAGATGAATGGATAAAGAAACTGTGATATATATACACAATGGAATACTAGTCAGCATTAAAAGAGAATAAAATTATGGTATTTCCAATTAAATGGATGGCACTAGAGAACATCATGCTAAGTGAAGTAAACCAATCCCAAAAAACCAAAGGCTGAATGTTCTCTCTAATAAGTGGATCCTGATCCATAATGGGGGAGGGAGCATGGGACAATGGAGAAACTTTGGTCAAAGGGGACTGAGGGGTGAGGGGGCATGGGGACAGTAAAGATGGTGGAATGAGATGGACATTATTGCCCTAGGTACATATATGACTGCACATATGGTGCAGCTCTACATTGTGTACAACCAGAGAAATGAAAAGTTGTGCTCCATTTGTGTACAATGAATCAAAATGCATTCTGGTGTCATGTATAACTAATTAGAATAAATAAATTTAAAAAATGATTCAGTGATCTGTTGTACTACATGATAACCACAGAATAATAATACATATTTAAAAATTGCTTCATGAAACTTTGAATTCAATTTTTGCATTGTATATATGTTTGTGTATTCTATATTACATGCATGTGCAATACACTATATTTCCTATACTAGGTCATAGAAAAATTTGAAAGTACCTATAAATCCACAATAGTACCTTGAAAACTCCCCGAGGATATTATTATATTTAGTCCTTAAAGAAAGATATTAAACACTCATTGATTGTACTCCACTTAATGATTTCCTTTTAGTTAGAAACATTATTCTGAATTACAATACTATCAAATTCATTTTAAATTCATATACTTATTAATACATTAAAGAAAAAACAGCATAGATTATTTTTACTCATCCTGCTTATAATCCAGCAAATTTATAGCTTTAAGTGTATGCGAATTTTAGTAAGGTGTTCTGTCTAAAGTGAAATTATTTCTTTCTATATTTTAATTTTTAAGCACTCATTTGGTAGTAAAAGGCTTTCATATTTACATTTGAATAATAACAACTTATTTGGTTAATGAAGTTATGATTGAGCCCAAATCCAAAGTTTTGAGTATGCAATAATCCTTCATAATATCTATAAAAATATCTCATTACTGAAGATCATGATCTGACTTTAATAATTTTAAATAATGTGGCTAAAATAAATATACATCTCTTCTTGGTATGATGCCATGATCTCTTTACTGTGAAGATTTCTGTAAGTGTACTTTTGAGGGATTTCTCAAATGTCATTGAATTATAAACATAAAAGAAGGATCAATGCAGAAATGTGATTAAGACTACTTTGGATCTAAAGAAGGATATGATACTTGAATTAAACTTATGAGAGACATAGTGGCACGGGACTACTTGAACCTTCTTCATGAATTATTCCTCTTGTCTACCATTTTAAAACACAAATAAAATCATGGCATCATCCTTGGCTCTTGGCCGCTCCATCCCATCCCAAATTCGGAATCCTTCAATGGCTTCTTGGTATTTTCAGGATATCAAAAACATTCCTTAGTTTTGTGTTTTGGTGCTTTTTGTTGGATCCAAATATGTTTCTAGTCATATCTCTTTCAATCCCAATTCTTATTTCACACCTTCCTCTCTAGCTCCACTGGACTCTTTGTGATCTTTCTTAATTCTATAGACCAGATTATGCTAAATCCTTTGTCCTACTCTCCAATCAGGGGGATGCTTTCTATATCCCTACATCTTGCAATATTTTCCATTCCATTCATTCTTTTATCCACCCACCCACTCACTAGTTCATCCACACATCTGTTCAACAGTTTATCAGTCATCTTCTATATAATAGTGACTGTGATAGTTACTGGAGATTGTGTAGAGAATTGACAAAATTACTTATCATACAGAGTTCAAGGTAATCAGGAAATATAAAATAGGTAAATTGGATGAGAAATGTTGGACAATGAAGATGATAGATGTGTTCAATATAGGAAAATTATTGATGACCCAACAAGAAGATGAAAAACATCTAAAAGAGGTACAGGAAAAAACCATGAAGTTATAAAAAGGGACATGTCTTCTTGGCAAATAAATAGCAAGTATGTGCTGAGAATGCTTTAGAAACTTCAAGAAGACCAATTTAGCCGGATTGGGTGACAATGGAAGTAGTAGGAGATGAAGAGAGCAAGAGAGAAGGTAAGGGCTGACTATGTGATTCTTATAGGCCACAGTATAGGCTTAAAAATTTTTCATTTAGAATGAAATTGGAGTCCCATTTTGCATTTTGAGTAGAGATATTCATCAGTCTGATATTTTAAATTAATTAGCTCATTAATATTTTATTATCTGTAGATGGGAGCCATCTGACTGATGTTTTCTGATTAGTCTATAGTGAGGATAAAAGTTGAAGCATGGGCCTCCACAATACCTTTCAAAAATTTTGGTTGATACACTATAAGGATATTTTACATTTATATTCAGTATATACAAATATGCATGTATACATGTATGAACAGACATATGTGCATACATATGTGTAATTAGATCTGAAATTAAAGTTTCAGAAAAATAAATGTAAGCATTGTACAGTTCCATATTTTCTACTATATTCTATGGCACTGTTTCATTGCTCTTTACAAGGCATCACATTATTTTTGTGACTCAATAATGGGTCCTAATCCAGTGCAAAACAGATAGGTATACAAGCAATAATTCAGGAGACTGCTGGTGATTATTTGAATCCGGGAAATAGCTATGGAATTAGGGAGATATAGTAGTATTCTGGATGTATTTGAAGGTGAAATATGAAACAAAAAGTGAGGATTGAACAATGACATTGTCATGTAGCCTTAAAAATCAGAATATTGGTAATATTATTCACCATGAAGGAGAAGGTATGTGGAAGAGAAGAGCTGGTTGAAATAGGTAGGAAAGAAAAAGAGCCATATTTTATATACATCAAGTTTGGAATATGTATTTTGTATTCATAGGGAAACCATGAGTAGCCAGTTGGCTCTAAAAAAAAGGACTTCAGAATAGTAATCATTCAGTTAGTTGATTGTTTTTTTAAAAAATATTTTTTAGTTATAGATGGATACAATATTTTTGTTTATTTATTTTCATGTGGTGCTGAGGCTTGAACCCAGTGCTTCACATGTGTGAGGCAAGAGCTCTGCCACTGAGCCACAATCCTAGCCCCAGTTAGTTTTCTTATAGCACATATGAAGAATAATGTCTTCCCTGACTTCCCTAAAGAATTCAACGGTGGCTTTTAAAGCACTGAAGCAGCATATATCTACCCTTGAAGAGCTGCAAGTTCATATCTATATAATTATTTGATCAATACTTTCCTACTTCTCCTGAAGAATGGAAAGTTCCATTAGGACAAAAATGTTTATTTAACATTGTATTAGCCCACTGCCAAGGACACACCAGATAATCAATATCTTTATTGCATACATATACCCAAACAGAAATAAAGAGGCTAGAATGAGATATTAGAAAAATCAGCCCCAATCTTGATGTAGTAAATCATTTCTGTTTATTTATGGTGGTTTAAGTCATTGTGAGACTAGAACAATAGCATTTGAGGGTGCATTATTTTATGAGGCTTGAGTGTAGCTGGAACAATGTCAGTAGGTGAAGGTGGTAGTAGGAAATAAGCTCTATGAAAGAGTGACATTGATTAAAATGTGAAGTCTTGGTGACTGGCTTAATGATTTGAATGTGGCTAAAGTAATGGGTTATGTACAGGGTTAGGCCATTCAAGGTGATATAGATTCTCTCAGGCTTCCTCTTCTTTGACCCTCACCTTGGACCTCAACCACTATGTTGAGAGGAAAAGAAAATGTAAAGGTAATGTATAAATGTTCTGACCACAAACCCAGTAGAAGTTGCAGCTAATAGCCAGTATCAACCACCAAAACATACAAATGAGGAAGTAATGATTCCTTAGATGATTCCAGTCCTCAGCCCTTGAGCAGCTAAAATACCATGTAGAAAAATGATTATTTACTCATTTCAAATCCTTCCCAAATTTGCAGATTTAAGAACAAAATAAGTAGGACACGGTGGCACATGCCTGTAATCCCAGCACTTTGGGAGGCTGAGACAGGAGAATTGTGAGTTCAAAGCCAGCCTCAGCAATGGTGAGGTACTAAGCGACTCAGTGACCCTGTCTTTACATAAAACACAAAATAGGACTGGGAGTGTGGCTTAGTGGTCGAGTGTCCCTAAATTCAATCCCCAGTGCCAAAAATAAAACCAAAAAACAAATAAAGGCTATCATAGTTTTAAGCCACTACTTTTTGTTGAGGTAGCTTGTTATGTAGTAAAATATTGCCAGGACAATTGGTAAATCAGAAACATTAACTTACCCACTAGAGATGTGAAAATTAATGAAATAATGTATATGAGAGTAGTTTATAAATCATAAAGTACTACATAAATGTAAGGAATTACTATTGAGTTTTTGTCTCTATTGAAATTACAATACACAGCACATACAAGGGACACACATAAGTATGTGATAAGCATCATAAGAATTGTTTATAAAAGTTTTTATAATAAAGTTAATGGAGGAGCTGAGCAGTGACACATACCTTTTATCCTAGTGACTCCAGAGGCTGAGGTAACAAGGTCCTAAATTGGAGGTCATGCTGGGTAACTTAGTGAGACACTGTCACAAAACAAAAAAATATTTTTAAAAGGTCTGGGGATATAGCCAAGTGGTAGAGTGTACCTGGGTTCAAGTCCCAGTACCAGGGGGATGGGGGGAGAAACTAAAATAGGAAAGACATATTCTACATATGGCCAAAATGATGTACGAGAGTTTATATAACCAACATATATTTCTCTGAATTACATACATATCCTTGGATTTGTATTCAATTAGTCTATTTATACATGATCTAAAACTGTACAAATTTGATGTGACCAGAAGTGAGGTCATTCCAACGCAGGAAAATTAGCCTCTGCATATCTATCCAGATTTCATTTCACCACATGGTTTTATATATAGTAGTTTCCAAAACTCAACATTTTCCCTGAATATATAACCCCAACTGCCACAGCAGAAACCTGTTAATCAATGCAGAGTATATTAGTTTCCTTTGCTTTTTTTTTTTTTTGCCTTCATCACCTACCCATTTCCCTACTGGTAGTATTGCTTTCCAAATAAATTGTATGCTTCAAATTCCTGTTCAGGAGCTACTTCAATTATAGCAATGTCACTAATTTTCTATGTGACAATAAAAATTCTGGATTTCATTTTATCAAAAGACTGGAATAAGTTACTTAGTACCTAATTCCACAAGCAGTTCTAAAACTATAATTGTTTGGAGACCTAGTTTTGCCAGAAATTATCAGATGTACAACCATGCCTGATTAGATAACTGAGAAAGAGGAGTTAAATTTTTTTGGTAGTTATGAAGTCAAAAGTCTAGCCTAGAGTACAACAGAAGAAAGCATACTAGTTTGACTGAAAATTTGAGACCAAATTAATAATCCAAAAATCAGAGCTGGATATACTAGTGATCTCTTCAAAAGGCCTACTCAAATAAGAAATAAATTTGACAGAAGTCAAATGTAGAAAGAACTGTTGATCATTCATTTTTATCTCAGAAGGAGGCCAAAAAGAACAATCACCAGCTTCTTCTAAAAATTGATCCATTTTGCAAAATATGATTGAGTTCTGCTCAAATCTGCTTCTTAACCACATTTTCCCGATGTGACAGATTGTATTACCAAGACTTTTGACAGCAATATCTTCATTTTTGTATGTTCTTCCCAAACCTGGGACTACCCAATTAATAAGGGTAGTTTCTTTGTCCTTTTCTTCCTCTAGGACTTGACAAGATGGTAACAAGGATGAAGAAAATTAACCTCCTTATAATATTCAACCTAGAAAACTGATCTGAACTGATCTGACCAACAAAGAATATTAGAGCATTTCTTATAGTTAACAGAAAAGTTTAATGCATAGGCTTTAGTTTTGTTTTGATAGATCCTCAACAGAAGGCGACATTCCCTCTTCCCTAACACTCATCCAGTCTGAGGACACACCAGAAGACAAGAGAATGCTTAAGTGTAGATCATTCCAGTAGTCAAAAATTTCAAAGAGATCCCTAAAAAAATAAGTTTGGAAAGAACAAGAAAATGTTGTGATTCAAATTATCATTGATTGTGTTGAAAATGTTTCTAAGAAAACTTTGCAGAACCCATGACAGCAATCTAAAAATAGAAACTAAACTTCCAGTCTCCTAGGAAAAAATGCTTTCTTTGCACCCCTAAATACATATATTTCTAACTATGTTTTCTAAAATATATCTGTAAAGAGAAAAATAACAAATAGCCATGTTGATTCATGAAAGTTCCCTTATGCAATCAATGGATATCTATATAAAGTGATGACACAACCTAAAATGTACATCTAAAGTATCATTCAGCATTATCTCCTTAAAGAAAACCACATGAAACTCCATAGAAGGCATACTCTAAATGTAAGAGATATGTGTTTATATTCAAGAGCTTCTAGGATGCAATGATCCATTCACAAAGTGGTGGCGTTTCAATTAATTATGCCATGTTGTTCACATTCTATTTGGACTGTTCCAAAAATAAATGATGTGTTGCTGGTAATCTAAAACCCTTTGACATGATATTATTTGAATGCTTTTATATTCCTAGTTACAAATTCATTCTGTTATAGAATTCTGCAGGAGTCTGTGGAGTCCCTTTATTTAGGACAATATTCTAAAAAAAATAACTGAAATTTTCTGTGAGCCAGTTTAGGAGTCACCTAGATGTAACCAGCTCAGCTACAGACAGGTATGCTAACCTCCTTCACCTAAAGGTTATGAATAAGAAAATATTAAATGTTAATAAATCGATTTTCATATTTGTTGAAATAAATAGGGCAATGTAGATTTAGAAAAGGGAGATAGTAATAGTTTCCTTTGCATTGCTTGATCATCTTCACCAGACAGTTTCCAGGCAGACTTCAAACTAACTTTTGAAGATGTTTTTAATAGAATAAAATAATGAGCAATATTTCCAGCCACCCACTCTCAACTTTTAGAAGCTTAAGCAGCTCAGAGCCTCACAAAATCCTGCTTCACTTTTAAAATGTCACAGTTTTCCTTTTGTGTGTTCATATACATGTTTTCCTACAGTTGCTTATTCAAACTGCATACACACTGTATATAGGGTTTTAACTTTTTCAGTGAGAGTAAAAATATTTAACTTGCAGGTTTCATATAAAGTATTTCAAACATATGTCAAAATATTTATATGTAATTTTAATCCACCCTCACTTTAAAAATGGACTTTTACCTGGAAATACTTAAATAAAATATATAAATCATAAATGTATAACTTTGTTAATTTATACAAAATTAACAATGAGCATATTTATCATTCAGATCAAGAAATAGGTATTACGAGAATACTGGAAGCTTCCTTGTTGCCTGGTCCCAGTCATTTCTTCCCTCCAAACATAACCATTTTTATTATCTATCACCACAAATTAGATTGACCTGGTTTTTGAAAAATTTATTTTTAATTGGCACATAATTGTTTAGGTGGTATAATGTGATATTTCACTACTTGTACACATTATAGAATGACCAAATCAGGCTAATTAGCATATATATCCCCCTTTAAGTTTAAAATTAATTTATACATTGATGGACACTTAAGTTCATTCCGTATCTTGGTTATCATGAATAATGCTGCAGTGAATATAGGAGAACAGAAAATTATGAGCATTACTCAGTATGCACAGTTTTTCCTTCAGTACACTCCATCAATGGTTTTTCAAGGCAGTTGTGTCAATTTTCACTCCCATAAGCAGTGTAGTAAAGCTGCAATCACACCATAGTTTCATCAATATTTAATATTTTCAGTTTCGCTGTTCTTTTATCTTGATTGTTGTCATTATAATGGGTGTGAAACTGTCTTGCTTTGTGGTTTAATTTAACTCCTTTTACAATGTTAAAAACCTTTTCATATTTTATTAGCCATTTTGAAATATCTTTAAAAAAGCTTGTGTTCATCTTGTTAAAACTGGTTTTCTCTTTTCTTGATTTGTATGATTATTTTATTTTGGATAGGGGTATTTTGTTACATATACACATAACATTTCCCACTCTGTAATATCTATTTCCAGTCATTTACTGAGATCTTCTGCTGAATAAAATTTCTTGTTTTAATTAAGTCAGTATGTCAATATTTTCCTTTAAATTAGTGCTTTCATATTCTGTTTAAAAAAATGTGTGCACCAAGGTTATGAAGCTATTCTCTTATGTCATCTTATAAAAGCTTTGTTTTTATTTTCAGAGTTTTCATATTGAAGTCTAAAGTCTAATCTCCAGTTAACTCCATAGTATTTATTGGAAGACAATTTGTTCACTAATGAAATGCAGTGCCATATTTAACAAAAACCAGATGACCATATATGTGAGTCTACTAGATTCTCAGTGTTGTTCCATTTGTCTGTTTGCTATACTTACAGGAATACCACACTGCTTGAATTATGATAGTACCATAATAATTTGTAAAATCTTTTAGAATAAATCTTCCAACTTAATTTTTTTAAAGATTGTCTTAGTTATATTTGCCTTTTGCACACCCTCATATAAATTTTAGTGTACACACACACACACACACACACACATCTCATGGTAGTGAGTAGGATTTCATTGATTCTGCAGACCAATTTGGGAAATTGACATCTTTATAACTTTGAATCTGCCAATCCATGAGCATGATATATTCCTCATTTATATAGGTTTTCTCTAATTCCTCTTACTCATTTTACTATGTTTCTGCTTAGATATCTCATTTTATTTTATATATTTATTTATAAGTATTTGATGTTTCTAATATAACAGTATTATATATAGTATAAATGATTAAATGTGGTGTTTGCTATACATTATTTAGATATATTTTATCACATTACAGAAATTCTCTTCTATTCCTAGAAAGAAAGAGAATGACAAAGATTTAACTTTTCTCCAATGCTTTTTTCTGCATTTATTGTATCTGTCATGTTTTAATGTGATGAATCTCACTGATTGGTTTTAAGTGTTAAAATGAACTTTTCCTTGCCAAAAACACTCAACTTTGTTTTGATATGATGTTGCTTTAATACAGTGCTGCACTTGTATAGATAATATTTTGTATAGGGTACAAATCATACTTTTTAAATAGTTTTTAAATATTACATTGTTTGTTCTAATTGTTTCAATTATTTCCCAATTAAGAAACATTTAGATTGTTTTAAGTGAAAGTGTTCTCTTAAATAAAGCTCCAGTAAATTATCACAAATACATACAAATATATATCCTTACATATTTTATTTCTGTAGATAGATTTTTAAAGATAAACTGATGGACAAAAGATTCTGTTCATTTTAATAGTTACTATTGGGTTACAATCTTAAAATGTTGTATCAGTATTTTACCAGTAAGGAATATGAATGGCTTTTTTTCCTTCATACTCTGTCCAGCACTGAATGTTATTGTGTTTGTTTTTTCTTTTAGCTGACATGCAGAAAAATGTGTTTTTTCCTATTTGCCTTTTTCTACCGTAGGACAGTCCGTTATCTTTTCATGATTCTATTGGTTATTTGCATGCCTTTTTTGTGAATTTTCTGTTCAGGTTATATATTCATTTTTAGTGTAATTTTTGTCTTTTTCAAGTCAATTTTGAAGTCTTTAAAATAAAGATATTAAGTCTTGATAGATAGTATAAAAACTTTTCTCTCAGTTTATTTCCTTTTTACTCTGTTATGTAAAATTATTCTGTTATGTAAAATATCTTTACAGAAATTTTTACTTCTTATATATTTGAAAGTGTCAATATTTTCCTTAAAGTTATCTGGCATTAGTGTCTAGTTTAAGAATGGTGCTGGGAAAACTGGAAACCTGTATGTAGTAGAATGAAATTTAATCTCTCTCATTCTACACAAAACTCAAAGTGGACCAAAAACCTAGGAATTAGACCAGAAACCTTTAAATGTAGAAAATGTAGGTCCAACACTCCAACATGTTGGCTCAGAAACTGACTTCCTTAACAAGACTCCTAAAGTACAAGAAGTAAAATCAAGAATCAATAAATAGGATGGTATCAAACTAAAAAGCTTCTTCACAGCAAAGGAAACGATCAAAATTGTGATGAGAGAGCCTACAGAATAGGAGAAAATCTTTGCTATCTTCACATCAGATAGGGTGTAAATTTCCAGGATCTACAAAGAACTCAAAAAGCTTAACACACACACACACACACACACACACAAAATCTCAATAATAAATGAGCAAATGAACTAAACAGACACTTCTCAAAAGAAGAAATATGAATGGTCAACAAATGTATGAAAAAATGTTCACTATATCTAGCAATTAGAAAAATGCAAATTAAAACTACACTGAAATTTCATATGACTCCAGTTAGAATGACAATTATTAAGAATACAAGTAACAATAAATGTTGGCGAGGATGTGCAGAAGAGGGTACACTCATATAGCACTGGTGAGACTGCAAATTGGGGCAAACACTGTGGAAAGCAGTATGGATATTCCTTAGAAAACTTGGAATGGAACCAAAATTTGACCCAGTTATCTCACTCCTTGTTATATACCTGAAAGACTTAAAATGAGCATACTACAGTGATACAGCCATATCAATGTTTATAGCAATACAATTCACAATAGCTAAGCTATGGAGCAAATCTAGGTGCCCTTCACCAGATGAATGGAAGAAAAACAGATGAATGGAAAAAGAAATTGTGGTATCTATACACAATGGAATATTATTCACTCATAAAGAAGAATGACTTTCTGACATTTGCCAGTAAATGGCTGGATCCAGAATGTATCATGCTAAGTGAAATAAGCCAGTCTCCAAAAACCAATGGTCAAATGTTTTCTTGGATATGTGGAAGCTAACATACAATAAGGGGGATGGAAAGAACAGAAATTCAATAGATTAGACAAAGGAGAATGAAGATAAAGAAGGGAGATATGGAAAGGAAAGACAGTGGAAAGAGTCTGACATATCTTTCCTATGTATATATCTGAATATACCACATGAATCTTACCATCATGTACATCCACAAGACTGGGGTCCTAATTAAAATAAGATATATTCTATTCTTGTATAATTATATCAAAGTGGATCTTGTCATGTATAACTAAAAATAACCAATAAAAAGGACATCCCAAAAAAATCTCCCATTGTTCTATTTTGTTTCATTTTTATGTATTTGGGTCTATAACTTATGTGGAGCTTATTTTTGATAGTTTAAGTTAAGGAACTCTAACTTTATAAAATCATTAACCATTATACATTCAGTTTCTTAATGATTGAATTGAAATATCATACTTTGTGCATTTCCATTGGCTGGATCTGTTTCTAGATGCTATTCTTTCACCATTTTGTCTGCTCTGGGCTCATACCACACTCTTCTGATTAGAGAATGTGATATGTCAGAACCACTGTGATTTTTTAAAAATTTCTAGATAATAATATTCATAATTATTTTCCCTTAAATAGGAGCTGTTCCATAAGTCTAAATATTTCCTACTTCATGTATTTGTTGGAACTGATGTCTAAAAAATGTCTCTCAGGAAACCTAACAGGTTTGTGCGTAAACAGATTTTCAATAGGCATAACCTCTCAGGATGAAGCCAATGGAGAGGTATCTATTTGATAATCCATCATGAGAGACACTCTAGGTTTATTCTGAGAGAATTGTGCAATTAGGCCTACTAAGTTTTTCTCAAAATAAAGTATCTACTGGTGTACAAAAGCTCAATCTAAGAATAGAAAACAGGACTGAAGACATGTTTGTTTTAAAAAATATTTTAGTTGTTGATGGACCTTTTCTTTATTTATTTTTATGTGGTGCTGAGAAACGAACCCAGGGCCTCACACATGCCAGGCTAGCGCTCCACCACTGAGCCATAACCCCAGCCCCTGAAAACATGTTTTTAACCTAAAGCATTATAATGGAGATGGAAGAGTTACTGGTGCTGCTGTCTTGATGAAGGCACCAAATTGACTGTTCATGGGCCCTTTTATCACAATGTGAAAAACATCAAGTTTAAAAAGAACGTGGGCTGGGCATGGTGGTGCACGACTGTAATCCCAATGGCTCAGGAGGCTGAGGCAGGAGGATCATGAGTTCAAAGCAAGCCTCAGCAAAAGCAATGTGCTAAGCAACTCAATGATACCCTGTCTCTAAATAAAATACAAACTAGGGCTGGCTATGTGGTTCAGTGGTCAAGTGCCCTAGTCAAATCCTAGTCCTAGGTCAATTCCTAGTACCAAAAAATAAATAAATAAATAAAGAATTTGGTTGCTCTTTGGAATCACCTGGAAGCTTGTGAGACTCCTGATGCCCAGGTGAGAACCCAATCAATCAATTAGCATCTCTTGGGCGTGGAAACCAGGCATTACTGTTTTCCAAACCTCTCCAGATGATTCCAATATGTAGCCATATTTGAGAACAAGTGTTATCCAAAAGGATAAGAACCCACTCTGAGAGTGAAGACAATAAAATCTTTAGCTATGTCTACGTGTCTTGCCAAGTTTTTCTTGTAAAGTTAACTTTTCTTCATTAGACGATGGATAAGATTTAAGGTTACTGGGCCACTGCTGGAAGAAGTGTAGGATAAGGGGTGTGTGTGTGTAGGGGGGGGAGTTCGGATACTAACCAAATGAAAGTCACTTCGAAATTTTTAGAAAATAAAGTCATATGAGCTGTTTATAGTCCAATCTAATTCTAGACTCAGTGGTGGGAGGAAGGGATGGAGGAGGCAGAGTGAATATACACACAGAAAGAAGAGTGGGTAGCTTTGGTGAAATCTCCTGAGAAAATTGTCTTTAGCCTATATAACTCATGTCTGGTCAATGCATTCCCCTCAGGATACAAAAATGGGGTATCTACATGTATGTGACCCAGGTAGCTAAAGAGAGTGACCCTCCTCCCCAGTGTAGTCATCTTATAAGTGGCAATGCTAAATCATTCATGACCTCATGTGCTGCTTTTGGCAAGCGGCTCCCTAATTGCTCCTGTTTTTGCATTGATTCTGCGCAGCGTGGAAAAGCGAGTCTCCAACTTGCTTGTGGATTTATTGACCACCGTGGCCCTCCTAAGCTTTCACCTTCCAGGCCTCGCCCACTCTATTTTAGAGCCAGGAGCTGAGAACAGCACCTGTTTCCTCGCCTCTAAAAATGGGCTGGGCATTTTGACGGCGCCCTCTTTCAACCAACCCACGCCAAGGTGTCCGTGTTTCTGTGTTTGTCAGCTCACCATCCCGCCCCCCGCGTCCCTATATCCGTGGCTGAGGGCTTGAGGAGGAGGGAAATCCGCCTTCAGACACATCAGATCCTCATCGAGCTACCTGATTTGGAGAGCGTCAGGCGGACCACGAGAACCCACCTGCCTCCCAAAGTTTGGGACGTGGGAAAGCCGGGGCACATAACGTGTGGCTATGGCTCAGCGGAGGGGTCTGGTGGAGACCCGGGAAGATGCAACTGGGGACGGAATCACCGACGTCATCAAGAGCCGCGCTGGTAGGACCCCCGCAGTCTCGCTTTTTTAGTGTGGGTGTTATACAGGATACCCTGCTACTCTTCATAGAGGCTGTGCCCTGGAAGTTGGCTCAGGGTTGAGGAAAGTTGTGTGGCGCTGAGCGGAGGAGCAGCAGGGGACTGGCATTGCGCCCCCAAGCGTGGGGAGGGCGGGGAACCACGCAGGGTGAATCTAAGGGAGGAGGGGGGTGCTGCTCAGGGAACGCAGAACCTCAAGTTTTCCTCAGAGGTCAAGTGGATGTGGATGGGAAGGTTTTTTTTTTAAGTCATCACATATCGATTTTATCATGAGATGGTAATTTGTTTTAAATATTGAACACAAACGAATGATCGAGTTGATATAAAAGAAGTATTGTGGTAGCCTTAGGCTGGGATAAATGGTGAGGTGTGAGGAGAACAAGCCCTGCCAAGGGTGTGGTCTAGCGCACAGTTAAGAAATCTGAGAAAGTTTTAACTCCGTTCATAGCTATGCTGAAGGAAAATGTCAGAGGGGTACCAACGAAAGCTTGCATGCCTGGAGCAAAACTACACAAGTTAAAAATTACAGTAGAGCAGTTAGGAGTGAAAAGTCTGTTTGCGAGCGCTTCCTCGTTCTCTACCCAACCCCCTCGCTGCCGCGCACCTGTAAATTTCATTTGTAATAAATTTTCCGGTGTTCGGTAGTCTGGCCTACATACGCAAACGCTTGTAAACCAGGATAGGTCTTTGAAGCACTAAATGGAAGCAGCTGTTAAGCTTTCCCCAAGGATGAAGTTTCAGCTGTCTGATTCTGCTCCTCTGGCCCTTGGAAATGCACCAAATTGCGGACAGCAAAATAACAGATCTCCAGATTTCTTTGTGAACATTGCTGTATACTGAAGCAGACAGAGATATGCAGTCACTGTCCATGTGTTTTTCTGAAGTGAGGTAAAAGGAAAGATCACAGGAGAAAACAAAAATGAGTGAGAAGCACAGGATTTGAGTAAACTACAGACCAGTAAAGAGTTCACAAGATATTGGAGCAGAATGTCTCCAGAACTTTAGTAAGGTCTTGTAATTACAAGTAGTAAAAATTGGTAATGATGCCTGTAAGTAAACAATGATGACTCTGACAATAAGCTATAGTTATCTGAAATATTCAGAATATCTACTATAAATCTGTTAGAGGATTTATTTTGGGAAAGAATGTCAATATAGGAATGGGTTTTACCAACTAATTCTGTATGCCATTATGCCAATCCCAAACTTGCCAGTGTATAGAGGAGAAAAGGATGTACAGATATCTTCTTAAAACTAGGTTCATGTATGTTTGTGTGTTTCAGAAATAGGTAGTTTAATCCATTCCTAAAGAAAATTCAATTTACCTTTCTGTTACTTTGGATTATATTTGATAGTACTGTTTAGAATCACTTTAAGAATGCAGTGATTGAATTGTGTTGTTTTCATCTATGAAATTAAGCTTTTATTTGAAATCTAATTCAGGTGGGATAAGAGACAGGCCTAACAGGTTATCAGATTTTCAAATTCTGCCTTTATTTTTCCCGTAGGTCCATTCCCTTATGGGTTTACAATGCTTTGAGCAAAATATAAACATATTTACTTTTAATATCTAAGTTTCTGGACTTCTAAAAAAAATCAGGATTTTTGTTTTAGATTTTTCTTTTATCTTGTTAATTATGGTGCTTAAGGAGTAGCTACTATTAATAAATACTTTTTGTAGTCAGTTGCTGTGCATGGCAAAAGTGCAGTGTTGTTGGCTTAACAGTGATGAGAGAAAAAGAAAACATAAGAACATATTGTTACACTGCTAGTACCTTCTCATTCATTCTCATTGTCCTCCTCTGTCATTTTAGATTGTTTCTAGACTCCAAAAAATGGAAAGGAAAATTTGAGAGTATGTTACTACAATTCTTTGAAGGATAAAAAAAATTTCATAGATTTATGTCTTAGTGGCACTGTTGGAGATCGTTGCTTACATTATAACATTTTTAATAAAATTGAGGAAACAAAGATGATTATGTTATACATTGACAATATAAGTGAATGCTTCATTAGATTGATTTTATACAATGGACTTGATTCATCATTTGATAAGAAGTGACAGTGTAGAACTTTGGCTATTATTATTTTTCCCATTACATCAGCATATTCTTAATTCATTTCCTCAAGGGCCAATGCTTGTGATTATGATTTACATACATGATCTCAATGTATGACTACCACCATGAGAAGCCCCGTACCTTTGGTGAAAACTAATTAGTTATTATAAAATAAATACAACAAAATAGATCTTTCAGTCTTTCAGACATACATTTTAAATACATGAAACATGGTCTCTCAGTGTTCAGAAGCATTTCAATACGGTATATTTTCAATGGTCTTTTTTTTCATACAGCAAATATGGACACTTGATCTCCTACTGATTGGATATGTTTTCCTGTATTTGGAAATATCCCAGTGTAACATAAAAAGCCACATGCTATAATCTTTTTAAATCAGATTTAACCAATGCAGATTGCTCTTATGACATTTTTGTGGCTTTTGTGTATTTGGCATCTCCTGGCAAATCTTTAGATGTTTTATTGGCACAAGATAATGCACAAATATTTGTGTACATATGAATTTACATCATGTAATTTTTAACCTGTTGAACATTGGAATAGGTATTTTTGTCAGAAGAAAATTAGCTAAGGAGTTTTTTTCCCCCCTCAAAAATGAAGGAAAAGTTTATGGTTCTGATCTTAGAGACTACTATAACAAAGATCTTTCTGGTGACCAATTTTGCCTTGATAAATTCCATATTTTATTCCAAATTCTAACAATAGGAGATTATAATAAGTTTTAAAGAATTTATTTTGATCAGACATAATAATGAGGCCTAACTTAAAGAATAATATATATTGGACTATCTTAAAGTGCACTAAACTTTTTAGTCTTTTAAATATTCTTAGTAAGAACAAAAATACAATGTAATTGAACCTGTTTTTGTCAGTTTCAGCAATGCTCTTAAATTATACCCTTAGAGTATTATGCCAATAATAATTAGATATTCTCAGAATAAAGCAAATATCAAATTAGAAAAGATAATGGGAATTTTTCAAGGGGAAAATATCAAGAAATCAGAAATTTTGAATAACAATTCTTAGTAGGCCATTCAGAATCTAAAGTGTCATTCTAGTAATGAAGCTTGTACTTTTACACCTCAGGAAAAATATATGATCGATCACATCATCTTGAAGGAGTGGGGTAATTCATTGTGCATGTTTGTAGAAAGACATATTTTGGTGCTTAAAAACAAAAATTTGAGAGTTAGATTTTGCTTTGCTTCAATAGGTGATTTCTTTTCCATATAGTCTTTGCTAACAAAGTTGTAAGAAATACTTTACATAGATAATGGCTACTAAAGTATGTTGTACTGTATTTTAGTTTTACCTTGTTTCAGACAATTTGTTGTGACATTAGTCCTCTTGCAAGAATAGTTTGACCTAAGAACTACAGGAATAGAGAATCTTCCTTTTTTTTTTTTTCATTCTGAAAGACAGGTAGAGCCATGGATATTTATGGGAGGTAAACATGTTTTTGTGCAAAGTATTTAACATTATATCAAAATTGTTTTAAAATTTCTGTATTAAATTTTCTCTGATAATGAATTAGATTCTATTCTTTTCTCCAAGGAGATACTCAGAAATTGTACATATTGAATTAATGCATTTGGCTTGAGACTGAGTACAACTTCTAAGTTTCTACATGAAGTTTTGCATTAAGTATGATAGCTGCTTCCAATTTAATAAATTTAGTCAATTTATCTTGACATTCAGTAACTCTGTACTCTAAGTTCTCTGTAGAAGCTGTTCTCTATTACAATGAAATTGCAATGAACATTAAGGTACTTGATAGTCTTGGGAAAATGTAGTTAATTATTAGGGGCTTATCCATAGGTGTGTGTGCTGGAGCTGGTTAGCCTTGGCTCATGAGATCCAATTTTGTGATACTGCTCCTAACTTTACATTCTGTAGCATCATGTTGATATCTTGAAATTGCTTTGGTAAAATCATTTATACCAAAAAATTGGCAAATGCTGCCATTTAGTATTTTTTCTTTGTTATTTTTTTCCCTTTTTTGAGAGCTAGTTATTAAAAATTTACTAGTACAACACTGGCAGTATTAATGATGGGAGAAGTACAAACTTAAAAGACTCGTTATGTTGATGTTTTATTTAAATTATGCATGTATTCCAACAAAACTAAGAGAATAACCAGCTAACTGTTGCCTCAACAAATTTAACAAGAAATCTGGAGGTAGGACTCTTTGTCACTGGTTTGACATTTGAGCAATATCAGAGCTGGTATCCCCATGATTCTTTTGACCTTTTCCTTCTGATTGCAGTCTGATAGCTACTGTTCATGTACCCATTTATGAACAGAAGAAAGCCACTAGTTGCATTTATTCTGGAATCTCTTGAAAAGACTGAAGCTTATTTCTCATGGCAAGGACTGTGTCATGTCTTTCCTTCGGTGCAAGGGTTGTTGTGACTATGAATGTTCAGCTCTTCTAGTCTCTATATTGAATTTTGGTAAGAAACAAGATGGGTGAGGAAATGGTATTAAAATGGCCAGTCATCCAAACTTGTTTACTTTGTTTGCTTTAGTGTTGAACTTTGTGTCATGGTAAGGCATAGAGTGCTTCTTAAAATACCTCAGTTGTTCCTGTGTATGCAATCATAAATTTATGTCTGGCTTATATAATGAATTCTTTGCATTTCAATTAAAACAGCTGAAGCCCATAATGACACATGGACTTAGATTTGATAGCCCTAACTCTGTGTCCCTAGTACATGGACATGAAGTCACTCTTTGAATTCTTTAGTGAAATCTGACCTGTCTAATGCCTAAAAACTGACATACTATTTTGAGAATTGGCACAATTCACTCTGACAGGAGATCACAACAGCAGGCATTCCCAGGGACAATTATAGTATGCACCTCACTGTGGAAGATTTAATGGCTATATTTTAATATAAGAAATCCGACTGGTATAATTACTTGTAAACATCTTCAGGTTGTTTTCTGTCATCATAGTAAATGAAAATTGGTCTAATTGAGAAAAAAATTTTAATGTAAAATGCCCCATCTATCTTGCCCCTTCCCCAAACTGTCCTGTTCCCCTTACCTGTTTTTTAAAAATATTTTTATTAATTGTTGATGGACCTTTATTTACTTATTTATATGCAGTGCTGAGAATCAAACCCAGCGCCTCACACATGCTAGGCAAGTGCTCTACCACTGAGCCACAAGCCCAGCACCCCCTTACCCCTTTTTGGAATATCATTTGAAGTACTTAGCTTAAACCATGTGTTTACAATTTGTATTATTTCAGGTAAAAGAATCAATTATTATATACTTGTGAGGAACTGCCTTTCACTTGTCAATCCATTACAAAAACGAGTAGAAAGCAGGAAAAGAAGCTACATACTATTTTGTGGCTTGAATGTATTTCAAATGTAATAATTTTACATGCTTGCATTTGACTTAAAGAAGTTCTGACTCAAAGCAAATAGTAACAAGGATTAAATCCATAATGTAAATTTGCTAAAGATTAAAGAGGAATTAAATTTTAATCCATGAGTGAAAACGTAGGTAGTAGGTTTGGCCTGGTAAGGGTTAGTGAATGTCTGAGATCACATAGTCTGAGTTTAAGGAATACTGGTTAGGACACTGAATTAGTTATTGTGTTTGCATTGATTTGGAGGCTGGAATAACTCTGCTCCCCAAATAGTTGTCTAACTTGAGCATTATAACTACTTTATTAGCCAGAGAGAGTGTGTCTATATATAAAACATATATACGCATATACATATGCATACATGGATCTTTTATGTATATATACATCCATGTATATATACACACGTATGTGTATGTATGCTTATAAAATCAGATTTGCTAAATTGGTTTATATGATCAGAAGCTGGACAGTCCCACAATGGCTATCTGCAGGCTGGAGAGCTAGAGGAATCAGTAGCTGCAGCCTCAGAAGAAGGACCAATGATGCAGCCCCAGTCCAAGAATGAAGGCCTGGAAACTCCCTGGAGAATCTCTGGTCAGAGTCCTCTTAGGAAAAGTGAAGGAGCTGGAGTCTAATGTCTTCAGGTGATTGCAGCAGCAATCCAAGCACCTGATCAAGGTAAATCTAGCTTGCATCTGCCTGGCCTTCCTCCTCCTCCGACCTTTTGTTCCATCCAGGTTTCCAGCCTATTGGGCTGTGCTGCCCACGTTCAGGGTTTGTCTCCCTCCTGAATTTGCTGTCCCACATGCCAATTATTTCTGGAAACACCCTCATCGCCACAACCAGAAGTCTCTTAATTTTGGGCATCACAACCCAGTCAAGTTGACAATCTAGATTAACCATCATAACCACTGACGGAGAATCTTTAAAAAAATGTGCCTGGGCCCCTCTTCATGAGTCTCTAATTCATTTTGTCTGGGGCATGGCAGCTGGGAGCTGAGGATCTGCCAGGATTTCTGTTGAGCAACTCGTTTTGAGAAACCTGGAGAGCTGAATGTGAATCATCATAGGAACTTTCCTCAGTTGCTTACTCTATGGTGGTGATTAAAGTTTCCCGTTTTTCTCATTAAGATATATGAAGAATCATTGGTAGTTCTTAACTCAAGCTATCAATGATTTATGTTTACAGAAGTTTGTCCCTCTTCAAACATCTCTGAAAATGACAATGTCTATTTTATATC
The DNA here is from genome assembly GCA_028644305.1 of Xerus rutilus. Taxonomy (NCBI): domain Eukaryota; kingdom Metazoa; phylum Chordata; class Mammalia; order Rodentia; family Sciuridae; genus Xerus; species Xerus rutilus. Next base: position 96,127,658 of record CM053417.1, read on the forward strand.
TATTCTGATAAAAGAGAAAAGAAGCCTTACAAATTACAAGAACAGAGAAAAAATTGATAGTATATGGCCTGATAGTATTAGTCATTATTAATTATTACTCACTAATATTTAGCCTTATTAGTCATTCATATATAAATGTGAAATAATTAACTCCAATTAAATTCTTTCTAAAATTCGTGTAAGATAAACTGCATTGCTCATATTGGAGTTTTGTTTGGGATCAGATGAAGGAGAAATTTTTTTAAGTTATAGAGATCAGATATTGGCAGGGAATATTGGGTTGGAGTTGTGTCTCAGTGGTAGAGTGCTTGCCTGGCATGTATGAGGCCCTGGGTTCAATCCTCAGCACTGCATATATATATAAAAAAAGACCCATTGACAACTAAAAACAATTTAAGAAATTGGCAGGGAATATTCCACATGTATTGCTTGGTATGCAGAGTGGCAAAAATGGAGAGGGGATTCCTTAGAGCAATTAGCTTTACTTTAGAGTCCCAATACTCCCTATTACATTGGAGCAAAATATAACACTACCCTATACTATGCTGTTTTAGTCCTAATTTTCTTTTGAATTCAGAAGATATTTTTTTGTTTTACCAGTTTCACAGCTTAGAATCAGAATATACACACTTTACCTTAGAGTTATGTTATAGGAAAGATGGAGGGAGAATGAAACTGTTGAAAAGGAGACTGTTAAAGTTAGGATGTCAATACCTGTAAGTAGTTTTTTTTTTTATTTTGTTCTATATTGGGGATTAAGCCCAAGGTGCTCTACCACGGATCTACCTTCCAAACATTTTTTATTTTTTTCATTTTGAATCAGGGTCTCTCTAAGTTGATGGGCTGGTCTTGAACTTGTGGTGCTTCTGCCTCAGTTTCTTGAGTAGCTACAACTACAAGCATGTGCCACTATGATTGTAACTACCTGCATGGAGACAAACTCGTTTTTAAAAAAGTTGTACCTATGGTTATCACTACACCTGACAAGGGAGAGACAATTAGCTATTTCTCCTCTCTCGTATTTATTCTTCTCCTTCCTTGCTTCGTTTCCTAACCTTTCAATTTTCCTCTTGAACCTCATTGTCACTCCTCTCAGAACTCAAGTTAATACCACCATACTATAGTACAATTAAATTACAGTACAAATAGACTTCTTTGGAATGGCTTTATTCCCATGCCACAATTTTGAAGTTAGGCCCTTGGGGAAATATGTTCCAAGTTTCATTATGCCAACTTTGGATTCAATTTTCAGATAAATCTTGTACAAATTTTGAACTACTTGTACTTTATTTTATAGCATAACTGGTAAAATCAGTCTTATTAAAATTAGATTTATGAGTTGATACAAAGACTAGCTGATATGGTTATTAGAAATATCCAGGAAATACATCAATTGTATTCTTCTACCTTAGTGGTTCTCATATTTGAGGGTGCATTAGAATTATCCAAATGGTTTGCTAAAATACAGATCCCTATACCACAGCCTTAGAATTTCTTGTTCCATAGATATAGGGTGGAGTCTGAAAAATTGCATTTCTCACAGGTTCATATGTGCTGCTGATCTATTTGTCTAAGGACTGCACTTTGAGAAACACTCTTCTGATATAATAAGGGAGAAATTAATTACTAGTTGGTGTAGCATCCTGTTCTCCCCAACAATCCTTAGCTCCAAGGTCCCAAACATTCACTTAGCCCTCAAATTTAGATAACTATAGAATATATGTTTAACAATTCCTAAATTCCTTGAAAGAAATAGCACCTGTCAAAATTATTTTATTATTTCAACTGATGTTTTACTATCTACCATATATCAAATCTGTCTTCTTTATTGTAAAATTATCCTTTACTATTAAATTTGAATAGTGTTTCCCAACTTGTACTCAAGGAACATTCATTCCATGGGCTTTTAGTACTATTTAATGAACAAATAAGTTTGGCACACAAGTTAAAGTTAACACATTAATGCATAATTTATGAGAAATTTTATTGTAATAATATGCATGAAATAAACTGCAAGGGAAGACTAGAGTTCTACAAACTAATTTTAATCATGTAAACTGTGTTTGATTTTGATAATTTTTTTAACAGATTAGTGTTTCATGGAACCTGACTTGGAAAATAGAAAGTATAGGTATATGTGAATTAGAATATATCAACCCATTTATCTTTTTGTTTATTACACCTGATTTCTATCCTAATTGAAATACCCTTGCCATTTTTCTAACAAGTTATATGGCCTTAATCACTGGAGAAAATCATCTCGATTTTAGAAGGGCCATTCTGGATCTTGTGAACACTTTATAATGATTTTCAGATTCTGTTTTATAAAAGTTGACAGAGGCACACCAGAAATGAAAATCAGATTAAGTAATCCCAACCTAAAATATTAAGAATGTGATGTGTGTGTGCATTTGTATATTTGCATATATACATGCACATATGTTCATAAAGATACAAGATATAATAGTTTAATACTATATGTACACATTCTAAAAACAGTGATTTTATTTATGATATATATGATAACAGAGACACGTGAGTATAAACATGCAGTGCCTGCTGTTTTCTAACTTGATTATTTTAAACATTGATAAAAAGTAACTATATTACCACTTCATTAAGTATTCTTTGATAATGTTTCAGATATGGGTGGCATATTATAATCACAAACATGGAATCAAAAAAGGGCTACCTATTTCTACAATCTTTGAAACTACCTTGCAGTAAATATAATGAGAAGAGTTGGAGGTGAGTTCTCACATCCACCTCAAAATATGTTTTTTTTCATTAAATATCATGTAAATGTAGTTTTTCTACCCTGACTTAGTTACCTAACTATGGAAATAATCTAAATATTATTGAACATTCATTTTTGTATTCTAAAAGGTAGGCCAAGGAGGACTGGATTGATTACAGTTTAATCAGAAATGCATATAGAAGGAAATATTTAAATGGATCTAAAATACTGCACAAAATTAAACTTTATGGATAAGTAAATACCTTGGCATGTGTCATCAGAAAGGATTAAAGGGAGAAGAGTCTAAATTCTATAGTATTATTGAACAAAGGTATGTAATTGGAATAAACACTGAATGGGTGCAGATCCACTAGTGCATGAGACAGACTGGTAGAGAAGATTGCTCAGTGGAAACATGCAGCCATAGAAATTTATCAAGTGATTTGAATGGGAGGGTGTTGTCATCAGTACGGAGATTTTAATAATATAGTTATGAGTATGAGGATATACCTGCCAATGGGAAAATGAAACAAAGGATACTCTATAATTGAATTGATAACTTGTTCTTGATAATAATCTTACTGAATCTTTTTGCCTATTCATATGATAGTAAATAGAAATTTATTTTAAAATGAGGCAGGCTTGACAATATCTGGCTTGGCCTAAGTCATGCATTATATAAAATACATTAAATACATTAGTTAACATATTAATCACCATAAAATCTCTAAATGTATTTTCTGTTTAATTTGGACATAGCTAATTATCAACATCATGTAAAGAGCTTTGGGAATGGGCTACTTTTGAGTCACAAATGGAAATTTTGTGTAAAGAATATTTTTAAAATTAACACTGTGGGAAAATATATTATTGATTATAGGTAGTCAAATGTGAGAAATGCTTATTTTTTCCATTTATAAAGAAATGTTTTATAATGGAATAGCTATTACTGTAACATTTTAATTCAGTTACAACTTGGTTCAGAATAATGGTTGTTTCAGATATTTCTTTAAAATTTGTGTTAAAATTCTAATTGTAAAATTCTTATTGAATCAAAACAATGACAGTATCATTTAAAGAATATTGATGGATATGTGAACAAATGGCATTAAAAAGCAATTAAAATTTGTATATTGGATTGCACTTGAATTAGATATGGAAAGATAAACCACTGCATACTAATATACAGAAATCATACTTTTATTTAATGTTTATTTCTGTTCTTAAGAACTAAACATTAATGAAACTGCCTTTGGTTGTAGTAATTATTTTTAGACAGCATAAATGATTGTTTCCAATTTCTTTTCTTGCTCTTTCCTCCAGTTTTTCATCTCTTGTAAAATTAGGCAATGTTTACATTAAAACCAATGAAGAAATTCAAGATATCCATGGGAATTCTGAGAAAAGTAACAGAACCTTTAGGTTATAATTAAATGAAAATGTTCTATGAAAATCATAATTACTGCTAGCTAAAATTGTGCCAGTGTTTATGCAATACATAAATAAATTAAGACTTGATAAGACTCCTTTGAAATATTCCCCTAAATGATACTACGTTTTCTAGTAAATCAGTGCTTAGTTTTGGCAGCTTACTGCAATTGTGTTGGAGACTTTTGTCTGTCAAGGCTAATTTTTGAGGATGAACTAAGTTTTCATTTGTTTTCACTAAAACCTGGGGTTGCATAGCAAGTTGTCAACTAAATCACATGCTCATGCTTTTACAAGCTTCTGTTTAGAAGTGAGAGTTGGTACACCAAGTAAACTGGTAAATCCCAATTTGTATGAATTAACTAGAGAATCTCGAAGTTGCCTTCTAATTGGCACCAACTCCCCACCAAAATATGCTGTTTCCCAAATAATCACTTAAAAAAATTCATCTTGTGTATTACTCTTCTGTTCTGAAATGTAATTTCCCTATCCCTGCTTCCCATGCTTGCTTTTTCTCCATCTTATTCCTTTTACATGATTACTACTATCCTAAAATCTCAGTAATATACTGCTGGAGTGTTCTTAGAGTGAGAGTGGAATTTGATTTAATAAAAGTTCATATCTAGAAGAGTAGAATGGCATGGCATTAAAACCAAGATGACATAAAGCTTTAAATGATTAATTATAAAGTTACCTATCAGATATGCAGTGTTTGCCTCTAACCAAACTGAGAAAAAGAGATTTCCAACATGATGTAGAAGTGCCTCCAAACAAGGAATCTGATGACCTATCATGTCTTTGTTCTAATTTTATTGTGGTGCTAACTGGTTGATTTTAGGCAATATCAGAATCATAACATCCTCCTTTAAAAAATACTCTCATTGACATATAATTGATACTCAAAATATGACACACATTTAATCTATACATTTTAATGAGCTTGGACATGCATATGCCCATGATACCATCACCACAACCAAGGAGCTGAAATCGCCTCCAAAATTCTTGTGTTCATAAGATTTTTGAATTGCTAGTATGAATACTTAAAATGAGATCTTCATAATAACATTAACTTGCACAGTTCATTATTGTTAACTATAGGCACTACATTGTACAGCAGATATCTTGATCTTATTCATCTGGCATAACAGAAACTTTATACACATTTCCCCCTGAGTCCCTGGCATCTCTCATTCTATACTTTGCTTCTATGAACATGAGTATTTTAAATATTTTATATCAGTAGACTCAGCAGTATTTGTCCTTCTGTGACTTATTTCACTTAGCATAATGGTCTCAAATATCCATGTGGTCACAAATAGCAGGGATTCTTTCTTTGTAAAGACTGAAAAATAGTCCATTGTGTACATGATACCTCATTTTCTTTCCTCATTCATCTGTTGATGAACATTTAAGTTTCTTCCATGTCTTGACTATGTTAAATAGTGCTGTGATGAACATGGGAGTTCAGATAGCTATCTGAGATTCTGACTTCAGTTCCTTTGAAAAAATACTCAGAACTGAGATTACCTGATCATGTGGTAATTTTATTTTTTAATTTTCTGAAGCTCTGTACTATTTCCCTAGTGTCTATACCATATTACATTTCCAATAACAGTGTATAAGAGTTCCAGTTTTTAATTTCTCTACATTCTCACCAACACTTTTCTTTGGATGTTAGGGTTGGGGTTCAAGCTCATCCTGACAGGTGCAAGGTGATATCCTATTGGGATTTTTGATTTTCATGTACCTGATAGTGATATTGAGCACATTTGTATAACCTGTTGACCATTTGTCCATTTTTAAAATTGGATTGTTTTCTCTCAATTCTAAAGGAATTGAAACATATTGTTTGGGAAATTAGGTATCATATATGTAGACAAAGGAAATGGAAAGAGAAAGACAAAATGAGTAATGTGAGTCTTCATGAAAAGGAAATGAGAAATGTCAGTATGGTAAAGCACAACCTATAGCATTATATAATAGTGAAATGGGATACAAATCAAGATATGATTTTTTGGTTGGTTTAAAGGAGTTAATTTAAAGATGAAGTATTGCCTTCCTGAGGTAGTTCAAAATACAGTTTGTGGAAGAAAGTCAGAAACCCAGATTGGTGATTTCTGAAAGTGAGATTTGTCCTGTAAAAAGAAAAATTATTTTGTCACTCAGAGAGTTCTTATATTTTTGACTATTTAATAAGTTTTGTTAATATATAAATATGTGCTCATACATAGAGAGACATTTATTTAGGAAGTATTGTCCAACATCTTTAGCTACATGAGTGTATATTTAAAGCCCACTTTTTACATGATTTTCAGAATCCTTTCAGGCTGTATAATTTAAAGAATGGTTAATGATAGATAACTATTGTTTACCCTATAGAGTCTGGAAAATACAAATGAATTTCACTTATCATCATTTTGACATTTTTTTCTCCCTATTATGGGCAAAAACAAAAAAGCAACCATTAAAGGACTTAGGAAAACTCTTATTTTGAGCAAAGTAAAGTAAATATGGTAGATGTTGTGATGCACTATCCAGATTTCTCTTCATAGAAGGACATTTTATACAAATGGATGGATTTACTGTTGGTAGACAGCCTTCAATTGATAGCCTTTCAGGGATTGCCTTAATTGAAGAAAAATGCTTTGGATCATGTCATTTTCCTAGGTTGACCTCATTCAGAGACTGAGAAATGAGGGCGCATAATGGCCCCTTTATCTCCGAAGAAAATGAGTCTACTCTATAGGACCATTCTAGCTCCAGAGCCTCCCATAGATTTGACAGAATCTTCTATTGGGCTAATGATGCTGTGGACTTCTCTCTACACACTCCTGCTCATTTCTTCTCTTTATGGTGTTGAGCTCAAGGGAACTCCTTAAAAAATACTGAAACTTGGAGTAGGATTCCCAATGAATACAACATGCTACAGTAAGTAAAACAAAGTAAATTAGTAGTGTATTCCAAAGTAAGTTAACTTTCAGTCTGAGAAAAAAAATACAGTAAGGAATCATCATAAAAGAATTATTTACTCAGTAATAGACAGTCTATTTTCTGTTTTGATATCAGGTGTATTACTATTGTGGCATGGAGGGAATTGTAAACTTGAATGATATGATAAAGCACATGATTATTGCTACTTTTAGTTCTCATTGACCTATGGTTGATCTTTGCCTCCAAAAAGTATTTTCTTATTGAATGTTCCCTCGATTGGGAGATTCTTTTCATCAAGGGGCCCTGTATGTAAAATCCACATCACTCTCCATAGGGGCTTATAAACTACCTTCTTTTCAATTATTTCCCATCCCACATCATAAAGCATTTATTTGTTCTATCATGCACCACTATCTTTGAAATTTTTTAAACAGTGAAAGATCTGCATTTTAATTAGGTATAGTCTACTTTTAAAGTCAGCTGAAAAATTTTCTAGGATGAAACATCTGTAATATCCAAAGGTGTCTGGCCTAGGGCAGAAAAAGTGGGAATGCACATCTGTATTATTGCCATCATCAGAAAATGAAGTCCTATTAAAAACATGTTCATAATGTGCTCTGCTCTCTAGGAAGCAAAAGTTTATATCCTGGAAAACTACTAGCATTTCTTATAGGCAATAAAAGTTTCATGACAACCCAGACCGACTATATTAAGCATATGCTCAGGCATCTTAAAAATGTTATTACTGATTAATCTATAGTTATAAATAACTTTCATTGGCCCTGGTTGCCTAAATAAATATGGTAATTTATGGTTTGTGTTGTTTCATACAAATATGGTCCTCTGTGCCTGTGGTCAAAAAGTGAAGTTATTTTTGCATGCCATATAGTTTTGTAGTAATACATGCTAAGGAGATAGGATGAAGTACTTAAAAATAGAAGTATCACTGATAGAAATGGCACCATTTTCATGTTAATCCTAGTTACTAAATCTGGTATGATATAACATCAGTGTATTTCTTCAATCTATATAAAGTAAATTGACATTAAAATGATCTTGTTTTCTACCAAATGAGGTATTTTTCATTAATTAGATGTAAGTTTTCAAATTTATAACAAAGACACATTTGATCTGAGGAACAATAAACAAATATCAATAGGGCAATATTGAAAATGAAGAATATACAAAGAAATGCTGACTTTGCTGCATTACAAAAATACCTAGATAAACTATTTTATTGTGGGGTCAGCAAACACTGAAAAGTGGTTTGCAAATTACAAAAGTTTACAGGTCCAAAAACATTTCTTGAAAATATTTTATAATGAAAAATTAGAAAATGTGTAAATATATGATTTAATTTTATTGCTATGCAATATGATCATAAAAACAATAAATACATCCTCTAATTTTATTGACCAAATTGCTGATGAAGCAACATGTATAAAATCTCTCTGTATGAGAAAGAACAGTGGAACATCAAGTGTACAAACGAGAGGAATTATTTGTTCGTAATTGTGGACAGTTCATAGGAAGTGAGGTTATAAGTGCTACAGTACAGGGATGGGGCTGAGACTCAGTGGTGGAGTGCTTGCCTTGTACATGTGAGGCACTGGGTTTGATCCTCAGCACCACATAGAAATAAATAAAGGTATTGTTTCCATCTATGACAAAAAAAATGTAAAAATAAAGTGCTACAATACTATTTTCTATGGTTTGTGTGTAGTTTCAATTTTCAAAGAAATGAATTGTTTTTCTACTCTAAAAAAATTTAAATACTTTTATGCTTCTGGTGTGACCACCTTTTGTTCTAGAGATGTGTGAACATAAAACCATGTGAAAATCTGAACCCTGGAAATGGAAGTAAATATCCAGTGCTAATCTTAAACTCCAATGTGGTAAAAAATATGGACATACTTTTTCCATCAAGCCAAAATGATGCTTAATAGTGATTCCATGTAGGAATTTCTTCCCAAAGTTTCTTTAGAAATGTGTAATTTCCTCAGAATCTCAAATCATGAGAGAAAAAATCAGGACATTTTGAAAATAGGAATGTATTATAATCCTCCTGAGAATTAATTTAGAAGATGTAGGAGCATTATGAGTTTGAATATTCAGAATTCACTGAAGGCAAGTAGAAATAATGGAAGAGCAAGAAGCACAGACTTCCCCAGTTAGTTGAAAGATGAAGTTGGTATTTCTGGGAACCAGGTTCAGAGCATGTGTAAAATAGCGGTCACAATGTGATCAGTCTATCTTGCTTTCAGCTATTGCCTGTCCCTCAAGTGTGTGTGTGGATCTGTCTGCTGCTAACAATGCATCATTCTTGCCAATAAAATAAATATTAATAGTTTGGTATAGTTTATAGATATCCTATGAGTTATGTTCCTAGAGATAACAAGTTTGAGAACCAAAAAATTCTCAAATTGGTAATTTCAACACATGATTCTGTGTAGTGATGTTGATATTAACCTCGTTAAGAAGTCTGAGTATTAACTATTGGAATACTACCCAATCCTGTTCATGGTTATTTTCAAATGTTTTTATAAATTTACTGTAGGCTCTGTTTTTTTTGAAGATTAACAATTTTAACTTACTAATCATAGGTGTTACATATTTCTACTAATTAGTAAAGAGAATGTAGAACATCAGAAATATTTCAGGAGTAACTCAATTTTAGGGGTTCATGAAAATTTCTGGGAAATCTGATTTCTTGTTCACAGATCCCCAATATTAATATCTGTTGTGAATTTGGAAACTCTCATCCAATAGCAACTCATAAAAATGGTGTCATGGATAGGGAGAGCAAGGTGGTAATTGCTAGATCATATGACAGTCCTTTTACACATACACAAAATAACCCATGATTCCCACTTTATGTCAGTTAAAGTACTTCTCGTGTGTGATGATTTGAATGTATGGAAATGACAAACTTACTTGTCTCTAAATTTGTGCTGTGTCTTGGGGTAAGTGTCATTTGATTTGTTAAACTTGGATTTATCCTTTGAGGCAGCACAGCAGCTTTTGCTGGTACAGAAATGGTCTTTATATTTAAATGTGCTGCCTGGAACACACTCCCATCTGTTTTCTGTAGTTTACACAAAGCATTAGTTCAGTTCCAGGGGTTCAAAAATTCTAATTCTAAAGGTTAAATTCACACACAGAGAAGCCCAATGGGATTAGAATTCTTATTTTAGAAAATGCATGTCCTTTTGCACTGAACATGACTTGCTATCTCTGTATTATCTGGCTGTAGAGCCATTACACTGGCACTTTTCTCTATAAACTTGTTCCTTGTCTTAGTCCTGATGTGATAGCACAAAAAGATGAGCAAGTCCCAGGACTAAGAATGAAGACATCTGGAGCTTATGATAAGAAAACTACTTGAACCTAGGAGTTCTGTGTATCTTTCTTTTTTCAGGTCCCTTTATACTTTCTAGACTTGCTGAAATCTTCACTATTAAAAACGACATGTTATTTGGAAAATTGTCTATGATCCTGCTTTATAGCTACAGATAGGGTAATTACACTTCCCAAATGTTCTGGGATAAATTCAATTTTAAATGTTCATTCCTATTGTCACACCATGCATCTAGGTGCAGAATTTGTAAAATAGCCTTTTCATAGCTGAACACTTCTATTTCAAGTATATTTTAATAAAGTAGGATCTTTCACCTACATGACGGCATGCCACATGTACATTTACAGCTAAATATTAATGTAAAGACTTGTTTCATTCTATTTTTGTGTGCTTATTGTTATAGTTTAAAAATAAAACTTCAGAATAAAAGCTTTCTATAGCCGAGGAAACTGTCCTGCTTATGAGGAAATTTTTTTATTTGCCTTAGTCAGAGAATATTGACTTAAGTACACAATAAATTCAATTTATGGTAGACAGTTATTTTCATTACACTTTGGCCCAAGTCTAAGTAAATTTTGGTCCACAGAGTAAAGTTCTATGAGGAAGTTGTGACTCATTTCTTCTCACATTGATGATGCAGTGATACTAATGGTCATCTATGCCAGGTGTACATTGGAAAAAAGTTTTGAACTTCTTGAGGAAGAAGACAAATAAGATTTTCTTAAGCTGATTAAAAAGTAAAATGAAGTATATGAAGTCGTAGTGATTGAGAATTAGTAATCTCAATTATTAGAAAATGTATGCAAATATAAATATTTATAATAATCAAGTAAAACTGCAGAACGGTTAAAGTAGATTGTATTTTCTCACTAAAGAAAAGAGTTGACAAAATTTCATATGTACTTAGTATCAGCTTCATCACACAATAAGAAGTAGAAAAAAGTAGCAGGGTAAAAAGATTGCTTTGATTTTATGCCATTAAGAATTATTTTGTTTTAGGGAGACTAAATACAAAATTCTAAATTATGTTGTAAAAGTTCTGTGAAATGATAAAATAGAAATTATCTTTGAGCAATATTTTAGGAAGATCGTTTTTTTAACAACTCGATCTTTTGTTTATTTTGTAAATAATAGAAGATAGTGATCATACTTTAAAAGTAGAAGAAAAGGATTGGATTTAAGATTATTTCTTTATGGTAATAACTTTTATTCCCAGTGTCCTGAGATGTCATGATTTTGTGTCTGGATGTGGCTCTCTTTCCATTCATTAGGCTGAGCTCTCCAGGCTTCTTTCAATCTACAAACTCATGCTCTTGGTAAACTCTTGGCAAATTTCTTCTTAGTAGATTCCCTGTGCTACATTTTCTCCTTTCATTTTAGAAGTTCAATTATTTGCATAGTTTATATCTACATATATGCTATTCTAATTTCCTTATCTTTCTCTGGTATTTCCCATCTGTCTTTTATGTTTTATCTTGAGTAACTTCCTCGTAATTGCCTTCCAACATTTTTATTGATTTTGCTTTTTCTTATTTTTGTCATCATATGATTAATATTGAAGAAGTAATTTTAGCTTTGTCAACATTTCCTTTTATACTCTAATGATCTTTTTCTGGTATGCAATATCATCTTTTATCTCCCTGCATGCATTATAAATAATTTTAAAACATTCTTTGCTTTTTACATTGCATATTTTATTATATTTATGATTGTTTTGATTTTTCACTCTTTAAAGTTGAGGCTCTCTTCAAATACCTAGATATTTTTTGGCTACCAATTTAGGATTAAGACATAGGAGAGGGACTAAAATGCTGGTTAGAGTCTCCGTAAATGTGGGCATATCTTGCCAACATATCTGTTTTACCATGGGATAATGGAGTATAGTTCTCACTGTTTTCCCAGAAAGTACCCAAATGTCAAAGGTTTTGGGTATTTTTTGAGACATCAGTTTACCCAAAGGGAACATTTTTGTTTTCCTGCTTGAAGGTTGGGGTTATGAATGTAAGTAGGGCTACCAGATTTCTAGGAATCAATCAGGAAAGGAAACTGATGAATTCATCATTCATCATCATTTATATCATTCTCCTATTTGCAATCCAATACCCTCTGCATTCTCCTCAACTGGATCTAGATTGCCCTTGGTTCAGTATTTGAAGAGGATTACCCTTTTGTCTTTTACTGAAGTGGGTAAAGTGTAGTTGTGTGAAGTTTAAAGAGGAATCTGAGACTGGACTACGTACATTTCTGAACAGTCCTTTAAACCTCACCCATTCATGTTCAGATTTCAGAAATTTAAATTTCCTCAAATTCTTGAGAGAAGTGAAGGTTCTGTGGTGCAAAATAGCTTAGTTCTTCTCTTTTCTTAGTTTCTCATTTTGCATCCTTGCCCTATATAGAATTATCATTTTTCTTTTCTTTTTTGGTACAGGGAATGAACCCAGGGGTGTTTAACCACTGAGCCACGTCCCCACCCCTTTTTGTATTTTATTTAGAGACAGGGTCTCACTAAGTTGCTGAGGCTGTCTTTGAACTTGTGATCCTCCTGCTGCAGCCTCCCGAGCTGCTAAGATTACAGGCATGTGCCATTGTGCCCAGCCAGAATTACAATTTTTCTGTTCTTCATTGATAATTCTACTGGAGATAAGTACATTTTGTTGGCTCCCAATATTTTGTCAACATTTGATTATTCGCTTTTTCTGATCTGTCTGCATGTTTGGAATATTAGATATTTTTACTTATAATGCGTTTAGGTTTGAGAAAAGCTGATAAAAATATGTTTCAATCAGACATGATTAAACAAAATCTGGATTTATAGTATTCCCCACATTTTAATTGTAAACTTACACAGTAATCAAACTTTCACTTTCTTATTTTGTGTTTCCTTGGGAGATTAAGTTTATGATTGGGGAATCTACATGCTTTGCTCTGATATTATCCCATTTAAGTAAGTTTCTAAATTTCTCTTAATTCTGTTCATTACTGTAATTATTTTTATTTTTTGAAGGGCAGTGGTGTAGAGAAACCCAAATTATGGGTGGTTCAAATACAATGTGCATTTAATTTTGATGTGGTTATGCAACATTTTCTATGCACTGGCCTGGTATACAGTTTGTGTACTGTAAAAATTCACTAACAGATTGAGACATGATACTAACTCTCCAGCCTGCATTTCTCTTTTCATTTTTCCTGCAATGTTCTCATGTTTTCAAGCCTTGCGGGGGGCACCTTTCAGTACATGTCCAAATTAAAAGGACTCCCCTCCCATGAGCTCCCAGGCCATAAGTATAGGTATTTGTCTTTTATTAAGTTGTTCACACTTAGTAATGCCCAAGATATCTCCAAGGTTCTAACAAACCTGTCTCTTTGCTTGTCATATCTTTTTCCAGTCTGATGCTCAGGTTTCTCTGTTGGCCAAGTTTTTCCTTTCTTGTCAGTATTTCTCTAGACCGCTTTATTATCTTCTCCAAGTATGGACACAGGCTTTCCTTTCAATTCTTCACACTACAGCTAACATCAGTCTATAATGTTTACTGAAGATTAAAGAAGGACTAAAAGTAATTGCAACACAAATTAAGAGCATGTAAAGAGAGAGAAAGTCAATCATTCATACCCCATAACCTAGAACCAGAGAGATTCAGGTAAACTTTAAATGGGATACAGAAGAAAATTAGGAATATAGTATCTGCATTTTCAGGCCACCCTATTAAATAATTACTGTTAACTGTCTGCTTGTATGTTGATCTTGGGTTATGAGCCATCAATATAGGAAGCTCATCCAGGGCTTAACTTGGATGTGGCTTCATAAATTATTCAGCATATTTACTCAAATATCATGTAGCTTAAAATTAGATTTGATTTTCTCAAGCACTGTACATATAACTGTTGTATATTTTGTACTGCGGTGTTTAAAATTAAATCATACACAAAGATCTCTAATGCTATTTTCACTGGTTAATGCATACTTCTATCATTGTTCACTAATACTGGTACATAACAAAATGAAAAAAAATAGGTCAAGATCAGCTATGGTCATTCTGCTCTATAGATAGATAAGAGGAACATGATATGATGAATGTTCTATGTGTATTCTTGTAAAATATAAAAAAAAAACATGATCACCTTAGTTGAAATGAAAATATGTAATGGTGATACATTCAATTGCAGTTCATGTTTCAAAACCTACAAGAACAGGATATAACACAATAGCTTTCATAAGCTTTACCTATTTTCTCCATTTTGCTCATTTTCTCTATTAGGTTGTCTATTTTTCTATTTTATTCTTTAAAATTTTTACCTTTCAAACATTTTTTTCGTCTTTTCCTTGCTTAATGCCATTATTGATATCCTTGACTAACTTTTGCTTTCTTACATCCTTGTTTTAAGGATCTGCTATTAACTTGTAGCTCAGGCATGGACCTGGGGCTTCAGCATATTTCCCTAAAGTTGGAAATTTATGCAAACTAGAACCAAAGGAGTCTCATAAGTAATTTTCTCTACCAACAAGATAAATGAAGGGCTGAGAGAGGACATTGTGTTATTTCCCTGATGTTGAGTAAAGCTAAAGTCTATTTTAATGCAATAAATTGAATTTGCAAAACCACAATATTTGATCTTAGCAGCAACTACTCTATCATCTTGATGTTTTTCCTGTCTCTATTTGCAGTTTCTAGCATTATTTTTCCCCACTTAAAGATCTACTTAAACCTTTCTCTCACACTCACAAATGGTCAGAACATTCTTACTCAAGACTTTTAGTCCTTCATATTTTTGCAAATGCGTGAAAAGATTTATGCAAAATCTGAAAATATAAGTTGCTTTAAATACGTTTGATTTGAGTCAGAATCACACACTGTGCATGGGCTAGGTCACAAACACATTGTCTTTGATATTAAGGAGAAATTACTCTGGTCAACTTATTTGGGTCTTCAGGTAAATTAACTCAAGTTTAGGTCTCCAAATTAATGCTTGAAATGACTTTTTAAAATTAGCACTTAACGAGGAAAATTAAATGGCTGATTGGAGACAATTGAAGCCATACCAAACTAGCTAAATTAACCACATACTATTTTATGGTTTTCTTATATATAATACACTATGTTAGCATCGTGTGAATGTATGAAATAGAAAGCAATTCAAAGCTGTTTGGTCCATCTGTCCATCGCCTCAGTGGAAACTGGTTTCTTTTTTTCCTAACATATCAATTTTTCTCTGCTAAGCCCCAGAGCAGGAAATATCATACATCCCACTCCTGATTTGGCATTTTACATGTGTAGGAATGCACACAGAGTGATTGCAATCTTAGTGCCATTGAAAAACTTCACACAAATGTTCCTCATTGGCCTACTTTCTGTCAGGTATCCAGGCATGGTCCTATCATCTCTGGCCAAGGCAATAGGAAAACTGTGTGAGTTTGAAAAAAAAT
Organism: Xerus rutilus; assembly: GCA_028644305.1. Lineage (NCBI taxonomy): Eukaryota > Metazoa > Chordata > Mammalia > Rodentia > Sciuridae > Xerus > Xerus rutilus. The sequence continues at coordinate 96,143,537 of CM053417.1, forward strand.
TTACATGCTTTGTGGCTGACAGAAAACCCAAATAGTTTTTACTTAATAGTAAATCTAAAACATGCATGTATAACTTTATTGTGCTAATTAACAGTCTCTTTTTATTAGCTATTGAAGAAATTCTTAGAGCAGTTTCTCTTCCAGATTATTGTATGCTACTTTTATTTTACTTCTTTAGCTTATGTGTTTCATTAATATATAACTGTCACTGGACACTTTAGTTTACTTTCCACTAGAAATACTTGTTTATATACAGAAGACTCAAATCAAAATGGCTTGAATAATAAGGATATTTATTATTATGCCTAGGAGAATGAGCTAACATTAAGGGCAAGATTGTCAAATCAGAATCAACCGAATGAAGTGTCTTATTCAGTATCAGCATTACTAATAATTTCATGGATGTTGACAAAAAGGATCAGACAACTTAGCTAGAAATCTGGACATCCTGTTTTCCTGCCTGTGTGTTTTCTTCCTGCATTGAATATGCACAGTAATAAAGGGAGTTTTAAATAAGTCACATACATTATATTATAAGCAAGAAGTCATTACACTATGACATAATTCCATTTTAGGCCCTGACTTTTGTAATATGTTTAAAGGAGACATGCCTCAGAATTCCATAGATTATGATTTTGTTTAATACAAATGATCCTTGGCTGAGGATGTTCTGCTGAGAGCATTCTAAATATTAGAACTCTTAATTATAGCAAATATATTCTAACAAAGAGGCTGAATTATCAGCATATTTATTAGGAAAGTTAGACCATTTCACTGGCCTGTCTTCACCTAAAACATTTCTTCAGTAAAGACAAGGAATCAATACTAGTACAGTTGCTTTAATTTCTCTATACTCCAAAGCGCCTATGCATTCATGTGATAATGTAATTCAGGTGCTCAGAGATACCCTCAAGTACATAGGTAAATTCTATTCTCTCCTTCCTTACTCTCTCTGCCCTCTTTCCTCTCCCCTTCTCCTTTCTCTTTTCCCCTCTCTTCCTCCTATCAGTCCTTATAGTAAAATTATGATACATTTTGAGAAACTTATGCTTAAGTGATTTTGTTGTTTTGTGAACATCATGGATTGTTCTTAGGCAAACTAAGAGTGCTGTTTAAGTTACAAGGTAATTTTTTTAAATTAAATTTATTTAAATGCATTTCAAGTCATAGTACATATATAGAGCTCAATTTTTCCATTTCTCTAATTGCAAACCAGATAGAGTTACATCATTTGTGTCTTCATATATGCACCAAGGATAGTAATGACGATCTCAATCATCCATCTTTACTACACCCATTCCCCTTTCCCTCCCCCCACCTCCCCTCTGCCGTATCCAGAGTTGCTCCATTTCTCCTATGTTCCCCATTCCCACCCCCCTTATCCCACTTCACTTAGCATAATGTTCTCCAATCCATCCATTTGCCTGC
>CM053417.1:96145064-96189655 GCA_028644305.1 Xerus rutilus
GGTGGTTCCATTCCAAGTTTTTTAAGAAATCTCCATACTGCTTTCCAGATTGGTTGCACCAATTTGCAATCCCACCAGCAATGTTTAAGTGTACCTTTTTCACCACATCCTTACCAGCACTTATTGTTGCTGGTATTTTGGATAGCTGCCATTCTGACTGGTGTGAGATGAAATCTGAGAGTAGTTTTGATTTGCATTTCTCTCATGGCCAGAGACGTTGAACATTTCTTCATATATATGTTTATTGATTGTATATCTTCGTCTGAGAAGTTTCTATTCAGCTCCTTAGCCCATTTATTGATTGGGTTGTTTGTTTTTTTGGTGTTAAGTTTTTTGAATTCTTTATATATCCTGGAGATCAGTGCTCTATCTGATGTGCGTGTGGCAAAAATTTGCTCCCAGAATGTAGGCTCTCTGTTCACCTCATTGATAGTTTCTTTTGCGGAGAAGAAGCTTTTTAGTTTAAGTCCATCCCATTTATTGATTCTTGCTTTTATTTCTTGTGCTATGAGGACACTATCATATGCAACATCTTTGGTTGCCTGAAGCATCCTTTTGCAGTACATGATTGCATTTTTCTCTCTCCAGGCTTGTTTCCCATGCGTATAAAGTGGTTACCAAAGATCCAAGCATTGTATCCCACAAAACATTTTAGAGGAGGTATTCGGTTGAGCAGCACATAACTTTATTTTTGTCTCTAGGCTTGTTTCTCATGTTTATAAAATGGTTACTACAGATACAAACATTATACCACAGAAAATGTTGTCTAGAAGCCAGAATGCAAGGAGATCATTCTCATGAGCTCTTCTCCAGATATTCTTTTGTGTTTTGTCGTAATTATATCATATGCCTTTTCCTAAACTAATAACTGATAAGGGAAATATAATTATTTTGATTGGGATGGGCTAATAAAAGATTGGAGTAGACTAATAAAGATTTACCCCTGATGATTGTAAGGGACAAATTCTCTAAAAGACACTGATGATACCTGATTATATTCTGGTTCTCATTAAGGAATAAATCAGGGGCGAGGGAAGGGATTGTAGTTTCTGAATAGCCTGTCATAGTTTAACTTTCTGGTGTCTACTGATGTGACAGTTGAACATAGTTCTTGAATAGTAACTGTGATAATGAAAAGGAAGAATTATTTTCTAAAGCAGTTGCTAAAAGTTTGAAATTTTACCTCAAAAAATAGTGCTTCTGACATTACTGCCATTTTTATTTGTCATCTCTACTACAAACATTTGTCACAGAAATTTGGCTTGTCATAATTACTGCTTCAAAAGTTAATGTAGAATCTTCCAGCATACTTTCTGAAATGGTTACTGCATAAGGCTGCCCTCTGTGGTTGTAGTGAAGGAAGCTTATTTTTCTAAGTCAGTGACTCTAATTTCAGAACACATAATTTCATTACAATTACTTATTAAAAACAAAATTCTTGGACCCAATTTTAGAAATGTTCCATTTAAATATTTCTTTGAACACAATTCCCTGGGACATTCCTCATTAGCAAGCTTATTGTAGGGGTACTTTTATATGAAATATGAATTATATATTGCATTTTACAGCAATAGTCACATTTGCATTATAATTAGAATTATTTCCCAGAACATTTTAACATGTTTTTGGATCCCTCTTCCCTTTTAAATTGTATGTTTGGCTTGTTGTTTGGAAAGGATACTGTGAGGAAATCGTTTGTAGAAACCACAAAATTTAGGTTCAAGAATACTTCTCAGCTCTTTTTATTAGACCATAACTAGAATCAAATGCAGCCACTAGTTTTGTAGACAGAATATGTGACTGTCAATACCTTGATCTTTCAGAGGCACCAAAATAACCTCATCCATCTTCCTTACCTTTGAGTTTTAATCCCGTTACCTACAGAAAATCAAATCTCCTCTAATCAATTTAGTATATGCTTACTCCAAGAACAAATTCTGTGATTGTTATGCTTTACTTTGCTCACCATTACTGTGGCAGACCTACATCTTTTGTGTGTGTGTGTGTGTGTGTGTGTGTGTATCATTATTTTGGCCTATATTTCATTGTAGTTCTCTAGAGATAATATGTTGTAGGTGTTCGTGGTTACTAGCATAATGCTTTGAACAACATTTCAATGAAATATAAAATGAAAATGACCATATTTTCTTGTCTCACCTAACATGCATCCATATGGAGGGCCTAATATGTTCCCAGTAATCAGTCATATATTTTCTATAGAAATTTAAGAAACTGAATATACATACCAAAGCATTGACTATTAACCAATTATATTATACCTGACATATATAATATAATTTGGGTGCAAGATAGATAATATGAATTATGTCCCACAGATGATGAATGGTTAGTGTGTGTGAGTGAGTGCACACACATGCATGTATGTAATGTATTTTTATTTATGCCTGTTTTGTCTCTATTTTCATTTGGTCCACAATGTTTGGCTTGATCTCCTAAATTATGTCATTTCTCAACATTTGAAAATTGCATATTTTCCCATAAAATTCAATTTATGGCCCCTATTGTGAGAAGTTGAAAGAGCTGGCAACATTGGCCTCACATTCTAACACTATTGGAGATGAGAGGAACTAGCTACCTGTAGCTCCCTTGAAACTATAAAGAAATGGTATTGTTCTCTATAGTCCCCGTTATTCCCTGTGCTCTCCCATGCTGAGACAAGAGATCGATCACTGTTTGTTCTTGCATTTCAGTGCTTCTATGTATTACAGTCAAGCTCTTTTACACTTTATTAATTCTCTGGTCTCTTCAGTCTCAAATCTTCAAAATGTGGGAGGGCATTTACTATGAGATTCAAGTAGGTTAATGAGTGTATAATAGTAGAAATCATGAACTTTGAAGGTAGACTTGATTTAGCTCTAATTTCCAGTGTTACCACTTACTTGGCTATGATATTATTTTTACATGTCATCTTGACTGGGCGAAAGGATGCTCAGATAGCTGGTTATGTGTTTCTAGATGAGTCTGTGATGGTGTTTTTGGAAGAGATTAGCATTTGAATCAGTGGACTTACTAAAGGAGATCTGCCTAGATCAATGGTGTTGCATCATCATATCCATTAAGGACCCAAATATAACAAAAAAGCAAAGGGAAGGATAGATTTTAGTCTCATTCTTCTTGAGTTAGGATATTCATCTTCTCAGACATTGGAACTCCTGATTTGAGGGGCCTTTTGGACTCTAGGACTTACACCAGCAGACTCATCTTCCACCTGGTTCTCAGGACTATCACAATAGTTTGTGTTTAATTTCCTTATACTATATTGAAAATCTTGACAAAGAAACTGGCCCTTGAACAAGTGACTAGAGAGAGAAAGGAAAAGGAAACTAGCTAGTGTTGAGCCATTTCTATTGTATTCCAGGTGTTTTTTTTTTTTTCTATTTCTCCTTGATACACTCAAAATCGTAGATGAGCTTCATTCATCATCTCTATTTTACAAGTAAATACACTTAATTCTGTGTGAATGAGCAAATTCAAATACTGAACTGGTGAATTAAATGATTTTCAAAGGAAAGTCTTTCTGATTCCAAAAATCATACTAGGAAAATGACTTGAAGTTTTGCCACATGTATTCTGGGATCTGAGCACATGTATAATAATGTCTAAGGAATTATCAGAGCTGAGATTTCAAATCTATATTTGCACAGATTTTGTGGCATCAAATATGATACACATACATTTTGTTGAGAAGAAAGCGATTTAGGTAAATTTCCTCTAAGCTACTCTAAGATTATTTGAATGGCCAGGAGGATAGTTGAATTTCCAGAACACAGTACTCATTCCTAATGGAAGAGACACTTGAAAAATGTTGAAACATGGTGACAGAGAGAAAAGAAAGATTCACAGGGGTACATATAACTTCATATTAAATCTCACAAACATTGGTTTAAATTTTTAATGAAAGTCAAATAGATATTAAGTTTTTACAAGAGTAGTTTAACTGTATATTCATTAGTGATATTTCAGTCTACAGTGCAGAAAAATAGCAATGTTGAAAAATATTGTCAGTATTAAAGGTAAATATAAAATGTTCAAACCTAATGTGTAATGTATAGTCAAGAGATTTTAAAAATCTAAGCCCAGTAAATTTTCATTATACTTGGTTAACACTGATTAAAATGTATTTTTCAAAAATCATTTTAGGAAACTTATAAGATATTACTTAGTGGAATGAATAGGTGATTATATGGGGCTGAGGCTATGGCTCAGCAGTTGAGCGCTTGCCTCACATATGTGAGGCACTGGTTTCGATCCTCAGCACCACATAAAATAAATAAAGATATTGTGTTCATCTACAACAAAACAAAATATTTTTTAAAAAAGTAGGTGATTATATACACATGGGGTTCCTAATAATACTAAAATTGAGACAATTAAATTTAAGAGCTAACATTTCAAATTTGCTGAATGTTGTAGAAGTAATACATGGACAAATCAGACAAACCTAAAATGGGTTCAGTTATTCATAAATACCCTAGGAAATATTTTATAACTTCTCTAAAGCCTATTTTTTTCACTTTGAAAGTGAGAATACAGTATATTTAGTAGAATGTTTGTAAGGATTAAATGGGGATAAAATAAGATAATAAAGATAATATTTGAACAAGGTTATGGGTTATTTTACTTAATACTGTTCACCTAAGCAACTAAGAGAGGTTAAATAATTTGTGCAACATCACACAGGTAAGAATAAATTAGGAACTAAAGCTGGAAAATCTGACTCAAGAGCATGACTTTTGACCACCCCCTTGCACTTTTTGCTATAATTAATCAATAAATGGATTAAAATTATTCAGTGCATAAATGTTCTTGAAAATTGTTATCATTAAATTCTTAACTACCTTTCTTGTAATAAAATAATCTCTTTTAAAAGCAAGAGAAAAATACACTGGAGATTTCCATTGATGCATTTGTCCTTATCCACATCAAAAGGAAAGTGAAGCCAGTTTCCCTTCATGTGTTTTTAGTGAATCAATTGCTCTTTTTCTAAATTCACCCAAAACTTTTGTTCCAAATATCATTGCATGTTAACCTCTCTTGTCTCTCTCTACACACACAAATTTAAAATTTATAAAAATTTTTCATCTCTCTAACTGACATAAAATCTTCATGATTTCTTAATGATTATTAATAATGAATCTATGATAATTCTTGATACTTCTTTTTACCCATAAAGTTAATTAATGAAGAACTGGACCTCTGGACTTATTTCAAGAGAGTGAGTTCTCTGATATGTTGTGTATGTATTCCCAATTTATTCTGTTTGTTCTAGACTCTTGAATTTTATGATTCCTGCCTCTCGGTGACAATAGGCAAGTAAAATAGGTATAAAAGACTCTATATTATCTGGGACATTATGTAGAATTTAACTGAATTTCTAGAATATTTTATCTAATACTTTCTTGCTCTTTTATTTCCTTATCAACACATAGCTTTCTCTTCTATTTGTCATGCTGATCTGTATGGGTCAATCACTTTGTTTTTTACAGTTCTCAGTGCATATTTGTATATTATATTTATCCTATTTTTATTTGCATTTGTCTTAAGTCATTTTTCTCTCCTGCTCTTTGGTGTCTTTTAACATTTAAGTGAATAATTAATCTAAGAATAGCCATATTGCTTTCTCTAGATTGCTCTTTCACTTTTCTTTTTATGGAACGTTTCCTAAAAATACCTTTAGGCATTCTTAGTATTTTTCATTGTTTTGGAATCTATGTGTGTTTGTATGCATATATCTACATATATATACACATACATTTAAGTCCATATTCATGACGCTATACCTGCCTGTCCATGCTTTCCAACCTGTTACTAACACTCTTGTCTTCCCTTAGCTTTATAGTGTACATCCACATTTAGCATTTCAACCCTTTTTAACACAAGATTGCCAAGTTTACTATAGCTTTCATGCTGTCCCTCAGCTTTCATCATTTTGAATAAGAATTAAGTTGAAAGTAGACATTTTCCCTGCTAATCTCCTATGGTTCTGAGTTAGAATTTTAGCAAAATTAGGCAAGACTACATCAAATGTTGTCCTCTTAGCATAATGAAGTTTCCATAATATATGAATGAATATTTAATTCCCACTTAGAGATGAACCTAATATACATTTTATTGAATATTGAAATCAATAGTCTGTGAGAATGAAATTCAAAGTCAAAGTCATATATCTCTATCTCAGAATATACTTATTATATATTAATCTAAAATGAAATATATAATTTTATTACTCAACCTTTCAGAAGTCAATTTTATAAGTGCGACATTGCCTTTCTCAGATCTGCCAGCTCCTATGTTATTCCTATACACACTATAAATGACATTTATAATATGAAATAGACATATATTTTGAACCCAGAACAGTGAAAGAGGAGGATATTTTGAGGTTACTCCATTTATCTACAACATATTCTTCATAGTCTTTGTATTCTCTATTATGTCTTGATCAAAGGTGATTGAAACTATGCATGAATTTGGGGATATTTCTCTTAATTTGAGGGGTTTCAAAACATTTTCACCAATGTTAATTTAGTCTTCTAAGGCCATGTAAGCATTAATGTAAGATTTCAAAACAAGATCTTCAGTTTCACTAAGCTTTTGCTGTTGTTGCTGTAGAATTGCTTTAAGAAAAGTTGTGACTTTATATTGTATGACTCTAATCCTCTTAGGTTAGTGATTGTTTTGAATAACACTATTTATCTCTTAGGGCTAACACTCAATTTTATATATGAAATTTATATAAAATAAATCATGCACATATAAGTTATAAATTATATGTTATAAATCAAAATTATATAATTATATAAAACCATTGTATAATATGTAATTGTTAACATATGTATTATATGTTCAAATTACAACATTATAAAAATATATCAAATATATTTCATATATTTGAAATATATAAAATGTTTATTTTATATGAATATATAAATACAAATATTTGCATATGTACTCATATTAGCCCTACATCATCTCTGAAATAATTTGAGGCAGCAAATAAAATGTACAATTGATACAGAGGGAAAATAAATGCAGGAAAATGTGTAAATTGAAAAGTATGCTCAGTATAAACTTAACATTATCTACATGTGGGCTATAAATTGAGTTTTGAGCCTCTTAATATCCACTGAAAATAAAAGTATGTTTATTTGAGAGGTTCACAATGTTCAAGATATTAAATTGAAATTTTAATACAGGACACACCATTTTTTGGCACTGAGACTAAGATGTCCTATCTAATGGGTGATACTACTCAACAATAGCCTTGTATTAGTTACAGTAGCATATGACATGGGTTTTTCTTACTGTGCAAGTTCATGATGAAATACAGTGAAACTGATTTGTTAAGCCCCAATTGAGTATTTTACTGTTGTAATTATTCAAGACTAGACTTCAATACATTTAGAATGGCAGTTCTCAAAGCACATTTTATAAAATATTAATTATAATGAATATTCTTTCAGAAAGTCTGTTTTTATTATTTTACATTTTTATTCTTTTTATTTTTACATGACAGTAGAATGTATTATGGCAAATAATACATACATAGAGTATAACTTAATCTATTTAGGATCACACTCCTATGGCTGTACACGATGCAGAATTATCCAGGTCATGTATTCAAATACAAGGCTAGGAAAGTTATGTCTGATTAATTCTACTGTCTTTCCTATTCCCCTTCCTTGCCTTCCCTTCATTTACCTCTGTCTAATCAAATTGATTTCTGTTATTCGCCTCCCCAACCTCCCTTGTTTTTATTAGCATCCACAAATTGGAGATAACATTTGGCCTTTGGTTTTTTGGGATTGGATTATTTCATTTAGCATGATATTTTCCAGTTCCATCCGTTTACCAGAATATGCTATTATTTCATTCTTTATGGCTGAGTAATATTCCACTGTTTATATGTACTACATTTTCTTTATCCACTCATCCATTGAAGGACACCTAGGTTGTTTGCATAGCTTGGGTATTATGAGTTTACCTGCTGTAAACATTGATGTGGCTGTGTTACTGTAGCATACTGTTTTTAAATCCTCTGGGTATACACCGAGGAGTGGGATAACTAGGTCAATTGGTGGTTGCATTCCAAGTTTACTGGGGAATCGCCATACTGCTTTCCATAGTGGTTGTACCAATTTGCATTCCTACCAGCAGTGTATGAGTGTACCGTTCCCCCACATCCTTGCCAACATTTATTGTTGCTTGTATTTTTGATAATTGCCATTCTAACTAGAGTGAGATGGAATCTCAGTGTAGTTTTGATTTGCATTTCTTTAATTGCTAGAGATGTTGAACATTTTGTCATATATTTGTTGGTTGATTGTATTTCTTCTTTGAAGTGTCTGTTCAGTTCTTTAGCCCATTTATTGATTGGGTTATTTGTTTTTCTGGTGTTAAGTTTTTTGAATTCTTTATATATCCTGGAGATTAATGCTCTGAGGCACATATGGTAAAGATATTCTCCCATTTTTTAGGCTCTCTCTTTACATTATTGCTTCCTTTTCTGAAAAGAAGCTTTTAGTTTGATTCCATCCCATTTATATATACTTGCTTTTACATCTTGTACTTTAGGAGTCTTGTTAAGGAAGACAGTTTCTAAGCCAACATGTTGGAGAGTTGGGCCTTCTTTTTTTCTAGTAGAGAAATTGAAGCTACACACAGTGGGACATGGCTGTAATCCCAGTGGCTTGGGAGGCTGAGGCAAGAGGATCACGAGTTCAAAGCTAGTCTCAGCAATGGCAAGGCACTAAGCAACTCAGACCCTGTCTGTAAATAAAATACAAAATAGGGATGGGGATGTGGCTCTGTAGTTGAGTGCCCCTGAGTTCAATCCTAGGTAGCCCCCCCCAAAAAAACAAACAAACTGAAGAAGACTTCAGAAAATGGAAAATATCTCCAATGTTCCTAGATAGGCAGAAATAATATCAAAATGGCCATACTACCAAAAGTCTATACAGATATAATGTACATTTCTGTGAAGATCGCAATGACATTCTTCACAGAAATAGAAAAAGCAATCATGAAATTCATTTGAAAACCTAAGAGGCCTAAAATAGCCAGAGCAATCCTTAGCAGGAAAAGTGATGTAGGAGGCAACACAATACCAGACCTGAAGCTATACCACAGAGCTATAGTAAGAAAAACAGCATAGTATTGACAACAAAACAGACATGAAGACCAATGGAATAGAAGAAACAGGCACACCCACATAGATATCTCATCCTAGATAAAGGTGCCATAAACATACATTGGAGAAAAGATAGCCTGTTCAACAAATGATGCTGGGAAAACTGGAAATCCATATGTAATAGAATGAAATTGAACCCCTAACTCTTATCTGCACAATACTCAACTCTATTTGGATCAAGAACCTAGGCATTAGACCAGAAAGTCTTTATTAAGAGGAAGAACAATTAATTGAGGTAGACTCAATACTTGCTCTATTCTCGTAATGATGATGTGACCTTTGTAAGTTGATTTAAAACACTAATATGAACTAATGTCACTAAATATACCCTGAGTTAGCAAAAAACTTACTGTTGGTATAAGTTCTACCGCAATGATATAAGGTCTGATCTAAAAAGGATTCAATGAATTTAACTTTTAGATAGAACTCTAGCCCTTCTACAAGTAGTGTTCTTTCACAAAAGAACTTTTGTACAAGGAATACAGGCCCACATCAAGTTCTGACCTGCCATGCCCACCTACTTAACTTCTACTGAGTTTCTCTGAGACTAGATCAGCTGGAAACTGAATTTAATTATGGGTGTGGATGCACTGTGGTTTTGCCCCACTATTCTGAACCACTTCTTACATGGAACACATATTGTGTGTTTAAAATAAAATTCTTTGAAGAAATAGAGTGCTTTTGATCATTGAGCTAGCAAGAACTGCATTTCCCGTTTTACTCTTTGCTTCATTAATTTCAACAATTTGCTTAAAATTCCTAATTACAATTGTTATCAAAAAATGTACTCTTGTAACTTTAATTAATGTTCCTTACTCAGATGCAGCTTGAATTTTAAGGGGTATGTATCTATTAAAAATATACAGAAAGACTGATCATTTTAGAAAAAAATAACAATCTGAGAAATTTCCTTTTCCTTTGTCTAAATCTGTTAAGACACATCCAAAATATTACTACATTTGTGCTGCAGTTTGTTACATATTTTCAAACCACTTAGAAGTATGAGTATTTTCTCAAATATTATTCAATTATAACATTATAGTCCTTATTTCAGATTTTCTAGTCATATCATTTTAAAGATTTTTCATATCAGATTCCCTAAATATGAAAATTAAGATTAAGTCCTGGTTTTCATTTTAAAATTTAATTTGGTCAGTATCATGATTCAATAACATTTATCTGACTGTCTTTAGGTTTATGCGACCCTAATTTCTCATCCATTAGAGAATTATGTTTCTTTAAAACTTTTCTGAGAGTCTAGTAGTAAGCACTGGCACCTGAAATGATTTTTTTTCAAGTTTGAACACTTGTGGAACAAGGTTTCCTGCCCCCGAGTCTCTTGTGGTCTGCTCTAGTTGACCTTCCCATTACGCTATGTAACCTCACTGATATTGAAGATTTAGTATCTATTAGGTTAAAATTTATGGAGTAAAACCTGCATTTTAGTAACTCAGATGAGATACCAACTTCATTGACAGCTTATATGAAAGGTTTAGTCTTCAGTTTTTATTTTATTCCTGAAATCATTTTTAACAGGAAGAAAGAATTTGTGAGCACTGGGCCCATTTGAACATTTTGATGATATGTGCTGCTTTTTCATCCTTTCCTGTGAAATCGCAGTGGTAATATTATATGGTTTAGGCTGGGATAAATGTTCCTTATTTGCAAAGGGAATGGGCCTTGTGTAATACTGCTAGCTTTTTTTTTTTTTTAAATATTTTTGTAGTTGTTGATGGATCTTTATTTTATTATTTATATGTGGTGCTGAGGATCGAGCCCAGTGCCTCACACATGGTAGGCGAGCACTCTACCACTGAGCTACCACCCCAGCCCTACTGCTAGCTTCTTAATAAGAGAAAGTATTTAGCTACAGGTGGAGGAAAATAAGTGTTGAGACTGGACTGTATCTCCTGTTGATCATATTTTTCTTTCTTTTTTTGAAACTTTCAGTTTAAATACTCTTTTTGTGGTCTTTTTTATTTTTTTTAGTAGCTTGGTCAGATGAAAATGAAAAGCGAAAATTTGAAGAGTTGTATTTTATTCACTGTGGGTAAGAAAATCCATAAATGAATTGTTCATTGGAGGATTTTTTGTTTGTTTGTTTTTTGGGGTACTGGGGATTGAACTCAAGGACATTCGACCACTGAGCCACATCTTCAGCCCCCTTTTGTATTTTATTTGGAGATTGCGTCTCACTGAATTGCTTAGCGCCTTGCCATTGCTGAGGCTGGCTTTGAACTGGCAATTCTCCTGACTCGCCCTCCAGAGCTGCTGGGATTAAAGGCACATGCCAACGCGCCCAGTGAGGATTATTTTTAAATGACGAGGCAGTCATATACAATGCATTTTCAAGGTATGCTTACTTGGGTAACAAATACTATTTTATGGAAATTTATTGATTCAATCATGTGATCTTTTAAATAGCATATTAACAAAATACATCATACATCATATATGCATGCCATATTAATACAATATACTTGCCCTTTATGATAACTTATAAACATGCAAAATATTATCCTGTGACTCATTAATGAATTAACCATTGTTAACCATATCACTTGCTCCCAGCCTGGAATCATTCCAAAGATTTTTACATATTAGATCATGTAATGCTCAGGATGATCTATGACTTTTCTGAGTCACTGAATGGCAACTGACATCCCTAAAATCATATACCCATTTATTCACGGTGAACTAGAGCCATAAACTCAGTCTGTATTAGGAGCCTTCACATTTAATTATTACCATACAGTACCCTCATTTATCTTTATTACATATATTATGCAGATAAAACTGTGCTGATGATATGGATTGTTTTATGAAGTGTTCCTAGTTAACATTTTAGTTAATGTAGTCTTTTAGTCTATTCTATTAATAGGACACCTCACAAAAATATTGTGGCTGGCATCAGAGCCAACGATAATGAGTATATAGCCTAAATGGGTTTAAATCTTTAATTAATTAATCAACTTATTTATTTTGGTAGCAGAGATTTAACCCAGGAATGCTTAATCACAGAGCCACATCCCCAGCTCTTTTTTGTTTTGGATACTGGGTCTCACTAAGTTGCTTATGGCTTTGCTAAGTTGCTGAGGGCCTCAAACTCTTGATGCTTCTGCCTCAGTCTCCTGAGTTGCTAGGATTATAGGCATGAGCCACCACACTCACCCTGAGTTAAATTATTAAACAATTTACAAACCAAGCATTCTTAGATTTATGAGTAGCCTTTTTCCTGATACTATCCCTGATGGATTATTGAAGCAACACTAGACCTTTGGTGGAATTACCTATCCTACTTAGGTGACAAATCATGGTTGGGATGAATGGTACAGAGGATGAGGAAAAGCAGGGGTAAAATTTAATAGTACCAAAATGATGTACCAGTTTATTATTTCTTAGGGTCCTACAACTTTTTTGTACTAAACATCATAAGTAAAATGTCAGCTACTTTTCTAAGAAACCAGGGTATTATTTCCTAATGCCATCCCAATATCTATGAGTGACCTACACCAAACAACTAAAACAAAAATCAACAACAGTTCTAAAGATCCTTTGATGAGAGACAAATGTGCATTCTGTGTCAAGCTTTTGTTCTGCATATTTGTGAATTGAAACTGAGTAATTTTCAACGGAATTACCATGAAAGCAATCCACTAGGATTCTAAAAGGAACAGTGCTATAACAGTAAGTTCTAAATACAGAATCATAGATGTACGACTTGCTTTGAGAAAACTTAACAAGGAAAAGCACACAATAAAAAAAAAACTAGGATATTGCATTATGGTGGTACAGTAAAATATTTTAAAATGTACATATTTGTCAGGTTTATTTCCTCCAAGGAGCACCAAATTAATGTATTTCGAAAGAGTTAACATGACTTTTTGTAACCAATATGATTGTAACAACTTTTTTAAAAGCTGAAATTATCTGCATATATTGGTAATGAAATAATGACACAGTTCATCCTACATAGACTGTGTATACATAAGAAATATGTCATTTGTACCATAAACCTGTTAGTGTTTTTTCCCTTTCCCCATTATCCTTTAAATATGATGATCATTTATGTGTGTGTGTGTATGTGTGTGTGGTACTAGGACTCAAACCCAACTCCTTGCTCTTGCTAGAAAAGTACTCTACCACTGAGCTACATACTTAGCCCCACAGAAATATAAAAATATTTCTGTAATGGTAAATTATATTTGCATCTGTGATTTAATCATATTGACTTTATTAGGCAATTTAAATCAATATTTTATTATAGTACTACCTCAGAGTAAGACCACATATTCCACTATGATTTTAAATGCACTTTTGATGAATACAAACTGCTTACAATGTAGCATTTCCTTCTATTTGCATAATCAAATTACTAGCTTCCATAGTTAAAACAATAGTGCTATGGATATAATTAATTTTAATAACTTGCTATAAAGACTCAGTTTTTCAACAGTCCTATGTTGTTCTGGTATATATAAATTATATAATAGTAAAGGTCTATATTGAAAACAGTGTATTAATAGAAAAATTCGATTTTTAAGTAAACATTTGATGTCATTAGCAGACTGATGGTATGTCATGTATTGAATTGTAAAGTCATGAATCTGAGGCCATAACATAACACTTGCCAAAGATCATCAAAATCACAATCAAGTGACTTAAATATGATAGTAGGTTACCAGTTTGTTAATGGTCAAGAATTTGGTAGAACTGAATGGGAAGGTAAAGAATCTATATGAACTAAAATTTCCCACTAATATAGCAAAAACTGAGAAAGATAGATGGAAGTTTGGCATGGTTTCAGACACCAGCTGCCTCTTAATGTCTTTCCCAGCTGTGATAGTTGTAAGATTTAGTTTTAGGCTATTTCCTTAATTTTAGGTTGTACATTTGTTTATATAAAAGTAAATGTTTTTCTAACACTTTTTCATCTTTAAAGTATGGACAATAAATTATGGGGAATTTCAGAAAAACTTTAGCTGGGATAAATCTTTTGCTCTTTATCACTTTTTTATAAAATTTGAGTATTCTAAATGTCTTAATGCTTTATATAATTAGTTTAGAATTTCCCTTTTCTATTAAATGTCTGCTTGAAAGAGAAAGAACAAAATTATTCTACCACTGCTCAGAGTCAAATTAACTTGAGTCTGATCAGAATGAGAGTGGATAAGAGGAGAAAGTGTGATAGCCAGGTTCTAGATATCCCTCTTCCCACCCACAATAAAAAGCATGGCCCTACAAAGGAGAACTCTTGGGGGAAATTCCCTTAAGATGGCATCTGATGGTGAAAAGTTATAATGGGGAATGGTAGAGTCCAGCTTATGCCTCCAGAGTATCTCATCTTGTGACACATTTTCGCACCTACTCCATGAACTCACCACAAGGGCAACAAGCTTGGGAAAAGCTTCAGTCCTTACTGCTAAATATAAATTATCAAACAAGTTGTAGACACAGCAGGAAATACATTAGCATGCAGTGGAAAACTACAAGATACATTATAAAAAGACAGCAAAAGCAGCATCTTACACTTTACAAACATAGTGGTCCAAATAAAGGAAGAATGTAAGATCAGTATTATGAATATCTTCAACAGGATCAAGGAGGATAAGTAAGGTGAAGTAGAAATGAGCACATCATTAAAATAAATGAGCCAATTGGAAATACTTTTAAAGGAATATATTCAAAATAATTCAGTAGATGAGTTGAAGAACCACATGAATATATCTGGAAGATTAGATAGAAGATCAAATTAAAGATCTCTCTCAGTACTTACCTCAAAGTGATGAAGCATGAGTAGAAATATAAACTTTTGTACATTATATGGAGCACAAATAGGGAAATAGGTGGTAGAAAATATTTGCAGAAATCAAGATGAAGAATTTCCCTATATTAGCGCTTGAGATTGAAACTTAAATTAGATGCCAACTGGGATAAATAAATACACATACACAGGTATATTGTAATTTAATTTATAGGAGGAAAAATGAATAGTAGTATGAGTCCTAGTAACAGGAGAAATCAAAAGATAGTAGAAATGTTTAATATGAGAAACTTTTAAATATGCAAATTCGCTAAATTCAATAATCATGTTGCCTTTATTTAAAAATGTCATGGCCTGGTGCAGTGGCACACACCTGTAAGTCTCATAACTTGGAAGCTGAGGCAGGAGGATCAGAAGACTGACGCCAGCCTCAGCAACTTAGGCCCTACGCAACTTAGTAAGACCTTCCCTCAAAATAAAATAAAATGGGCCAGGGAGATAGCTCAGGGGTTAAGCACCCCTGGGGTCCATCCTGTACCATAAATAAAAAAATAATATTAAAATGTCATGAATTTTTTAGTATATTCTGGTTAAAGAATAATATTGTTTTTAATGACTATACCAAATGACTATACCTCAATGACTATACCAAAAATTATAAATTATAAAGTCACTTGATTTAAATTAAGAAAAAATTATTAGAATCATCGATTTTACTTGGCAAACTGAAACTTTCCCAGAAACAAAAGGGTTTAAATTAACAAAATTATCAGTTATGAATTAATTAAATAACAATAAGCTCGAATCACCAGAAGTATAAAACTTCTTATAAAAATAACAATCATTTTCTACTTCTGAAAAAATAATAATGCTTTATATTCAAATAAAAAAAAGGAAAAATTCCCTTCAGTAATCAATAGTTTGCTTAGTAAAAATATCTGGTATTGACAAACATATCCCATGTTTTACTATGCTTATAGCACTTCTCTTCTGTTTTTGTATTGACTGTGACCTCAGTTAATATGTATGTTTTTGTAAAAATAACAGGAATATTTTTTTAGCCAGTTTCAGAACAATTGCATCCCAAATTTTCTTTTAAATATGGTATTTATAGGGTTTCTTATGTAGAATTCATCAAAAATAAGGTGTTCTCTTGTGCTCTTTGCTTTATAAATGTTAATTTTTTATACTTTGTAGTTTATTTTCTATACTAAAATTTTCCTGCATATTTTGAAACCACTCCATGAAATATTTTTACATTTCTTTAATGTGTTGGCTTATGGTTTGTGCACACCCAAATTCATGTAAACTTGATTAACAGTAAGGGGAGATGGCCAGTGTCTCCTTGAGAGGTGGTTCTTGCTGAGGAGGATGCAAGCCACCTGAGAAATTAAAGTCTAGAATAATTAGTAAAGAACAAAAGACAAAGTCAGAAAGATAGTTTCAAAAGTTGGAGCCCCTAATAGGTCCAGTCTACACCAGAGCTGAGGCTAGACAAGAAAAATGGCTCTTGCTGTTTATTTAAAGGTGTACATCAAAGGCAGGGATAAAGTTTTAAGGGCAGAGTCTTGCTTTATGATGTCTTGCAGTCAGGAGGTTGACTGACATCTTGGCAGCTCACGTGCATTTCAGAGGGGCTGTGCAGCTACAGCAGGTCAGCCCATCTCCAGTGAAGTGTGGGATCTTTGGCAGAGCTGAGGGGGAAGATCACCTGCATCAGGCACTCTATCCCTGTGGGGGTGCCATGGGAAGTTCCCCTCACTGGCTGTGATGCCAATAGTCCACATACAGCCCTTGGATGGCTCTCTACACAACAGTGTGGAGTTCTTGGGAGATGGGATATTTAAGAGGTGTTTGGGTCAATGGATTAATGCAATTATTACAAGAGTGGGTTCATCCTCACAGCATTATCTTCCTCAAAAAAGGATTTGTTTAGTCCCCTCCCTACCCTCCTTTTTCCTCTCCCACTTTCCCTTTTTCTTCTCCTCCATTCCATTATGAAATGACATAGGAAGGAAACCCTCATCAGGTACTGGCCCCTCAATCTTGAACCTACTAACTTCCATTATTGTGAGAAATAAATATCTATTAATTTTTTTTAGTTGTCACTGGACCTTTATTTTTTATTTATTTATATGCAGTGCTAAGAATGGAACCCAGTGCCTCACACATGCAAGGCAAATGCTCTACCACTGAGCCACAACTCTAGCCCAAATTTCTATTTATTTTAAATTACCTCATCTCAAGCATTCTGTTGTAGCTCCACAGAATGGGCTTAGATAGTTCACATTAAAAGTGTTTCTAATGTTAAGTCATGCTTTCATTTCTGGCACAAATCTTGCTGATCATGGTGCATTTTAAATACATCTTTGGATTTATTTAGCTAAAAAGTTTTAGGATTTTCATATCTATGTTGGGAAGTAAATAGGCTTGTTAGTCTCTTCCTGTCTTTCAATCTCCGTTGCTCTGCCCTCATAAATAAATTAATCAATTTTTTATTTCAGCTATGTTCTGAAAAGAACTTATAAAAAGAATGGATTGTTTTCTGTTCCTTTCATTTTAAATTAAAGTTGCATTCTTTGGTAGCCTGTCTTTGGGGGATGGATACTGTAATGTGATTCTATCACAATAGTTCCATAAGGTTCATTACATATTGTTACAAAATACTTTCATTTCATGGAATGCTTATTTTCATCCTTATGTGCCTTCTTTCAAAATCTTTCAGTGTGGATTCTCAATGCCAATTAACCAAAATAACTATAAAGTTACATGAGGTCCTTAAACTACCAAAGTAAGAGCTGGCTGGTTTAGAGTACCCAGTAACAAGATTCTTAAAAACAATCTTTATATATGCTATAATATTTTTACTTGAGTAAATTATTTTATAACCACAGGAACATATGCATATTTTAGATACCCTGTAAGGTAAAATAGATGCCACTGTCCATAATTTATATTGTTACACTTAAATATCCTATTTTTAAATTTTTAATATCATAAATTATTCTTAGCTGTATCTTAGAAAATTTAATGTTATTCATGATTTTATGGTACCAAAAAAAGTTCTATGATATATATTGTATTAGTATACACTTCTCATCTTTCACCATGTAATATAAGCAATTGGCCTATACTGTTTTGCTGAGATTACAGTACTTGGAATAAAAGCTACATGTGAAATATGTCATTCTGAATGCCCTTATTTCCTCAACAGTTAAACTGATAATAATAGGAAAATAATAAACTGATAATAATAGGAAAATACTAAAGTATAAGGAATGCTTCAAAACAAGTGTTCCTGGTGGTAGAAAAGATAATATCATGAACACAATATGAATTATTCACTTTATAATAATACATCCCAATTATAATTTGTAGTTGAGTACTATAAGTAAAATTAATACCTGATGGGATCTATCTTTAAAAGGCGGGTCTTCTAAGAAAAAATAGTTCTGAGATTGAGACTGTATTTATAGACATAAACTTTCAATGCCATTCATAATTCACTATAAAACTCACTTCTTTAACTATTCTGTTTTCTGTCTTGGCATAACAGTCTATGATGATTTAATGTTATCTACTTCTAAGAGTCAATGACAAAAATTTCATCAGTTTTATAATCTCTTAGTTGCTGAACATGATTCTATCATTATCTCTTAAATTTTCCCTTGTATTTAACACTTTCAAACATCCTTATGTATACTTCAGGACTCTTTCTTTCTTTTTTGGTACCGGGGATTGAACATAACCACAGAGCAACATCCCCAGTCCTATTTTTTGTATTTTATTTGGAGACAGGGTCTCACTGAATTGCTTAGCCCCTCACTTTTGCTGAGGTTGGCTTTGAACTTACAGTTCTCCTGCCTCAATCTCACTGGCTGCAAGGATTAAGGACCATTTCTTTTTTAAAAAGTATTTTCTTAGTTGTTAATGGACTTTATTTTTATGTGGTGCTGAGGATTGAATCCAGTGCCTCACACATGCTAGGCAAGTGCTCCACCACTGAGCCACAACCCCAGCCCAAGGACCATTTCTTTTTAAAGGACCAAAAAAGAGAGAAAAAAACAACTTGGTCTCACTGACACAGAGTGGAATTTATTGATCCCTATAATAAAAGCAGCAGCAGCAGAAGCAACACAAGGTACAGTTTCTTTTGAACCTGCTTACCTCCTTTTCAGCTTCATCTGGTAGTTCCCAGAAGCATTATTATGTCTGTTTATGATAACAAATGCTAAGCACTACTCTAGATTGGTAAATTCTCAGGTAAAGAACCATAGTACCATCACTGGCTTTGATTTTTGTCATATGGTCATTCATGAATTAATAACTGTGAAAGAAGTTGATTTTTCAAGTAGCCTTAGGCAAATTAGGAACATACCCTAGAGCTAGAGGTGTGTTGCTGGAGGAGCACCTTCCAAAAATATGCCTGAGAAAAAGTGATAGTTTCTCAGAAGAAATTGTGTGTGCTTTTCTGGGGAAGGAGGACTGAATGTATGCTGCATGGCAAAAACACTCTTTTCCATTCAATTCACCTTGAAGATGTTTAATCTCTTCAGTGGAAAAAAAATGCCACTTGGTTTTCTTCCATCTTCTTGGCTATTATCATTTTGATTTATGTGTTTACTATAATTCCTTTGCCTCACATTTATATATAGAAGTTTCTCCAGGATCTATTCTAATTACTCTTCTCATGCTACATAGACCTCATTATTTAACTTTTATTTGTTACAAATTCTGTGTTGATAACTTTAAATTCTATAAATCTATTTTGATTCATCTCTTACATGCTCCAGAATTATAATACTCTACTGAAATATTGCAAATTCAGTGCTTTCAAGCAGGAAAAGCTCTATACTTTATAAATAGCACTATGCATCAACTGAGTCCCACCCATAAACTTTTCTTTCCATATATTTTATAGTTCATCAAACAGTAACATTATTCAACTATGTACCAATGCAACTCACCAAAAAGTCATGACTTTATCTTATTCTTTCAACTCCAGGTCATTCACCAAAGACTTAGCTTTTTGTTTTTATATTTCTTGAATCTTCACCACCACCCATTTTTTAAACTATTCCCTATTTCAGGTCTTCACTGAGCACTGTCTCCATTCTTGCTCTCCTGATGCCATACTTCTCGGTTTTTCTTTCTAAAACACATGATTGTATCATTTTGCTACTTACAGTTTCTTCAAATTCTTCATTGATATGTAGACTTAACATTGTATATTAATTGCCATTTCTAATATTGCCAACTATTTTTCATATATTGACATAGAAATTTGGTCCTTCCTGAAGTTTTTTTGTTATACTCCTTTATATAGTGTGTTAGATTTCTATCACCACAACAAACAACGGAGATAACCAATTTATAAGAGAAAAAGTTTATTTTGCTTCACAGTTTTAGAGATTTCAGTCCATGACTGGTTTGTGCTATTGCTTTGGTGGCATATCATGGTAGGAGCATGTGATGGGTCAACACATTCACCTCAGGGCTGGAGAGAAGAAGAAAAAAAAGTGGGTGTTCCACTGTCTCCTAGAGGGTATGACCCTAGGACCTGAAAAACCTCCCTCTATGTCCCACCCCTTAAAATTTCCACCATCTCCCTATAGCACCAAGATGGGAAAGCTTTAATACATGGGACTTGAGGGAGCATTTCAGATCCAAACTAGCAAACAGTTTTTGAATAAAGACATTTTCAGAATGTGTCACTTATTTTATAAATGTCCATTGAAATTACATTTTAAATATTTTTTTGGCATTATGTGCATATAAAGTATTATATGCTTGTATGCTTAATTCATTTAAAATAATCTATTTGGCTTTGCTAAATCATGAAAATCACATTTTTATCTATCTGTAGTGTACTAAAGCCCTAGAAATAATCTTCAAATTATTTTATCGTTTATTAGCTATTTGGATAAGGAAGACTGCAATTGTTGACCCTGATGAAACTTTAATTTTTGTCTGTAATATTAACCTATTTGTGGCCTTATATCTTTATTGCTCTGTGCCTGTTTTCTCTCAAGTGCAAATTTTGGTAATTCTGTATTCTCTGTTTTATTATATTACAAGATTTTAGTTTTTCCATTCACAGTGTATCGAACATTAAATCAAAGGACAGGTTCCCACTTTCATATAGCTTACATTCTAATAAGGAGAGAACATATAGACAAATATATCCTATATCAAAGGTGATAAATTGAATGGTTTCCTATTATATACATCTGCCATTGGGCTAGACAAGTATTTTAAATTCAAAAACATTTATTTTCTTCTAGGACTAAGTAAAATTACTTTCTTTTGTTTTTTTTCTTTTTTTCTGGAGGCAGGTACTGGGAATTGAACTCAGGGGTACTCGACCACTGAGCCACATCCCCAGCCCTATTTTGTATTTTATTTAGAGACAGGGTCTCACTGAGTTGCTCAGCACTTTACTATTGCTGAGGCTGGCTTTGAACTTGTGATCCTCCTGACTCAGCCTCCTGAGCTGCTGCAATTACAGGCATGTGTCAATGTGCCCAACCTTTCTTGACTTTCTTAAGGCCTATGCACTGACCCACAAAGCAGAACCACCTTCACTCTGGTTATTGCTTATGTGGAAACACAGATGACTCTTAACTTGATTCATTAAATATATAATCTTTTGTACTTCAGGCACTTTCAGTCATATTCTTGCACAATTTTGGAGCTCTTCATGCAAGCTCAGAAAATAATTCTGTGTTTTCCTATGGTGTTCCTGATCTTTTGATTCTTGCACATTATCCTCTGATTTTGTTGATAGGTAAAGAATTATAATCCATTATGTTTTATATGCACAATAGCCAAGGCTTCTCAGAACTTCAACAAAAATTAAAACATAACAAATTAATACACTATGCCAAAAAATTAAAAAATATTTAATTATGCTATAACATTAGAAATGATACCTGTCTACCCTGTCAATTCAGGGGGACAAGATAATAATTAAAAGGAAAAGATGTAACTGAAATATTCTTCCGTTCTTAAAAGAGTTAGATAAGAACAAGGAACAAATGTAACAATATACATCTGCAGGCGGTGATTGAAGAAATGTGTGAGGAATTAAAGAAATTCAAGTGGCATAATCAATGCTGTCATCACTGTGTAAATTTGAAGTTTGTGATCCATAAATGACTGGCATCCCTCTGGCCATAGCATTCTCACAGTCTAGTTAATGCTTATTTTTCTGTCCTTTATAATTCAGGCTCTTTTTAACATGACCTAATGGGATAGATGTTAGGGGAAAATATTGTGTCCAAACAACATAATTTATACAAATATTTTAATGATAGGTTATTTCAGTTTTGGTCATTTTTATCCTAGAAGAGAAAATGGAGAGCTAACAATATTGTTAGGCGAATGTTACTTGCTTTCTGGGTAATGGTAATTTTACTCAATCATTTTATATATTTTAAGCAGTTATTCAGAGTCTATTCTGTGCTAAAGATTTTGCCATGCATACAGGATTATATAGTTTAAAGATTAATAGTGCAGTTATAGAGGTAAAATATCCCTGGCTTTATGTTCCAGCTTGGTCGTTTTTTTCAGCTGTATCATCATAAAAAGTCCTTTACAATTTTTAGTTTTCTTGATGTTTTAGTCAACTATTGCTGCAATAATGGTATTTAAGTATAACCAATATTTCCAAATGTTTAGAACAAACAGCCTTCTCATACATTGGTTTGTATTTAGGTTATGTCAGCTGAAGCTGGTTGGGCTTGAGTCTAAGCAGAGAGAAGGCTCACCTCTGTTCCAAATGACTGATTCTTCTTTCTGAAAACAAGTGCTATCCAGGAAAATCTCTTCTTAAATCAAGGGAAAGAATTACCAGGTACATTCATACCAAACTATATAAGATATTTACAATTTAGGTTTATATTCCATTAGCTAAAGCAAGTCACATAGCCAAACCCAAGATCAAAGGGACAAGGAAGTATACTTCTCCAATACAAAGGGATAGGAGAGTGATTGTTTCCTAATCAATCAGTCATACTTACCTATGCATTTGAACTGATACTTCCTACATAACAGTTTTAACAAAGCACAGATGAAATAAAATATTAATACTTATGAAAGTGTTTACATATTTTGTAAAGTAATAGTAGCTTTTGGGCTGAGGGTGTGGCTCAGTGGCAGAGCGCTTGCCTCCCATGTGTGAGGCACTGGGTTCGATCCTCAGCACCACATAAAAATAAATAAAACACAATAAAGACACTGTGTCCATGTATAACTAAAAAAATATTAAATAGTAGGTTTTATTTTTATTGGCGAAACCAAAATAACAGAAACCAAGGCACAGCCTAGAAAAGGAGATATTTACATATGCAAACCAATTACTATAGAAGTTTGACAAATCCTAGAACAGTATCATGTACAAGGAAGTGTAAATAGAAAGGGAAGGAAAACTTTCATTCCCCTATGACATATCATGGGAAACTTCCTAGATCAGGTGAATTGTGAAGTATGAATAAGGAGCTGCAGGATAATAAGAGAGGTGAGATTATAATGATAAAATGGAAGTGCCTGTATAGACAAAGCATGGAAGAAAAATAGGACCTGCAACTATTTTGATTTGGTTATATTGCAAGCCACAAGATTAGAATTTTATTCTCTAGCTGGAGAGAATATTGAATAGTTTTAGCATGAAAATTACCTTATTGGATTTTGAAATATGGAAAATTTATTTCCAAGGATTTGTGGCCCACACTGAGACAGTATGATTTAATTATTATGAATATTGTGTGGGCATCAAGATTTTTAATGAGTTCCCCAGGTAATTGTAATATTCAGTCAAGTTTGAGAATCAATGAGTTGAAGGAAAGAAAATGACGGGAAGTAAAGTTACGGAGTTATAAGGTGAAAGTTTTGAGGCAGAAGATTTCTAACTAATCACATTGGGATTAAAATGTAACCTAAATGAAAGAAATGAGA
The DNA here is from genome assembly GCA_028644305.1 of Xerus rutilus. NCBI lineage: Eukaryota > Metazoa > Chordata > Mammalia > Rodentia > Sciuridae > Xerus > Xerus rutilus. The sequence goes on from CM053417.1 coordinate 96,168,995, forward strand.
TGTGGATGATCAGTGATTTCAAGGCTAGTTTATTGAGATTTTTGTGTTTTTGGAAATTGAAATCAAAGAATTTGCCAAGTTCTGTGATGATGGGTATGTTTACAATCAGGCACCAGTGACTTATGAAAGTTGAAGAAGGGATTATAATGGATAAAGTAAAAGAGCATATTGACATAAGACCTAAGGGAGGAAGAACTTTATCATAAGAGGGTCTTTATTATAAGTAGGAGAGTACAGAAGAATACTCTTCATGAATTTCTCTGATATATATTGAAAAAGTCTACTTAGTAAATGACTAAAGAGAAAGAATTATCTTCAGAGGTGATTCGTGATTAATTTATGGTATTTACAAGAATGTGCTAACAGTCTAACTCAAAGGAGAGGTTACAGAAAGATGAGGATAATATGTATTCCAATGAAATTTGGGAGAAGGAAATCATAAGGGAAGAAATGCAGACTAAAGATTAGAGAAGACAAGAAGGTAACTGGTAGCGACTCACATTTCATGGAAAAGTAGATTAATTGATAGTGATAGCAACACTTCATTCCTGGATAACAAATGACCACAATCTTAGAGGTTTAAAATTACATACATTTATCTTCTCTGTTTCGGGGACTGGAGTTCTGGCATAGGTTAACTGGGTTCTCTGCTCAGGATCTTACAAAGCTTTGATCAAGGTGTCAGTCATGTGCATTCTCATCTGGTCATGTATAGTTAGCAGGATTCTTTTCCTTGTGGTTCCTTGTTATTATAGGAATAAGATACTTTCTTTCTTACAGGCTATTGGAGACAAGGATGATTTCACTTAGCTCCAAGTGGACATTGTAGTTCTTTCCTCTCCCAACTTGGCATTTTACTTTTTTCAAGGTTTGCTCCAGTCTTCTAGCAGGGAATTTTTTGTAGTGTGATGTAAAACAAGGGACTGGTTTTCCCATTACCTTTGTTTTTTTGAAAAATATATTCTATTTTTTATTTTTAGTTGCTGATGTACCTTTATTTATTTACATGTGGTGCTGAGAGTTGAACCCAGTGCTCCATACATGGTAGGCAAATGCTCTACCACTGAGTTACAACCCCAGTCCATCACCTTTGTTTTTATTGTCTAGAAACACACATAGGTTCATAAGGGGTAGAGATTTTATAGAAACGTGTGATTCATCTGGGTTACTTTGAATTCTGCCTATTAGAGCATTAATAAGATTATATTTTCCAAGGATTGTCGAGGTCAGAACTGGGTAGGAGGCACAGGGTGTGTATTTTTTCTTGTTTCAGAAAGGTAGAATGAGCTTCCATGACATTTGACAAGGTGCACAATGATTGTACTCTAACCTAGAGATAAATCTCCATGGTGAGCATGTTCTAATGCAAGACAACTATAGGGTTTTGTGAAGAATATACAGAACAGAGGATACTGTACAATCAAGGTGAAGAAATGTCTTGTTCCCAGCGAAGACTAGCCTAGAGTATTAAGAGCCCTGGGGATAAAGCAATCAGAGACAAACTTTGTTCTGGATGGGTCCTTTTTTTTTTCTTTTTAAGAGTCAACGGATATAGAAAAAAGTGGTCAGAATTTCTTTAGCAGAACTTTATCCCAAGTTAAAGTTTCCTTGGTTGTGGGATCCACCACTAAACCATACCTACCTCTTTTTTCTGTTGCTCTTCGAAGACATTCTCATACATCTGAAAATATGAAATTCTACTGTAGACCATGTGCTACAATAAGAACTAGGTTTTAATTAATTGTCTTTCTATGCTTATAGTCTTTTTAAAATTTCACAATGTTAAACCATAAATATTGCTATTTTTGTCCATAAGGATCTGATAATTTCATAAGATTAAAATTAACAAATTTCTATGTGTTTCTTAAATTTTTAAATCAATTTTATACTAATTCCTTTGTTCCTGAACATAAACATCAATGCCATGCCGCTAAACTTCCCTAAAGAGGCTACAGTACTATTTGATTCAAATCAGAAATATTTTCTCCTACAATTAGGAGCTCTGGTAAAGGTTGGTAACATGTTTGAATACTTCTTTTGTGTCAATTTAATATTAAGGGAAACATAAGGTAATGAATAATGAAAATCTTTGTTGCAGTATTTTGATATGAGTATATGTAAGAAGGCCCATATGTATGCATGAATATAGATGGATGTGTGTACATTTATATATTTGTATATGCATTTGGCTTTGAAAGGGTTATGTAAGTTCCTTCTTTGTATATAAGTCACAATCATCCGTGGAACAAATGTGTGTTTAGAAAGAATGTATCAGAGAAAATTTAGTAATATCTTTGCTGGAAAAGAAGCCTGCAGACTATTGAAGAAAGTGAAGTGATTTTATAATTAGTTTATAATCAATAGAAGAGATGTTTTTTAGAAAGATTTAGAGTTAGCTCCCATAGAAGATTAAAACAGATAAAATTAAATCATAATAAACAAATTCAAGATAACCCTGTAACTTAAAATATTTGCAGATTTATGCATATATATAATGATATGGGTAATTAAACAAATTTGATGTGCTGTGTCAAAGAGATGTTGTTAGAAATTCCATTGTACAAAATTATAGCTAAGTAGAGAAAGCAGCATGAACCTTAAACTCTTTAAAGCAAATCTACTGAGAAACTCATGATAATAATATGTTCATTTTTGGCCTTTGAAAATTAAAAGGATTATCTGTAACATACACTAAGAAGAATTTGGAAACTTGGAGAAACATTTCTCAGTCTTTTATTTCAGTTAAACATGCATATTGATTTTTTTCTTTCTTGCAATATTACCAGGTATTTATCCTTTTTTCTAATAATTAAGAAATGGAAAAAGGAAAGACAGAGGAATGAATCCAAGATAATTTTCCTACATACTTATATGAATGCACCATAGAAAATCCCATCATTATGTATATCCATATGAATGAGTCCCTAACTAGAATAAGATATATTCCATGTTTGTACAATTATATCAAAATGAATTCTACTGTCATGTATAACTGAAAAGAACTGATAAAAAATAGATGGCAAAGGACTTGGGAAGATATGTAACACATTCACTATATAGTTTATAACACTTAAATATGTATCTGAATATGTAAAAAGTACATATTATTTTTGCCCAAAATATATGATCCAGAACTTTAAAATGAAATAATTATTATTATGATATTATGTAAATTTTCATATCTTCTTTAGTTCTCTAACATAATTGATGTCTTTTCCTGTTGTTTTAGTTATTAATAATCTTGTTACTCATCTTTTAGTTTATGTTCTATGTTGTCTCAATGTGTAAATTATTTATATCCTTTCAGATCATGCATGAAAGCTTTTAGCAAGTGATATTGAAAGAAGGCATGAGAATGAGACAAATACTTAAGATTATAATGTCATGTCTTCCTTAAATACTCTTGGTAATGTCTTGCTCATCATGTTTTCCTCATCTATTTTACCATTATATTTAAATCTATAGTATGCATGTTTATCTTAAGAGCATATGTTATTTGTTCAATTCTATACCTCATCATCTAGCACTTAATTATTTACTAACTACATTATTATCCAATTGATTCATGTTCTAAAAATGTCTTATCACAGGAGGATTTAAAGAAATTTAAGAACCAGATCCTTCCTTTTAAAATATCCTTATTATAATAATGAGGCTCTGTGTTATTCATTTTCATTTTGACAATGCCAGTTAATCCTCAAAATTATTATTTATACATAAAGAAATTGAGTTAGTAGCAGAGGCAGTATTGAAACCAAGAACATTTTGTTCTTGGATCTTACCTTGGTAGACAAAGTCATTGTCAGTCATGGTCCTACCGACTTTTGCAAACTTACCTGGGGCCCAAAGTATGTCAGAATAGGCTAAGAGATTATGTTTTTGGATTTAATATCAGAATAATCCTGTAACTTAATATTTGAATCTTTGTGCCTTTAGATAAGAATATTGATAAATAAACTTGATGTATTTAACCAATGAATAGTAGTTAGAAAGAAAACTAATTTTTCATAATCATGACTGAAAAGGAAAACCAGCATGAACCATAAAATCCTTGAATGTAAATACATGCAACTTCAGCTTTAAGATTAGAAGTCCCACTGATTTTTGAAGTAATGCTGCTGAGATGCATCTTGCAATAAATAATTACCAGAAGTTTAGACAGACTATAGAGCAGTTTCCAGAAAGGAGAATAATATGAAAGGAAGGGAATTCATTTAGATCATCAGAAACTATGAGAAAGGAAGCATTCTTTTAGATAAATAAAACATGTCAATGGGGATTTTAGAAATCTGTTAGTAGTAACTGATGTTCGGACTCCAAAGTCAGTCCTCCCTATTTAGGAGAAGTTTCAAGGGAGGGCCACAGGTTTGTATGAACCATTGCATGGTGCACATTTGGAAAAATGCAGGAGTAGGTCAAGTGCTTTATTATAGGAGTTGAAATTAAATTAATAGCCTTGAATTCCAGAATGTCTGCTGCTCATGCCACACTGTATACTGGGTCAGATCTGATTTTCTAACATATTGTATCTTTTCTTAAACTATTTGCCCTTACATTTAGATAAAGAAACTGGCATTCAGAGATTACCCAGTATCTCAAATCTAGTATATCTCAAAAGTTATGTTAAAACTTAGATTTTTCCTAGTTCTCTAAAATTATAACCATTCCACATTTTGATAATTTTACATGTGGCATAATTTAATATGAGGAGTCTTGCTTCAAACCATTGATAAAAAAAAATCTCTATCACCTAAGGATGATGGATCTGATGCATTTTATAAATTTTAGTTCAGAAATATTTCAGGGGACATTTATGGCTTTATCCACATATTCTGGTACAGTATATTGTGTGTGATCACATGTCTCTCAATATGTGGCAAATGTGATATTCCCCTCACAGGTTGCCATATGACTTCAGGTAAAATTATGAGTGTATGTGTTTTATTGATAATTTTCTATTCAGGATAGTACAAATTGACATTAGAACAAATGATTTACTTATTAAGATTAATCATTTTGACTTTATAAAATTAAAATGTATTACCATCTATATGGAAAAAATGCTTGAACATGTATTCTTTCAGTTTTTAGGCATTTAGTTTTCCTTGATTCTGAGTTTTAGATTTTATTTCTAAAGAATGAATTACCACAGAAGTTATTTTCAGGACCTATCCTTGGAGAATATTAACAAATGTTTGCCCTCTTGTATTTTAAATGGTTTAAAAAATAATGCCTTATACTGTCTAGAAATCTTAGTAAAACTATTATTTCTTATGTAGTGTGAGTTATAATGAGTCAGAAAACACTTTCAAGCTATTTGACGGTAATATAGCATAATCTCCTATAATTCAGTTCAAAATGATGTATGTGGCTAATGACATGTATTCATATAGTGATAAAATAGTATGTGGCTTTTGTGCTTAGCATGAAAAGTTGAAATAAGTGGTAACTTGCTAATTTTCTGTGCAATTTAAGGGTGAGTTTTAGATGACGGGGTGATGGATCTAGGTATTTTTCAATTAAAGTTTTCTCTTCTACATTTTTAAAAGGAATTCCAATAGGTATACTAATGTACATTTTCATAGGGATATTTGGTAATTTAGAAAGCTAAAAATTTCTAATAAGGGACAGGCAGTATTCACCCTACGTGCAAAGTAACTGGCAAAGTGTTTACTGAACTTTCTTTTAAGAAGATTATGTGGTTTCCTATACTCAATTCTTTGTTTTTTGCATGTATAATGTTTTTATTTGTTCTTATTAGTTATACATGACAGTATTTTACATATATGAAGTATAACTTCTCATTCTTCTGGTTGTCCTCTATTCTTTCTACCTTCACTTTTGCCTCACTCCTAGCCCATGTGAGGGGAATAGAATATTTATATATTTAAATTTTCAAAATAGGGATTGATCCCCAATGATTAAGAACTACTGACCCATAGGAAACTTTAAGCTTGATCTTACCAATAAAGATGATATGTAATGCAAAAATATTAATTATATAAATCTCTTAAAATGCTTAAATAACCAAATGAAATAATTTAACTTGTTATAATGCCCATGAAAGTTCATGTAGTGGAACAGTAGAAAAGTAGATTGAGCTATATTAAGCTCCAGATTGAAAGCTAAGTATACTAACTTTCCCCTTCATATAGTACAGTGCATGTACATTGTAAATTGTAGGTTGTTTACCAGTTTGTATTTTATTTTTTCCCAAGATTGGAGCAATTGGGGCTACAGAATCCAGTTAACTAACATTCAAAAGATGATAAATGTGTAATGAATTTATTATTGAGAAATATATTGAGGTCATAAAGATACAGAATTCTGTAAGTCGAGTCTTGAAAATGTAGTCTGACAATTACCTTGAGCTATTTCTATAATAAATTTGTTTAAAATGTGGAGTATAGGCCGAAAACAGTGGATTTCTGAGATATATTTAGATTCTGTTGGTATTATGGGACAAAAGTATGTTTTAAAAAGACTTACAGCAATCTAGATACAATCCAGGTACATGATCCATTTAACTCATTTTTTTTTCCAGTTCTTAAAAAAATATACACAATAGCAAAATCTTAAGGACACAAAACTGACAGTAAAGGGGTTATAAAAGGGCTTATATGCTTCTTTTAGTCTTCTGAGTTTTCTAAGATTTTTTTTTCTACACTCATTTAGCACTCAACTACAGCAAAACTATGTAGTATAAATAATTGAGTTCTCACATACCCATATATCCGTCTTATGGAGTAACCTGCTTTGCTGGGTTTTCATAAATAACATGTAACTGCAAAATCTCAGTAACCTGCAACAGTGGTTATTAATTTTTCTCTCCTGTTCCATACCTATTGCCCAATTCAGTGCAGATTGTGGGTTGGAGTCAAATCTGCTTCATTTGTATTTTTATTCCAGGCTTCATATTGAAGGATATGCTTTGATTTGGAATTTGCTCAGAGAACTAAGACGATAATGAAGGTGTTTAAGTTTGTAATGCCTCCAAATACTTCATCATTTTTGCTCACTTCATTGGCCAAAATAATTCTCATTGCCAAGGCCAAAGTCACTAGGGTGGAAAATTATAACTCTGCCTATACGGAAGGAAAAAGTGAATAATGAGAAAAGTAATAATCTCTTATATCCTTGTAGATTCCAGAGTTGGTTGATTTATATCTATTTAGTATGATGCTTCTTAAAAGTTGCAATTTATTGATTTTCCCTATGATGTGTCATCATTTCAATTATAATAATTAAGCAGAAAAATACAATGTAAAAATAAAAGAAAAAAATACAAGCAGATAATAATAACATTTCATTTATCTGGAATGAAACCCCAGGCATCATCTTCCTTCCACATATCAAGAACTAGGAACTAAACAAATAGATCACAAAATATATGCCATCTATTTTAATGACTATGTATGATGAAATTTACTCATAGTAAAATAACTATGTGACCTCTCCTAAGAACCAGTAGTGTATTTTTGTTTTACATAATTTTTTTTTGATTTACCTTGTGGGCCTAAGTCTTATTAGTAGCACATTAGATGTAATCAAAATCACACCATTGTGATGCTACAAATTGACAGCTGATAGTGTGAAATTATGGAAAAGATAATTTTACTGTTGGTCCTAATGTTTAACCTCTTCTTTTTTATAAACCATTGCATGGATTTTATGGTACTACTTTTAAAGGAAGTGTTTCCCTACCTCTTTGACTTGTACTTGGTCATGTGACTTGCTTAGAAATAGAACGAAGCAGTAGTAAAAATGTGCTAGTTCCAAACCTAGACTTTAATTAATGTCTTGGTATGTGTTTGTTCCCTTGTGCCTCTTCCATCACCATGAAATGAATTTGTCTCTGTTAACCTATTAGTTAGGATAAGAGACACATGAAGCATATCTGACCCACCCGATCAGCCCAAGCCTTCATGTGGTTATTATTTTATGTGACTATTAGACTAGACTTAAGTTTTTTCATATTTTTGGCAATAATCAATTAAAATAAATGTAAGAATGTGAAAATAATTAAAAAATAAATATGATCCAGATTAGAATTCCCCAGTGTATTATGGAGAACATAACATATATTTGGTAATAGAAGCCTAAGATCAATTCTTCAGAATATCTACATTAAATAAAATTATATATTAAGGAATATTGAGAGCCCTTAATAGGCTCTGTTAATTTCCAAGAGTTCAAGTTAGCTGCATTTTTCAAATATATTTGACATCACACAATTAACATTAATGGGAATAACTAGCAACATCTCCCTCAATATAATTTGATAAATAAAGGTTATTCTAGGGTCATTTACTAGAGTAATCAATAATCCTATAGCACTTGAAAGCTTCACTGTTGGATCCCTCCACATGAGGCACAATTCATACTGAAAATAATGCTTTGTAATTAAGAAATATTTATGAGAGAATTCAATAAGCTTCAAAATTTATGATAATGTTTTTACATAATATTTTCTTGATTCTTTTGACAAGAAACCAATGATATAGGTATAATAGGACATGATATAAAGAGAACAGAGAAGTCTTTTACACAGAACAATGTCTAATGTAGAGAGTGTAGAATGTTTTCTAGGATATATGTTGTTTTAATTATTAAATACCCATTGTCCACAAATGTGAATTCTGCGCCTACATTTGTGAAGCTGTTTTGCAGACTTTCAGGGGGTTATAGTAGTTTAGCTTAAATAGCCAATGTAATTAATTCATAAAGCCTAAAAATGTTCCAAAGTGATTCTGTATGAAAGTTATGCAACCATTCATATTTGATAAGATATAATTTCTAACAGTAATTTACTTATTGATAGATTTAGTGTTTTAATGCAGATTACTTGGGAAGATAATAATTGCTTTTATGGATACTGAGAAAGTTCTTTTTCACCATTTCTATAATTATTTAAAATCCAATCTGCACAAATGTACATGGGCTGATAATTTATTTCACTTCTTATCTTTTGAAATATTGCATTGCTAGGAATACCAACATTAGCTTATATACAACAACAAAACTTTGAGTTAATCATATGACCATCTATTGCATAGATACCATGTGGACAATGTTAACTTCTTCTATATTAGAAGTTTTTTCAAAGTCTATATTTTACACCAAAATACTGAGTAACTAGTGCTTTGAAATTAAATTTCATTCCAATTTAAAGGGTTCATTTAGAATCTTTAGAGCTCATGTACTAGCTATTTACTCAGCTTTAATCATTTTTACATTCTTATATTAATAGTGAAAATGTTTTTTAATTATGCCCTTGGTTTAGTCAGTGTTTTCACTGCTGTGACCAAAAGACCTGAGAAGAACAATTAGAGGAGGAAAAGTTTGTTTGGGGGCTCACAGTTTCAATAGATGGCTGGCTCCATTCCTCAGGGCTCAAAGTGAGGCAGAACATCATGGCAGAAGACTGTGATAGAGGAAAGTGTTCTAGGACATAGTACCAGAAAGCAAAAAGAGAAAGGAAGAAAATGCTCCACTGTCTACAGAAAAATTATATACCTCAAAGTCATGTCCTTCATGACCTACCTCCTCCAGTCACTCTCCACCTACCTTCAGTTACCACTCAGTTAATCCCTATCAGGGATAAATGCATTGATTGGATTAAGGCTTTCATAACTCAGTTGTTTCACCTCTAAACCTTGAATTGTGTCCCACATAAGCTTTTGAGGGACACCTCATATCTAAACCATAACACCCCTAAACCCAGTGTTTCATATATTTAGTACAAAAAGTACTGTATAAATGTTTAACATAAGAATTTCCATATTGATTAAAAAATACCACATAAATGATCTTTTACTTTGTTTATTCTGGATAAAATATGCTGTATTGGTAATTAATATAGTTTCTCTATTCATGTGAATTTACTGAGATGATGAAGGATGCTATGCCCAGCCTACGGTATCCATGGATACCAGGCAGATCAAGGATTCCAGGATGAGTAAGTTTGGAATTGAAAGTCAACACCTCTTATCCAAACCATCATCATTGAAGTGTTTGCAAAGGCATGCCAATGTTAACTTAGCAGATTTTGCGTAAAGTGGAGGCAAAAAGGTACAAAAGCTAATTTAAGTGAATAAAATGTTTTCCCAGAAGTTGGTACTTTCTCACTTCTGGAAAAGTAATTTCATAAAACCTGAAAGAAAGGAAATTAGATCTATATATTTATATATAGATTTGACAGGGTTGCATCGACAACTTGTCTTGTAAAACAAACTTGAAATCACAATTTAGAATTCTAAAAACTTACAAGATAATATAAAGCACTTTTCTGCTTAAAAAAAGTTGGAGATATTAACAATTTTTAACCATAAAACTGTTTATGTATGTATATATTTATATGTAAACATATATGTAAACTACTTTAACTCTTTCATAAATACATCCTGGAAATGTAGTCCTTGTGTGAATCTTGAAATAAGAAAACTTTTTCAGCAAAACATGTTCCCTTGAGCGCTTAACCCAATTTTAAGAATATGGTATATGACATTTGAGGCAAAAAAGATCTAAGTAATGTATCTACATATTCTTACATGTTATACTAAATGTGTTTGACTAATGATGAAAATTAATGAAAGGCAGGTATAGCTAAAGGTTAGCTGGGAATGATTTAATTGACATGTATTATAAATAGACTACATATAAGGCCCTTGAAGGTATCTAATATTTACATAACAGCCTCTGAAAATTGACTTACAATATTGTCCCTTTTATCTATGATGTATGATGACAGAAATAAGGTTGTTGTATTATAGAAACTAATATATTACTGCATAACAGCATTATCCAGTAGTCCAGATATGGATATAGCCAAAATGTCCATTAGCAATAGAAACAATATGTAAATAGTTCTATGTCCACAGAGTAGAATACTATAAAGCAATGACACTGAATGGACTATTTTAGTAAAACATGGATGAACTGCACAAATAACACTGAGTAAAATAATCTAGCTACAACAAAGTATAGCCTGTAAGATTCAATTTTCATAAATTTAAAATAAGGAACATATGATTTTATTAGAATATATATATGACAAAATATACTATTTTCTCATGTACAGTTCAGTGGCATTAACTACATTTATAATATTTTGCATCCATCTCCACTATCAATTTCCAGAACTTTTTCATCATTTCAAATATAAGCTCTGTACCAATTAAACAATAAGTAACATAATATTTCCATTCTGTGTGTATTAATTTGCCTAGTTTATTGTTGTGTCTGGCTTATTTTAATTAGCATAACATTTTCAAAATTATCTACATTGAGACATGTTAGTCCATTTGAATTACTATAATGAAATACCTTAGGTAGGCTAACTTTGTAAATAAAAGATACTGAACAAAAAAGCAAATAACCCACTGAATAAATGGGCAAAGGAACCAAATAGACATTTCTCAAGAGAAATGGCCAAGAAATATGTGAAAAAGGTTCAATAGCCCTAGTAATCAAGGAAATCCAAATCAAAACTACACTCAGATTTCATCTCACTCCAGTCAGAAAGGCAATTATCAAGAACACAAATAATAAATGCTGGTGAGGATGTGCGGAAAAAGGTACACTCATACAAAATTAGTGGAGCTACTAGTCAGTACAACCACTCTGGAAAATAGTATGAAGATTCCTCAAAAAGCTAGGAATGGAACCATGATATAACTCAGCTATCCCACTACTCAGTATTTAAAGAACTAACATCAGCATCTTACACTGTCACATCAGTGTTTATAGCAGTGCAACTCACAACAGCCAAGTTATGAAACCAGCCCAGGTACTCATCTATAGAAGAATGAATTAAGAAAATGTGGAATATGTATACACACACACACACACACACAATGGAGTTTTACTTGGCTATAAAGAATAAAATTATGGCATTTGCTGGTAAATGGATAGAAATAGAGAACATCATGCTAAGTGAAATAAGCCAAACTCAGAAAGCCAAGGGTTGAATGGTTTTTCTAATATGTAGAAGCTAGAGCTGTTAAGGGGAAAAGGGGGATGATCCAATATCATAAGATAGAGAGAAGGTCAGTAGAGTAGAAGGAGATTGTGTGGTAGAGAGGAGAGATGTAAAAGGGGAGGAAATGCAGAATGACGAAAGTATACTATGTGCACATATAAATATACCACAGTGAGTTCCACCTTATGTACATCTATGCAACACCAATTTAAATGAATAATAGGAGGAACGTAAGTAGAGGAAGGGAGGGAGGGAAAAGGAGACCAGGGACTGAAATGGAACAAAGTAAACTCCATGTTTGTATGATTATGTCAGAATGAACCCAAATATTATGTATAACAATGCACTAATTAAACACATTTTAAAACTAGAAAAATGTTTACTTAGCTGACAGTTTCATAGATTCATTGGTAAGGTGCTGGCATTGACTAGGCTATTGTGAGGATCTCATGGATGATAGAATCACAATGATGGAGGCACATATGACAGAACTCGATCACATTGCCTGACAGGAAGCTAGAGAAGCTGAGGACACACATTCCTAAGGGAAAATCCCCCAATTGAGCTATAGATGTACTCTAGGATTCACCTCTTAAAGGTTATATTTGTTTTAAATATAAGGATTTAAATATAAGGATTACTATTGCAGAGGAAGTTTTTGAATTTGAGTTACTAGATACAACTGGGGCCTATGCTGTGTTGGTAACTGACTACATTCTTCCTTAAATGATTGCATAGGTCTGTCACCGTTGTGTTAATTCATAGAGTTGTACACATTTGCTCACTTTTCTTGGTTTACTGAGGTCTTTAAAGATAGCAATAAAAAGGAACAAACTATTGATGCCAATAACGTAAGTGAATCTCACAGCATTATACTAAGTGAAAATAGCTATTTAAAAAGCCATATAATATGTGATGCAATGTATAAAACATTCTGGAAAAAAAAAGACTTAGAGGACTGGAAACCAGATGAATGATTCATAAAACCCAGAGGTGGAGCTGGAAAATAAGCAGAAAGCAGTACAACAAAATGAATCAAGTTATGGAAATAGTATATAAAATTTGGTAGATGTTGTATGACTTAATACATGTTCAAACTTATGAACTTTACTCCTAAAAATTGTGAATTTTATTATAATGTATATTCAAATAACCATGATGTTGACCACACAAATGGAACTAACCTGGCCAAAGTCACTTTCCATCAAGACAATAGGGAGGCATTAAGAGAAGAACAATGATGTTATTGTGAGTGCACGACTTTTAAGTAACATTTTATCAAATAGTTTTTAAACTAGGTGTGCATGGTGCTTGATATTTCCAGTGCCCTAACCAAAAGATGGGCCAATGTGAAAGAAATTGATGGCTTATATTGCATTTCATATATAACATACTTGCTATCTGTTCCACTTGCTGGATTTAGTTCATATTAGGTAATACTTACAAATTTGAATTTTTACTGAACAGCTTATTCACTTTATCAATTAGCTTTGACTCTGTGATAAAGCACTCCAACAGTGTTTAAACATCAAGCAGCCCAGTGCTTTGCCTCATGCCTGTAATCCCAGCAGCCCAGAAGGCTGAGGCAGGAGGATCATGAGTTCAAGACCAGCCTTAGCAACTTAGCAAGGACCTAAGCATATAAGTGAGACTCTGTCTCAAAAAATAAATAAAAGGGCTGAGGATGTGGTTCAGTGGTTAAGTACCCCTAGATTAAATCCCAGATACCAAAAAAAAAAAAAAAATCCCCACTTGAAATGCTATAAAACTCTGTTAAAAAATAAAAAAATAAGCACTTACTATATTCTGAGGTTATGTGAATTGGTTGGGTGATTATATATACTTATCCTGGCTCAGTTTAGCCAGGATGATCATGGATAGCATAACAGGTATCAGCTGATGTGGTGGTCTCTTTACCAGTAGGGTGGCCTGAGCTCAATCATGTAGGGGTCTCATTGTTCTATCGTTCTTAGCGGTAACTTGGGAGTAATTTCAAGAACTTTTCAAGCATCTGAACATATAACATGTGTTATTGTGTCTATTGCCAAACCAAATCATGTTAAATCAAAGATCAAAAAGTAGAGAAGTAAATTCCATCACTTGATTAGAAGGGGCAAATTGATATTGTCAAAATGTGTACCAAAATTGGTGAAATTATAATGCTATTTTGACAGTTCTATTGAGACATAATTATTAAACCATATAATTTATGCACTTTGAGGGCATATTGAATGTTTTCATAAATGTATAGAATCTATCAACACCACAATAATGATTTAGAATATTTTGTCTCTCCTGAAATTACCTAATTTTGCTTTGCAGTAATCTCTACCTCAAGCCATAGCCAATCTATAATCTTTTTCTTTTAAATTTTTTTAGTTATAGATGGACACAATACCTTTATTTTATTTATTTATTTTTATGCGATGCTGAGGATCAAACCCAGTGCCTCAAACATGCTAGGAAAGTGCTCTAGCACTGAGCCACAACCCCAGACCCCTCTAATTTTCTTTATGTTGCTATTGACTTGATTTTTTATAATTTAAATTACATCATGTAATATGTAATCTTCTGTATCTAGTTTATTTTTCACTTAGCATGGTGTTTTTGATATTTACTCCATAATTGCTCTTCCATTATATTTAATACATCATTAGCTACTTAAAAATTTATGGATGTCTGAGATATTTCAAATATTTGGTCATTATAAATAAAGCTTCTGTAAATATGGAGGATTTTACATAGAAATATACATTCATTTAGCTTACACAGATACCTGAGAGTTGATGTATCTTAAATGTAATTTAACTTTATAAGAAGGTGGTAAATATCTGCTGTTTCACTTATAATTTTAACAACTTGAATCTTCTCTGTTATTTTTTTTTGTCAGAATAGCTAAAGTTTTATAAAATTTGTTGATATTTTGAAGAACCAACAATTGGTTTTGGTCATCATCTTTATTTTTTATTTATTTCATTTGTTTCTCCTCTAATCTTCATTATTTCCTTCCTAGGCCCTTTAGGTATTGTTTGCTCTTATTACACTTTTATAAAGTATAGATTAGGTACACATTTGAGATATTTTTCCTTTTTAAAATATAAGCATTTATGACTTTGAATTTCCCTCAAGCATTTTTCTGAATACCAAAAGTTTTGCTGTATTGCAATTAGATTTTCATTCTCTTAAAAATATCTTTTAAAATTTTCTTATGATTATTTTAGATTAGTTTATTAAATTACCACGTTATGAATTTTTCAAGTTTCCTTCTGTTATTGAGTTCAACATTTTCAAATTATTGAGACTTATTTTACAAGGTAAAATTGTCTATTTTAAATATTGTTACAAGTATACTTAAGAAAAATATATACTCTGCTCTTGTGGGATTGAGTGATCTATTAGATGCACATTAAGTATAGTTATATAGTGTTTTTGCAGTCTTCTGTTTCTCCAGTCTGCCTAATTATTCTACCCATTGTTGAATGTGGGGTATTAAAGTCTTCAGTACATTTAGTTGAACTGTTTCTCACTTTAAAGCCGCCAGTCTTTGTGTTGTATGTTTGGATGCTAAATTCTTAGGTGCTTGTGAATTTATAATTATTTTATTTTCTTGATGAATTATCTATTTTCCAATTATATACTTATCTGTTTTTCAATTATGTACTTCTTTGTCTCTAGTAAGAATTTTTATCTTACAATATGAATTATCTGTTTTCCAATTATGTACTTCTTTGTCTCTAGTAAGAATTTTTATCTTACAGTATATTCTTGTGTGTGTGTGTGTGTGTGTTCTTGGTCTTTTATTAGGTAGGTAAAAAAATTTAGATTTCAGTCCTCATTTGTAAGTTTGCACTTGAACACATTTTGAGGTAGACTCTCTTTTTATTTTTTTTCATTTATCTGGTTATATGTGATATAGAATCACAACATACATGCAGTCATACATAAAGCTAGGGCTATAATGTTCATCCTATTCCACCATCTTTACTGTCCCCCTGCCCCCTCCCCCCTCCTACCCCTGTGACCAGAGTTCCTCTATTCTTCCCGTGTCCTCCCCCACATTATTGATCAGCATCTACTTATTAATGAGTACATTTGGCATTTCTTACAGTATATTCTGTGTGATATTATGTAGCCACTCCATTTCTTTTAAGACTCACAATCAAAATGCATTCTACTATTATGTATACCTAAGTAGAACAAATAAATTTTTAAAAATTAAAAAAAAGATTCACTAAACAAATACTATTTAGTATGGAATCTGTGTTTCTATGTTTTATACTTTCAAAATGCTTACATATTTGCATTTAATATGAATCTTTTGTAGACCACAATTAGTTTTGTCATTTTTTAATCAGTTGTGCATATTATTGATTGTAGTGAATTTCATTTAGTCATATTTAATACCATTCATTATAAGGAAAGGCTTCTTTTTTGTTTTTTTCTTTATATCTTATGTCTTTTTTATCAAGTCCCCAGTATTGACTTCTGTATGATATAAAGTATGGTGTACAACTTTGACTCCATTCTTGTTTCTTTTACCATATATTTCTTTTTTTTTAATTAGTTTATTTAATTGCATTTCAAGTCATAGCACATATATAGAGCTCATTTTTTCCATTTCTCTGGTTGCAAACCAGATAAAGTTACACCAATTGATTGAGATCGTCATCACTACCATATATTTCTTTTGAAATTATGTACTTAACATTTTTTCTATGAAGTGTCATTATTTTATTAGTATGCAACAGTCTACTTTGATTTAATAACTATTTAAATGATATGTGAAATTTTGCTCCTATGTAGCTGTCCTCTATTATGTTATTACTGGAGAAAATTAAATTTTTTATATACTGTGCCTCAATCAATACAGATTAATCATTATTTTTATGTGGTACATTTTAAAACACATATGATTAAAAGATTTATATTTAGAAATACATTAATACTCACTTTTGTGTTTTCATACGTGATCACCTCTGTTAGTTCTTTTATTTTTTATAGAAATTTTATGGCCATTGACTCTTTTGAAATACTTTTTGCTTATGGTCTGGAGAAAGGGTCAATATACATTTTTCCCAGATGTATATTCAGTTAGATATGTGAATCTGTTTTCTACATGTGTTCTATTGACATATATATTTATTTTTATGACAATGACATACTGCTTTGGTCAAGGTCTATAAATGATACAGATTCTAGTATACCATTTTGACTTGTTATGTTACTGGGGATTAAACACAGGGGTGCTAAACCACTGAGCCACATCTTCAGTACTTTTTATTTTTTTTATTTTGAGACAGGGTCTCCCTAAATTGCTTAGGGCCTTGCTAAGTTGCTGAGGCTTGTTTTGAACTTGCAATCCCCCTGTCTCAGCTTCCTGAATGCTGGAATTACAAGTGTGTGCCACCACACCTGGGTATAATAGAACTTAAAAGCGAGTTGCACATGTCCTCCAAATCTATCCATTGTTTTCATAGTTATTTTGGATAATCTATGTCCTTTTTCTTTATAAATTTTGGAATGAGTTTGCTAATTTGTGCAAAAAAAAATGGCTGCTAGGATTTTTATTGGAAAAGCATTGGATCTGTTGATCAATATTTGGAGAGTGGACTTTCATATTTTATTTTTATTCTTTTTAGTTATACATGATAGTAGAATCTGTTTTGATATATTTATACAAGCATGGAATGTTTTTCTGATTAGGATCCCAGTCTTGTGGATGTACATGTTGTTGAGATTCACTGTAGTATATTCATATATGTACATAGGAAAGTTATGTAAGATTCATTCTACTTTTTTTCCTATTCCTATAAATCCTCCCTTTCCTTCATTCCCCTTCATCTAATCCACTGAACCTCTATTCTCCCCCCTAACTTTTGTGTGTTAGCATTAACATTTTAGAGAGAACATTTGACCTTTATTTTTTGAAGAATTGGCTTATTTCTTATTTTAAACTGTTTGTAGTTTAAATGGACAGAATGCCTTTATTTTATTTGTTTATTTTTTTATGTGGTGCTAAGGATCGAACCCAGTGCCTCACATATGCTAGGCAAGCACTCTGCCACTGAGCTACAGTCCCTCCCAGCCTGGCTTATTTCTTTTAACATGATAGTCCCCAGATCCATACATTTACCAGCAAATGTCATAAAGTCATTCTTCTTTCTGAGTGAGTAATATTCCACTGTGTATGTACACCACAATTTATCCATTCATCTGTTGAGGGCACCTAGGTTGGCTCCATATCTTAGCTATTGTGAATTGTCCTGCTATAAACATTGATGTAGCTGTGTCACTGTAGTATGCTGATTTTAACTCCTTTGTTTATATACCAAGGTGTGGGATAGCTGGATCAAATGGTGGTTCCATTCTAGATTTTTGAGGAATCTCCATACTGCTTTCCAGAATTGTTGCACTAATTTGCAGTTCTACCAACAACATGAGTGTACCCTTTTTCCTACATCCTCATTAGCATTGTTACTTATATTCTTGATAATTGCCATTGTGCTTTTTAGGTGAAATCTCAGTGTACTTTTACTTTTGCACATCTCAAATTACTAGAAATGTTCAGCATTTTGTTTTTCATTTATTTGTGGAAAGTTTGTGTTCTGTGAAGCACCTGTTCAGTTCCTTTGCCCATTTTTTTTTTGATTGGGGTATTTGTTTTTGGTGTTAAATTTTTTTAGTTCTTTCTATATCCTGGAAATTAATGCCTTATCTGAGGTGCTCTTGATTGTTTCCTTTGCTGTGAAGCTTTTTAGTTTGATTCAATCCCATTTATTGATTATTGATTTTAATTTTTGTGCTTTAGGACTCTTGTTGAGGAAGTTGGTTCCTAAGCCGCCATGATGGAGTGTTGGGCCTATCTTTTCTTCTAGTAGATGTAGGGTCTCTGGTCTAATGCTAGGTCCTTGATCCACTTTGATTTGAGTTTTGTGGAGGGTGAGAAAGAGGGGTTAAATTTCATTCTACCATGTGTGGATTTTCAGTATTCCTAGCACCATTTGTTGAAGATACTATCTCTCCTCCAATGTATGTTTTTGTTGCCTTTGATGAATATGAAGTAACTATACTTTTGTGGATTGTTTCTGCTTCTTCTATACCATCAGTCTTAATATCTGTTTTGGTTCCAATACCATGCTGTTTTTGTTACTATAGCTCTGTAGTATAATTTAAGGTCTGGTATTGTGATGCCTCCTGCTTCACTTTTCTAAGGATTGCTTTGGCTGTTCTGCACCTCTTATTTTGCCAAATGAATTTCATGACTGCTTGATGATACTGAGTCTCCCAACCCTTAAATATAGTAGAGGTCATTTATTAAAACAATAGACCACAGTACCTTTCTATACTACAGAGATTAAAAAATCTGGAAAATTCTTTATTCTCCTTACAGTTCAATATTAGTGACATATTGCATATATTGAGTCTCAAACTGAAGGATTTCCAGGAAATAAGAAGTACTTCTCTTCAAGTACTTTCTTCCATACATTGATTGCCTCTCCTCTTCCCATGGTTAGCTCTTATTACTCCTTGAACAAATAATTGCCTGTTTTCCTCTTTCATGGGGCTTCTCCTGCTTATTAGGTTTCTGAATCTGTTGCTGCTATCATGCCAAGATCTCCTCCTGTTTCTAATTTTCTACTCCTTGGAACATTAGGTGGTTGGTTGTTAATGCAAAAGACCCAGGAATTTCTCTCTCTGGGAAACTTCAACCAGTGGTTCACAATTCAATTGAAAAAATTGAAACATGAATTTTACACCTTTTTGGGTTTTATCATAAATGACAAATTTCTATTACAACTACTGTGATACCTTTCATATTACCACATCCTTTAGTTTCCTTTTGTTCTCTTTATGTGTTTAGTATCAAGTGCTCCTTATATTTCCAAACTACATATGCTTATATTCTTTTTTTAATTAGTTTATTTAATTGCATTTCAAGTCATAGTACATATATAGAGCTCAGTTTTTCCATTTCTCTGGTTGCAAACCAGATAAATTTATACCACTTGTGTCTTCATACATGCATCAAGGGTAGTGATGATGATCTCAATCAACCATCTTTACTATACCCATTCCTCTTTCCCACCCCCCACTTTCCCCATGCCACGTCCAGAGTTCCTCCATTTCTCTTATGTTTCCCATTCCCACTCCCCTTATTTATCAGCATCCACTAATCAGAACATTCAGCATTTGGTTTTTTGGGATTGGCTTACTTCACTTAGCATAATGCCTTCCAATTCCATCCATTTGCCTGCAAATGCCATAATTTTATTCTCTTCATGCACAAAACTCAACTCAAAGTGGATCAAGGACCTAGGAATTAGACCAGAGACTCTGCGTCTAATTGAGGAGAAAGTAGGTCCAAATCTTCATCACGTGGGATTAGGCCCCGAATTCCTTAACAAGACACCTATAGCACAAGAAATAAAAGCAAGAATCAGTATATGGGATGGACTTAAACTAAAAAGCTTCTTCTCAGCAAGAGAAACTATCAATAAAGTAAACAGAGAGCCTACATTCTGGGAGCAAATTTTTGCCACACACACATCAGATAGAGCACTGATCTCCAGGATATATAAAGAACTCAAAAAACTTAACATCAAAAAAACAAACAATCCAATCAATAAATGGGTTAAGGAGCTGAATAGAAACCTCTCAGAAGATATACAATCAATAAACAT